>OZ007594.1:216560589-217238014 GCA_963931845.1 Maratus michaelseni
AGTTGCATACTGATAGCCAAAGGCAAAATTTCACACATTAGGTGGTCTTTCTTAACGCTCAATGAAGATTTTTCCCGTTCGACTTCCCGTTGAGTTCCCAGAAAGAAAGGGAGGTAACTTGTTTGGGGCGGTCATTTTACTGTTTTCGGCTGTTTCAAAAAAAGGCAGTACAATTTTTTTAGGATTGTAGCATCGATTAAATTTTTTTTTAAATCGAAATATAAAATATTTTTGGAAAGCTAAATA
Source organism: Maratus michaelseni (assembly GCA_963931845.1). NCBI lineage: Eukaryota > Metazoa > Arthropoda > Arachnida > Araneae > Salticidae > Maratus > Maratus michaelseni. The sequence continues at coordinate 216,560,836 of OZ007594.1, forward strand.
ATCAGGCTACGATTGTGTCTTTACCAAATTTTAAAATGTCAAACAGATTTTTTGCGATAAGATACTAAACATGAATCTTCAAAATAACGCACTTATATCCCATTAAAAAAAAAATAATAAAATAAAATTTGAAAGGAGCATGCATAATTTAAATGTACAGGTTTTGAAAGCTACAAAAATTACTAAATTCGAGCAAAATGCGAAAAGATGACACTTCTAAATTTCTCCCATTGAAATAACATTAGCTGCTCTGTCTGGGAGAGCCAGTGAAGTAGCCCCTTAACAGTAGAAATGACTGTTTAGCTTAGAAATAAGGTATAATAACATATCTTATATTTTCCATTACAGTAAGCTATGAATTCTAGGAAAGGAAAGGGCAAAGGAATCAGTCACAGGGATTAAATTATTTTCAGTTATAGAAGAAACATAAAACTGGAATTCTATAATTCTGTGTTAGACCAACTGTCTAAATATTTATTATGTTACAATTCCTTGGATTGATCATGTTATATGATTAACACATCCCCCATCAACACATGGGATATTAAAATTTGCAGGTCTAAGCAACTAAACATAAAACAAACTTTTGTATCGTGTATAAACTACTTTACAGGAAGTAACTCCTCACTGAAAATGCTATGAATAAACTACTATTATATTAAATACTTTTATATTGAATATATTTAACTTTAGCTTCAACATCTAACTTGCAAAAATGATATCTAAGAAAGACAGAAGTTTGAAAATGAGAGAGCATTTATCAGTATATTTGTTTTGGGATGCACCATGGATAAATAATATTTTCAATGTAGTGTTGCATTTATTTTTATAAGTTGAAAATAATTATTTTATGAAAGTTTTATTTAACATTTTTAAAAGGTAATTTTAATCTGACATGAATTATGACATTTATTTGAACACGAATGATTAATTTAATCTTTATTCAGCTTGTAAATATAAATGTTAAAAATACTGATTTAAATCAAAGATTTTTTTAAAAAAATCATTTGATTTAAATCATGATTTAAATCACGATTTAAATCAAGCTGATTTAAATCAAACAACCCTGCCAGCAACCCTAACCGAATGTCCCCTAGCTGCTTGTCGTATGTGAACAGTGGTTTGGACTTCACTAGAAATTGTAATGTCCAATCGAATTAGGCAAAGTAAATTTTCTAAATTGTAGAAAAAATATTAAATTTCTCTCAAAATATATAGTAGTATAAAAAAATCAGATTTACAAATGACAGCAGGAATAAAATCATTAAACATTATAAAAATGATAATTTGTATAGAAATGTTCAAAACTAAAACATAAAAATATTTTACAGTGACTATATTTTAAAAATGCATAACTTTCACCAGTTAAGGCTGCATATAGCATTATTCATTGTAAGATTGAAAGAAATTTGTCCAACATTCTTAAATCTGAATGGATCGGTGTATGCATAATTACAAATAAACCAAGCATATTGCAACACAGGACAATATTTTTCAGACATTAACTGATTGTATACCAAAAAATTAATTTTAATAATTTTGTTGCGCTGTCACATCTATTTTCATTTCATCAACTGCGATTTCGTTTATGATTCGTTTTACAAAAAGTTTGCGTTGGTGAAAGAAATAAAAGTCCAAGGTCTGTACCAAAAAAGTTGCATTGCTAGGAATTTGCATTCTCTCAACATTTGGTGGAATTATGTAATATTTATGCCCTTTAGTTACCCTGACATATAACATGTAACTTTTAATACATAATTATAAACATGTAACTTTAGATGGTTCAGCTCAACTCTCACATCAAAATGTAGTAATGGACGAATTAAACAAGATGATTACTAGATGTTTCAACTTAAGCTCCTGTTTATTCACAAGGTTAAATCATTCATATTTCACATAATACAATAAGGTCATATACACTTTCCTTAACATTTATAAACATTTTATTAATCATTATTCAACTTCACTATTATAAGCGACCCACTTATATTACCATGCTACACACTCAGCAGCTTATATCCAACCCTGACTTTTCCATCCGTGCTCCTTTCACCCTGGCGAGAATTTTCGGTTTGGCGAAAGTCAACTGCTGGAACGCTAAAGAGCCTGTCAACTTGGCAAAAGTTTTTGGATCTGAACTTCCAGTCCATGAATCTAATAAAATTAAGAATGGTGGTTTAATAACTGGCAAAACACAATTCTGAACCCATTCAAGTATTTTATTTGTATCCATTTTTCCGGACTTGGGACACGTAACATACATATTTTGAGGTCTAAACAAAGTTTGTTCAACAATTGGTCTAAATTTATCTTAATTTTCTCTTAAACATAATAATAACTTTCCTTTGAATTCTCTGCTCATAGATAATTTTGGCATAATAGTGTATGAATGTGTCCTACTAAAATCAGATTTTATAGTACAAATTGTCCTTTTTACGCCTTTTACTGAAAGAAACAGATTATTTGCAATACAGTATTTGAAGCCACTTTGGTCCGCATTTAAAACTTGTCCTGAATTAAATCTCGATAACTTATCTTTTATTTTCAACATGAATTCAATTGCTTTATTTTCGTTCTGTCCCATATTTAGATTCTGAATTGTCGTGATAAATTTTGTAACTTTCTGAGAAACAATTCCATACTGTTTCTTCAGAGACAAAATGAAATTGTCAGAGCATTTAAAACTTTCTAATCCAAATTTTCTAGATTCGACATTTTTCCACCTTTTGAGGTCAATATCACGCACTGGTGGACAGTTTTCTGAAGACTTTTTTAATTTCCTCAGCACCGCAGTTTTAATCATTCGGTATTTATGTTTTGTAATTCCCATATTTGATAAATATTTCCTAAATCTTGTTATGGAACTACTATATTGCACTTTCGGAAATCATTTTTTTATTTGTACAAACTTTTTTTTTTTTTTGCAAGAATTGTAAAAAGTAAGTATTTTTTCCCATTTGCTGTTTATTAAATTCAACTGATTGGTCATTTAAATCATCAGTTGGTGAAAAATCAGTGCTAGAAATATCCATATTTTTGTTAATTTTGGGTATTTATCATCCATTAAATCTAAGATAAGATAATCATCTGATTCAGAATTGAAGACTAACTTTTTGATTGCAGATAAAATTCCTTTACTTTTTTCAAATTCATTTTATCTAATAGTTGTTGGCGCAACTCCGTACTTTTTTATTGCTAAATTTAGAGTCGATTGAATAATATTTACTACTTTTATTTTTAGGAAATTCATGAAAATATTAACTAATTTTTACTTTCTTCTATCTTTACAAGAAGAAAGTATTGGATTCATGAAAATTTTCGACTTCCGGTTTTCGACGGATTTATACGTTTTAGAAGGTCCTGAACACGATTTGACTATTTTTAGAAAATGTCTGTCTGTGACTCTGTCTGTCTGTCTGTATGTGACAAAAATTTTGTGGCCGCTCTATCTCAAGAACTAATGCTCGGAATTTAATAAAACTTTAGATTCAGTTAGTGCCTAATAGAAATTGGTGCTGATTAGTTTTTGGTATAAATCGCCCGGCAGGTGGCGCTGCTATGCAGCCTTTTTCGCGATTCCCGCAATAGCTCTATCTCAAGAACTAATGCTCGGAATTTAATAAAACTTTAGATTCAGTTAGTCCCTGATATAAATTGATGCTGATTAGTTTTTGGTAAAAATCGCCTGGCAAAATGTAAATGCTGCTATGCAGCATTTTTCGCGATTTCCGCAATAGCTCTATCTCAAGAACTAATGCTCGGAATTAAATAAAACTTTAGATTCATTTAGTCTCTGATATAAATTGGTGCTGATTAGGTTTTGGTAAAAATCACCCAGCAGGTGGCGCTGCTATGCAGCATTTTGAAGGATTTACACGATTTTAGCGATATTCATATCTCAAGAAATAATGCACGGAATTTAATAAAACTTGAGCTTCAGTTAGATATTGATATAAATTGGTGCTGATTCATTTTTAGTATATGCGAAACCTGTGTGACGTAGAAGAAAGTTTTGGGATTGACACATCCAACTAGTTAATTCATACTATAATAATTTACGATCGATTAATAACTTAACTAAATAGCAATATCTCACTTTTAAAACTTACTTTTACCAAAAGATACAACATTTACTAAAGCAACAATTCATTTTAAATATTCAAAACTTTATTCCATCCGACTTATTGTATTTCTCTTTAAAAAAAAAATAGTTTTTAATGATCATGAAAGATTTTAACAGAAATATATTTACTATTTATACATTTATCGTCCGCATAGAAAAGAAAAAACTAATTCTTGTTTCTTATGCTATTAATTTATCAAACAAATCACAATCTGATTTAATTCTAATATGTACCGTACACATACTCCAGGAATAAAGTTGGCGAAAAATTTGTAGCACCATATTTGGCAACTTAACTCACTTTTGACATGAAATTAACAATTAAAATCCAATAATAAAAAATTAAAAGTAAAAAAAAAATGTATATAAAATGTGATTTTAACACACAAATTTTATCACTTCTCTAACTTTTATGTATAGGGCTACAATATGCACTAGGTCTCGATGCTATGTGCGAGCTGCAACAAAAGTGGTTAACTTGTAAGTTAGAACATCCAATAAGACTTAATTTAAAACACTTTTTATAAACAACTACAATGCTTTGTATTCCTGTTAGACATTTTTCAAAGGGTGCAGTGTCCCGCTTTTTTTGTTTTGAGTGAAGATGTGCCCTGCCCTTTTTAGACGCGAAAAATGTGTCCTCTCCTTTTCTATATTTAGACATTTATCGGAACACAGGACAAACTTGTTTAACCTTGCATGTTAGAAATCATGTCCATGCCCATTGAACCAGTTCTCAGCAGCTGTTTTCACATCACTGTCTGAAGAAAACCTTGTTCCAGATAATTATTCTTTCAATTTCTGAAAAAGGAAACAGACAGTGGGTGCCAAATTTGGGATGTATGGAGATGGTTCCAGACTTCCCAGTTGAACTTGTTAGCAATTCTTGAGTTTGGTGAGAAGTATGGAGCCTAACATTGTCATGCATGAAGATGACACCCTCACTTAACATGCCAGGGTGTTTGTGTGGGATGGCTTTACGTAACCTTGTCAATAAAGGTGAAAATAAGGAATTCTGCTTAGTAGCCACCAGCTGGTAGGTCAATTTTTTTAGTAGCCAGTTACTGGCTAGTGAGAATAATTTCTTAAGTAGCCAGTAAGTACATTCATGTCACTGAATATTTAATTTTAAAGAAATATAATGACTTTACAGTAAACAAGTAATTTATGTACTAAATAAAAATATTTTAATTTATATTGTTTTGAATAAACTTGAGATATTAATTTCCAATCTATTTTAAATTTTAAAATAAGTTAACAGCAAAGCTAAGCACAACATGCTTATGTAGCTAACTACATATGCCACACTAAGCTTAGGTACTTGTGCAGCTAACTAAAATAGGTATGTTTATGCACTAAATAATAACCCACAACATGTTATACATTACACATGCACAACCTGTGGTTAGCGGGCCAAAAGTGGTCAAAATCTACAGAAATTTAGGAATTTTGTGTATTTCGGCAATTAGTTTCGGAAAAAAGTTGCAAATTTCATCATTCAGGAGTGTAAAAATCATGAATTTCGTCGAATGGGTGCAGAAAAATTGTGAATTTTAGGGAAATAAGGAAATTGGAAAAAATCTTGCATTTGTCCGGTTCTTTCCATATTTTTAATCACCAGTTTTTCAAGTTTAATCGGCGACTGGCAAGTGCTTATTTTCACCTTTACTTGTCAAAATGTCACAATAATGATCGGCTCTTTTGGTTGTGGAGACGAAATTATAAAGCCAAGTTTCGTCCCCAGCAATGATGTAATCGATGAAGTGCTGGCTGTCATAATGGTAATGCTGAAGAGACTGCACATCATTCCTGTGGCTTTCTGCTCCTCGGATAATGCACAAGGTACCCAGTGAGCACATCTTGAAACATTGCAACACATCAGAAACAAAGTGCAGCATGGTACCTTAGCTCAGTCCGAACTCTGACATGATTGCACGCACAGTTACTGGTTGATCATTTTGAATCATTTCTTCAACTCGTACCATGTTGATTTGTGTCGTTGGAGAACTTGGGCGGTCAGTTGCTGCTTATTGTGGTTTTCCGCATCCTCTCTGCCTGAATGAAAAGAGCGACATAATTTCACGACATGTTGTCTATGTCTGCTCATTGCTTCTTCACCATGAACTTTCACGATTTAACTGTGCTGTGAATGTCAAATGCTAACACATTCTTTCTCCATAACTGCCCTTTTTGTTTTGAGAGAAGATGTGCCCTACCCTTTTTAGATGTGGAAAATGTGCATTTCCCTTTTTTTCTCCTCCCCCTCAGTTCTACTTTCTATTCCCAAATTTTATCACAATAGTTTCTTTTTTTTCCCCCATCCCCTTCTCCCCAGGAAAATTTGTTGTTCTATGTGACTCAAGTTCCAATCTGCCCCGCCTCATACATGAAACTGGTTAATGAACCACATTGTATTGTCCAAATTCCAATACATTTTCCATTTGAAAATCTCTCTACAATTGTGCATGTTTCCTAAATTCATCTGGGTTACGCCTTCTTTAGATTTTTATTTCAAAATTTATGCACTATTTCTAAGCATGGTGGAATATAAACCTCCTATTCTGGATGAAAGGTAGTTTGATGTTTTTGTTTATATTTTTTATTTTAAACAAAATTAATTTTTTATAGACAATTAAATGTATTTCCCGACATTATCAATAATGTTGTTATTCCATATTACATAGCTTGTGGACATGTGAGCTGAAAAATATATTTTTGAATAATTATGCATGAAATATACCTTTCAAAGAATTTTAATTATGGTATGTTTTAGAGTTGTGGGGGGTTTTCCGGAAAATTTTGAAACAGAAAATTTTCTAAGCCACTGCATTAATAAAGTATTGTAAAATTAAACTCTCGTTTACTAGAGACTACAAGTAAACAAAACTGGAGTATTTTCATCAACTCCGGATGTGATGCTTTTGAGTTTTCCCCTTCCAACAAAAAAACTATAAGCAAAATTAAATAATTAACAAAGTTTATAAATTGTGATTTATAAGTTTTTATTCATGCATAAATCTGAAAAGTTAAAATATAATAATTCTTTAATAACTATTATGCATATATAATGTTTCAGTAATTAAAAAATACCATATTGGACAAAATGTTTTATTTACTAAATAGATCTATGAATATCTGAAATGAAAACAAAATATGTTCTAAAATAACTGCATAACAAAAAAAAAATGATTTTTTTTATTAATGATTCTGACACATTTCATGAAAAAGCTGAATTACTATAAAAATGTGTTAAAAATCAAAACAAATGACCAAAGTTTATACATTCAAGAATTTTTTGAAAAAAAAATCAAATATAATATGTTTTTTATCGCATTTTTTTCTACAAACACTTTAAGTAACTGTGGAAACACCAAGATTCCATGACGTTGATGTCCTAATTTTCTGGGTCACTCCTAGAACTGGATAGCATAGGGTGACCTAAATGAGAATTGCTGCTACTAACATAAGTGAAGATTCTGTGTCTGTGTGTTCCTTTAATAGATCAAGCTCAGAATGTGAAAGTATAACATTGTCAGATTTTGTGAAAGCAGTGCGGTCATCTGTCAATCTATTTCTCTATTTTGTTTTTATGTTGCTAAATGCCTTCCAATTGCGTTAACATGAAGCAGCTGTTGGGGGTTTATTCAAAATTTTGATTGTAACCCCAGATAGTTCTCTTGTACTTCAATAACCGTTCCACCAAGTCGTTGGAGATATTTTACTGGCAGCTTTCCAAATTATGTCTCTACTCCAGAGTTTTTGTTTTGTTCAGTATTTTGCTATATCTGACATTACTGCAACTTAATTTATAACAGGAATGTTTTTAGCAACTTTGATTACGGTTTCAATAGCTGTCATTCAATCATCTTCTGACAAATGCTGTCCACAGTATCGTGGACAAAAGATTCGCAGCTAAGTGCACTGAGTGAAAACAAAAATCATATATGATACTTAAAAACAAGTTAACAGACTTTTCTTCTTTGGTCAGGGGTGAAAAAGGCAAGTGCTCGATTATTTTCTCATCACGTTTTTTAAATATAGCTGTAACTTCTGAAATAGCTGGTGCATCACATTCTAACTTCTGTATTGCTGCAGAAGTGGGTAAAGGCAGGTCGTGTACCGTCTGAACTTGCACCCAAAATATATCCAGTAACTGCTTTCGTACATTTGGAGGCAGTGATATTGTGTTATCTATAGCTGCACATTGTGAGCATTTCCTTTGTACACAGCAAGCTGTCAAAACATCTCGTTGCTGAACCCCGTCTAGTTTTTGCTGACAAAATAAGAGAACTTTCTTCACCTCGTTTTTCTTTCTGTATTGCCTTCAATGTTTGATTGGCGACAGGGTGATTCTTAAACAATTTGACAATTACCTTGCATTTTGACAATATTGTTCAAATTGATTTCAAACATATCTTTTGCCAAAAGGTTTAACCATGAGGAAGGCAGCCAAATTAAGTAAGTGAGGATATTTTTCCTGTAACATTTGCCAAGCTAATTTCATGTTCTTTGCATTGTCATTTATAAGGGCTATTACTTTGGAATGACCTACTCTTTCAATCTCTGTTCACAAAATTTCTGCTATGTATTCTCCAGTATGACAAGAAGGATTTGTATTCACTGCTTTTAAGAATATTGACTCAGGTGTTGCACACATTATGTTCATCAAAGGATCTATGGTGCCATCTTCTGACCTCTGCCACTACCACATTACTTTGTTTATCAAATAACAAGAGAAATGGGAGATTCATTTTCTGCAAGTGCTCTTTTTTTATGAAATAGGGTGAATTGACTTGTTATGAGTTGTAAATTAAACAATATGACAAATCTTAAGTAAATCAGAATGAAACTAATTTTATTCATATGGATTACAAAGTTGGAATTATAACCTGTAGTCTTTGTTTAAATGGTACAGAAATTGACTAATAAAAGAAAATATAGAAAGTTCAAATGTGTCCTATAAAAAATTTATTAAAAAATTGTCTGTTTGACATTTAAAATTTTCCGGAAAAACATTGTGGAAAATTTTCTGGAAATTTTTCTATTTTGGAAAATTTTCCTCCCCACATCACTAGTATGTTTGTTTAGAAATATCAGCCTTTTTTTTTTTTTTTAAGTCAAGTTTGGCTTGATTTCATATATTTTTTCCAGGAACAAGCTGAACCATGTAATGAAAAAAAAAAAATGAATTAAATTAAATAAAAATAACCGGGTCTGGAAATTAAGTGTGAAAAAAATAAATGGCATGGAGCATACTTTTAGCTTTTACACCCAGCCAAATCAAAATTAATTTTGTTTGGGCCAGGTCTGAAAATTTCAGCCTTGCTGACTCTAATAAGAATACCTAAACATTTTGTGCTTTTAAGAATGCTTTGTGAATGTGTCAGAAAATAGCTGCTTTGAATTTGAAGAACAACTTTTCTTTTGATCATTTGTAACAGAAGTTTTTTAAGGCAAAACTGGGAATTTAAAAAAGAAAGAAAAAATGTGCAAATTTATAGAGAAGTTCTAAAGAAAGATGTGTAATTTTTCTTTTTGTATCTAGTGTTATTGATATTATTATATAATTAGTAATTTCAAATTTTATAAAATGCATGAAATGATCTGTCACTGCACCACATGACTATGTGGATGTTGTACAACATTTGTGTAAATTCATTTGTGTTCATTTTCATTTGTGTGTTCGTTTGTTGCACAAGAATATATTCATGGAAATATAAGGATTTCTTTAAAAAATTCAAGAAAATTTTTCATGTTTTTGTTTATAGCATGCAAGGTTTTCAACCAAATTTAATGCCAGTTTCAGAAAATTTGATAAAAGGAAGTAGAAACAACATAGTACAGTTAGAATATAAATATATTAAATATTTAATGAAATATGAGCAATTGTATGAAATAATTTTTAATGTGCATTCACAAACTATGGCAAAGATTTTTTTTTTTCATAATTGGAAGCCAACTTTTGAGCATCTAATATAAGAAGACCAGTCAAATATTTTGTAAATTCATAAAAATTTCGGTGATATAGTGGGATAAATTTCAGTTGGCTTCAAAAAGTAGCCAGATGATAAGGGATTTTCCACAAAGTCCTTTTTTATTAACTGACTTCCAACAAAGGAATTAGTATTTAATGATTGGCAATGAGTAATTTGGAATGTTGTATGCTTTGATTTTGATAATTTTTTGTTGTTGTTGAAATAGGTTCATTCTGGTGGTTTTCTTAAAAAAAAAAGAACTAAAGCATCAAAAGAAAAAATAAAATTTAAAAAATTAAAAATTTAATATGGTCAATTTGTTGAAAAACCCTTATTATCCAGCTACTTTTAGAAAGCAACTGAAATTCAGCTCTCATTATAGCTGATATCTTTCTAAATTTTCACTATATTCGAATTTTTTATGAGTTGCTTTATACAGTTGACTACTAAATCACGAAAAAAAAAAAAAAAAAAGAAATTGGTCGTTTGTGTATCTGCAGTTAAAAAGTATTTCATACTAATGTTCATATTTCATCCAATATTTTAATATATTTATATTCTAACTATCATATGCCCCTGTCAACAATGACGGAAAAGTGATATTTTAAGTTAAGAACGTAAAGTCAAAATACTGACATATTATTTCTGTTATGATTTAAAATTCTCAATCTTAGTTATTTCATATATTCAAATCTCAAATATATTCCTTATCACTTATCTTTTATAATATTAAATAATATCTTATTAAATTTAAATAGTCAAAATTAAAGCACATTTACTTTATTTATTATATGATAAATAATATTTTGTTACTTTAATTCATCGCAGTAAGTTCTGTGTTATTTGTTTTGTTATCCTAGGATTTTTCTTTTCAGATTCACGATCTTTGAGAGATTTTCTAAGTCTCAAAATTGCTCTTCTAAAATTCTTTAATTTAAATATTTTTACTTCCAATTCATGGTAGATGGAGAGTACTAAATTTATTACGCCCATTGCTAAATTTTCTTCTCCATAGTACAATTACTTTAAGAGTTATAGAATTTTGTTTATTTTTCTTATTCTAATAAGAAGTAAACATGAATTTTTGTCTAGGACGCCATTCCTGCTTCTTCAACGAATTATCTACCCTTTTCTAACAATCGCGGGCTTATTTGAGTGTGTACTTCCTTAGGTTATTCTCCGGGTCCACTCAAGGTTGAATTTGTAACGCTACAAGGTCGCGATCGAATGTTCGAAATACTATTTAGATGCTGTTGCCAGGGGTGTATGCGTAGGTGAAAGTCTAGCTGTAATTTTGACTACGGTTGTCTGGGCTTGTTCAGTGACATTCATCCGGTATCTTTTTTTTTCATTGGTTATTCCGTAACCGCCGGAAAGTTTTACCTGAGTGGGAAACTGTAAAGACTCTTGCAGTTCTTCTAAAAAATCTTCAAGATGTAGGCTCCGTAATATTCGTTCTCCGGGCCTTTGCCATTTCTTTGGCGAGAGTCAGGAATTTCTTGAGTGCGCCTAATGCCTGCAAAACCAAACACTGGGATTCAACGGGATGTCATCTTTGCACTTTCTGCTTCTTCAATAATCCGGTTTCGTAATTTCCAAGTATACTCTAATTGAGAGTTAGATGATCAATTTGGATTTCTGCTGTCTTGTGATTTTCTAATATATCATATATTGTATCATTCTCATTTATCATCGTGACACCTGCCATAACTACTTCATGATCTTGAATCCAGTTTCCTGTTTTTCTTGCCGTTCATGTCTATATTCGTCATCATGATATCAGATATAGCTTCTTCATAGATGTCAATCCCAGTTTCCTGTTTTTCTTGCCGTTCATACTTATATAGCTTCTTCATAGATGTCAATCCCAGTTTCCTGTTTTTCTTGCCGTTCATACCTATATTCGTCATCATCGATCATCATGATATCAGATATAGCTTCTTCAAAGATGTCAATCTAGTTTCCTGTTTTTATCACTGTTTAGATTCTAATACTTTCATTACGTTCAATAAATAATGTATCCTACTTAGAAGTTCAAAATTTAATTTTTTTTAGAACTTTCAGCGATGTTTACAAAGTTCTTATTATAAACTGAACTGGACTAGAAAAACTATTATAATATGATTTACTACATCAACTTGGGATTAAAATTGTTTACAGAATCCAAAATAATGTTTCCTAGAGTATATAACTTACGTTTATTAGTAATTTTGCCATCAGATTATTATTTTAAAGATGTTCTTGGAAGAAAGTACTTATCGGTACATATGTGATCAAAGATGTGTGTGTTGTTATTATGAAGTAAATTATTTGTTTGATTTTGGTGCACTAATAATTAAATAAATACCTGTTAGACTTCATTTGGGTGAGTTTGTCTTTTCCTTTTATTTATAATATCATTTATCAATTTCATATTTAAACCAACGGTGAAGTATTAATTTGTATCTGATAAAGATGTAATCTAACTTATAATTTACTAGCTGTTACCCGTGACTTCGTGCACGCAACATTAAAAGAAGAATAAATACACTAATTAAGCAAAATATTTCACTCCCTATAATTAAGAACGTTAATAATTAACTAACTATTTAGCTCATTTCATAGGAGACAATACGGTATTTTTTGTTATAGGGACCTTGACATAACTCCGTCTTAAAAATGTGAAATTTTGTGCCAAATAATCGCGAAAATGAAATTGCAACCAATGCAAAAAAGAGGACCAAATACAATCGTGGAAATTGAAGACGAATTGAATAAAAACAAATGTCAATTTTACCTGATAAACAATTTTACTTTTAACGCCTTTGTGAAACGTTTTAACAGCACATCCTTCAAAAAAACATTAATTGGAAATAGTATATGCTCTTTCTTTAAATTCAAAACTGCCTCGTTGGTTTAATGTATAGCTGAAACAAATCTTGTTTTCAAAATGACAGTATGTTGACAGGCAATTTTTGTTCTCCAGAATAAATTGATTCATGAAGTTCGAATATGTGAAAATATGTTTTTATTTTTCGGATAATTTACTGAAATCCAGATTTTGTTTTCACCATCTATTCAAAATGAAAATAAATTCTGTTTTTCCGTTTTAATGAGAAAATGGTGTAAAAAATATACTGATCTGTTTTATTTCTCCTTTTTTATACACAAATATGGAGTAATTTACTTTCAGTGTTTAGAAAAACTTCGTTAAAATTATAAAAAAAAAATCTTGGCATCTAATTTAATTTTTTAAATTCTGAGAGTTTGTGACAATAGTCTAGGAATAGTTTCGAAATACGAACACATGGTCAGATTTTAATTAATAGATTCTTATGATGTGATTTTTAGCAGAAAACTCTCATCTGTATATAACGGATACTCATGCTTAATAATCAGTATAGATAAAAAAAAAAAAAAATTAAATTTTTCGTTATAAATATGGCGTGAAACTCATCTACTTTCTATACTTACTGATCCTTGTATTATTAATGTAAGGAGTTGATTTACACTCATTTTAAAACTTAAAGGAAAATTCCCGTTTTAATACAAATATAACGTTTCTTTCCCCCCAGAGAAATCCCTTTTTAATGACATAATTCTTGTTATTTTTCTTTTCCGGGCAATTAACTTCAATACTGGCATAGGGGAAATTATGTTACATTAACGAAATAACATTAAATCTTTAGGTTTTATCAACAAAAATGGAACTGTTAACATTGGTCATTTTTTTAGGTAATCGAGTATTTCTTTTAGTTTTAAGAATGAAAAAAACTTTATCGCTATCCATGACATCATTTTCGACATGGATAATTTTGCGAAGAATATTATTGACATTTGCTAGCCATTTTCTATTGAAACTTCTTTTTACTTTTTTAAAAATTAAATTAAAAAATACTGCATAGTTATATTAGCCGTGCGCAGACGGTAAAACGCAAAGTATTGTTACCATACAAAAGAAAAAGAAAAGTGAAGAAAAAACCCAAGATCGTTTTATTTCACCAATCAAAGCATATCCGCTTTATTTTAGATGTATGGCGTCATATTCGCCTGTTTCTTATGGTTACGCATATTGAAACCTTGTATTATTATCAAAAACTAAAAAAAAGTAAGTTTTATTTCTAATAATATTATTTAATCTTCTTTTTAATTCTTTAATTTTTGTATTTCATTTTCATTTTTCACGTGAAAAATTTTCAATTGTAACCAAATTGTTGATTAAAAATTATTATTTCGGGTTTTGAATTAGTTTTGGCAACGATAAATTATTAGCAACGGTAAAGTAAATTTAACCATTTTAAAATATTATACGAAAAAAAGTCCCATTTATTCTCTATGAAAATAAAGAAATTTTGAATTATTAAGAAAAATATTTGAATAAAATAAACAAAACCAAGCCTATGTTCATATGAGGGTTATAATTAACCTATATGCAAAGATACAGGATCATTAAATGCTCCATTTTGACGCTGGCTTCAGCCTAACATTTGCACACAATGAGATTTATAATATTATTAGGATACTTAAACTTTAATTTTTATGGCTTCGCTTCGAGTACTACCACTATCGATCATGCCTATAATGATGTTTGGGGAAAGTGTTGAATATATATTTTTTTTAATTGTTTTTTTTAGGTATTCGGAATCACTCTGGTGCAAGTCGCTGGTGATTCACCCCTTTTATTAATTTTTCGTTTTATATTCATCACGTTCCCTGAATATCATTATAATTTCATTTAACCTGGGAGAACTTGCACTACTTTACGTTACACGAGAGCTCGCACCGGGCTTCGTAGGCCCGGAGCGGATTTTTGCTTAAGAAAACAGTAAAATGAATTTGCTAAGCATAAAAAAATTTTGTTTTTAACGTAGTAATGGATAAATAAGGAAGTATTTTTTATAACAGAAAGTTTTAAATAGTTTAATGATGTATTTATGTATACACATTAAAGTAAAAAAAAAAAAAAAAAAAAAAAAAAAAACAGTTTTTTTAAAGTTATACATGCAATTAATATTTCATTATGAACAATTAAAAAATCCTGAAGTATTTTTCAATTAAGTAATATTTATTACACTTATAATTAAAACCAAACTTACATTTCACTGGCATATTCTGCAAATAACACTGCTATGCTCACTGCATACATTTTTGTAACATTTAGCACAAGAAATTTGTGATTTTCTGTCAATTTTTCTGGGACAGATATGACACCTTTTTCTTGAACATTTTTTTTTTTTTTTTTTTTTTTTTTGCCGGTGGTGCTGCAATCTTTTCATTGTGGTCACTATTTAATTTTTCACTCAATTCGTGTGGAAGCGTCGGCTGCAAACTTCTGTTTTCCAAATGCTCCTTCAGAAGCTCTAACGCCAGATCTTTCAAAAATAAACTAATTTTTCTGTATTGGAGCTGGGGTGATTTCGCAGATAATAGTAAAATTCGGGCATTTATGGCTGCAGAATTCAAAATACTGCAAAATACTGTCTTCGGCCATCTGTTGCTTATTCTCGCAATAGAATAAGTAGCTGACATTTCATCTACAACATCTACAGCTCCCTTCGTTAGGTTATAAAATGTTATTATCTCTGGTTTCTTGTCTTCTGCAGTTGAAACATCAATAGCACCATCATTGTGCATGGTAGATAAAAGTAAAACACATTTATTTTTTTGGGGTACGTAGGATACCAAAGTCATATTCTTTTGGAATCCAAATAACGAGGAATACACTTCTCGTTTCTTCCCTGAAACGAATTCTTCTGGTAATTCTCTTTTATTTTTCATCACAGTTCCAACAAGTGTAATTTTCTTTTGAAGGAGATCTGTAGCTAATGCATAATTGGTATACCAATTATCAACTGTGAGATTACGTCCAGAGTTGTAAATTGGTTCCACTAACCTCTTGACAATTTTATCTGGAGCATTTTCTACTTTATACGGACCTTGTGGTTGAGCTCCTGCATAAATTTCAAGATTCCAAGTATAAAATGTCCTAGAATCAACTAAAGCAAATATTTTTATCCCGTATTTTGCAGGTTTACTTGGAATATACTGACGAAAGGAACATTTACCTCTAAAAGGTTCTAACTTTTCATCTATAGTCACAAATTCGCCGAGACTATATACATGCTGACAATTTGTAACGACGATCAGTTATATCATCGAATCTTATGCATCTGATAAGAAATAAAAAGCGATTATATGACATAGTTCGATGAAAAATTTCAAGCCCTGTGCCATCGGTGTTCCAAATATCACGAACATTTACATGTGAGGATTTATGAATACCCCCTAAGTAAAGAAGGCCAATAAATGCTCTTATTTCTGCTATATTTTTCTGACGTGCATCTCTTTCTCTTTGGAAATTGGTTGCAATTGATTTTATAAAAATATTTGTGTATTCCACAATACTTGTTATTATTGTTTCATCAATAAGCAATTGCCAAGAATCCATAGGGTAGGATACGTTCCTTGCATCACTAACGTTTTCGGGCAATTTTGATACAATATTCTGAGCAGGAGTTCTGACATTTCGTCTTGGTTCTGTTTTATTCCATTTCATTATTTTATCTTTGCCAATATAGCAATCAACGGATTCAATAATATCCGATTCACTTGATGAATCTAAATCTTCTTCTGAACTTGACTGGTGGTCACTATATTGTTCTGTGTCATCTGCTTCTTCATCTTCCTCATTAATAGATTCTCCATCAGTTGAAACCTCAGCTAACAAGGTCTGCAATCTCTTCATTTCATCGTCATAGCTTAAATAGGGATACATTTTTCAACCTCTTCCTTCACATTCACAATCTGGAATGAAAAGCGCGAGCGCTCGCTCCGGGCCTCTGGGGCCCGAGCCGGTATTTTCTCAGAAAAGGGGGATCCTACATTCCTGAAATGCCTGTGGTCAGTATGCAGGTGACCTTCAACGCAGCTACCGTAGGTCCATTTTCGTTGAAGGGGTGATTTCACTGCAGTATAGTTTTGTAATGACCGGGCCTGAGAGGCCCGATGCGAGTCTTCGCGGGTTAAACAGGTGATATAAAATGGAATATTGCGTGTGTTTTTTTAAAATTTGAAAATCGAATATGGGATTTCTGTAATATTATCTTACTATCATCTTGTGTTATCCGCGATCATTCCGACAGTGGCAAGTCATCAAAATCACTCAAAAAATTGTGTTTGCAAAAGTCAACTTCCAGAGGAAAAAAAAATATTATACTTCCTATGCTTTTCAATGTAATTTGAACATGAATTTTTGCTTAAAGTGCATAAAAATTTAAGAATGGTTAAAAATTTTAGGAATACAAAAATTATATTTTTTCTCTATTAATGCTATTTTTCATTTCTAAAAAGTGAAAAAAATGTTACTTTGAATCAAGACTTTTTTTGAAAGCAGCTTAATCAACTGATTTTATTTTTTAGAAGTTACTGAATTTTCTTTTTTAAACAATAGAAAATAATTCACAGAAATATATTAATTTCAGCTTAAAATATGCATAAGTTATAAGAAAATTAAAAAGAAAAAAAAAACCTGTTGCAAATCTCATTATAACAATTTTATTAATAATTAGAACCAATAAAAAGCAGGAAAATGCAATTTAATTATCTATAATGATTAACACATCTCATATCTGAGGTCGATCCAGGCAAAACCTTGCATCAATTTTTGCATGTAAAGTATGTCCTTTTCTTTCTTTTTTTTCCCCTGGGAGTAATTTTAAAATGCTAATTGAGAAAAATATCATCTTAAAATATTATATTTTATGCTTGGCAGATGGCACCACCAAATTGACCCAGAATCAATTTTTTGAACATTTCATTAAAAAATTTACATTTGGTAATCAAAAAGGCCTACAGAGGGTGCCAATCGCAGCTGTCTGTATAGGTGTCATATAAACACAGAACACTGATTTCACATGAAATCTGAAATTGTGCAAAAAGAAAAAAATAATAATATTTATGAACAAATTAAAAATACATGTAATGCAATGGGCTTGCACGAGATTTTTCTGAAGTGAGAAGTTAAATCTTTTATCCACCAGATAGCTTATTCGAGCGCTTGAATCGACAATTAACTCCATTTTTCACAAAAATATCAGTCGATATAAATGTGGTATGAAAAAGTGAAAAAATCATTTCAAAATATTTAAATGCTTTAATATGCTTTTACAAATATTTTAAGAGGAGAACAGAATGTTAAACTGTATTTTTTAAATGAAGTGTTCAAAGAGTCGTTCATTTGTTTTTACATTAAAAAATTGTAATTTTGAATGGCAACAGTTTTTGTTTATGTAGAGTTTGGTTTCATACATTCTAATCAGCAGCAAATAACGTGAATAACAAATTCATAATTTGCAGCATTCAAAATTTTAGTGTACAATTTTTTTTTCCACAAAAAAGTCTGGTAAACCAATGTTTAATCTTTTTAATTTTTAATTTAGAACTTCAAACATTATAATTTGAGATGATATATATTTGTTTTATGTGTAAATATGTAGAACAGACATGATTTCAAGTAGAAGAAACTATCATTTAGCTGTCATATGTTTTTCATTAAGCCTAACATGGCGTTTAGCTACGGTCGATTTGCAGGCCAGAGTGGTCGTACCCGGCATGGTTACCTACAGACTCCTACACTTATTATAAGTATTTTATTATAAGTAGACTGTATCATGTTGTTTTTGCTGTACATTGTTAAGTTTTTTAAAAAATTGCCTTAAATTTGGTTGAAAACCTTGCATGCTATAAACAAAAAACATAGATTTTTTTTAAAATTTTTAAATGAAACCTTTATAATTCCATAAATATTCATGCTATTTATTCTTACACAAATGAACACAATTGAGGAGGTCGGGGCAAGAAAGTGTCAAGCCACATTTTTAGTGAAATAAATCTAACACTGTAATCTGTTGCTTAATATTGTAAATTATAATATCCTACATATAATATGTTTCTAATGTCACTTGGTGGCAGCAAATGTCCCAGGTTTCATTTTTGCTCCAGATGTTTATGCTCCCAATGCAGATAGCTAATTTACAAAAAAATAATAGTAATATAAAAGTAATGCCATATTGTTACTCAGAATATCTCAAATGTTACTTAGACATTGGTGAAAAAAACTTAGGTTATATATTTTGATTTGAGTATTTGATCAAATTTTCAAATGGAAATATCTCAGAAGTTAAAAAATGTGGTTTAGCACTCTCAATTGTTGTACAATATCTACATGGTCATGTTCTGCAGATCATTTTAAGCATTTTATTTTACAGTGCAGTCCCAAATATTATTTTTTTCTTCCATTTGGGGTTGGTCACCTAATAGCCCTCGTGATATCAAACCTTCGCTGAAAAATATGAAATCATATTTTCTTTATATTCCCAAAGATCCAGAAGAATTCGTCAATTATTTCTCTAGATGTTCGACAAAGTGTGTAAAATCGTAAGTGTGGTCATTTTTGACAATAAAGTGTATGTTGCCCGTCAGTTGGCAAAAGTTGCCAAATGAAAAATGAATTTATTACTTCTAAGTTTGGAGATTTTCTTAAGACATTTAAAATTTTGGAAATTCACTAAAATTAAATACAAATTTCAAACAAACCTTTTAAGAAAGAGAAATTTCTGATTATATAAATGTGGGATTACGATGAGTAATAAGTAATTTTACCGCAACATGGATCATTCAAATATGAAGATAAACAATAATGTTTAATAAGACAACAGAGTATACAGATAGGTATTCAATCATATAAATAGATTATTATTGGAGAGCATTAATATATTTCTGTTCATTCAATAAAAACATACTTTGCAAGCTTCTTTAAGCCTTGCGTAGAAAACAGTCAACTCCTGTAGCTAAAATTTATAGAACTCCACATTTGTCCTTGTGCATTTCCATTCTTGTGTAACGTGAATTCATATTCATGCTTGTGTTTATCCAGGGTTGTTTGATTTAAATCACGATTTGAATATCATGATTTAAAAATCTTTGATTTAAATCAGTATTTTTAACATTGATATTTACAGGCTGAATAAGGATTAAATTAATCATTCGTGTTCAAATAAATGTCATCATTCATGCCAAATTAAAAATTACCTTTTAATAATGTAAAATAAAACTTTTATAAGTTGAAAATAATTATTTTATTAATGTAAATTGAACACTGCATTCAAAATATTATTTATCCACAGTGCATCCCAAAATAAATACAAATGCTCTCTCATTTTTAAACTTTTGTCTTTCCTAGATGATCACTTCATTTTTGCAAGTTAGATGCTTGAAGCTAAAGTTAAATATATTCAATGTAAAAGTATTTAATATAATAGTATTTCCAGTGAAGAGTTACTTCCTCTAAAGTAGATTATACATGATTCACAAGTTTGTTTTATGTTTAGTTTCTTAGACCTGCAAATTTCAATATTCCATATGTTGATGGTTGATGTATTGATTATATAATATGATCAATACAAGAACTAAATTGTAACATAATAAATATTTAGACTGTTTGTCTAATATAGAATTCCAGTTTCATGTTTCTTCTATAACTGAAAATAATTTAATCCAGACTGAGCTTTTTGCCCTTTCCTTTCCTAGAATTCATTGCTTATTGCAACGGAAAATATAAGATATGTTATTATACCTTATTTCTAAGCTAAACAGTCATTTCTACTGTTAAGTAAGCATGATTGATTGCTGAAATTGTCAATCGCTGATGGCTAGATAACATTGGCAATTGATAGCTTCATACTTTTAGTTATGTGCTTATCTTGCATCTTGTAACTGTTTTGTAATCATTTATATAGTATAGTGTGAAACACAAGTTGGGACAAGAATATAATTTACTAATACACAGTTGACAGTACAGAGAGCTTTTGGATACATTGATACATAAGAAAAATGGATGGCAAAAAGAAAGATCCAATGTGGCTTTATTTTACAGGGGAAACAACAACAAAAAAATATTTTTGGTAAAGGTGTGAGTTGTAATATGGAAACCATGTAGTGTAGAAATGGTGGAGATTGTGGCAAAAATATAAAAACATAAAGAAACTTACAGTCTATATGATAAAGATGTCATTAGTGAATCTGAATCAGTTGAAACCAGGATTGTATTTTTGCCAGGCTAGTGGAAAAAGTTGAAAAAAACAGACAAAAATTTGCAAAAATGGAAATTGACCAAGATTGTAATTTAAATCACTGATTTTAATCTGTTAAAATCATGATTTAAACATTGAAATCACGTAATTAAAATGAAATCTTTAAAACCCTGTTTTAAAATACTAGTCATTTTTGCAGTGGCAAAAAGTATTTTTGCGGGGACAGTTTTTTTCCACTTAGGCAAAAATTGGCCAACCCTGGTTGAAATACACATATATATTTAGCATTTTTTGCTGCGTTTATTATGTGATTAGCTATTATATATATTATTGGAGTAGAGCAACACCTTAATGAAAAATGTAATAAATTAACTAGAAATTTATATACACAACACACATAGGTATACAGTGATGCCGCGGACGCGCTATAGCACGTAAATAACATGAAAAATTGGAGTTGGAATGTAAAAAAAAAAACTCATGTCATGGGACGCGTAATTTTTTACACACTTAAATTCTTCGAAGAATCGCGAAATCATTTTGTCGAATAATCTGAAAAAACGGGAAACTTAGTCGAAGGATCGCGAAAAAACAGTGAATTTCGTCGAAGAATCATGAAAAAATGGCGAATTTCGTCAAAGAATCGCTGGGAAAACAAAATTCATTAAAAGATTGCGGATAATGGCTAATTTCGTTGACAGATCGTGGAAAAACACAAATTTAGTCAAAAGGTCGTGGAAAAACATGAATTTCGTCCAAAGGCCGTAAAAAAGTCATTAGTTTCTTTGAAGAATCGTGGAAAAATGCAAATTTCGCCCAAGGGCCACGCTGAAAACACCAACTTCATCAAAGGATCGTGGAAAAAACTGCTAATTTCGTTGAAGGATCGTGGGAAAAATGGCCAATTTTGTTGAAGAATCCGGAGAAGCAGCAAATTTCATTGCCGGATTGTGAAAATACGGTAAATTTAGTCAAAGGATCTCGAAAAAACGCGTATTTCGTCCAAAGGCCAAGGAAAAAACACTAAATTCATCAAAGGATCTCAAAAATGGCTAATTTTGTTGACAGATTGCGATAAAAAAGTGAATTTTGTTAATACCATTTCGTTAAATAACTATGTTAGGTACGGTACAGTACAGAGAGCTTTTGGATACATTGATACATAAGAAAAATGGCTGGCAGAAAGAAAGATCCAAAGTAGCTTTATTTTACAGGAAAAAATACTATTTCTGGAAAAGGTGTGAAAGCAATATGTAAGCCATATAGTATAGAAATCATGGTAATTTTGGCAAGCATGAAAAAACACTAAGAAAGTTGTGGTGTATGTGATAAAAATGACATTAGTGAATCTGAATCAGTTGACTTACATGTGTATATTTAGCATTCTTTGCTGCATTTAGCATATTATTGGAGTAATACATGAATGAAAAATTTTATAACTTTTAAATTGACTAGAAATTTATACACAACACATAGGTTAACAATTTAAATTTAATAGTAGAATACAGTGATCTCTCACTTATACGCAGGGTCCGACAAATCCCGGGCGCCAGGTCGCCCGGGCGACTAAAAAATTCCTCTTGGCGACTAACTTTTTTATCTACTGTTAGAATATTTTAAGTTTAGTTTTCCCCTTTTAAAAACTTATTATTTCGTCCACTCTGCCAGCAAACGCACGTACGTTTATCAGTGCCATTGCTGTTTGTTTACATTTTCTCCGACACCTTTTCTCTAAGTTGAGTTGTCTCGCAGCTGCTTCAACGTGAGGCAAGTCATTTTTGCAAGGTCTATAGGCGCTGGCTGTCTGCGCGTGTCTTACTGCTTTGTGACGTATACTGCACCGTGATTCGTCCAGGCAAGTAACTGTTCGTTTTAGCTCTCTGGTTTTCGGCCTTTTCCACTCATTGTACTCTTAGTTCTTACTTCGTGATTCATTCATTCCCGAGACGACAGACTGGTTTGTTTTTCGAGGTGGCGCCCGCGTATTTTGTTCTTTTCCATGTGATCTACTTTTTTTTGGCCCAATATTTATTTTTCTTTTAATGAAAATACGATTAAAAAATGAAGAGAAGTGTGAAAGAAGATTCACTTCCAAAGAAACAACTGAAAATCGATCGCTTATTCTTTGCTAATAAATCTGAAAAACTTCCCATTACAAATAATGAAAATCAGAATAGTGCGGAAGAACATAAAAGTGGGTGTTCATCGGATTTCTGCGAAAATCAAGTTCATGAAAATTTATATTCTGAGACCAAAAAGTGTGTTGAACCTGAACCTATTAAGTTAGGAAATGGAAAAAGAAAATTTCAACAAGCATGGTTGAAAGATTTGGACTGGCTGGAATACAAAGAAGGGATTGCAACTTGTCACGTCTGTAATTTATTTCCAAATCTCAGTGATAGTAACTCTAAAGTTGTTCAAGGTTTTTCTTCAAATTTTAAATTGGAAACATTTAAAAAACATGCAAAATCCCAACAACATATTCAGTGTGAGAAGGCAAAACGAGCCAAAGAAAAACCTTATGACACGCCAATAGCAAAGTGCATTAAAACTATAGATCAAAAATCATTTGAACACTTATTGCATTATTCAATGCATCTTATTATTTGGCAAAAAATAACAGGCCATTTAGTGATTTTAAAGAGTTAGTGATGTTACTATCAAAATTGGATGTGACTGACTCGGACAAGTATACTAATGAAAAAAGGTGTCAAGAGTTCATTTCTGTAATTTCTGAACATCTGAGAGAAACATTTATTACTGAATTAAAATGTGCTAAATATATTAGCATTTTAATTGATGGATCTACTGACAAATCTGATGAAGAGCAACTCATAATATATGTGCGTTACATTGTAGAAACAACAGTAAATGAGTCTTTCTTAACTATGGTTCCACTCAAAAATTTTTCAGCAGATGGTTACCTCCAAGCTATTACTGAGGAATTTTCAAGATTAGGTTTGGAATACCTTTTAAATTCTACTACTTTAGTAGGTCTTGGTACTGATGGAGCTCGAACAATGACAGGGGGTCACAAAGGTGTAGCAACAAAGTTAGCTAAACAAATGAATCATTTAGTAGCAGTTCATTGTGCAGCCCATAAACTTCAGTTGAGTGTTTTACAATCAAATAAAGATTGTAAAATAATTAATGATATAGATTCTACACTGATAACTCTTTATAAATTTTATATGAATTCTCCTAAACGTTTAAGAGAGTTAAAGCTGATTTCTGAAGCCCTAGAAGAAATATTTGTGAAGCTAATGTATTTGCACAAGGTAAGGTGGGTTGCAAGCAAAGTTGGAACACTCAGAGCTGTAATCAGGGATTGGAAATCCATTGTTGTCCATTTGGAAAGTACTACTCAAGCAAAGGGTGCAGATAGTAACATGGCCATAGGACTGCTTAAAAAGTTAAAAGATTTCAAACTTTTAATAACAATGCACTTTTTATGCGACTATTTGAGCATTTTTAAACAACTCTCCCTAATATTTCAGAAATCGGAGTTTTTGCTAAGCCAAACTAAAGTGCATGTTGAAAGAGCACTGCTTAGATTAGAAAACCTTAAAAACACTCCAGCAGAAAATGAAAAAAAAATTTTAAATGATGTTTCATTAAGTGGAATGTACCTTAATGTGCAGTTGTCAGATATATCTCACAAAAAATTTTCCAATGATAAAAGTATTCTCATTGAAGCAGGGATAAGGCATTTGAAAGAAAGATTTATAGAAACTGAAACAGAAATAATAACAGCTACTGGTATATTTGATACTTTCAGTTGGCCTGAAGGCAAAGAACTATGCAAGTTTAGAGAAAAAGAAATAACATTGCTTTCGCAACATTTTGCTAGTTGTCTTGCTATCAAAGAAGATGACATTACTCATATTTTAGATGAATGGTATGAGTTTAAAGTTCTCGGCAGAAATTTAACAATTAATTCTCTTTTTGAAAGGTGTTTTTCTATGAAGGATCGATTCCCACATTTGGTAAATCTCCTTGCCATTGTGCTGACACTTCCTGTGTCAACAACTTCTTATGAAAGAGGTTTCAGCAAAATGAACCTTATCAAAAGTAAACTCCGTTCAAACTTAAAAGAGGACAGTATGAACAGTTTATTGTTTAAAAATTTAAATGGACCATCTTTAAAGGATTTCAATCCTGAAAAATCAATTGATAAATGGTATTTTAAATCAAAATCTCAAAGGCATTGTTAATTTATGTATATAATTTCGTATTGGGAATTAAAGGTAAGGATATTTATCTACTGTTTTAATGTTTAATTTCATAGTTTGTTTAAATTTAATTTTTACAATGTAAAAGTGGTATTATCTTTAAAAAAATTTTCAGTTTGATTTTTTTTATTGAATAGTTAACTTGTTCACTGCGAAATGTCACATATCACTCAAAAATAGCCGAATACGATTATGAGTAGCCAGTGTTCCATTTTGCCGTGAATGCGTTAAAGCTCCCGTTGAGCAAGCGCTCGGGAATACGTTGCTAATGTTAATCCAATGGGGCATTAATGTGCTAATATCTCGCTTGCATTTGAATATTTTTAAACGATTTTTTTTGCACTGGATAGCAGAGATCAATCTCTATTTCCGCCGTTGATTACTTTTTCGATTTTCTTTGCGTATTTTTTTTACGAAGATAGTTTCACTTTCGGAACCGGTCAATGGGGCACATTAATGCCCCATTGGATTAATATTAGCACCGTATTCCCGAGCGCTTGCTCAACGGGAGCCTTAATGTCAGAGAAATGATTCTTCAATCTGGCTCCTGAGAATTTTTTCTGGCGCCTAAGAATTTTCAACTTTTGTCAGTCCCTGCTTATACGCGATACACCGAAATCATTTTTCTGCACCAGTTTCTTTTATAAAGTATTTTCGGCTTCTTAAATCGCAGAATTTATATATCGAATTTTACTGTTTTAAAATAGTGGTATGAAAAAATAATTACTGAACATCGCGTATAAGTGAGAGGTCACTGTATTGTGATTTTAAGTAAATCATCTCAACATGTACAATTTTTTATTTTTATTGAAATTATTTTGAATTTTTATTTAGGAATTGTAATGAAATTAATACAAATGTGTAAATCTATAAAGAGAAAATAAATAAATGCATGTGCACAATACACAAATAATATTAATAAAAAAAAACTGATTTAAATAAAAAAGAAAATCCAATTCACATTTAAAAAGAAATCAGAATATTATTATTATTAATCATGATTTTTAACAACCCTGCTTAGCACTATTATTTAAAGATGTCATCAAATCAGTTTGTTTTTGTGTACAAGTATTACTGTCAATCACTTCAGGATGGATGTCACATATCCGTTCAATATAGGATGCATATGCTTTTTATTTTTTAATACCAGAATATTTTAGTCATAATCTTTGCCTTGTCTAATCATAGAAGTCTTGCATTAAATAAGGTGAAAAATATTATATGAAATTACTAGTATTAAAATTAAAATGTCGTTAAATATTGCCCATCCTGAAGGTATTAAAAAGAGTCTCTTAAACAAGCCAGTTCAATATATATATATATATATATATATATATATTTTAATAAAACAAGAGTGTCTTTTTTTATTGAATTTCTCCCGGCGACCTTTTTAGTTCTAGAATCCAGCACTTGTCTTTATTCCCTTCTTTTCATGTGATAGTAAAATAAGCAGAAAAGTTTTTTATTTTTTACACTTTACTAAAAATATTAACACTGAATATTCACATCCATTATTGATCAATAAGCTTGTCACTCTTTTAAAAAAAAATTCCAAATTCAGTATGGTGTATTCGAATGATGTTATCCAAGTGTATCCAAGTGTACCATTAACAGGGGTAGTACTTGTCCTGATATTCTTGAAAAAAATATAAACGTCCTGAAATATGGTGGTCTGTCCAAATATTCCTGAAATTTTGCAAGTTTTGTGCGATATCGGCATTTGAAATCATCAAATAGGGGATATGTGTAGCTTTTCACTGATGTAAAACGATCACGAAAGTCACAATTTTCTTCAATCTATCGTTAAAAATAGTGATTTTCATCAATTTGCACAAAAAAAAATCCCAATTTTTACCAATCAATTATAAGAAAGAAAATCTTTTGCAATTTTCATCGATAAGTGAAGAAAAAAATAGATTTTCGTCCTTCAGTAATGCAAAAATCATAATCTTTTAGCAGCTTGGTGAAAGGGTTCTGGTAAAATTACTTTTCTTTTAAATGTATACTTTTACAACAACAAAAAAATTGTATGTTGTGTACTATTTATGATAATAAAATGTATTGAAGAGGGAGTTAAGGGTTTTTTCGGTTAGTATGCCAAGCAAATGTGTCCTGAAATTGTCCTAAAATATCGAAAAAAGTATGTCCTGAAATATCATCTAAGGCTAGTACTACTCGTGCATTAAGCATATGTGCAGAGTTATATCAGCTCGTGGGGCTCAAACCCCACTAATAATTTCTAAAATGGACTCTTCCCTCCACTCCCTCTAATATAAAAAGGTTTAGGTTTTTTGAATTTCTAATATTTTATGTTATGTAACAGATAATTTTGCTTTCTTGAGTTTTGCCATTTTTTCCTCTTTTTCATTAGTTACAGAGATAACATCAGGTAAACTTTTTCTCTTTATGCTTTATTTTTTAATTAAACTAAATTTCTAAAAGTTTGAACTTTTGATATAGAAAACAAAAATCTGAAAAAAGTCTGTATTCAGAAGAAGAAAAAAAAAAAAAGACATGCTACTCAAAGATGGCTTTCACTGTGATTTTATTATAAACAATTCACGAATAACGAGTATATCATTTTATAAATGGGTCTGTACATTGAAATTTTTACATTCTCTTAACATTTTATTTAACTTGCAAATTATTCATAACCATGTGATTCTTTTTAATTTCTTTAAAAGGGAGTTAAAAAAGCAAAATTAAATTGGTAATTGATCTGCTTTGCACTCATATACACACGTATTTGTGAGGAAAAGAGTTATATATTGAGTTGAGCCCCACCAATAATTTTCAAAACTCTACGCCTATGGCATTAAGTATATAATTGACAAAGTTACAAAAATGCTTATGCTCATAAAAGAAATGACCTTTCTTTTGTTAATTGTTATTTTTTTTTTCTTTCTAGCATCTGAAACTGGACAGCCCTCAGCTAAAAAACAATGTCCCACCAACTCTGATGATTCAGAATCTTCTCAACTATCTATTTTGTCAGTTCAAAGCGTGAACCAACATTCCACATCTTCAACTCTAATTAATGCTGCCAGTATCAAGCAAGAAAAGTTTGAAAGTTCACAATCAGCAAAGACAACTGTTTCCAACTCTCAGTCAGTACCAATTCAGCCAAAGCCCAATGCAACACCTGAGCCTGTTCAACAGCAATCAACACCAGCTGGACCAAATGACGTAACATATACCTGTGCATCATGTCAATTTCAGACAGGAGAAGAAGCAGAATTTATGAAGCATGCTCGTACTGATCACCGTACAGATCTCTCCATGTGGTGCAAACAATGTGGTAAATGTTTCAGCAATGCTGGTGTTCTTGTTTCACATATTAAGGAGCGAGCTTGTATTAAAGAAGAAATGATATATAAATGTGGTGTGAAAGATTGTATATTTGAAACTACTAGTGGTCAGACATTTGTTCATCATTTGCGTCATTGTCATAAAGGAAGCCCATTTATCTTCTGTGTTCATTGTCAGAAAATATTCACTTTGCCACATTGTCTCATATTACATATGCAGGATGATTGTCCTTTTAAAGATAGAAATAGAAGAAATCCTTCTGGTGGAGGAAGTGCTAGTGCACCGCCCCCACCAGCTCCAAAGCAAACACCTGTTATCTCCCAAATCTCACAACCTAAGGTGGCTCCCTCGGTATCTTTAGCAACTATTCGGCCCCAAACTCCAACTGCTGCTGGAGTAAGACCTTTGGCTCCTAGGGCGATGAGTCCTTTAGTCCCAATGGGAATTGTGAGAGCTCCTTCATCTTTGATGCCATCTTCAAGAGGTCGAGGAAGGGGTAATAGGGGCAGAGGTAGAGGAAGAGGAAGAATTAGTCAGAGATTTTCTGACGATAGTAGTGATTCTGATGACCCAGATGATCCATCATGGCGTCCTGAAGAAACACTTGGTGAAACTGGATTGCGTCGATCTGGACGCTGGGCAAAAAAGATCAATGATGTTATGAATCCTGAACCATCAACAAGTGGTGTTATTACTTCATCTACTAAAAAGTCGTTTACTTCGGCTGAAATAAATTCAAAAATGATTAATTGTCCATCTTGTGATTTCATGGCTGCATTTCAGTCTGTTTTAGAAGATCATTATATTGCAACTCACAAAGTTCCAAATAAAAATGCTTGTTTGATTTGTCATTTAAAATTTGAAAGTACACGTGCATTTCTTGACCATTTTGAAGATCATAGAAAGGGTGTTTTGCCAACTCCGCCTCCAGCAGAAGTTGTAAATGAAGTTATTCCAAAACCAACACCACCTAAGCCAGCTACTGTAAACACAGAAATCATTACACAAAAAGCAGTCTCACCTGCAACCACAGAAAGCATTAATAAATCTCCAGAGACGGAACCCTTTGATGGAGTGCTTACTAGTATTGATGGAGCTGAAATAACTGATCCAGTTGCTAAAGATAAAGCCGTAAAAGTACCCTATCAAGCAGCAATACATGACAAAAACCTCAAAGATTCTAAACTGAGAAGATTTGAGGAATTAAAATCTCCCAATGATTTAATTATGATGAAAACTATCCTGAAATTGAAGCATTTTTTCAAGTGTGGCTTATATGGTTGCTCGTTTACTACTCATAGTAAGCAAGAATTTTCCGAACATTTGAAGAATAGGCATGATGGAAAACGATTTCATTGCTGTTATTGCTTGAAAGAAGAACTAAATAGTGAAAATATGGCTAATCATATTATCTTTAAGCACCATAAGCGATTATATCAGTGTAGCAAGTGCTTTTATCGGGCACACAGTAAAGCACATGTTCAGATACATATTAAAAACGGGCATACTCAAGATCCGTATACTGAGATATTGGTTTGTGACGCTGTTGAACTTCCAGATACTCCTGATGAAGAAGTAAGTGTTGATGAGCCTCTTAATACTACTTGGCCATATATTTGTGCAATTGGTCAATGCGATTTTAGAACTTATGATCCAAAGGATTTCAAGAAGCATAATGAAACTGTTCACAGAACGGTGACTCAGTTTAACTGCCACTATTGTAAAGTTGAGTTTCTTACATTTAAACGTTTAATGAATCACTATAGATTGCATGGACTAAATGTATTTCAATGTAATTATTGTATTCACGGTGCTGAAACTAAAGAAGAAATTTTGCTGCATTTGTGCAATGCTCATTCTGACGAGCCACTTAAAGCTTATATGCGTGGTTCTGAGGAAGAAGCTTCATCTGAAATACAACAGTTGAATACTGGAGCACGCGAGGAATGTAGTAACGAAAGAAGTATGTCTCAAATGGTTTCGCATGCGAATTTGACATCAGCTGAAAATTCAAGTGTTGCTGCTAAAGAAAAGTTATTTACTGGCTGTGAAAATGAGCTTTATCATATTATTGATAATGTTTGCTATCCAAAGCACATGCTATCTCTCTGCTTTCCCCGATATTTAAAGAATTTAATGTCAGATGTAATTTGTGGTGTTCCTTTTTGCCATGAAAAATTTCCCACTATTCATGACTATATTAATCATCTTAGAAATGTACACGATGCTTTGAATTTTCCATGTCCTAATTGCCCTGAAATGTGCGATTCTTGGGAAGAATTTAAGAATCATCTTTTGTGTCATGGATCAAAACTATATGCTTGTGGCTCTAGTAATTGTGAATACTATGATTGGAGTAAAGATAAAGTCAAAGATCATAAGAAGGGACACGGAGATTCTGATGTAATTTCAATTGGAATTAGAGAATTTACCTCAAGTGCTGATGAAAATAAGTTAGGTTCACTTAGTATTGATATCGAATTGCCAGATGTGAAAGAGACCTTTACTTGCATATATTGCAAGTATAAATGCAGTGATAAGAGTATTATGAAAAATCATATGTATAAAGAGATAGCTTATCAAAGATTTGATTGCAGCCTTTGTGAGAAAAAGTGTCTTAGTAGGCAGGAAATCAAGGATCATTTCATTAAAACCCATCCAAATATGTCCATTTTGTGTTCAACTGATTACAACATTGAAATTGAAACAATGGTAAAGTTAATCTTAACACAACAGGAAAAGTTTGTTGATGTGAAGCTTACAGAAACTTGTGATATGTGTTGCAGAAAGTTCAAAAATCCTTTGCGATTGCAATCTCATTTATATATTTGTTTACAGAAGGAATATCGTCCATATGAATGTCATCACTGTAATAAGGGTTTTGTT
Organism: Maratus michaelseni; assembly: GCA_963931845.1. Lineage (NCBI taxonomy): Eukaryota > Metazoa > Arthropoda > Arachnida > Araneae > Salticidae > Maratus > Maratus michaelseni. The sequence goes on from OZ007594.1 coordinate 216,592,430, forward strand.
AGCCTTTTGGCTTTGAAATACCATACAGATGAACATCATTCTCCAAAACCTTTAGACTTTTCTCTCAAACCAAATTCTGCCATTGAAGAAGACATTGAAAAAAATTTATCCAAAGTACGGGTGAAGCAATTAAAGGATGTGTTTGAAGAGAACAAAATAGAAGTAAATGCGGATGAAAAATCATATAAAGTTAAGTTTTATACTTGTAGTGATTGTGCTTATGAAGCTTATCATAAATTTAATGTTCAAAAGCATAACGAAGATAAGCATGAAGGTAAAGGGAGAGTTATGAAAGGTCGTGAATCGAGTGTAAATGACAGTTCTTCTCACTTGGATGAAAACTCTAATGATGAGACTCTTTCTGGTAAAAATCTTGTTAAAAGATTTTCTTGCGGCTACTGTGTTAAAAAAATGCTTACAATTCAAGAAGTAGAAAAACATATAAGAAAAGCGCACACTGCCAAACAAAAAGATTTTTTTTACTATTATTCGCCAGACACTAGCTCTGAATTTTCTGCCCTTGATAAAGATATCTATGAATGTGCGTATTGTAAATCCACTAAAGAAAACTTATTTTCTCTGAAAAAACATGCTGACTTGATGCATTCTGAAATGGAATTCAAAGTCAGGGGTTTTATCTCAGGCTTCCAATCTCGTAATAGTTATTTAGCTTGTGGATATTGTTACATGAAGGTTGATAATCAGTCTCAGCTTCAGGAGCATTCAGCTTCTTCCCATCCATTGCTTGCCTTAAAATCTATCGGAGAATTTCAGATGACCAAAAGTAGTAAACGTTCCCATGAATCATCATCTGACGATTGTCCAAACAAGAGAATAAAATTTAATACATCAGTTTTTGTTTGTTCACATTGTGGTGGTGCATTTACATCTGTGGATGCAGTAACAGCACATTCTAAAAAAGCACATAGTCGTTCTGAGCTGGAATATAAGAAAATGGATCAGTCGGCTATTAATGCCGAGTCATCAGATTGTAAATTTTATAAGTGCGAGTTTTGCAAGTTTACCAGTGAGAAGCCCTTTTTGGACAAACATCTCGCAACAAAGCATAAAATGAGAGTTACATGCTCACACTGTAATAAGAGGTTTGAATTTGCATCCAAGCTCAAAGAGCATCATGACGTTGCTCACAAAGATTTGCCAATGAAATATAGTCAGGAAACTATTAATTTGACTACAACTTCTGTTGAAAACAACAAGGATGAAGACAAAAATAAAAATGCAGTCATTCCAGAAAAACTCTCACATTATGGAAAAAAACCCGATCCTATAGATTTAAATTCTTTAACTGTTAACATGACATTACTTGGAAATGAATCAGCTGACTTTCCTCTACTATATGTAACTGAACGTTTTAATATGTTTCCAAAAGTAATTTTGAAAGATGTAATGAAAAAAAAATTGAATTGATTTGTATTTATCTCAAGCATCATATTAAGTTTTTATGCGTTTTAATTTACTCAACAATATTTGACTCAATTTAGTTTTGTTGACTGTGCTGTAATATTTCTGATGACTTGATGTACTTTTTCCATACTGTTGAGGAATTTCACTGTCACATAGATTTAATTATAAAATAAATGTTTTAATACGGCAAGATACCTTTTAAAATTTCTTTATTCTCTTCCTATATTACTGTTAAACTTGTCAAACTATTAAATAATAATAATAAAAAAATGTTTTATATTTTTTTTCTTTGCATACATATCATAAAGTGTGAAGACTTGTTAAAAAAGAAATTGTCAGAAATCCTTTAAACTGTCATGGTAAAGTGTTAAAAATAATTTTAAATTCTTTTGAAACTGGTTGGTTAGGAAGAAAAACAGATAATTTTCACATTTGATAATTTGATATGGTGACAATATTTTCCACTTTTTATTTATTTATTTGTTTATTTTTGTAAACACATTTTACCTTCCGTAGCCAGAAAGATATTCTTTTGTGTATCTCTGTATGTGATCTATAGATCTATATAGTGCAATCTACATAGTGTGCTAAAATTTAGCTTAGTTTCAAAATGCATAAGCAGGCTGTAAAACGAGGTGACAAGCACAACTTGGGAGACAAATTCTGGAATTAGAGCCTGTTTCTTCTTTAACAGGTTAGAAACAGGCTTGAATTCCAAAATTTGTCTCTTAAATTGTGCTTTTCGCCTGGGTGTGTGGCCTGCCTAGCACAGTCGAAAATTCAGATTCAGAAATTTCCACCAATAGATGGAAATCACTCGGATAATTTTGTACAGCTTTGTATATTATCTACAGATTTTCATACATACCTCATATTAAACTAAAATTTAATTCAGGAAAAAAAGCACATAATGCAACTGAAAACATACTTTCACAAATTACCATCCATAGACAACAGTATATTCGGTTCTTTATAGCCCTGTGTATGAATTTATTTATATTTTACAAACATCTCTTAGTATACTAAATATAGCTCAACTGAAAAATTTATAACTCTGGGAAAAAAAAAAAAAACCCTTAACCAATTAACGCTCATATACAATAACACTGATGAATTATTTTGTGTATCACTGTATATGACCTATAGACTTTATACACACCACGTAGTATGCAAAAATTTAAAAACACATTCTACTACTGAAAACACACTTCCAGCATTTATATAAATAGTACTGTAACCCAAATCTTTCATGTGTCTCTGTAAATGAACGATAGCTGTTATATGCACATCATATTCAACGGTAGACATCTTTTAGTGCACTACAATGATGTATATAAATATGTTTGAAATAGTATAACATCATTAAAATATGCTGCAGACAATTTTCCCTTTTAGATCACTATGTAACTGAATTTTTTTATGTGACCCTGTAAAAGAATGATAAATGCTTTTCACTCCATATTCTACAGAAAGCATGTTTTAATGCACTATATATAATTTTTTCCCATGGACCATAGTATAACAGGATTCTTTTGAGTGTCCATGTAGACGGACTATAAATGCTAGGGACTCCATTTTCAGTAGCTAATAACATGACAAACTGAGTATACTTATGAAAGTTAGAACACAGGCAGATTGCCGGCAGACGTATTGAAGTTACACTTTTTTCAACTATGTTGAAAGTGAAGTCTTTAAATAAATTATGAAATATTTTCTTTTTTTTTTCTAGTTTTTTTTCATTGTTTGATATACTGGGTGTTTTATATATCGTTGACCTATAACTTATCCCTACACCTTTAGTTTTAGAGATATACAGTGAAATACATTTAACACGAAACTGAGAGGACCGAAATTTTATTTTGTGTTAAAAGATTCGTAAAAAAAAGAACAAAACTCACCGATATTTTCAATGTCATCAAATTTTATTTCAATTTTCTGTTAAACTTTTAGTAGGTTGTATCCATTAGGATAAAAGCAAGTAAAAAAATTGTTTTTTGGTGGGGGAAAATCATATCTTTTTTTGAAATGTCTTTTTCAGCACCATATTGTCCACAAATTGTTCGAGATCATCCATTGTTTTATTCATCTCTCCCTCGAATGCTAATAACTGCACATACTTTTAATCATTTTCTGCATATTTCTGAAGTAGAGGTGACAGGAACTTCATCTTTGATTCCATTGTCAGATTCGTCGTTGGTATCTACATAGTTGGAATAATTTGGATTATGAACGATCTCCAAAATCTCTTTGTCTGTCAGAATCGGTGCTGTAGACACATCATCATCGACTTCAACATATTCATTTAATGATATTGTAGGACATTCTAGTAATGTTGAGACTTTCCCAAACATTTCATTAAATGTCGGCTGATTCTTAAGGTGCCAAAGAATTTGCTACTCAGGAGAATCCCGCGTGGCGAAAACAATTTTCAATTGTTGTAGATATCCATTATTGTCGTAGATTTCAACTGTCACATTCCATGCTGAGTGCAACGTATGTAATGCATCCAATAAATTACACTAGTTTACAAAAAAAAAAATTTTTTTTGTTCATGAAATGAAACATATATTATTTATGTAGCCTATGGACGGTAGTTAAAAAAATATTTTTTTATTTTTTGTAGCACGTCACAATTCTGAGATATGAAGGTCTTTGTTTTTTATCTACCCGCAACTGTTTAAATACGTTTATCGTTTTATTTTGTAAACAACTGTGTGATTCAAAAGTCTTATTTTTAAATAAAAATGTCATCTAGACCTAGAGTGTGTATACTACATCCAAACCGATTTTGTTTTGTGTGTGGCAAAACTGTTCAGTTAAATTGAGGCTTTCCTATAACAAAACCATTGTAAGAAGCCTATTTACATTATTTTGGATTTCCGGTGTCAAATCAAGATAAAAATTGGGTTCCGCATGTGATTTGCACTAATTGTAGATTGGTTCTCAGCTCCTGGTATTCAGGTAAAAATAGATCACTGAAATTTGGTAAACCAATGAGAGAGCCAACTAACCACGTAACCGATTGTTACTTTTGTTTAACAAAAACTTTTGGTTTTAACTCAAAATATAAAGATAGCATAAAATATGCAGACGTTCCATCAGTGACTGTATTTAGTTGACCCCCAAAAAATAATACCACCAACGCTTAACATTAAGTTCGGCTTGATGAAAAATTTTACCAAAGCTTTGGACAAATCCAAGCCTGCCTTTCAATACCTTTGTTCTGTATTTAAGAATCTTTCTGCGGCTAAACTAAAGGAAGGAATATTAGTGGGTCCTCAAATCAGGAGAATATTGGAAGATACAAAATTCGAGAGCCTTTTAACCGAGGTAGAAAAAGCAGCCTGGAACTCTTTCAAAAGTGTCGTTAAAATTTTTTTAGGCAATAAAAAAAGTGATAATTATAAAGAGATTGTTGAAAATTTATTGCAAAATTACGAGCGTATGGGTGTAAATATGTCACTAAAAATTCATTTTTTGCCTTCTTATTTAGATTTTTTCCCAGAAAATCTTGGTGGTATGAGTGATGAACATGGTAAGCGATTTCACCAAGATTTAAAATCATTTGAGCAAAATTATCAAGGTTTTTGAGACCAAAATATGCTAGGTGACTATTGTTGGTGTGTTGTGAGAGATACAGATGAAAATATTTATAAAAAAAGAGCAAAATTTACCCATTTTTAACTGTCTATTGTTTATTTAGATGTGGTTTTTTGTAAAAATCTTCTTAATAAATATTTCAGAAAACTGACGTGCTGCATTTTTAAAAATATTTTTTCTTAGATGTAGATACCCAAAGTAACGAAACCGTATATATTTCATTTCAGTAACGAAACCGTATATATTTCATTTCATGAACAAAAGTCATGTAAACTAGTGTTATTGGAGAAATCGTCTTTTACTTTGATTGTGACTATTGTGAATATTTTCGAAGCAATTTCTTTCGGTAATTTAATTTCAAATTTTGTATAATGCCTTGATCACATGGTTGTAAAACCCTTGTGGTATTTGGAGGCAAAAATACAAGATTTATAAATTTTAATTCAATATATCGACTGATGTGCTGAAAAGTTATAAATAATAAGTGCAACTTTATGCTTTTTTTGTAAAAATCACTTACCCAAATTGCAGGGGGTTCAGCAAATATTTAAAAAAATTTTAAGAGGAATTTTAGGGATTAGACTATGAAATTTTAGGACTAATTTATGTCCACCATCTTCGGTGATTTTTCAATGCACTTGTACATAACACAAGTAATTTAATTTAAAAAACCCAGCAAATAAATTCTTAGAAAATTCTTGATTAAAATTTTTTGTCATGTTCAAAATTTTAAAGTTAACATTCAAATGTTCTAAAAATGTCTCAAATATAGAGAAAATAATAACAACAATAACGTAAAGAAATGGTGTTACCTTAATTTTTCTATATCTAAGAGCTTTATAAGATGTTTCTTTAATAAATCTTTATGATTGTTTGCAATCTTGTTCGGTATTTTCACAAAAAACTTGTTTTAAGTACTTTAATTTTATATATTTGAATGAAAAACAAAATTATTTAAGTTTGGCTGAGGCTATATGTATTCCTTGTTAAATTTTTAACATCTCAAAGGCATAGTTAAATAAAATACAAAAAATATTCAATTGTTTAAAAAAAAAAAAAAAAAAAAAATCCATAATATGCTGTATTGTACCACAGAAAATAAATTTCGAAATTTTATTTTGTTTCACATTTAATTCTCTTTATCAAAAGTTGGGCTTTCCCGATTTCAATTATTTAGAGGATAAATGTATTTCTTGCTAAATTTTTAGCATCTCAAAGGTATAGTTAAATGAAACATAAAGAATATTCAATTGTTTCACATTTAATTTTCTTCTTTAAAATCTGGTCTTTCTCCATTTCAATCTCTGAGCTTTTCTTCATTTTTTTCTGTTTTTCATGTATACTGCTGATAAGCTTTATGTGAATTTTTAATATTTAACAAGTAAGTTGAAATAGGTACTTTACACACACCAAATCTCAAACTTTTAATCGTATGTTCATTGAAACCACCTTTTAGCATACAATTGTTTATAGAAAATCTCTCAGCATTACCATGAGGTAAAACAAGTGCAGTTTTAATTAAACTTAAAAGTTACGATATTTTATTTCTTTGTTGTTTACCACTTACTTTTGAACAACCAATGAAAATGCCTAACAAGAATCAGCTTTGGCGATAACGATACAAAGCAGAACTAACTTTGTTTATCTGTCATTTGTAAACGAAAATAGTTATCAGAAGCAAATTTTAGGGAGAAAATTTTAGAGCGATAAGAAAATTTTAGGAATTACAGGCGAATGCAATCCCTGAAATTGATAAGCCAATCATTGAAAATAGTGGCCAACAATCCATGCTTTTTTGTTTGCTGTATATTCAACTGGTAATGTTCTTACATTTTAAAAAAACCCGCCAAGGTTCGTAAATATGATATTTTCAAAAATATCAGATTTGATATATCGTATTTACCCGCGTATAAGTCGACCCACCACTTTCCCGATCAAGAAATTTGAATTTTTTTAAATCCCGCGTATAAGTCGACCCCCCACTTTTCCGATCAATAAATTTGATTTTTTTTTTTTAAAAATACATTATTCAAAATCACCTGGAAAAAAAAGAAAGTATACTAAATATACAATAATAAAAGAACTTTAATTTTTTTTTCTTTGTACATTTATTCGAAATCATATGAAAGAAAAAGTACTAAATATACAATAATGAAGATAATAATATACAAAGTTAAACTGATTCAATATCGGACTCGCCAAACAATTCACATAAATCCTTCGTCGTCATCGGCTCATCATGATACACGTTTTCAATCTCTATCGCTACATTCTTCCTCGTCGTTATCACTTTCGAAAATGGCATCATCTTCTGTGCCGTCTAGTTCGTTGCTTAAGCAATTCTTGAACGATTTTATAATCATTTCGGAAGGAATTTGATTTCACGCATCTTTAAACCACTGGACAATTAATGCAATGTCGAGCTTTCTAATAATACCGCCCTTTGTTTGTTAATGTTGGACAACCGGATGAAATCCACTCTGAAAAAAAAATATACATATATATATATATATAAGGACCCTCGCATAAGTCGACCCCCCAACTTTAAAGTCTTTTTTTTTTGTCCAAAATTTCTCGACTTATACGCGGGTAAATACGGTATATCCGATATTTTCAAAATAGGCAACTTACTGCTGATAATAAATATTTTCAAGCATAATATAGATTAGAAACTAAAATATATTGCACTTAACATGAAAAACAATATACTAAAACTGCCTCCCCCTCCCCCCCTTCTTTTATTTTTCACTTTGAACAAAATTGAAGATCAACTAATCAACAAAATAGAAACAATTTGCTTTATACACTTATAAAAAAAAAAAAACTATAAGATTCAGTATCAACTATCAAGAAATCGCAAATTTATAAAACAAAAAATTTATTTTGTTTTATAAATTTCTGATTTTTTAATTTTATTTTGAAAATGAATATCAAATAGTATGAAAATATCAAAAATCTTGATATTTTGAAAATAAATATCGGATATATATCATGATAGATATCCATTGATATATATCAACGAACCCTGAACACCGCGGTTTTAAACTTTTACCAATGACAAATAAGGGTAGTTTTTCAGATCCATCCGAATTGCATCCAACCAATACTGTAATTTTTCTTTTTAGAGATTTTTCCGTCCTTTAACCCTTTCAGGAGCAAAGTACTTCCTGTACTAAAATGTTGAAATAAATGACTGGCACTGGAATTAACATAGAAATTTATTTGGAAATAAGAAAAAGGCAAAATATCACATACATATTAAATGGGAAAGATTTTAGCAAATTTCTGGTACCATTGTAGCGTTTGGGAATTAAAATTAAGTAGTTTCATAAACATACCACTGCCCCTGAAAGCAGGGCCTGTTTATCCAATAGGCACGTGAAGCACATGCTTCCCCTCGAAAATTTAAAAGGGGCCCCAAAATGACTGTGAAGAAGGCCCTCCAATTCCCATTTTCATTTTTTTACATTGTATTTTTAATTTTTTGGAAAAGAAAGTTTGCTTAATCTAAGAGGAAGTCCATGCACTACTTCACGAAACTCATTTAAAAGGAGAAATATGCATGTCATCAATAATATTATAATTAATCATACAACATCCTGATGTGCTTGTTAGAAACCACCTCGGAAATTAAGCCTACAGCTATAAAATAAAATACATCTGACTAAACATATCTGTAGTGTACACAGGGAAGATAAAAAAGCTGTTTAATAAAATATAGGTGACCTTGGCGAAGCTACTACCAAGAATAATATTAGTATCATTGGTGAGTTTTCATGAATGAAAAATATCAAGAAAACTTTTGTCAAATGAAAGGGGGCCTCAAAATGATACCGTGCTTCCCCTAGAGTCAGAGGTTAATCGGGCCCTGCCTGAAAGGGTTAAACGATAAAGTTTTATTGGGTAAGCAGCGTAAAATAAGGCAGTTTCGTCAATGTCGAAGACATCTTTTGTGTCATATTCTAAAAGTATTGGGGGCAACGTAGATTGCAACCATTCTATGGTCATAGTTGGTAAAATGTTATTAGCTTGCTTCATCACAAACATTTTTTAACACAATGGCCGTTCCTTTTCTTGAAACGTTCCCACCAGCCAGGATTTGCCGAAAATTCGATATGCATTTGTTTCGCCAGCTCATCTGCTTTTTCCAGCAATTGGCGTGATATAAAAGCATTCTGAGATTGGACTTGTTTGAACCAAATAAGCCATGCTGTCTATAAATCTTCGTGCTTAGAAGTTCTCATACGTTTTCTCTCTGGCTCAAACATACTACGCTCACACAGTAATGTAATGTGATCCCTCTTTTTTATTATCGTTGATAAAGTAGAATTAGCAATGCCAAACTCTTTACAGATTTCTGTTTTCGTCCTGTGTTTCTCATCAACTGCATTAAGCAGCTTCATCTTCATTTGAAGCGAAATAGTGGTTTTTTGAAAAAGCAAGTTTGTTTGCCTGCCTTACACGCATGTACAAATTGTACATGATTTTTTAAAACATCGTTTAAATGTACCAAGTACCAAGTAATGTTTGTGTACCCACACTAACATGAAATAAAAACTTCGTTGCTATTGGTGATAAAAATATCATCAATAAAAATTGATACAACACTGTCAGGGTTCGTACGGCTCCTGGAATTTTGCGACCAGGAAATTCTTCGGTACCAGTATTTTCTTACAGAAAATCCTCCATAAAAGAAAGCGAAGTTTCACGAGTTTAACCTAGATTTCTATTTATATAAAGAAAATACTGGTGAAACTCCTGGAAAATTCCCTAAAGCGTACGAACCCTGCACTGTGAAAAGGAAAAAAAAAAAGTTTCTTTAAAATTGCAATTCTGAAATTATTTTGCTTGTATCTTTTCATAACCAATTGTTTGTTTTTAAAATAAATTATTCATATTTATTTTTTATAGTATTCAAACACCTGCCTATGAAGTTTTTTTTTTCTCTTTTTGTGAAAATGACCTCATACTTAAAAAGGTATACATAATTCTTGGGCCGTAATTTTAAAATAGGAAAATGTGTAGTTTAGATGCCTACTTAATTTACATTTACTCTCAAGGTTCGTATGACTCATGCAGTATGTTTTAGAATTCCATTAAAATAACCCTGCTTTTCAGGCATTCCATTTTAAAATTTTATTATATGATCTATATATGATACAAAATTCTATATAACGCACAACCTCATGTTTTCTATGTTTGCCTTATAAAGATCTACTGTATTTACTGTTTAAGAAAACAAAACAAATTCTGAATGCCAATTTAATGTGTTTAGTTTTTTTTTTTTTTTTTTTTCTGCAGATTTAAAATTCCACATACACTTCCTGGATGGAAATACGCGCTACATTAAAAAAGTGTAGTGTAGCAAGTAGCGCGATACAAAATATCAGTAGTTTGTAGCGCGCATCGACGCTACTTTCGGAGGGAGGAAAAAAGGTCCCAATCTTCAAATCACATGATTATAACTCGTTTATTTCGTGCGAAATATGTTCTCTGCAACAATTTGCGAACGTCAGCGACAAATCTCATTTGTAGTGTCATATATTTCTCCATAGACGACGGGCACAGTCAAAATTAGCTGTCATTTTCACAGTTTGGGTGTCAGAAACTTCGTGTACTGTTATTTAAATCCATAGAAATCTTCTCAATATAATGTATTTTTATACGACTGCGATTTTTTTTTACCAAAATATAGTCGTCTGGCTATGTTAAATCTTTATTTGACTAATTTCTTCTACCTTTTGCCTCCCACTCCCAGCAAGCAAAGAAATGTAAAATCCTTATTAAAAAAAGAAAAAGAATGGATTTATCTAAACATAAATCCTCTAAATTATCCCTAATCTCTCAAATTCACGCTTCCCCATAGTAGCATACAAAGGAGTTTAAAATATTTTTAAATCTTTATTTTTATACAAAAATAAAATCTTTCACTCATTTGTCTAATGACAACAAATAAAAATTATTTCCTTGTCAGGTCTGTGAAGTTGGCCCCCCGACCTTTCCGGATTGAAAAACCGAAAACGGCATTCGTTTGAGCGACAAAAATTTTCGTTTGAGCGACATTCTGAAAAAAATTATAAGCAAGTTAAAATTCGAGGCCTTCGTTTTGTGAAGTTGGCCCCCCGACCTTTTCGGATTTAAAAACTGAAAACGGCATTCGTTTGAGCGTCGTTTGAGCGTGTTTGAGCGACAAAAATTTTCGTTTGAGCGACAAACTGAAAAACGTTATAAGCAAAAGAATAACCAGAGGGGTCCACATTTTGTGAAGTTGGCCCCCCGACCTTTTCGGATTTAAAAACTGAAAACGGCATTCGTTTGAGCGTGTTTGAGCGACAAAAATTTTCGTTTGAGCGACAAACTGAAAAGCGTTATAAGCAAAAGAATAGGCGGAGGGGCCTTCGTTTTGTGAAGTTGGCCCCCCGACCTTTTCGGATTTAAAAACTGAAAACGCCATTCGTTTGAGCGTGTTTGAGCGACAAAAATTTTTGTTTGAGCGACAAACTGAAAATCGTTAAAAGCAAAAGAATAGGCGGAGGGGCCTACGTTTTGTGAAGTTGGCCCCCCGACCTTTTCGGATTTAAAAACTGAAAACGGCATTCGTTTGAGCGTCGTTTGAGCGACAAAAATTTTCGTTTGAGCGACAAACTGAAAAGCGTTATAAGCAAAACAATAGGCGGAGGGGCCTTCGTTTTGTGAAGTTGGCCCCCCGACCTTTTCGGATTTAAAAATTGAAAACGCCATTCGTTTGAGCGTCGTTTGAGCGTGTTGGAGCGACAAAAATTTTCGTTTGAGCGACAAACTGAAAAGCGTTAAAAGCAAAAGAATAGGCGGAGGGGCCTACGTTTTGTGAAGTTGGCCCCCCGACCTTTTCGGATTTAAAAACTGAAAACGCCATTCGTTTGAGCGTCGTTTGAGCGTGTTTGAGCGATAAAAATTTTCGTTTGAGCGACAAACTGAAAAGCGTTATAAGCAAAAGAATAGGCGGAGGGGCCTTCGTTTTGTGAAGTTGGCCCCCCGACCTTTTCGGATTTAAAAACTGAAAACGCCATTCGTTTGAGCGTCGTTTGAGCGTGTTTGAGCGACAAAAATTTTCGTTTGATCGACAAACTGAAAAGCGTTAAAAGAAAAAGAATAGGCGGAGGGGCCTACGTTTTGTGAAGTTGGCCCCCCGACCTTTTCGGATTTAAAAGCTGAAAACGCCATTCGTTTGAGCGTGTTGGAGCGACAAAAATTTTCGTTTGAGCGACAAACTGAAAAGCGTTAAAAGCAAAAGAATAGGCGGAGGGGCCTACGTTTTGTGAAGTTGGCCCCCCGACCTTTTCGGATTTAAAAACTGAAAACGCCATTCGTTTGAGCGTCGTTTGAGCGTGTTTGAGATATAAAAATTTTCGTTTGAGCGACAAACTGAAAAGCGTTATAAGCAAAAGAATAGGCGGAGGGGCCTTCGTTTTGTGAAGTTGGCCCCCCGACCTTTTCGGATTTAAAAACTGAAAACGCCATTCGTTTGAGCGTCGTTTGAGCGACAAAAATTTTCGTTTGAGCGACAAACTGAAAAGCGTTAAAAGCAAAAGAATAGGCGGAGGGGCCTACGTTTTGTGAAGTTGGCCCCCCGACCTTTTCGGATTTAAAAACTGAAAACGCCATTCGTTTGAGCGTCGTTTGAGCGTGTTTGAGCGATAAAAATTTTCGTTTGAGCGACAAACTGAAAAGCGTTATAAGCAAAAGAATAGGCGGAGGGGCCTTCGTTTTGTGAAGTTGGCCCCCCGACCTTTTCGGATTTAAAAACTGAAAACGCCATTCGTTTGAGCGTCGTTTGAGCGTGTTTGAGCGACAAAAATTTTCGTTTGAGCGACAAACTGAAAAGCGTTAAAAGAAAAAGAATAGGCGGAGGGGCCTACGTTTTGTGAAGTTGGCCCCCCGACCTTTTCGGATTTAAAAGCTGAAAACGCCATTCGTTTGAGCGTGTTGGAGCGACAAAAATTTTCGTTTGAGCGACAAACTGAAAAGCGTTAAAAGCAAAAGAATAGGCGGAGGGGCCTACGTTTTGTGAAGTTGGCCCCCCGACCTTTTCGGATTTAAAAACTGAAAACGCCATTCGTTTGAGCGTCGTTTGAGCGTGTTTGAGCGATAAAAATTTTCGTTTGAGCGACAAACTGAAAAGCGTTATAAGCAAAAGAATAGGCGGAGGGGCCTTCGTTTTGTGAAGTTGGCCCCCCGACCTTTTCGGATTTAAAAACTGAAAACGCCATTCGTTTGAGCGTCGTTTGAGCGTGTTTGAGCGACAAAAATTTTCGTTTGATCGACAAACTGAAAAGCGTTAAAAGAAAAAGAATAGGCGGAGGGGCCTACGTTTTGTGAAGTTGGCCCCCCGACCTTTTCGGATTTAAAAGCTGAAAACGCCATTCGTTTGAGCGTGTTGGAGCGACAAAAATTTTCGTTTGAGCGACAAACTGAAAAGCGTTAAAAGCAAAAGAATAGGCGGAGGGGCCTACGTTTTGTGAAGTTGGCCCCCCGACCTTTTCGGATTTAAAAACTGAAAACGCCATTCGTTTGAGCGTCGTTTGAGCGTGTTTGAGATATAAAAATTTTCGTTTGAGCGACAAACTGAAAAGCGTTATAAGCAAAAGAATAGGCGGAGGGGCCTTCGTTTTGTGAAGTTGGCCCCCGGACCTTTTCGGATTTAAAAACTGAAAACGCCATTCGTTTGAGCGTCGTTTGAGCGACAAAAATTTTCGTTTGAGCGACAAACTGAAAAGCGTTAAAAGCAAAAGAATAGGCGGAGGGGCCTACGTTTTGTGAAGTTGGCCCCCCGACCTTTTCGGATTTAAAAACTGAAAACGCCATTCGTTTGAGCGTCGTTTGAGCGTGTTTGAGCGATAAAAATTTTCGTTTGAGCGACAAACTGAAAAGCGTTATAAGCAAAAGAATAGGCGGAGGGGCCTTCGTTTTGTGAAGTTGGCCCCCCGACCTTTTCGGATTTAAAAACTGAAAACGCCATTCGTTTGAGCGTCGTTTGAGCGTGTTTGAGCGACAAAAATTTTCGTTTGAGCGACAAACTGAAAAGCGTTAAAAGAAAAAGAATAGGCGGAGGGGCCTACGTTTTGTGAAGTTGGCCCCCCGACCTTTTCGGATTTAAAAGCTGAAAACGCCATTCGTTTGAGGGTGTTGGAGCGACAAAAATTTTCGTTTGAGCGACAAACTGAAAAGCGTTAAAAGCAAAAGAATAGGCGGAGGGGCCTACGTTTTGTGAAGTTGGCCCCCCGACCTTTTCGGATTTAAAAACTGAAAACGCCATTCGTTTGAGCGTCGTTTGAGCGTGTTTGAGATATAAAAATTTTCGTTTGAGCGACAAACTGAAAAGCGTTATAAGCAAAAGAATAGGCGGAGGGGCCTTCGTTTTGTGAAGTTGGCCCCCCGACCTTTTCGGATTTAAAAACTGAAAACGCCATTCGTTTGAGCGTCGTTTGAGCGTGTTTGAGCGACAAAAATTTTCGTTTGAGCGACAAACTGAAAAACGTTATAAGCAGAAGAACATTCGGAGGGGCCCACATTTTGTGAAGTTGTCCCACCGACCTTTTCGGATTTAAAAACTGAAAACGGCATTAGTTTGAGCGTCGTTTGAGCGTGTTTGAGCGACAAAAAATTTCGTTTGAGCGACAAACTGAAAAACGTTATAAGCAAAAGAATATCTGGAGGGGCCTTCGTTTTGTGATGTTGGCCCCCCGACCTTTTCGGAATTAAAAACTGAAAACACCATTTGTTTGAGCGTCGTTTAAGCGCTTTTGAGCGACAAATTGAAAACGTTATAAGCAAAAAATAGGCGGAGGGGCCTTCGTTTTGTGAAGTTGAGGCCCCGACCTTTTTGGATTTAAAAACTGAAAACGAAATTCGTTTGAGCGATAAGAATTTTTGTTTGCGTTGCAATATTTCCATAGTTTTTAAGTATTCTTTTATCCCTGAGGATAAAATTACAGCTTCAATATAGCCCGTTATATTAAATATTTTGAAGTTCTGTATAATCGGCGACAAAAAGTTTCGTTTAAGTATAGCAATTGTTTTATAGTTATAAAGTATTGTTTTTTCCAATGTGGTTAAAATCAAATTTTTTTGAACATATTTTCCCCCAATTACCCCACAAATTTAAATACACTTGTTGGAATTTCTTTCTAACAAAGCGCCAGTCTCTAAGATTTTCAGAAATCCTAATTCTGTAAGTGCTATTCGTTTGAGCATCTATCAAAGACATCTGGAATAAAAAAAATTCGTCCTGGCAATAATTCTAGTTTCTTTTGTAGAGAACCAATTTTTTTTATTTGAGAAATTCTATTTGATATATTATTTATTTATTTATTTATTTATTATTTTTATATTTGTGTGTCATAAGTTTCAGCGTCATTCGAGGACATTTTCAGATCCTTTTTTTTAAATTTCTTACCGCATTCTGGGTTCAGTTACGTGGAATTTTTTTATAAAAAGTTTCAATTGGCAGTTTGTATACAACACCTCATGCAAAGATATTTTACTTTTTTTAACTGCTATACGTTTGAGCGTCTAGTAAATATCTCTAGAGGAAAAATAATTCGTTCTAGCAACTTTTCTAGCTTCTTCATAAGATTTGTTATTTGTTTTATTTATTGTTATCTCTTTTATTTATTGTTATCTCTTTTACGAATGTTAATTTGACAATTTATATTTATGTTATTTTTTTATTAAATTAAAAAAAATTTAAACGCCTTAGGTTTGAGAATTATTCGAGGACATTTCAGATACCAAAAGTTTTGTTCTAACACCATTCTTAGTCCAATTGATGGGAATTTTATAGTAACAGGTTTCAGTTTGACAGATTGTATACAACCCCTCATATAAAATTATTTAATTTCTGTAAGTGCCATTGACAGGTTTCTGACTTTAACAGAACCTATGTGGTATATTTCTAATTAATTTAATTAATTATGTTTAATCATTATTATATATTACTGTATTCTGATGTATATTTTCCCTTTTCTGTAAAACTTCCGTATGTGAGCGGAAATGGAATTTCCCTGATCCACTTATATATTTGTAGGATAAAAAGGATGGTAGTAGATTTGTAGGATTTGTAGGATGTTCATGAGATCATTGTGAAAGTAACTAATCCGGCTTAAGAAGGTGAATACAATGAGCACTGGATTCCTAGCGAACTGGGTTCAGAAGATAATAAAAAGGGGGAATGTTCTAGAGAAATATTTCGACCGGTGTAGAAACCCCGTGAAGGAAGAAACACAGGCCCCGTTCATCTGGAGAATGGCGTGAAGTGTGTGACGACGAATCAGTCGTTTGTGTACAGTGTAGTAAGTAAGTAAAGGCAGTGTCCTGTGAGAGAGTAGCGAGCAGAGCCCAGTGTGCAGACGACAGGGTAGACGAGCTGAGCCCAGTGTGCAGAGGAGTGTGTAGAATCACAGAAAGAACGTGCATCGGACAGCTTGGTCTAGGGTGAACAAATTACAGCGTAGCCGGAACGTTGTGTATGAGTGGTGCGTAATGAAATAGAGTAAAACGTGCGATGAGTGAGATTGTCAGCATACGGCAAGTGATAATAATCTGTATGAACCAATTAGGACTATCATTGTAACATTTTTTTCATGCTAATTTAATCAATAAATTATTAGTTGATTATTTATGTGAGAACTTCTTTTCACAACGTGTCCGGTATCAGTTTAATACCGGTGGTGGCAGCAAATACCATGCTACTAAGGTCTCAAAGCTAGGAGTAGTACTACTGTGACCGCAAAAGGCGACAAGACCATAACAGCCATTTTTTTTGCGTCATTAAAGAGCATTTCAGACTCCCAAAAATTTGTTCTGTCAACATTCTTAATTTAACTATCTGGAATTTTCTTTTTGCAATATTTAATTTGACAGTTTGCATACTACCCCTAATACAAGCATACTTGATTTTCTGCAAGTGTTGTTTGTTTGAGTAATGATTTGTGCAACAAAAGGAATTCTTTCTAGCGACAACTTCTTTATAAGATAATAAATTTTTACACATCCTAATTTGACAATTCCTTTTTAATATAGTACTTATTAATTTATTAATCTTTTTAAAATGTCATTAGTTTGAGCGTTATTTGAAGACATTTCAAGTACCAAAATCTTTGTTCTATCAGAATTCTTAGCCCAGGTTATGTGGAATTTTGTTATAGCAGGTTTCAGTTTGATATTTTATATACAACTCCTCATACAAAGGTATTTACTTTCTGTAAGTGCTATTCATTTGAGCGTCTATCTAAGCCCTCGGGAATAAAAATAATTCGTTCTTGCGACAATTCTAGCTTCTATCATTTTTTAGTAATGCAACCGCAGTATATGCAAATATATGCAACCAGACGTATTTGAACCCGAACCCAAAATACTTCAACCCGCAACCCGAACTCGAAATCACTTATGAAAGTAAATATATATTTGAATGTGAATCAGTATATTTTCAGTTTACAGTACTGTAAATTAAATGTATATAAGAAATGTAATTGTAGATTATTCTTTTTTTACGGTACAGTTAAGAACACTTTTTTCTTCTCTCGGAATATAAAAAATATTATCAACATTTCATTTTTAAAACACACACACACACAAAAAACATGTATCATATTTGTTATCGTTTATGTACACACACACACATGTTACGTGTGTGTAGATTCGGAGGTGTCCACTGTTCAAAGCTAAAACCGTAGAAATAAATAGTGTTAGGAATTGAAAAGTGTTCGCTAAATAGCGGTGTCCTCTTTTCAGGAGTCCATTATGGAAGTTTTAGTGTATATAAAGTTTTCATTTGAAAAAAATATTTTGGACATTTAAAAAATAAATCGGGTCAACACGAAACCGACCCGAACCCGAAACAATGAAAGTCAACCCCACTCAGGCTGAACTGTAGCAAAAAAAGTAGAAGTCAACAGACCCGGAACGAAAAAACATAGCGCCAACCCGACCTGACCGCGGGTCGGGTCCATTGACTAGTAATATAATTTATATTTCTAGTCAATGGTCGGGTCAGGTTCAGTTAAGAGCGGGTTACCCGATCAGGCGCAGGATTCTACGGTGTTGTTCTTCTGAGCCTCTAGAAATGACTTATATATAATAAAAGAACTTCTGTCTAGCGACAATTCTAACTTTTTAACAGAGTATCTTTTTTTTCTTTCTTTCTTTTTTTTTTTTTTTTACATACTTTAATTTGGAAGTTTTTATATTATATATTTATTAACTGTTTCAACTCTTTAAAGTAAAATACGTTTGAGCGTCCTTCCAGCGTATTTCATACACGAAAATATTTTATCCTAGCGCATTTCTCTAGTCCAGTTTTCTAGAATTGTGCCATAAAATGGTTTAATTTGCAAGTTTGTGGTATACTGTACAGCCTCTTATGTATAAGCATTACTGCACTTTCTTCAAGTTTTGTATGTTTAAGTGTGTAAAAATGACTTACGTAACAAAAGGGATTCGTTATAGCGACAATTCTAGTATCTGTACAAGAGATTAATTATATGTATATATATTAATTTATCCCTTTCTGTATGATGTATTATTTATTAAAATTTTCCGATATTTCTGGTCCTGTGTTAAAGAATTTTGTTATTAAAATGTTCAATTTAATATTTGGTGCACAACGCTTTGTCTTAAAATAATCGCTTTTCAAGTAACATCCTTTCTATATGATGAAGGATATTTCCCCCACATCTGTTACAGTGCTTAAAGATTCACTATACACATATTTATACCTTATAGACTACCGTATACCTTTGTAGTTTCCGACGGGGGTCAAGTGACGCGGGTGTGACTTAGTAAACACTGTAAATTGTTTCACTTGTCATGGAATTTCCTGGCGTTAAATATCATTTGTTTGTTTCTTTCTTTTTTCTGGAGATAAGTCCGATTGAAGGTATTTTTCCCCTTTAGGGTTCCTTGTTGTTTATTTTCTTTTTCTTTTTTTTTTTTTTTTTTTTAAAGCTTGTCGCAATTTTGGCTTCAGAAAGTGAGATTTTTTGTCAAATGAAACAAACCTGATGAACTTTTATGCTTATTTATGTATGAATTTATATATGCATAAACATTTTAATTATACATATATCGTTTTTAAATACAATGTACTTCTGTTTCTATATAAAAATAGATAAATGACTTCTTTATATTAAATAAATTATATAATTATTGAAAAAAAATGCTTGTGTGTATGAAGCAATGAATAGGTTTCCAGAAAATATGTTTACAAATTGCTTTCTCTCACCAAGACCATTTTCTCTATCTTCCATTCAGAATGAAAATTGACACATTAAATTGTAATCCATTTGAAACACTGGAGTAGCAAGTGAGAAAAATAAACATGAAAATTTGGTTTATTAAGTTTTCGAGACCTTTTCAAGTTAAAAACACAAACAAAAATACAATATCACTCATATTACCAATTACAGTTTCCGTCTCTACCAAAATTAATTGTATAGAATTCCCATAACAGTTTTTTTACAATTATAACGACATTTTCACGTAAGTGGAAAGCGCATTTTTATGTAATATGCCGTTAAATTCTGTTTAAAAATTCTTTATTTACATTGATTAGCGTATTGAAGAAAGCATTTGCTCGTTTTTTTTCTTTTCTTGTCACATGTAAACAAACAGTGAAAATTTTCTGCACACATATACAGTTACACATATATAATGTTTCATGTAACACTAGCTGACTCGTGGTAATAAGCTTAAACAGAACTCAAATTTGTATGATTTTTTTTAAAGAAACTACATCAAAAAGGAGATTAATATTCAAATTTTGTGGTAACGGAGGTCCGATAATTTTTTTTTTTTTTTTGTCGTTCAAGAAGTGACTGGTCATCCTAAGAAGTTGTTAGAAGAACAGCTAGTGAATCGGACGATTTTTAAGGGAGCTATAGTAGGGGGCCAACTGATAGTTCTGAGCAGGGCCCTAAGAGGAAACCATCTTAAAAGGTCCTATTACTTAGCACTTTAGGTCTTCAATTATTCGAAATTAAGCATATGGTATAAATTAATCCTTTGAATAAAATTTTAAAGAAATGCTTAAAAAGAGGCCCTAGGGTCCCAATAAAAGTAAGAGGGTGGTGGCCCAGGAAGAGGAGTTCAAGATTCAACTTTAAAGTTATGCATTGACAGCGTGACACAATTAGGGGGATGAAAAAAGCATGGCGCTCAAAAGTGTCCAAACTGGAATGTAGAAATGAGGGGGAAATGGAGGAATAAATGGAGAAAAGGCCCCAGAAACGAAGAAGATCGAATAAAAGGGGCCGTTATGACCAATTTAGGGCACAAAAACTTAAAGGGCCTCACGGGGCGCGGGTTTTAAAAAATTAAAAATCTGAGCCTCGGGTGCGTCGGGAAGTGCCTTGAACTTCCTCACCCAAATTTTCAGACTTCTACGTGCGGTAGATTTTGCTAGTCATCGCAATCACACACACATACAAACAAATTTCTTTTATTAGTATAGATATTATGTTAGGTCAATATTACAAATGTTATGTAACAAATTGCCATAATTTATAGGCTTTTATTTTATTTGACACATAATCATTTTCTTAAACATATATAAACAAGATACTGATGATACAAGATGATTATCAATAATACATTTTCTTAAATATATAATAATATTCACTTGTATATTTTGGCAACACATATTTTTATACATTCTAAAACACTTTTTCATAAAATCATGATGACCATGGACCCTTTTTTATATTTCCTGCGTCTTCTCGGACCTCTATGATTTAGAATTACAAATATTTATTTACATATCCAGGATACGTACGAACCTTACATTCAGTGGCGTAGCTACGTTTTTTGGCGCCCGGGGCAGGAAGAAATTTTACGCCCACCCCCCTCCCCCAATAACAAAATACCCAAATTTTTTCTCAAGACGGAAGGAAAGCCCTTCCGGCTTGTACTGGAGGAAAAGGTAGCTTTCCTCTTCCTTGTTTTTAAGAATTACACGAATTTTACTCAAACACACGAAGGTAAAATGCGTGGAACACGATTATAGAAGATTCCTAATTTTCGTCAATATTTGGGAATTTTGAAAAATTGTCAGCTATCGCGAATTTATGACGACATTTTCATTTATGACGACCTACTTTTATCTCCAAGATGTTTAGCTATGTACCTCTGTAGTTTTAAGAGTATGACAGTAGCAACAATGATTAAAACAATGAAAATAAATTATTTGCTAGAAATCACGTTTGCGAAAATTCCCAAATTAAATCCGATTATGGAAAAAAAAAATCTGCTGCCTTGTTTCATTTACAAGGTGCATACACTCTTTAAAAATTACAAGGAGTTTCATATATCCTAAGTGACAAAACTACAACAAATATTTTTCAATTGACTTCTGTTATTTTTTTTTTTTTTATTTTTTTTTTTAAATCCTTAAGATGCATTTCGGAAAATTAAAAATACGATATAGATAGTTTTTTTTTCTAAAAACAAAAAAGTTAAGTAAAATGTCTTTTGTATTTTATTTAAAAATTTGTCATGACATTTTAACTAATTGAAAATGTGATCCTTACATTTATAGAGTAGATTTGTAAGGAAAGTATGAAAGAAAAATGTTGCGAAAAGTTTATAATTATACAAAAGTGTGGTTTTGAAATTTTTTTAAAAAGATTTTCAATGAAATATTTTTAACACAAAATGAATTTTACCTAAAGAATTAGTTTTTATTTGATTAAATCATAAAACTTTCACAAAACCATTTAATAATATCAATAAAAACTGCATCTTAAAGTTTACATCGGTGCACCTTATTTGCAAACTTTTATTACCATAAAATTTTTACTTTGATTAGCCCAAAGAGAAAGAGATATATATTTGTCCATTCATATTTAATTATGTTATTTTATGTCTCTTTTGTTTTCTTTTAATCATGATGGATAATCCTGGTTTTAAAAGCAATTTAAAAAACTATTTACAAACTTTTGAGCTTGTTGTTTAAAAGTAGCGGCGTAACTTCAGTTGCGTCCCCGAAACTTATAATATTGTGACTTAGCCATAAAAAGTATGCAAATGATCTCTGCAATAGCATATCTGACTTATAATAAATCCCGAATACAACGAGCGAGGGATTTGATTTCCAATATACTAAATCTCCAAAAGTTTAGCATATGGACCAGGGTTTAATTTGCGCCGGAGCCCACCGGAGCCTAGCTCCGGTACTTCTCTATTTTTAGTAAAAATTTAAATATTGGCCAGAATTCACCGGAACTCAAACACTGTGTTCTCTAGCCCAGTGCAGTAACACTTCCGCAAAACGAATCTTAAATTTCCCTTTCCTTTCCCTCCCATCTCCAATCTTTATTTTTATATCAGTCTTCGGGTTTAGGCAGGCTCGAGCTCAATCTGTCTTAAATTCAAAATTTTATTTATTTTAATTTCAAATCATTTTAATGCTATTTTGATAAGAATAAAGAGTAAACAGGAATAGTCTTTTTTTATTCTACATAGCTGCGAACTATTATTTTTTTAACACTATTTCTGAATCATAATCCTGAGATTATTTAATCACAGAATTCTGCGATTAATTAACATTAAGGTTAGGCAAAGGTTTCTATTTGGAAGTAGTCATAACTAAAAAGTGGAATAGTTGATAGCTAAAAATGCAGATAGATGTATTTAAATTTTTTATTTTGCTAAATAAAAAAACAATGCTTTAAAATTTAAAAATAATGTATGAAATATAAATATGCAGATTGGAGTGACGGCGGAGGGGGGGGGGGGGGGTTCGCTACGGGTGTTAGTACTGCAGAATATTATGTCTCCGGTACTTTTTTTGTTAGGAATTAAGCCCTGATATGGACTGCCATTTTCTGAAAATTTTAATGAATTTTTATTTTTATTTATTTTACAAAATTTTGCTTTTTTTAAAATATATATATCTGAAGATCTATTAAAACATTTTAGTTAAAAAAATATCTATGATTAGCGTTATCTTTAACTTTGGAATTCATCTATTATATTTGTGTCTTTACTCAATAAATAAAGATTTCATTAATAAAACATGAATTCATTTTTATTTATTTCCTTTTCATTTAACTTGTTTTTTGTAATGTAAAAATGGAATTTTCTAATTGATTTTTCACCCACTTCCTGATAGATTAGAATTATAAAAATTATGTACGCAGGTGTATTTCAGAAGACAATACAGCATTTTAATATTTTAAGAACTTAATTATCTATATACTAATAAAGGAAAGTTGTTTGTCTGTGTCCGAAATCTAATGCACGCAGAAGTCTGAAAATTTCGGTGTGGATAGTCAAAGGCAGGTCCTGATATACCTGAGGCTCAGATTTTTAATTTTTTAAGACCTGGGCCTCCTGGGCCCCTTTATGTTTTTGTGTTCTAAATTATTAATAACTTGTCCCCCTTTCAATCCAATCTTTCATATTTTGGGGCGTTTTCTCCATTTAGTTATTCCCCCATTTTAACATCCCAGTTAAGACCCTGGGGCCCAATCCGGGATCCCTTGAACTTTTTTTCACTGTGCATTTTCACCTCCCTAATTGTGTCACCCTCTCAATGCATAACTTTATTTTATTATAATGATTAATTCATAACCTATGCTTAATTTCGACTAACTGAAGATCTAAAGCGCTAAGTAATAGGACCTTTTAAAATGTTTTCATCTTAGGGCACTGCTCAAAACTATCGCTTGGACCTTTTTGATCTCCCTAAAAGTTTTAATTTAATGCATCTCTCAATTGGGCGCCCCTCCCTCGTTTAATTAATCATTTTGCGTCTCCTTTCAGGTACGTAATCATGTAAAATACGAAGTGTGTTGAGCCATCCCTAGAAACATTTACAGAAGCTTTTTCTTTCATTATTTGAATATACTAAAGAAAACATTCACACACACACAAAAAAGGTCAACAATTTTTATTTATTTTCAAAATATGAGAGATTATTTTGGTTAAAAATCCCTCTCAATTTGGCGCCCGGGGCGGCCGCTCCCCTTGCCCCCCCTTAGCTACGCTACTGCTTACATTCGAGCACCACTGTTTCCAAATAATAATATTCACTTTATACAATCACAGAATTTTAAACAATTTTCTGCGATTAAATAAGGTCAAAAATTCTGTTCGGAAGTAGTGGTACTGTAAATAAAGACGCTTACTCATCCTGTATATCAAATACAAGATATATAAAGTCATGGTCGTAATTAGAGGAATGAACAGGGGGGGGGGGGTGCACATTGGTGGAATCGCTTCCAAAGCTTTCTTGACTTTATAAGTTAATTTAAAAAAAGAAAAAAATAACTCAAACTTAAAAAAAAAAAGAAACAAAGATAATAAAAAAATTATTTGCAGGAATTTACAGGAAAGTTATACAGAAGTTTCTTTAATTAGCCATTCCAGAAATTTAGTAATTGAACACTTTTGTTAATTAGACGTTATCCATAATTACGTCAAGCACATTTATTATTTGGACAATTTCTTACGTCCTTTAGTGTGCTAGGTTTTTAAAAGCTGCACGTTATCCAATTTAAATGTTACGATTTTAATTTCAAATGAAAATACAAAATACAATTTAGATTCCATTAAATTTTAATATATTACTACAGTAACTACTACTTAAAGTAGATAAAGCTGATAATTCAGAAATACTTTTTGTGTATTGTGTTATTCATAGAGAAATCTTAGTATACAAAAATATTGCACAAGTAAGTATTGCACAGGTGCAAAAATATTGCACACTTAGTATACAAAAATATTGTTACTAGATATAAAATATCAGAAAAAAATTATAAAATGTACTAATGCTATATCAAATTTGATTCCCAATGTGAGAATCTCTTACAGAATTTTTGTGAAAATAAAACTGCAGAATTATATGTTTCATACTGAGGTGAAACGGCAAAGAACAACAAAACTCATCTAGATATGAAGCACCCGAATAAGCCTTGCGGTATTATATCGCAGTTGTACACGCACAGTCATATTCACAGTTAGCTGAAATTTGAAGAACTTGTGGGCGTTGAAGGAAGGGGGTTTGATGTTCCGAACTAAAAGGGGATCAAGTTTCACCCTTCCCTTGATAGTGACGTATGATCTGTATCAATGATTTTAACCCCTCCGCCAATTTTTTTGCTAATAATGTTCTTCAGTTTGTCGCTCAAACGAATGCCGTTTTCAGTTTTTAAATCCGAAAAGGTCGGGGGGCCAACTTCACAAAATGTGGACCCCTCCGGCTATTCTTTGGCTTATAGCGTTTTTCAGTTTATCGCTCAAACGAAAATTTTTGTCGCTCAAACACGCTCAAACGACGCTCAAACGAATGGCGTTTTCAGTTTTTTAATCCGAAAAGGTCGGGGGGGCAACTTCACAAAACGAAGGCCCCTCCCGCCTATTCTTTTGCTTATAACGCTTTTCAGTTTGTCGCTCAAACGAAAATTTTTATCGCTCAAACACGCTCAAACGACGCTCAAACGAATGGCGTTTTCAGTTTTTAAATCCGAAAAGGTCGGGGGGCCAACTTCACAAAACGAAGGCCCCTCCGCCTATTCTTTTGCTTATAACGCTTTTCAGTTTGTCGCTCAAACGAAAATTTTTGTCGCTCAAACACGCTCAAACGACGCTCAAACGAATGCCGTTTTCAGTTTTTAAATCCGAAAAGGTCGGGGGGCCAACTTCACAAAATGTGGACCCCTCCGGTTATTCTTTTGCTTATAACGTTTTTCAGTTTGTCGCTCAAACGAAAATTTTTGTCGCTCAAACGAAAATTTTTGTCGCTCAAACACGCTCAAACGACGCTCAAACGAATGCCGTTTTCAGTTTTTAAATCCGAAAAGGTCGGGGGGCCAACTTCACAAAATGTGGACCCCTCCGGTTATTCTTTTGCTTATAACGTTTTTCAGTTTGTCGCTCAAACGAAAATTTTTGTCGCTCAAACACGCTCAAACGACGCTCAAACGAATGCCGTTTTCAGTTTTTAAATCCGAAAAGGTCGGGGGGCCAACTTCACAAAACGAAGGCCTCGAATTTTAACTTGCTTATAATTTTTTTCAGAATGTCGCTCAAACGAAAATTTTTGTCGCTCAAACGCGCTCAAACGACGCTCAAACGAATGCCGTTTTCGGTTTTTAAATCCGAAAAGGTCGGGGGGCCAACTTCACAAAACGTAGGCCCCTCCTCCTATTCTTTTGCTTTCAACGCTTTTCAGTTTGTCGCTCAAACGAAAATTTTTGTCGCTCCAATACGCTCAAACGACGCTCAAACGAATGCCGTTTTCAGTTTTTAAATCCAAAAAGGTCGGGGGGCCAACTTCACAAAATGTGGACCCCTCTGGCTATTCTTTTGCTTATAACGTTTTTCAGTTTGTTGCTCAAACGAAAATTTTTGTCGCTCAAACACGCTCAAACGACGCTCAAACGAATGGCGTTTTCAGTTTTTAAATCCGAAAAGGTCGGGGGGCCAACTTCACAAAACGAAGGCCCCTCCGCCTATTCTTTTGCTTATAACGCTTTTCAGTTTGTCGCTCAAACGAAAATTTTTGTCGCTCAAACACGCTCAAACGACGCTCAAACGAATGCCGTTTTCAGTTTTTAAATCCGAAAAGGTCGGGGGGCCAACTTCACAAAATGTGGACCCCTCCGGTTATTCTTTTGCTTATAACGTTTTTCAGTTTGTCGCTCAAACGAAAATTTTTGTCGCTCAAACGAAAATTTTTGTCGCTCAAACACGCTCAAACGACGCTCAAACGAATGCCGTTTTCAGTTTTTAAATCCGAAAAGGTCGGGGGGCCAACTTCACAAAATGTGGACCCCTCCGGTTATTCTTTTGCTTATAACGTTTTTCAGTTTGTCGCTCAAACGAAAATTTTTGTCGCTCAAACACGCTCAAACGACGCTCAAACGAATGCCGTTTTCTGTTTTTAAATCCGAAAAGGTCGGGGGGCCAACTTCACAAAACGAAGGCCTCGAATTTTAACTTGCTTATAATTTTTTTCAGAATGTCGCTCAAACGAAAATTTTTGTCGCTCAAACGCGCTCAAACGACGCTCAAACGAATGCCGTTTTCGGTTTTTAAATCCGAAAAGGTCGGGGGGCCAACTTCACAAAACGTAGGCCCCTCCTCCTATTCTTTTGCTTTCAACGCTTTTCAGTTTGTCGCTCTAACGAAAATTTTTGTCGCTCCAATACGCTCAAACGACGCTCAAACGAATGCCGTTTTCAGTTTTTAAATCCAAAAAGGTCGGGGGGCCAACTTCACAAAATGTGGACCCCTCTGGCTATTCTTTTGCTTATAACGTTTTTCAGTTTGTTGCTCAAACGAAAATTTTTGTCGCTCAAACACGCTCAAACGACGCTCAAACGAATGGCGTTTTTAGTTTTTAAATCCGAAAAGGTCGGGGGGCCAACTTCACAAAACGAAGGCCCCTCCGCCTATTCTTTTGCTTATAACGCTTTTCAGTTTGTCGCTCAAACGAAAATTTTTGTCACTCAAACACGCTCAAACGACGCTCAAACGAATGCCGTTTTCAGTTTTTAAATCCGAAAAGGTCGGGGGGCCAACTTCACAAAACGTAGGCCCCTCCGCCTATTCTTTTGCTTTTAACGCTTTTCAGTTTGTCGCTCAAACGAAAATTTTTGTCGCTCAAACACGCTCAAACGACGCTCAAACGAATGGCGTTTTCAGTTTTTAAATCCGAAAAGGTCGGGGGGCCAACTTCACAAAACGAAGGCCCCTCCGCCTATTCTTTTGCTTATAACGCTTTTCAGTTTGTTGCTCAAACGAAAATTTTTGTCGCTCAAACACGCTCAAACGACGCTCAAACGAATGCCGTTTTCAGTTTTTAAATCCGAAAAGGTCGGGGGGCCAACTTCACAAAATGTGGACCCCTCCGGTTATTCTTTTGCTTATAACGTTTTTCAGTTTGTCGCTCAAACGAAAATTTTTGTCGCTCAAACACGCTCAAACGACGCTCAAACGAATGCCGTTTTCAGTTTTTAAATCCGAAAAGGTCGGGGGGCCAACTTCACAAAACGAAGGCCTCGAATTTTAACTTGCTTATAATTTTTTTCAGAATGTCGCTCAAACGAAAATTTTTGTCGCTCAAACGCGCTCAAACGACGCTCAAACGAATGCCGTTTTCGGTTTTTCAATCCGGAAAGGTCGGGGGGCCAACTTCACAGACCTTCCTTGTCCCCAAAATTTACGCTTCCCTTTTTGCCCCTCCTCCAGCATACAGTTTCAAATATTTAAAACTCTTTATTTTAAAAAAATGTCCACATTTGTTTCTACCTAATAATAATATATAAGTAACTATCTAAATTGCCCCCTAACTTCCCATAATTTACTCTTCCCCCCCCCCCCCCCCCCCCACAAGCATACAAATAAATAGAAAAATTTTAAGTTGTTTTTATTTCTATATAAAAAAATCTTCTGCACATGTTACGTGTGTCTAGATTTAGAGGTGGCCGCTATTCAGAGATATAAGCGTTTTCAAATATATAAATTTTAGGAATTAAAAAGTGGCGCTAAATAGAGGTGGCCGCCTTTTGGAAGAAAAACCAGAATGGAGGTCTTATTGTACATAGATTTTTAACCTGAAAAAATATTTTGGACATTCTTTTGAAATTCGGGTCAACCCGACCCCTACCCGCTAGAGTCAAAACCCAACCCGAAACCGATCCGAACTCGAAATAATGAAATTCAACCGGATCCACAGTAAAAAAGTGGAAGTCAACCCGATGGGAATCCGACCCACAAAAAAAAAATCTAGAGCCGGGTCGGGTCGGGTGCGGGTAAACCGACCCGATGCAGGACTCTAAACGGTATACAACTAAAAATCTAATCTTTAAATGTTTTTTAGGTGCATTCGTAATTATATAAATACGTAGCACCTATTGTCGTCGCTTGGTCCGTCCGTCCGTCCGTCTGTCTGTCCGTCCGTCCGTCCGCATATAACAACGCAAAAACTACCCAACCGAATGGTTTGAGATTTAAGATATATTATCTTTGCAGAATTTTGTCGAGACATTTCAAATTTTATTAAAATCGAATCAAAACTTTAGGAGATATTAATAAAAATATTTATTAAGAAATTTGAATTTTATTTTTTAAAATCGGTGCTTTCTTGTTAGAGGAGCTTCCGATGGATGTTAAATCGTCAAGCGACCGAGACACTTATTTTATTACAGAAATTAATCTGCAGACGATATAATTCATTTCACAGAATTAAAAATCATCTAGGTCTGAATATTTATATAACATAGCTACAGTACGAACGCACCTCGTTTGTCACGTTTGACGTACAATTTCC
Source organism: Maratus michaelseni (assembly GCA_963931845.1). Classification (NCBI taxonomy): domain Eukaryota; kingdom Metazoa; phylum Arthropoda; class Arachnida; order Araneae; family Salticidae; genus Maratus; species Maratus michaelseni. The sequence goes on from OZ007594.1 coordinate 216,621,765, forward strand.
AACTTGTTTAAAATTAGTTGCGGTTTCAAAACTTCCATTTATAACGAAATACTATAAGAAGCAAAACGCTAAATAATCGTTTCCTGTCTTCCTGTCGATCACACAGTTTTTTGCCATAACAAAATTAGAAGTATCAAGAATTAGAATTGTAACTATTCAGCAGAAATGTTTCAGCTGTGCAGGAGCATTCGTTATAACCATTATCGTACCAGTAGTTGAAAAAGTATGTTTATATTAACTTCCTGATACGAATTCTAAGATTAACAAAACAGACAGGCACGCATTTTGCTTTTGTGAAACTGTGATCTGCGGTTTATATAGACTTTTAATGTAAAAAAATATTTTGGACATTCTTTTAAAAAACCGGATCAACCCGAACCCGACCCGCAAGATTCAAAAAGCCAACCCGAACCCGAAAGAATGAAAGCCAACCCGATCCGCAACAAAAAATTTGAAGTCAATCCGACCCGAACCCGAACCGCAACGGGAAAATATAGCCGACCCGAACGGCGGGTCGGGTCGGGGTAAAAGCGGGTAACCCGACCCGATGCAGGATTCTAAGCACTACTGTGCTACATCACTCTCATAAATGTGTAAGATTATTACAATTTTTGTTTTCAAATTTCCTCTTTTAAAAAAAATTCCAACATAATTAAAAAGGTTCTATGAATTTGCTTTGTTTGTCTGTCCGTGCTCTAACTCTCATAAATATACTCCGACTGCCATGAAAGTTTTATGTTATTGAAGTTTACCATAGAATGTTCAGTATTGAAAATGAAATGTGTAGCATTTATATCTCGCTTACAGGGACGTTCAAAAGAATTCTGTTACATTATGGTCTATCGGGAAAAATCGTTTGCGGTGTATTTAATTAGCGATGATTACTGAAGTAGCGAAGTAGTGACTACTTTTGGAAAGTAGTTTGTAGTCGCTACTTTTAAAAATAAGTAGTTGTAGTTGTAGTTAACTACATTTTTTATAAAGTAGTTGTAGTTGTAGTTCGTTACAAACAAAAAGTAGTTTTTCCGAACCCTGGACCCCCTACGAAACAAATGATTCGAAAGAAACACCGATTGCAAAAATCTGCTCATAATCGAAAAATAGCTTTTTATAACTTTAAGTACTTTTTTTAAATTCTTACTTTTGCAAAGATTTTTTTCCTGGGTACGCACATAGCTTGGTCTTAGATATAACTGAGAGCAAAAAACGCAAAAAAAGCCACTTGAAACTGAGATAGACTTACAATGTGTATGTTTTTTTTTTTCTCTGGAATTCGATGATCTGTTATTGTTTCGAACGTGGAACAAAGACAGAAATGCAATTAAAAAACAGACCACTGTATACTATATAACTCAAAGCGTCTCTGTGAGAGCATATGACCCATCTTTTACTATAAGACGTCTCGACAAAGTGACACAGTCCAAAAATCAAGTTTTGACATAACCTATGCGTGTAATATGCGCTTTCACAGTTTTAAGTAGAATTTTCACCGTTTAATTGAATCACATTGTTGTATAGAATTTGATTTAAGAAAGCGGTGGATTCTGCCAAGGCGGAAAGGCCAAAAAACTTAATTTTAACTTTAGTTGTTTTGATTCATATAAGCGGCAATTATAGTAATTTTTTTAGCTCTGGGGGGGGGGGGGGGTTAACCCCCAAACCCCCCCCCCCTTGGCTGCGCCACTGCAAACACTTAAATTTGTGGAACCTTTCCGGTTCTAACGATGTCTTGCGAAAAAAAAAGTTCAAAATTTCACCGCTAGAGGGCGTTTTTTAATGAATTACACATTTAGCATATATTTACGATAGGTTACAAATTTTATTACAACAAAACATGTTGAACAAAACTTTTTTTTTTCCGACATTTTTCTTTAGCATTTCCCAGAACACACTGCAGTCAATTGTGGAACATGCTATCTTACAATTCCAGATGGTAGCTGAAAATGATGGCCGTCATGTGGAACATGTTTTGTGGCAATAAAGTATATAAACTCATCGTATACTGCTTTTAGGTCTATTTAAAGTGCTATTACACGAGGCATTAAAGTTGCTGCCACTTTCAGGCAACACCATGTTAAACCTATGGCTTCAAAAGAGATGCTCGAAAAACAAGCAACTTTTTATTGTGGAAGCAATTTTGTCGCCTGTAGATCAAGTCGAAAAGAGATAAGGACCTATATTGTGTGGGACAGCCAATCAAATGCATGGAAAATAGACCAGGGAAAAGCTTTGCATGGAACAGCCAATGAAATGCTGGGAAAACTGATGAGTCGCAGTGATGTTTGTCGCTTCAAATTATCCCGTGTAGTAGCACTATTAAGGTTATTATTATCATGGGCCGGTCAACTAGTAAATAAATAAAAGCACAGAAATTTTAATAGAGAGACTTCTTTTCCTCATTCTTTTGAGCCAATTCCTGAATTCGTCACTGAAAATTTGAAATTGTAATTATCTCGCATGTAAGCCTTAATATTTACAATAAATAGTACAAGGTACAAGCTGCAGCAAGCCTCCAATTTCTAAGTTATTTTGAAGTTAAAACAGTACAAGGAAATAATGAACACATATAGCTTAAAATACCTTATTACATTGTGTCTGTGTGTGTATATACATATTAAAGATCTGACAAGTAGAATTTTAGCAGATTGATTCGATTTTGAATGGCCTAATATTGTTTTTGAATTGCAATATTTTGCAACAAAGCATGATAAATCACTTCATTATAATTTCTCAGGATAGACTTATCTGATTATTTTAATTTCTTGTTCTTACTTGTTATGACTGTATGAAAGAAGACATGTAAGTAAACAGTTCAGAAAATATATAACACATTTTAAAATCCAGTTTTAGCAATTACCTTCCATAGTCAAAAGAGTAGTCAAATTATTTTGTGCAGCCTTGTATATGATATATAGATCTGCATATATACTACATAGCATGCTAAAATTTAGTTCAGTTGAAAATTCACTTTTAGCAATAGATTGAAATGCACTCAAATTCTTTTGTACAGCCTTGTATATTATCTAAAAGGACTTTTATACACACCACATATTAAGCTAAAATTTAATTCAAGTAAAAAATGCATAAAACAATTTATTCCAGCAATTACCAAAACCGTAAGCGGTAATGCATCTTCTTTGCGTAGCCCTGTATATGAATTCATTTTTATTCTACAAACTTCTATTAATATAAACTAAAAGTAGTTCTGCAGGAACATGCATAACACAATTAAAAACTACGCTTAAGCAATTCCCTCCAACAGTCTAAAACTTACGAATTCCTTTGTGTAGCCTTGTATTATGATCAGCAGAGTTTATACACGCCATGTACTATACAAAAAAATAATTAAACTTAAAAACGCAAACCAAAGTTGAAAACCTTTCCAGGAATTATCGCTCATAGTCCGTACTGTAACCAAATTCTTTTTTGTGTCCCTGTAAATGAACGATAAATCAATGCACACCATACTTTTCAATAAGCAACTTATAGTGCATAAAAATTTCATTATGTTTGAAAGAATGTAACATCATAAAATACACTGCAAACGATTTTTCCTGGTAAACTATTCTGTACCAAAATTCTTTTGTGTGACCCTGTAAATGAATAATAAATGCTTTGCACCCCATATTCTAAGAAACATGTTTTAGTGCACTTCATAAATGCATCTCAATTTCATTATGTTTGAAATGGTGTATCATCATCAAAATGCACTTGAAACGATTTTTTCCCAATGATCGTAATGTAACAGAATACTTTTGATTGTCTAATGTAAACGAACCATAAATGCTATACACTTCATTTTCAAGAGCGACCATGCTATAGTAAACGTCAATAACACATACACATTACAGGGCAATCCAAGTAAATTTACGGGAGTTAGAGCACGGAGAGACAAATCAAAGTCATAAACCACTTTAACTTTATTGGAAAGTGTTAATAAAATGTATATTTTACAAAAAAGAAAAATTAAGAAATCCGAATTTATCATTAATTCACGTAAATGAATGTTACTTTATATTGCGGCTCTGTTGTTTTTCTATTGTTAGATAATGTTGCATTTTATTAAACCCTTTCAATAAAAGTATTTAAAGTTAAAATATAATGGACTGGGAAAGCTATTTGGGTATTTTCACAATTGATATTTTATATAGGAAATCAAAATTTAGTATTATTTCATCTAAATTAGAATTGTTCTAAAATATATCATTCAATATCTCTGTCGTTAGAAAATATTGCTTTATACAAAGTCCTTTCATCAAAGTCTCTTATAAGTTACCGCATAAGGCATTAGAAAATTTAAATATACATTTTCATTTAACAATACCGGTAATTTAAGAAATCAAAATTTAGCATTATTTCACCCAAATTAAAGCTATTCTTCTATATTATGGCATATCCTATTTCTTTGATGCTTAGGAGATGCCGCTTTTAATAAAATGTTTCAAAGTTGTCGCACAATGCATGAAAATAACTAAATTCTACTTTTTCAGAAAAGAAAAAAAACAAACCCTTTTTTATAATGAATTGAACAGTATTTCGCCTAAATTAAAATTATCCTATACTATATCGCTTCACTGTTTCGATTTCGATAGAAGATGCCGCTTTGTATTAAACTCAACATTCAAACTCAACATTAATGCGTCAAACTAATTAAATATATTTTTTATTTTATAAAAAAAGCTTAAGAAATGGAAATTTTGTATTATTTTACAAAGTTGTTTTAGAAATAGCTAGGGCGCCTCAAGTTTATTTGCGGCATCTATCTATGCATATACAGGGTGTCCGAAAAATCTGGAAACGCTCAAATAACTCGAGAAATATACATCGGATTGAAAAACGGCAAAATGCATGTTCAATCTTTTTGAAATATCTATTTAGGGATGTGAAAGTTGCCCCCCCAGGGGGGAAAGGGGGGCAACTTTGAAATCTTAAATGATGACCCCCCCCCCCCATTTTTATTGCAAATTCGGATTCTACGGAAAAAAATACGTAACTTTTGTATTGAACATTTTCTTCGAAACATTGTAGGTGGCGCTGTAATCGAGTGCAATGCTGTGAGAATCGTTACCATTGTAATGTCTGGAAACGCTCGAATAACTCGAAAAATATACATCAGATTGAAAAACGGAAAAATACGTGTTTAATATTTTAGAAAAATGGCAACTTTGATATCCCTAAATAGATTTTTTAAACTATTGAACATGCATTTTTCCGTTTTTCAATACGATGTATATTTCTCGAGTTATTCGAGCGTTTCCAGACATTGCAATGGTAACGATTCTCACAGCATTGCACTCGATTACAGCGCCATCTACAATGTTTCGAAGAAAATGCTCAATACAAAAGTTACGTATTTTTTCCCGTAGAATCCGAATCTGCAATAAAAAATGGGTGGTCATCATTTAAGATTTCAAAGTTGCCCCCCTTTCCTCCCCCCGGGAGGGACAACTTTCATATCCTTAAATAGTTTTTCGAAAAATATTGAACGTGCATTTTGCCGTTTTTCAATCCGATGTATATTTCTCGAGTTATTTGACCGTTTCCAGACTTTTCGGACACCCTGTATATAAAATTGGACTGTATGTCTGTGATTTTCAAACACCTATTTCTAAATATCTATTGATACTTGTGAGTGACACCTATTTCTAAATTAATTCATCTATTTAAACGTCGCGTGACGCATGGTCAAAAAGAATATATATACAGTAATCCCTTAACATTCGCGAGGGTTTCGTTCAAGAAAAACCTCGCGAATGTTGAGTCTATCTCTTTGCACTAAAAAGGGAGTTACGTTCTATGAAATTTTAATTAGAGTGGCACAGTATTTAAAAAACAAAAGACTATATTTATTAATAATACGTTATGCCTAACATACGTATATGTAGAAGTTAAATGTACGCACATATTCATAAACATGACATTTATTTACGAAAGATAATTCAAATTAACTGACTAGAGAAATAATTACCGCTAAAAAAATCATATGTTTTTGTATAAAGTAGTTTCGACTCTCTCTATTCACAAAGAGATGATAATGTATTATTGGGTCGGTATGCGATACAATATTAAAATTACGATCTTTAAATACAGCTAAATGCTTCAGAAATGCTTTCATTTATTTTCCATCTAAGAGCAGTTTCAGCTGTATCTCTACGACAACCTGAGCATGTTAAATTAATACTAGATTAAAGATGCCGTTACCACTTCTAATATCACCATTGCATCGAATATTCTGCTGTTGTTATTATTTTACTTTTCTACAATACTCGCTCCTTTTTTAGTTGACAACAGAAAATTGATTTGAAAATAGATACTTAGAAAACACAGGGGCAATAATATCGAACCATTAAAAATTCTGAAAAAGAAAAAGATAATAATAATAATAATAAAAAATCGCGAATGATCAAATCATATTTTCGCGAATGTTAAGTTTTTCCGCATTTCCATGTTCGCGAATAATCAAAACTCGCGAATGTTAAAACCGCGAATGTTGAGGGATTACTGTATATATTTTTCTTTAGCCTGTGTACCTACATGTCTGGACTAGAGTCCTGCATCCGGTTGGGTAATCTGATTTTACCCGAACCCGACCGACCAACGCCCCCCTAGAGAGCGTTGGACCGACCTGCTGTTCAGGTCGGGTCGGGTTTAGTGCTAATTTGTTTTGTTGCGGGTTGTGTTTGGGTTAACGCTAATTATGTTTCAGGTTCAGTTTTGACTCTTCGGGCCAGGGTCGGGATTTTTCAAATGAAAAGAGCTATATATTTAATATTGATGAGATAAGGGTACATATATTCATTTTAATGTAAAAAAGAACGACAAACCCAATTTCAGAAATTACCAACAATAGTCGAAAAAAATATCCAAATTCTTTTGCGCAGCACTGTAGGCAATGCGGGGTTCGTAAAACGCAGAGGAATAAAAAATGCCATTTTCTCTCATCGTATCTTTGCTTTAACCCTTTAACGTTCATTGGTTTCCGTATGAAACCACAAAACTTTAATTACGAAATGGAACAATGACAGCAGAATTTTAATAGAAATGTTTTCCATTTATTAAGTATGTAAAATATCGCTTTTTTATTATATACAAATAAATTTGTTTATAATTTCCGGTGTCAATCATTTATTTCAAGATTTTAGCAATTGAAGTGTTTTATCCGTTAAAGGGTTAAGATAGCCGCAGAGTGCCAGTTTGAGAAAAACAATGTATTTTTAATTGTTTTGTGGATTTTAATTAATATCTCAGCTAATTATCAAAAATTTAAAAATCTGAGCCTCAGGGGCATTTGGATCTGGCTTCCACTATTTTCATCCAAATTTTCAGGCCTCTATGTGCAGTAGATTTTCCTGGCCTTTGCAGACATACACACACTGACCAACTTTTCTTTCATTAGTATAGATAAAGCTTTTAGAATGAAGAGAAATTCTGGAACATTGTTTATTTTTCGGTTGGTGGAAGTAGTTAAGTTTGGTAGCACACAGATCATTTTAAAGTAAACTGACAACATTTTGGAGATAATTATTTACAGCAGAAATTAAATAATTTGGAAAAAGAAAATACTTTGCACTTCATTTTTTTTTCCTGTTTCACACACACTCTTTCTAGATTTTTTTTTCTGTCAATCTCTACTTTTAATATAATTCAAATAGTAATACATTTAAAAATCAATGCATACGTAATAAAATAAACTGCATAGGAAATCTTATCTATTTCTCCTATCTAAGCAAGTTTTTGTTCAAATATTGCTCAACTACAAATGTCTAGACTTTTAGCATCCATTTTCCTTATTCAGTTTTTCTATGCTGTTATAACTATGGGCTAAAGAGTTTAGTTTAAATATATTTTAAATAAGTAAAAATATTAATTTTCTAAACAAATTATAACAATATCCTACCAAACAACATGATGCATAGACCGGTAATAGTAGCTTTGTGGCCAGAAAAGTTTTGGGTCACTGTTTGTTCTGGAAATGCCATAGTGTGATATCTCTCCTAGGATGTATACTGTTATGTCTTCAGCGAGTTCTCTCAAAGAAGAGATTGGTAAAATTGAGAATGGGAAAAAACTTATTTGTTTGCTCCCCCCGCCTTAATATATTGGCTTATTTCATATAAATAGGATATAGGCTGTTTAAATTTTGTTATATTTCAAGTCAAAGCATACCTACACATTTCAAAATAATAAATTTTATTTAAATCAGTGATAGAGTGATTTTAATCAATATACCCTGGTAGAATTTATAAAAAGAACGTAAAATCATGCGTCAGGCATAGATTATGAAACTATGTCCAGAAAACTGTAAAGAAACTTCACCGTTAAATAAGGTGAAAGAAGATATGTAAGTAAACAGTTTAGAAAACACATAACACATTGAAAAATACAGTTTTCGAAATTACCATCCAGTGTCAAAAAAGTAGACGAATTATTTTGTGCAGCCTTGTATATGATCAATAGATGTAGATATATAGTATGATAAAATTTACTTCAGTTAGAATATTCACATTTAGCAATTTTCACCAATCGATGGAAATGCACTCGAAATATTTTGTACAGCCCTGTATATTATCTGAAGACTTTTGTACACACCACCTATTAAGCTAAAAGGCAACTTAAAACTCACTCGCAGCAATTACCAAACGTAAACGACAGTGTATCTTTTTTTCGTAGCCCTGTATATGAATTTATTTTTATTCCACAAACTTCTCTTAGTCTACTAAATATAGTTCAGCAAGAAAATGCGTAAACACAATTAAAAACTACCCTTAAGCAATTCACTCCCATAGTCTGTAGTACTTACAAATTTCCTTGTGTAGCCCTTTATATGGTCAACCGAGTTTATAAGCACACACGTACTAATGAAAAAAAAAAAAAAAAGTTAAAAATGCAAACCAAAGTTGAAAACGCACTTATCACACATAGACTGTAAATATTGCACATGCATTGTAACCAATATATTTTGTGTGTGCCTGTAAATAAACACAATGCACACAAGAGTGTAATTTATAGTGCACCTCAGTAATGCATATAATTTTCATTATGTTTGAAATAGTGAAATATCACTAAATTACACTGCAGACGATTTTCCCTCATATAACGATGTGTAAAAGAATTCTTTTGTTTGACCCTGTAAATGAATAATAAATGCTTTGCACCCCATATTCTACAAAAAGCATGTTTTAATTCGCTTTATAATTATATATAAATTTCATTATGTTTTAAATGACGTAGCGTCATCAAAATGCGCTTGAACCGATTATTCCCCATTGACTGTAATGTAACGGAATACTTTTGACTGTCCCTGTAAAAAAAACTATAAGTGCTACACACTTCTGTTGAAATAGGGAACATGCTATAGTAAACGACAATAACATACAAAAATTTCAGGACAATCGAAGCATATTTACGGGAGTTAAAGCACGGACAGACGGCAGACAAACTGAAGTCATAAACACATTTCAACTAGGTTGGAAAGTGTTAAAAATTAACAATTTAGTTTTACCAGACTTTTGATAAAACTAAGATAAGTTTTGCAATATATGTGGACATCACACAATATGTTGATAATAAACTACATGAATGGATATTTAGTGTGCAATATATCTCTGAAACAACACAAAATAGACCTATTGTTAAGAAAGAATTATTACTGGAAATAGCAAGTGCAATGTATATGATAATTTAGTGCAAGAGAAGGTGTGCAATTAGTCTCATAAATAAGAAGCAAAATCTAATATCTATGAAGAAGAAATTATATTTTGTATTTGATGGTATTATAAAGTTATTTAATTATGGACTTCTTTTATTATATCAGAAAATAAATTTTCACATGTATTGCAGACACCTTGAATAACTAAAATAAAATGTGTAGAATGTTGATTTAGAGGTCTAGATGAACCAAAATTTCCAGACCCTACCCGACCTGAACAAGAAAATTTAATAGTCTGGCCCAGCCTGTACCGTACCAAAACATTGTTGGCCCGACCTCGTATAAAAGCTAAAATTTCGGCCGAAGTCCGGTCTGGCCTAAATAAAAAAAATGATTTGCCTTGCCCACCTGAATTTCTACAAAACAAGGGGGGGAGGTCAGGATAGGGTCATTGCCCTACCTTGAATTTTGAAATTTAGTTTAAATTTCGTTTGCCTCTAATTAAAAACAAGAACGAAAAATCATGCGTCAAGCATAGATTATGTAACACTTTCCAACGCTCCCAAAATAAATTTACAAATCATGACCGTTTAATAAGCTGAAAGATAACATCTAAGTAAACAATTTGGAAAACGCATAACATATTTAAAAACGTAATGTCAAGAATTTCCAACATATACAATATTCGGAAAAATATCCGAAAACTTTTATTCAGCCCTGTATATGATCTATAGATTTGTATATATACTATATAGGATGCTAAATTTTAGTTTAGTTAGGAAACGCGAAGCACAGTTTAAAATTCTCCTTCTGGAGTTTCTGTCAATAAACGAAATGTGTTCGCGAACTTTTGTGCTGCCCTGTATATGATCTACAGAATTTATACACACCAAGTAATAGACAAAAAGTGAGTTAAATTTAAAATTGCGTTCAGCAGTTTAAAATGCACTACCAGAAATTATTTTTAACAGACAGTAGAAAATTCTTTTGTGTGTCCCTGTAAATGAACGATGACTGCTATACATAGAATATTCTGCAGTAAGCCTCTTGTAATGCACCTTAGTGATATATTAATTTAAATGCGTTTAAAATAGTGAAACATTATTTAATTAAACCGCAAACGATTTTTCTCCATAGACGTAATGTAACGGAATTCTTTTGACTGTCCCTGTAAAGTAACTATAAGTGCTATGCATGCAACACCCTATTCCATATTAAGCTTCTTGTAATGCACCTTAGTGATATACAGTGGACTCTCTCTATTCTGAACACTCATGGGACCGACCAAAAATGTTCAGATTATGGGGGTGTTCATTATAGAGGGAGATTGGGAAATGCATTACTACTACTACTATGTATCGAGTTTATAGACTGTATAGAATACTTAGCCTGGTTAACCATGCAAGTTACTGAAATGGGGGTGCTGAATTTAGAAACTATTAAAAAAGTTATATTAAAAAAATTTTACAAAACATACAATTACATACATACATTACATTACTTGAAAACATAATCGGTACATTACTTAAAAAAGTGAGTAATTTTAGTCTGTTTTTGCATTGTGTATACTCGTGCAGTGTACATGTTATCTAGTTGTTTAAGAAGTGGAACGTCTTCCGGGTGATATTCAGCCGCATAGTTCAACAGGTCTTGAATCCCTTGGCCATATTGCTTGAAGGTAATCGTACTTCTTGTTTCATCGGTCTCTTCTGATTCTGCTTCGTCTTTTCAACCCTCTTCCTCTTCAACGATGTTGTCGCAAACAGGAAGGCTTCCGTCGGCTTCGAGATAAGCTCCAGGTTCAATTTCAGTATGAAGCTCCTGAAGAATTGACCTCAAGTCACTCACAGCTGTTGTTGCTTGGTCCGCTATCCTTGATTGCTCATTCTCACACAGGAATCTAGCTTTGTAGAAGCATTTTTGGATGGTGTAGTTTCATTCCAAGCCATGACATTGACCTTCTTCGTTATTTCGGTTGCCGAATTTGCCTCCTCCATCACCACGGACATTTTCCTCCAAAAATGAATTCGGTAGTGAGCTTTAAAGGTCTTGATTATTCCTTGATCTAGTGGTTGAATTATAGAAGTACAGTTCGGTGGCAGGAACTTCAGGCTCACATTGCTGAGCTGCACATTTGTATGTGATCTGGCATTATCCACAAAAAGAAGAATTTTTCTTCCTGCTCTCTTCATCATCTCGTTAATTCCCTCCAATCATTGTGAGAAAATTGCGAATGTCATCCAGGCTTTTCGATTTGATTTATAGTGCGCAGGCAATGATGCTATCTTCATATTTTTGAAGCATCATGGTTTTTAACTTTTTCCCATCACAGGTGGTTTGAGCTTCTCACCCGTAAAACTGCACAGAGCATGACGGTAAGTCTTTCTTTTGACATTTTCCCCCCACACATTTCTAGCTTCTTTCTGTTAGGGTTTTATTTGGAAGAGCTCTGAAAAACAGGCCGGATTCGTCGGCATTGAAAATATCAGCGGCATCGAAATCCTTCATTATATCCGAAGCTTATTTTTCCATTCCTCCACAGTATCGATATTTGCGTCTGCAGCTTCACCATTGATTATTTTGTATTCGATGTTATGTTGACTTTTGAAGCGAGTCAGCTATCCTTCTGATGCCTTGAATTCTGTGATTTTCTCCTTCTCTGTAAAATCCAGAGCAATCTGCTTGAGCAGGGGTCTAGTGACAGGAAGATTCTTCGTTCTCATTTGGAAAAAAAAAACTTCGAGACGTGATTGTTTATGTTCTCGTTTCCCGTTTTCTTTCCGAAAATTCTACACTTTGAGGAAGGTTTATTTGCTTCACAAGCGGCTATAATTTCTTTCTCTTTCTTGCTGATGGCGTTGACTTGACCTACTGAAATTCCAAATTCAGATGCAATTGTCCTTTGACATACTTTTGATTTTAATTTTTGAACAACTTCGTATTTTTCCTGAAGCTTCAGTTCTTTCCGTTTTCTTGTTTTCCTACTTATTTCTGACATATCTGCGTAAGTGTTGTGATTCTTTCCCTGCAACGGTGTGAAATAAAGAACGAGTGAAATGGCATAAAAATTTACCTTTACCAAACAAAAAGGATGAAAGAAACAGAAGCAATAATGCTGCCAACCAGGTGTGCAGAAAAGAAACCATAATCATTTTTTGACCACTCTCTCCAACACCTGTTGTCTCTTATCTGTCATTTGGGGGGGGGGGGGGACATTTCTGTTGCACAATCTTTCTATTTTTATCTCAGGTCGGGAGAGGGGGAATCACATAACATGTTTTTTACATTATTTTTTTCTCTTTGCATAAAAATTGATTGTTTTGATCATTTCATTTAATTTGACTATCATGATTTACTTTTTATGAAACGGCAACAATTTCCTATCTGCACTTTTTTGTTTATTAAAAATATAAGAATGTTCTAGTTAGTTGAGAACACATATGGTAAAAACAAAATATTCTTTCAATTTCTTTCTTTCTTTCTTTTTTTTTTGTTATAATAAATTTTTTGTTTGTTTTGTTAACTGAAGATTTTATCTGAATTATTCAAATTTCAGCATCGGGTAGATCTTAAAATCTAGAAATGATTTTGCGTGTTTATTTTTAAATCGAGTTCATTGAACCCTTTTATTCTTCTGCAACAATTTTTCCGAATTTCCCGCATTCCGACTGCAAACAAACGTTCACTTTACAGAGAGGCGGGTTAGAATGGGGATCAAAATTAGCGTTCATAATAGTGGGGTGTTCAGATTAGAGGGTGTTCAGAATACAGAGAGTTCATCTTTTGTTAAGTCTATGGTGTTTCGCCGGGACCGTCAGAAAGTGTTCATAATACCGGGGTGTTCATATTAGAGAGTGTTCAGATAGAGAGAGTCCACTGTATATCAATTACAATGTGTTTGAAACTGTGTAACATCATTAAAATAAACCGCAAATGATTTTTCAACATAGACCGTAATGTAACGAAATTCTTTTGAGTGTCCTTGTAAAAAAAACTATAAGGGCAACACACTTCAGTAGAAATTGGGAACATGCTATAGATAACGACAATAACATATAAAAATTGCACGGCAATCTGAGCATATTTACGGGAGTTAGAGCACGGACAGACGGCCAGGCAAACCGCAGTCATAAACACTTTTCAACTAGGTTGGAAAGTGTTAAATAAAAAGAGAAAGCTGCCCAGTTAAACTGAAGGCATTGAGCTCACATGCTATTCACACTAATTGTATATTAAACTCTTTTTTTTCAAAGAATTTGAAATAAGCCCTCGAAAAATAAAGAAATTGATAATATATTAACGGGGTTATCATCCCCCCCGTTCCCCCTTTCTAATTAACTAATGAATCCCCAAACTAACCAGGGAAGCGCCTTATTACAATCAACCTATATACAAAATTTGAAGCAAATCAGATAATTCTGCATGAAAAACCCATTTATCTAAATTAAGGGGGGGATTAAGCCCGCGTTACCCCCTTATACTTAATCAATGAACCCCCAAAACTAATCAGGAAAGCGCCTTATCACAATGAACCTACATACAAAATTTGAAGAAAATCGGATAATTCTGCATGCAAAACCCATTTATCTAAATTAAGGGGGTTAGCCCCGCTCTCCCCCTTAATACTTAACCAATGAACCCCCAAAACTAATCAGGAAAGCGCCTTATCACACTGAACCTACATACAAAATTTGAAGACAATCGAATAATTCTGCATGCAAAACCCATTTATCTAAATTAAGGAGGGTTAACCCCCCGTTCCACCCTTTATACTTAACCAATGAACCAGCAAAACTAATCAGGGAAGCGCCTTATCACAAGGAACCTATATACAAAATTTGAAGACAATCGGATAATTCTGCATGCAAAACCCATTTATCAAAATTAAGGGGTAGGGGTTAGCCCCCCTTTCCACTTAACCAATGAACTCCCAAAACTAATCAGGAAAGCGCCTTATCACACTGAACCTATATACAAAATTTGAAGACAATCGGATAATTCTGCATGCAAAACCCATTTATCTAAATTAAGGAGGGTTAACCCCCCCGTTCCACCCTTTATACTTAACCAATGAACCAGCAAAACTAATCAGGGAAGCGCCTTATCACAAGGAACTTATATACAAAATTTGAAGACAATCGGATAATTCTGCATGCAAAACCCATTTATCAAAATTAAGGGGTAGGGGGGGAGTAGGGGTTAGCCCCCCTTTCCACTTAAGCAATGAACTCCCAAAACTAATCAGGAAAGCGCCTTATCACACTGAACCTATATACAAAATTTGAAGACAATCGGATAATTCTGCATGCAAAACCCATTTATCTAAATTAAGGAGGGTTAACCCCCCCGTTCCACCCTTTATACTTAACCAATGAACCAGCAAAACTAATCAGGGAAGCGCCTTATCACAAGGAACTTATATACAAAATTTGAAGACAATCGGATAATTCTGCATGCAAAACCCATTTATCAAAATTAAGGGGTAGGGGGGGAGTAGGGGTTAGCCCCCCTTTCCACTTAAGCAATGAACTCCCAAAACTAATCAGGAAAGCGCCTTATCACACTGAACCTATATACAAAATTTGAAGACAATCGGATAATTCTGCATGCAAAACCCATTTATCTAAATTAAGGGGGGTTAGCTCCCCTTTCTCCCTTAATAATTGACCAATGAACCCTCAAAACTAATCAGGGAAGCGCCTTATCACAAGGAACCTATATACAAAATTTGAAGACAATCGGATAATTCTGCATGCAAAACCCATTTATCAAAATTAAGGGGTAGGGGTTAGCCCCCCTTTCCACTTAACCAATGAACTCCCAAAACTAATCAGGAAAGCGCCTTATCACACTGAACCTATATACAAAATTTGAAGACAATCGGATAATTCTGCATGCAAAACCCATTTATCTAAATTAAGGAGGGTTAACCCCCCCCGTTCCACCCTTTATACTTAACCAATGAACCAGCAAAACTAATCAGGGAAGCGCCTTATCACAAGGAACTTATATACAAAATTTGAAGACAATCGGATAATTCTGCATGCAAAACCCATTTATCAAAATTAAGGGGTAGGGGTTAGCCCCCCTTTGCACTTAACCAATGAACTCCCAAAACTAATCAGGAAAGCGCCTTATCACACTGAACCTATATACAAAATTTGAAGACAATCGGATAATTCTGCATGCAAAACCCATTTATCTAAATTAAGGGGGGTTAGCTCCCCTTTCTCCCTTAATACTTGACCAATGAACTCTCAAAACTAATCAGGGAAGCGCCTTATCACAAGGAACCTATGTACAAAATTTGAAGACAATCGGATAATTCTGTATTAAAAACCCATTTATCTAAATTAAGGGGGTTAGCCCCCCCGTTCCCACTCTTTATACTTAACCAATGAACCCCCAAAACTAATCAGGGAAGCGCCTTATCACAAGGAACCTATAACCAAAATTTAGAGCAAAACGGTCAGTGCTATCAAGAGTTATCGCGTTACGTACATACATACATACATTTACATACATACAGAACCGGCGGGCACATAAGCTCTCAGGCTTTGATAGCCTGTGAGCTAAAAAAGGAAAAAGGTAACATATATTCTTCGTAAGTGACATAAAACAATTAAACTCGAAGAGAAAGAAGAACTAAGAATTTCTCAATATTATGTTTTTCATTTTAAATTTGTTGAATTTGTTCATTTTAAATAACATTTGTTTTTCATTTATTTTAAACTGGGGTTGCAGCGGGGCAGAGTCCTTCTGAAGAGCCTTCTTAATTGTTCTGGATAGGTTTTTATGCTGAAATGTTTTAAAATTGTCTTGTACGAGGAGTTCTGACAAAAATACTTAGTTAAGCTATTTGTTTCATTTTTATATTCTTCATTTTAAAAAAATGCATCTTCGGCTCCAAAATACTGCCCCTCCAAAGATTTCTCTCTGCCTGTGCCCATGCAAAAAAACATGATTTTTTTAATGAATCTCTATTTGTATGCAAATGTCCGAATTATCATCAATAATGTTAAGCCAAATTCCATGGCTTGGACCTGAAAAATGTTATACAGTAAAATCTTCTAAGACTGAATTGCATAGCTGAAGAGAAAAAATCCATTTTAGACAGGTTCCCTTTTTTTGCAGATACATCCCATCATCTATTATACATGTATTATATTCTTTTTGTACAGATCAAGATATTATTCTGTTTAAGCAGGCCCCGATCATGACTAATTGGGGCCCTGGGCAAAGGTAAATTAGGGGCCCCATTCGAATCGTTGCAACTATATTCAAATCGAACTGTTGGTCAGTCATATGTGTAACGCATAAAAAATATTTTCACATCTTGGATTTTAAATAGAAGAAATTTCTTAGCTTCGTCAATTCTAAATTAAGTAAGCTTAATTAATAAAAATACTCTTTTTTTTCTTAGTACAGGACAAAACTTTTATATAAGTTTAACAACTTGTTATATTACTTTAAGGTGAATTTAATAACTTCAACTTATGGAAGTGTGTCAATTACTCCAACAGGTAAATATGAGTTAATCAAGTTACTTTTTTTTTTTTTTTTTTACATTTTTTTAAGTTTTACTACACACAAGATAATATCAAATCAAATAGATTCTACTTCACAAGCAGAAAATGCTTTTTCATTAAATCTAAAGAGATGGCAATTTAGCTAATAAAGCATACAGCTATTATGTCCTATGCTCTGTGCTTGCAGCCAAAACAAAGCGGTGCGTTGCTACTGAGTAGTTGAGTTTAGCTTTGTGAAAGCATTGAGCTCTGTGAGTTCAAAATGAAATTTGTTTTTCAGAAAGTTTAGTAGAATCTTTTAAAAATGAAATTTGTATTCTGTATTTGAAAATTTTCAGAGTTGGAATTGGAGAGAGAAAAAAGTAAATATTTTATAAATTAATATATGGATTTGGAGGCCCTTTGAGGTCTGGGGCCCCTGGACAAAGTCCCGATTTGCACATACTATAATAAGGGCCTGTGTTTAAGACAGGATTCAGTCATAAACAGGTCTTTTTTTCACAGTTTTTACTATACTTTAAAATTTTGCCTAGAAATGTATGTACTATGTATTATTCTTGGAAGAAAGAAAAGTCTGGCTTGACCCTTCTTGGAAGAAAGAAAAGTCTGGCTTGACCCAGCCTGAAAGATAAAAAAAAATCTGACCAGTAGAGATGGGTGTTATTTAGCGTATTAGGATAAATAACAATGTTCATTATTGAGTAATAGGTTAACGGAAAATCCCTGTTTTTGAAATTCATTACCCGCAAAGCATTTTTTTTTTTTTAAAGCTGAAACAATAGTTTGTAATATTAAAATTATAATAAAAATAAAGTTTTCAAAATTTGTTTTCCATCTTAACAAAAAAAAAAAAAAAAAAAAAAGTGCTTAAAAATGTACTTTCGAATTAAAAAAAAAGTCCTTTTTTAAATGCTTATTATGACACGCCAAAAGGAAGAAAAAAAAAAAAAACAGAATCAATAACAATCGAAACCAATCAAAAATCTCCCTTCATGTTTTTCCAAGCTTCCAGTTAGCTTGCGAAGAAATGAGTCAGAATCAGTAAGCATAAAAACTGGGAAACAATATCATAATCAACCAATCAGTGTTGAATTCAGACACTTTTCTCCGGGAGGAATTTCTATAGCTCCAGGGGACATTGTAGAGTTCAGGGGGGGGGGGGGGGAATTGCACTTAAAGCATAAAATCTCGAATCTTCCGGGGGGGGGACGTTTTAAAGCTCCGGGGGGGATTGTCTCCCCTGGCCACCCCCTGAATTCAACACTGTAACCAATCACAGTTCAATTCGCATCCAAACATCATTCTGTCGTTTGTCATGCATTAGAAAATAACACATTCTTTTTCTACAACTGTTAAATAATTTCCAAAAACCATTTAAGCTTAATAAGTGTGAAGACAGGTATTTATTTCATTGCGAAATTATCATTACTGTTGAGTCTAATACTGCAACTTCTGTCGTAGTGATTTAACGTAAACAATTGTAAACTGTTATGCAGATTCATAGAATAATTTTAGACAATGAGGTTTTTTTTGGAAGGAAAAGTAAAAACCTCAGAGTAAGCATACCTAGAGAGATAATCTCCGCACCCTTTCTGCAGCAAACATGAAGTCACGTGACTCTGGGCAAGAAGCATTCCGCTGAACGAGTCGGTAGCATAGGTTTCTATGGACGATATTAGACTATTTCCTGTTTGCGATTCAAAAATATCATGGTAGCAAGCTGTTGTGCCTATGGCTGTGATGAAAGAGCAAGCAAAACAAGCTTTGTTACCTTTCACCGTTAGACATTTATTTTTAATTACCTTTTTTGTATATTTAAAGGAGCTTAAAAATATATCTTTCCAACTATGATACTGTTTATTCACGTTCAAATGTTGAAAATAGGAAATATTTTACTTTTAATATCACAAATGTATGTAACAGTAGGACTTACTATCATCTGGTGTTATCAGTTTCAATATTAAAAGTATAATTAATTGGAAAAATTTTATTTGAAAAAGCATTTTAAGAACATCTCGTACAACGGTGCTTGGCGATACAATTTTTCGCCAAAAGAAACTTGTTTTATTTCTTTTAAAACATAAACAATTCTTTTAAAAAAAATAATTTTTCCTGTTTTAGATAAAATTTATGCTTTAAATAATTATAAACTGGTGCATATGTACATATTAAAAGGAAAATATTTAAATATTAAAAACTATTGCAATGTTTGAAATATTTTAAATTTTTTTAATATAATTTTATAATTTTTAATTGAAGTTTTTGAAAAAAAAACACACATATATATATATATATATATATATATGTTTTGTTTATTCTCTTGTTATATCTTCAGAAAAGTTTTGAAATTATTAAATTTATACCACTCAAAACAATGTTATGGAAGTTATATTAATAATTACTGTTTATATCTAGCAAAATGCATTATTTACTTATTTATTTATTAAGTCTATTTTTTTATGTTTTAACTTGTATATGTTTTTTACTTTTTAATGAAGTGCTTTTCATTTATTAATTTAAGTTAATGATTTTTTAAAAAGTAGGCTAAATTCAATTTGTTTAAATTATTTCTTCTCTTGTTTGTTTATAAAACTGTGCTGCTGTAGCATTTAAATTTATCAACATTGCATTAAAAAATATATATCATTAATAAAAACCTTTTTTAATTCAAATTTTATATACAGCTTTCCAAAGGATGAAGAGAGATGAAAGATCTGAGAAACGAAAATACATTTCATTTTAATTAAAATGTCCTTTATGTAATATCAGTGTATTTCAATTAAAAGAATTATAAAGTTTTTTAACACTTTTTAATTTACAAAAATAATTTCCAACTGGTGTTAATTTGTAGTAGTAATAAATTAATAATTAATCACCTAAATTTCCTTTCCCTCAAAATTTCTACCCCCCTCCCCCCTCCTGACGTTCCAGCACATAAAATTAAATTGCTTAGAAACTAATTGCTTAAAAAGGGGTTCTTTAAGATGGCTCTCAAATGACCTGGTCAAGAACACGAAATTTTCTGACGCGTTTTCTGAATCATTTTTAAACGCAAAAGCATAAAATTGCCACGTCTGACTGGTGAAGCAATTTGGAATCGAAATAAGTTCTTTATTTTTTGATAAATAAATTACTTATCGAGTTATAAGCTATTCGTGTCACGTGACGATACGTTTTTCGCCATTTTCCCGATGCTGCGTCAAGAATTCGGTACAAAACGCCCACTTTGACTGTATTTTCTAAAAAATCTTCTGCCTTTGCCAAAAGATTAAAAAAAAAAAAAAAAAAAAAAAAAAAAAAACATATTTCGATGACATAGTCTGTGAATGAGAACACCTGCCAATTTCATGAGTTTCTGAAAAATGAATGAATTCAGAAATGTGTCAGAAAGTAGCTCTTTTGTATTTGAGAACAGCCTTAAAAACTATTTTTTTTTTACTTTCTCTGTCCTATTTGTTACTTTGTATTAAAAAAAAAAGTATATAATGAAATTAAATATAAATAAAACCATGTGAAAGATTTAAAACTGGGATAAATTATTCAAATAATATATCATTCTTTTTTATTTATTTATTTATTTATTTATTTATTTTTAATCTAAATAAAAGTTTAATAACTTATTTTATTTATTTATTACTAATGATCCATTCTTTGAATGATGGAAGAAATAAAGCATAAAATAAATAAACAATAGGATAAATATCTGGTGAACCTTCCCCTTTATTTTGCTACTGAGTGTGTATCTGTTAAGTTCCGAAGTTTCTGAATCGCAGCTTAAAAATATTGCACTCTTGCCAAGAGCTGAGATAAAGCGCCAAAACTTGCATTGCTTTTAGTAACCTTTTACCGCCAAATGCCAACTGTCACGTGGGTCATCCTGACCCGACTTCTCGCCGGCAAAAGCAAAGGGTATGCGCTCTCTAAGGTAAAAACTCTGAGGTAAAAACATGTTTTTTAATGAAAGGTATTGGGAGATGGGAATATAAGAATAATTTCGATTCATCACATTTTTGTCAAACTTAGTGCGGTAGCCATTTTTGACCACATAGCTGTTTCTTTGGATTTTAATGTTTAAAAGGCAGGGGCGTAGCTACCGTGGAGCAGTTGGAGCAAACTGCTCCAGGCGCACGAATCCCAAGGGCGCCAAATTAGAAAGAACAAAATAAACATTTGTAAAAATATTTGCATTTTTTTCATTATTAATCATATTTTATAGTTGAATCTTGTTACAATGTGCATATTCCTACGATATTTTAAATTATTTTTAACCTCAACTACTTCGATTTAAAACATGTTTTCATTCACAGTTAAAAGAAATTACTTCTATTCGCGATGTTTTAATTTCAATTTATACCATATTGCATCCTCAAGTAAATTCTCCAACACCGCTTCCTCAAGGTTTTAGGTGCTTAAAAAATAAATAAATAACAAAAAGAAGATACACTTGAAATGAATATAGATTAGATTTACATAGAAATTCTTTTTTCAAATGTTTTCTCATCTGAGATATTTCTCCTAGCGTAGGCTTGCTTTTAATAACAAGTGATAAGCCTGAATTTGGTAGCCTATAACATTAAATAAACAAATAAAAATAAATTAATATTTTAGAGTAAATGCTTATCTAAATAACAGTTAATTCTAGTATTGATTCATCGCATAAAAGCGTTTAACTCCATCTTGTTTAAACAAGCTTTTTTTTTTCCATTTCAATTTTATTTTTAACAAAGATTCTTTTGTATCCCAGATTAAATTGAATAGTGATTGTGTCAGGATGTAAAAGTAGAAATACCTTTCGCAAGTTTTGAATACCCACAAAGATGAAAAAATAAAATAAATAAATAAATAAGAGAAAATGATAGACACTCTAAATGAATATAGATCACATTTACATAGGAATTCTCTTTTCTCATCAGAGATATTTCGCCTAGCGCAGGATGTTTTTAATAACAAATGATAAGCCTCACTTCGGCACAGCACAGCATTAGAAAAACAGTAAATGCTTTTCTAAATAACAGCTAATTCTAGCATTGATTCATTACATAAAAAAAGTTTAACTCCCATCCTGTTTAAACAATCTTTTTTTTTTTTTTTCTTTTTTTGTCATTTTGACTTTATTTTCAACAAAGATACTACCCGCATTTTCCTTGTTTTCTTAAAAAGAAAAAAAATCTTATTATTGCAAAAGGACTTAAAATACGAAATTAATCTAAATACAGTAATCCCTTAACATTCGCGAGGGTACCTCGCGAATGTCAAATCCGCGAATGTTGAGTCTATCTCTCTGCACTAAAAAAGGAGTTACGCTCAGTGTTGAATCCAGACACTTTTCTCCGGGAGGGATTTCTGTCGCGCTGGGGGGGGGGGACATTGTAGATTTCCGGGGGGGGGAATTGCACTTTTTATCCATTAAAACTGTAAAATTTTAAATCTTCGGGGGGGGGGGAACATTCCCCCCCGGGCCACCCCCTGGATTCAACACTGGTTACGCTCTATGAATTTTACTTAGAGGGGCACAGAATTTCAAAGAACTAAAGGATAATATGTTTTAACAATACGCTATGCATAACATACTATAAGTAGAAGGTGAATCTACACACATATTCATAAATATGAAATTTATTGGTGATAATTCAAATTAACTGACTGGAGAAATAGGTATAGCTAAACACGCATATGTTTTTGTATAAAGTAATTTCGACTCTCTCCATTCGCAAAGAGATGATAGTGTAATTATTGGGTCAGTATGCGATACAATATTAAAGTACGATATTTAAATACAACTAAATGCTTCGGAAATACGTTTATTTCCCATCTAAATGCAGCTTCAGTTCCACCTCTACGAGAACCTGCACATTTTTAATTAATAGATTGAAGATGCCGTTACCTTACCAAGTATTCCGGTTTGATCCAAAAGGAAGACCGTTAAATGACCATTAGTGTCAAGTGACAGGTATCCCTTTCAGAAATTGAAAAAAGCAGAAACGACGCCATTTTGATGCGTAATTACTTTCTCTATAACTTCCGGTGTTGCTGGTCATTAGCGAATGATTGATCTCCTTTCGAAAAGCAGGAAATTTCTCTTGGTTTTTACCTTTTTTATTAAATGTACAGCCCCTTCTAGGACTCTTCCATTCTGTTTTCACTGTCACACCTGTGAGACAGATGTTCACATACTTCTTCGCACTTGTATTAAAAAAAGCTCTTAGTTACAATGCTTCTTTAAATAAAGAATGCAAAACTGCAGCAAGAAAAATATTTTTATTTATATCACGTCATTGCTTGCACTTATTTTAAACTTAAACAAACAAACAATAAGATTTTTGAACAATTTAAAACTGAAAAATAGTATTATAAGGTTTTTTTTATTTTTTTTTAATGTTGTATTATTATTCGGCAATATTTTGAATTTAATGTATTTAAGCATGTTCTTGAAAGAAATAATAATACTACTGAACATTGCGAATCTTCTTGGTACTTTAACAAAGTCATTTAGTTTATGAAATTTGCAGAAATTGATATCCAAATGCTTTAGAATTTAATGTTATTTTTTATTTGACTATAAATATATTTTTATCTATAATCAATTGATTCTAATAGATGTGTTTATAACACCTTTCTTAATCTCCAACTTTGACACCATTTTCTAAAACTTTCTTAGCCTTTAACGAAAACAGAGAAATGCTATTCGATTTTTTAGTATATAAATAAGAAGTATCAAAATGACTGAATGAATGAATGTGTCAGGAAAGATAAAGTTTAGATTTGAGAAAAACATGATTTAATACATATGTTATAATACATATAATATATATATATATATATAGAAATTATTCACCACTACATTAGATATGTCCGTTATGTTATGGAGGTATTTCTCATTATCTTTCAATATAAGGGTAGGGAATAGAGATACACGTGCATTACTTATAATGTAGAATCGGAGTGAGAGTGAACAAAGAAATTTTCTACTTTTTCAAGATGTTACACTCACATCTTTATGCATAAATGTGTGGACCTAGAGGCATCCACAAATCGGTAAAATTTGGCCCGGCCCAACAATTTTTGCGAAAAATGCATATATTTAAAATCGCCATTATTCTACAATTAAAATTAATTCATTTTAAAGAACAAATTTAAAACATAAGATAACATATACTTAAAAAATAATATTTCTAGGAAAACCTATAAACCATTGAAAAAGAACCTGTCTATGACGGAATCCGTTCTTAAACGAAAAGTGTGTTGATTCATGCAAAAAGAATATAATAATACGTGTGACTTACTATTGACTTTCTCAATATAATATTATTTATGTAAATCACACAAAAGCCCCCGCTAGTTATTTTTGATACTACTTCTATTTTTATATTTTAATTTTAAATGTTTATAAGGCAATTTCTTCAAAATGGTGGCAATCCTTTTACTTTCATTTTTCAGAGACAAAAGAAATAATGGAAAATATTCAAACACATGGCTTTTTGGATGTTTTTTTTTTTAATTTACACGTAAAGTTTCGGTAAAAATATTTAAACACGTGTACTTTATTTTTATAAGCGGATAAAAAAAATATGTTTGTATTTACTGTTTTGTCGCGAGAATATTGTTTTACATCATTATTTTATTTTTATCATTCCTTTTTTACTTTCTTCTATCTTTACAAGAAGAAAGTATTGGATTCATGAAAATTTTCGACTACCGGTTTTCGACGAATTTATACGTTTTAGAAACTCCTGAACACGATTTGACCATTTTTAGATAATGTCTGTCTGTGAGTCTGTTTGTCTGTCTGTCTGTATGTGACAAAAATTTTGTGGGCGCTCTATCTCAAGAACTAATGCATTAAATTTAATAAAACTTTATATTCAGTGAGTTCCTGATATAAATTGGTGCTGATTAGTTTTTGGTGAAAATCACCCAGCAGGTGGCGCTGCTATGCTGCATTTTTCACGATTTCTGCAATAGCTGTATCTCAAGACCTAATGCACTTATTTTCATCAAACTTCAGGTTTAATTAGATCTTGACATAAATAGACGCTGATTACGTTTTGGTGTAGATATCCCAACATGTGGCGCTGCTATACCACTTTTTTCTCGATTTTTACGATAGCTATAGCTCAACAACTAATACACGGAATTTCATCAAACTTTAGATTCTATTAGACCTTAACATAAATAGATGCTGCTAACGTTTTGGTATAAATTGCCCGACAGGTGGCGCTGCTATGCTATTTTTTTCATTATTATCACGATAACTATATCTCAAGAACTAATGCACAGATTTTCACCAAACTTCAGATTCAGTTAGACGTTAACATAAGTTGTTGTTGATTAGGTTTTGGTATAAATCTCCCAACAGGTGGCGCTGCTACGCTGCATTTTGCAGGATTTACACGATTTTAGCAATAGTCATATCTCAAGAACTAATGCACGGAATTTAATAAAACTTTAGATTCAGTTAGACCGTGATATAAATGGGTGCTGATTCTTTTTAGTGTATGCGAAATGTTTGTGAGATAGAAGAAAGTTTTGGGATTGGCACATCCGACTAGTTTCATTATAAAGAAAAAAATGTTCTAATATAATAGGTTGTGTTTAAGACCATCAAAGAGTCTCCAGGTACCTAATAATTAACTGATATCATTTTCAAAAGAAAGAATTCATTACTAAAAAACACGAAACTGCTATATTTCCCATAACTGCGTCAAAATTATACATAATTTTGAAAGATTTTTCAATCCACCAGATCTGAAATTTAGAGGGTAAATTTTCAAGAAGACAACGCCTCCACCTGTATAAATGCCATCATTTTAAATAGGCATTCAATTGAAAACATATATTTTAATTAAGGAAACTGACATGTTTTTCTACATTTATGTCTAGATGAAGCAATTTGAATCGGCTCTTCATTCATCCTATATTGAGATTAGGATAATTTATCAGGAATTTTTCACTATGGACTTTTCTGTCGACGAAAATCGTAGACCACTTTTTCTCACCCGAAAATACTCAGTTGTTATTGTTAGACACATTTTATCGCACAACTTCTAAATATAGCAGCAAAGTTAGACGCAACTTCTAAATATAGCACAATTTTAATTTCAACATCATCATCGAAAAAGGAAAATATAATGTGCTTTTGAATTAAATTCATTTGAAAATTGCAGGTCAATTTAGTGATTTTAATAGTTTCCAAGCATGGAATATTTTTTAATTTTAACTCAACACTGAGCATCGGTATGCTTCAATAATGTTAAGTAGCTGCTGTCAAAGTTACCACAGTTGACAATTGATTGCTCAGACGAAAAAAAAAAAAAATCATAAGATCAGATTACTTTTTTGATACAGCACTTTGGCGCTAAACTGAAATTTGTCACGAAAATGCAAATTTTCATTTTATGTTGAACATAAAATGATTACTAAATTAAATTGAATTGATTGAAATATATGTTGCATCAGAATATGCTCGGAATTGCACGTTTATTAAAAAAAAAAAAAAAAAAAAAAAAAAAGAAAAGAAAGGAAGAAAGTTCCATTGTGTATGTCAAGTTATAAGAGGGAAATGATTCCAGATCGGAAAAACGGACAACTATCCCGATTATAGAAATGGAATGAAGAACCCATACAAAGAATAAAAACATTAAAAATCATCCTCATCTGCAGATCATATATATTATTTCTGTTGTCAACATCCCTTTTTCTATGCATTTACAAAACGCACAACAATGAATGAGGTAACATTCGAAAGGTTTTTCAACCGGCTTCTGACATACTTACACTCACATTTCGTTAAAATATGTTTGTTCGTTAAAAATTGTAGTTCATTAAAAATGAAATTGGCATTGTTTTCATAAAGGAAATGATAGGTTTCTCAAATCAGTTGTGATAATAAAATACCGCATTATATCATGCCATCAAAGATTTAAAAAAAAAAGCACAAAAAAGGTAAAGTGTGATATATCCGCACACGTTTATTTATTATCTATGATTGAAAAGCAAAATTGAAATGGAAATGTTTAGAAGAAACATACACTATTGATTGGTCGAAGCAGTGGTATTTCACGTGTAGTCTAAAAGGTATGCTTTGTTATATTAGATTACATTGTATATAATATGTATTCAATTTATTTTTTCCCCATGTTTTTCCCAACGCGGATGATGTCATCCTCTAATGCAATTAAAATACGATTGTTATTTTTTTTTCTCGCGCATGTCTTTTGCTATCTTCGATCAGTTTTAACTGTAACTTTGGTGGAATAAATGGTATGATATTCTGGCTTCACAAATGTTGTTTGCAGATATTTTTATCTTTAATTTTTCTTTAGAAATTTGAACCTGCATCTAAAAAATATTAGATATTGCTAAAATATATCAGACTGCAGTGCGAAATCTTCGCACGGACTGGTTTATTATTATTATTATTGTTTAAAAAAATACAGTTTTACATAAACATTCATTAGCTGAAAAGAATGGCTCCGTTACAGACGATATGAGTTTGAAACGAAAGTTTATTGAATAGGACATTTTTAAAATATTTTATTTCTTCGCGTTTCGACGTGTTCCAACTTGCGTTTAATAATGTTTCAAAATGTTGAGTAAAGGATAAATGCTTTCTAAACGTTATAAAAAAAAATCGCGCCGCGAAACTATTTGGCTCTGGCAGACAAGAATATTGGAGTGATTTCGAATCAAATAGATTTTTCATTTTTCGATAAATAACTTATATTTTGAGTGATAAGCAAATTTTGTCTTATAAAGATCTTAATCAGACTGTCGCACCAAACGTTAGCTTTGACAGCGTTTTATTAAAGACCTCCAGCCTTTATGGAAAAATGGAAAAACTATTCGATTTCATAGCTTCTGAATAAGAACACCTACTAGTCTCAGGCGTTTATAGGAAAAAATGGATTTAGGAATATCTCAGAAATTAGCTACTTTAGATTTGAAAACAGGCTCATCTCATCTTGCTACTTTCTGACGCATTCGTGATTTGTAAACTGTACATGAATACAATTATGTATATTATTTCAGATGTCAATATCCCTTTTTCTACGCATATACAAAACATACACGATGGTTAAGATATTATTTGAAAGGTTATTGAACAGGCTTTAATGAGTACATTCACATTTCTTTAAAACATGTTGTTTAATCAAAAATTTAAGTTAATAAAAAATGAGTGCAAAAAACGCATCGACAAAAAATATCAAACTTTGAAGTGAGGAAAAACCTACTGGCTTTCAGATATTTGTATTAAGATTCTAAAATTGTAGTAATTTTTCATTTTTATCTAAAAATATAGCGCCTTTTATAAAATTTGAACTTTTAAAGGATTTTCGAAACATGTGAAAATAACCATGAATTTCAAATGTATTATTTAAGAGATACAGATGTCTCTTGTTGGCAAATCAAAATCGCAAGCAATATAAATTTTTGCTTTTTTCTGAAATGTTATTGAGTTAGCTCGGCTCTTCAATAATAATAATAACTTATTATTGAAGAGCCGAGCTAACTCAATAACATAATAATAATAATAACTTATTATTATTTATGTGGTTTTTAGTATAGGGTATTGTTTATTTATGTGAGCTGGAAACATTCTAAATTTTAAGCTATGTAAATAAATACCTATTACACTAAAAATAACACATGCTTGTACAACGTAAAAAAATAAATATTTGTTTATGTTTTAAAATTATACTATCGGGCGTGGCCCCCCCCAATATGTTGCATTTGCGTGGCATATCTTTTTCTAAGGGGGTGGGGGAAGGGGGATCTAATTAAATTCAACATTTAGAAAACATTCAAAATATTAATTTTATTAAATTTCATATTATAAAAGTAATCATGCTTACAATCTTCAATATGAATGAAAGAAAATTACATCTTGCAAGTTACGTGATTGTGTTGAAATTAGAGTAGGATGCCTTTGTAGGAAAATGGCCACATACGGGCAATAAAATACCATTGAACTAGATGCTTTGGGATAAAAATTTGGAGAGCTTGATTGCCATCTAATGTTTCTTCATTTGCTTAACTCGTTTTCAGGCTTTTATCCGATGCAAATTGACTAATTTCTGGCACATTTGTTAGTTCATTTTTTGTTCGTAAACGTATTAAATTAGCAGGTGCACTTATTCAGAAACTATGAAAGCGAACTTTTTTTCCATTTATCGGAAAAAAGAAGCGGATTTTTCGAGATATGTAGTCAAATTTGGTGTTTTGAACCGTTCTTTCGGACGCGACAGCAAAGGAAAGAGAAAACCAACGTCCTTTGAAAATAGTAACTTAAATCTCAAGATTTTATTCATTTATCGGAAAAAGAAATAAAAGAAAACTGCCCAGTTAAACTGACGGCATTGAGCTCACAGGCTATTCACACTAACTGTAAATTATATTCTTATTTCAAAGAATTTGAAATAAGCCCTCGAAAAATGAAGAAATCGACAATATATTAAGAGGGGGGAACCATCCCCCGTTTCTCCTTCTTATTATAATTAACCAATGAACCCATAAAACTAATCAGAGAAGCGCCTTACCACAATGAACCTATATACAAAATTTGAAAAAATCGGATAATTCTGCATGAAAAATCCATTTATCTAAATTAAGGGGGGTTAGTCCCCCCCGTTATACTTTACCAGTGAACCCCCAAAACTAATCAGGGAAGTGCCTTACCACAATGAGCCTATATACAAAATTTGGAGTAAATTGGATAATTCTGCATGAAAAACCCATTTATAAAAATTAAGAGGGGGGGGGGTAGCCCCCGTTTCCCTCCTTTACACTTCACCAATGAACCCCCAAAACTAATCAGGGAAGCCCCTTACCACAATGAGCCCATATAGAAAGTTTGAAGAAAATCGGATAAATCTGCATGAAAAAAATCATTTATCTAAAATAAGGGGGGAGGATTAACCCCCCCGTTACCCCCTTTATACTTAACCTATGAACCCCCAAAACTAATCAGGAAAGAACCTTATCACAATTAACCTATATACAAAATTTGAAGAAAATCGGATAACTCTGCATGAAAAAAATAATTTATCTAAAATAAGGGGGAGGATTAACCCCACCGTTACCCCCTTTATACTTAACCTATGAACCCCCAAAACTAATCAGGAAAGAACCTTATCACAATGAACCTATGTACAAAATTTGAAGAAAATTGCATAATTCTGCATGAAAAAACCATTTATCCAAATTAAGGGGGGGTTAGCACCCCGTTCCCCCCCTTTATAGTTAACCAATCAATCCCCAAAACTAATCAGGGAAGCGCCTTATCACAAGGAACCTATAAACAAAAGTGGAAGAAAATCGGATAACTCTGCATGAAAAATTCATTTATCTAAATTAAGGGGGAGGATTCCCCCCCCCCGTTAGCCCCTTTATACTTAACCTATGAACCCCCAAAACTAATCAGGAAAGAACCTTATCACAATGAACCTATATACAAAATTTGAAGAAAATTGGACAATTCTGCATGAAAAAACCATTTATCTTAATTAAGGGGGGTTAGCCCCCTGTTCCCCCCTTTATATTTAAAAAATCAATCCCCAAAACTAATCAGGGAAGCGCCTTATCACAAGGAACCTATAAACAAAATTGGAAGCAAAACGGTTATTTCTGTCAAGAGTTATCGCGTTACGTACGTACATACGTACATACATACATACATACATACAGAACGGGCGGGCACATAAGCTCTCAGGCTTTGATAGCCTGTGAGCTAAAAAACTGTTAGATTACAAATAAGTTCAATGATCGTGCCTGCAAGTATCATGTAAATGCGTCAGCAAATGTGTTATAAAACTGCGCATGTTGAGCGGGAAAAAATATTTGTTTGAGAACCGCCTTAAGTGAATTCGACCATGCTAGTTAAGTTCTGAAGATTGCCCACCAATTGCTTTGGATTCGACATAAACGTTTAATATATATGCTCTGTAAAATGCTCTGTCGTTTAATATATATGCATGTTCAATCCATTCTTAAAATTCCAGGTGAATTACATGGTCATGATACATATTGTTCTACATGTTATTTACGTTTTAAAAGTTACAAGAAAACTAATATCTCGGAAACTAGTTAAAATTTTAAAGTTCTGTGAGTTATTATGACATCCCCGGATTAATGCAAAAAACTGCTGCTAATTTCATCGCACTGCATTCCATATTATGTAGGAGTTATGAAATGCAAACAGACAGGCAGATTTTCATATAATAGATATAAAAATAGTTTTAAAAATATTCTATGCTGAATGAAATTCATATACTATATGGAATTCATCGTTACTTGACAACATGAAAAATTTTACTTAAAAAAGGGCATTTAATGTTTTATTATTGTTGTAATTTATTTACTTTTTAAATATATTTTTTTATTATTTCAGCTATTCAAAAATATGAGAAATAATACTATTTAGAAAGTATCTTGAGTCTATCTTAAGATGGCTAATATACTATTTAATAAATATTAAAAATATATCTTACCATTACTTTCGAAAAAGGAACTATAAAATATTTAAAATAATACATATTTTTAAATCAAGATGTTTTCAACTTTCTGACAGGCAATCAAATTTGATTTTCTTCTTCGGAAATACAATCCAATTTTTAAAGAATTAATGAAAAAATATTCTGTAATTATATTTCTAATATTAATTACAAATACATATATTATTCACATTACTTATAATTAAATATTGTTTTCCATTTAAAATAAAATTGAGCCTTTTTTAGTTTCCGGACACATATAGTGTAAAGAAAGTATTGTAATAAAAATAAAACCACGATTATGGAAATTTTGGTTTATCATTACATGTGTTTCTGAATTGGAATTGTTTATTTTACAATGTTTCCATATGTGTATATGTGAGAATGCATGTACGTAGGTACTTTTTAACATTTTCATGTCCCCAGATATCATTTATGTTGGTTTGCGATTACATATAATTATGGGTGTGCGTGTGTGAATAAACACGATAGTGACTAAACTGTGTTTCCGATTGAAGTCTTATTTGGTGAAGATGTTATAGCTTTCCTATTTATGAAAATTTCCTTTTATTGAAAAGGACTAATTTTTTATTTACTCTTATAGAATATGAAAGAAATGATACACAATAAGATTTCATCAGATCTATGCATTTTTAAAATCTGCGAAAAGGGAAATAAAATTAATAGATATCATTAAAATTGTTTAAAAAATATTTTATTTTTTATTACTTTCTTTTAAATAATTGATTAACATTGTAATCATAGTATATTTTTGTTTGACATCTGTTATAGTCTTGTCGCCTTATGCGGTCACCGTAGTACTTCTCCTAGCCTTGAGACCTTAGTCTTTATGGTATTTGCTGCCACCACCGGTGTTAGACTGATACCGGACACGGATATACAGTATGATAAAATTTAGTTCAGTTAGAATATTCACATTTAGCAATTTTCGCTAATCGATGGAAATGTACTCGAAATCTTTTGTACAGCCCTGTCTATTATCTGAAGATTTTTGTACACTACCTATTAATCTAAAAGGCAACTTAAAACTCACTTGCAGAAATTACCAAACGTAAATGACAATGTATCTTTTTTTTTTTTTTTTTTTTTGGCGTAGCCCTGTATATGAATTTATTTATATTCCACAAAATTCTATTAGTCTACTTAATATAGTTGAAGAGGAAAATGCGTAACCACAATTAAAAACTATCCTTAAGCAATTCACACCATAGTCTGTAATACTTACGAATTCCCTGGTGTAGGATGTATATGATCAACCGAGTTTTTTTTTTTTTTTTTTATACCGCTAACCAGGCCCCTACCTGCCCGGCATGAATGCCTAGCTTAACGGGTTAGTACCTGGGTGCGGGGCGGAAATCGCCTGATCACAGCATGGCTGTGATCCACCTGACTATTGATTTGTTCACATCGCTGCTGTGCTTGCTCTCTTGTGATTTGCTACCGTTATCTTTGTTTGCCGGTTCAAGGTTTCTGTTTAACTTTGTTGAATTGACAGATTTAATAGGTCTCGTAATTTAGAACCTTGATCAGGTGACGAGACCCTCACCTGACTAGGCACCCCCAGAGGTATTATTCACAGGTAACTTGGAGGGATTTTGCACCCACGACGGATTTTACATGCACCAGGTGCCATTAGCGTACATAGATTTACATATTTACCATGTCTGTTGGCTTGTCACGTTCATGGTGGGTTGTCGCTGTAGTGTTTATCGCCTCTTTTATGGGCTGATTTCCCTTCTTGTTGTATTTGTCTCTGTCAAGGCTTTTTGGCGTTTTTATAGGCTCGCCCCTGTTGTGGGTTGTTTTTTGTCTATCATTCATTGGTTTTTTGTCTCTTTCTTGATATATTTTTACCTCTAGCTTGTGCTAGAGCTGGTTTTCACATTTTGAATCTTGGTCTTCTTTCGAGAGTTTCACTGGTTATTATGTCACTATCGTGGGTTTTGTCACGTTGTAACATTTGTTACTGGTGGTTGTCACATTGTAACTTTTGTTACTGGTGGTTGTCACATTGTAACTTTTGTTACTGGTGGTTGTCACATTGTAACTTTTGTTACTGGTGGTTGTCACATTGTAACTTTTGTTACTGGTGGTTGTCACATTGTAACTTTTGTTACTGGTGGTTGTCACATTGTAACTTTTGTTACTGGTGGTTGTCACATTGTAACTTTTGTTACTAGTGGTTGTCACATTGTAACTTCTGTTACTGGTGGTTGTCACATTTCTGGATGTTGCACACTCATTTTTGTTGTCTTTGTCACTTTATCTCACCCAAGCATTGGGGATTTTGATTTTTTTTTTCCCTTCGTGAATACGCTTTTTGCGATCAGTCCATTGAATCCTAATGGCTGTTATCACTGCTTTTGAATTTTGTGCAACTTGT
This sequence comes from Maratus michaelseni, assembly GCA_963931845.1. Classification (NCBI taxonomy): domain Eukaryota; kingdom Metazoa; phylum Arthropoda; class Arachnida; order Araneae; family Salticidae; genus Maratus; species Maratus michaelseni. Next base: position 216,655,836 of record OZ007594.1, read on the forward strand.
TGATTTGTTGTTTGAGAAACTTGTCGCACTAATGGAGTGGGGCTTGTTCCGTGGCCGTTAGTCCGTCATGTATCTATGAGACTGTATTCACTTGATTTGACACTGTTTTTTTCCCCATTAACTTTCTTTGGCAGGTGTGCTTTGTGCATTCACCATTTAATTATTTTGTTCACTTTTTGTTGGCTATTTGCCTTCATCAGTTGGTGAAATTCAGTCCGTCACAGATGACTTCCACTTCTCACTACTGCTGAAAAAAATCGATTTTTTTTGGCGTAGCAAAGAGGTTCCATTGCTACTTTTTTTTTTTAAATTTTTAAAGATATATTAGAAAATATACTTACCAAATGGATGGCTTTTGAGAGTGGGATATGCTTTTGAGGAATCTCGCTGCTGGGAAGGTGTATTTATTGTGATATGAGATCGATGTTTTCTACTAACCATCTCATCACTGCTCTTCCTTTTGTTTGTACTTGTTTGTTGTTCGCTAACTGGTTGTGCCATATTTTTTCGTTGTTCGGTGTGATGTGGATCAGATGTAGTGTTTGGGTTAGTGGGCAGTCTGTTAGATAGTGTTTGGGGGTTCCCAACTCCCCGCATGAGCAGTTTGGTGCGTCTTTGCGCTTAAACCTGTGTAAGTAGTCCGGGAATGCTCCGTGACCCGTGTAAATTTGACTTAGTAGATTGCAGCTGATGATTCTGCGAGAATCTACTTTTGGGAAGTATTCATATGTCTTCCTGCCCGTTTCCCCATAATCCCACTCGAACTGCCATTGTTTGATAGTGAGTTCTTTTAGTTTTCTTTTTAAGTTTGATATCGGTCTTTCTAGATGGTATGGAATTTCTTTACTTTGGTTTTCTGCAGCCTTTTTTGCTAATTCGTCGGCATCCTCGTTTCCTTGGATACCCACATGTGCTTTGACCCAGCTAATTTTGAATTTATTGTTTGAGTCTTTTACTGTTTTTTGTATTGTATCGATTAATTTTACTACATTGAAGGGTTTACTGAGTGATTGGATGGCTGACATGCAGTCCGAGCGAATGCTGTATTCCTTCCCTGTGCTATTTCCCCATTCTGCTGCTTTTAGTATAGCCAGTAGTTCGGCTTGGAAAACACTGTTGTACTTCCTTAATGGAGCTGACCATGTTTTTATTTTTTGTTCATTTTTGAAAGCTACGAATGCCGAACCCGTAGCGCCTGTTTCCAATTTTGAACCGTCCGTATATATTACTATGTCCTTGTAATTATGGCCTATTCTTGGTTCTATGGTGTCCGCGGGATGTGTTTCCCATACATTAATCTTTTTTATATAGTCTGTATGGTGGATAGTGGTTCCGTGTATTTCTGTCGTTTCTCTTAAACGAGATATTGTGCCGTATTCTGCCTCGTATTTAACTTGGAGGTGAATTGGAATCAGGCCAGCAAGTACCTGAAGGGCCGCTGTTGGGGCAGTTTTATATGCCCTAAATATAGCCAGCAAAAGATGCCTTTGGCATGTTGTTAGTACTTGTTTACTTCTTTGGTTTAGCTTATGTCCCCATATTGAGGCTGCGTAAGTCAGTGTTTTCTCAGCTACTGTTCTATACCATATTTTTAAGATGCTTGGTTTCAATCCCCAACCCCGTGTACAAAAAACAGATCAACCGAGTTTATAAACACACACGGACTATGAAAAAAATAGTTAAACTTAAAAACGCAAACCAAAGTTGAAAACGCACTTATCACACATAGACTGTAAATATTGCAAATGTACTGTAACCAATATATTTTGCGTGTCCCTGTAAATAAACGCAATGCGCACAAAAGAGCAATTTATAGTGCACCTCAGTAATGCATATAATTTTCATTATGTTTGAAATAGTGAAATATCACTAAATTACACTGCAAACGATTTTCCCCCATAGAATGATGCGTAACAAAACTCTTTTGTTTGACCCTGTAAATGAATAACAAATGCTTTGCACCCCATATTCTATAAAAAGCAGGGTTTTAATGCGCTTCATAATTATATATCAATTTCATTATGTTTTAAATGACGTAGCGTCATCAAAATATACTTGAAACGATTATTCCCCATTGTCTGTCATGTAACGGATTACTTTTGACTGTCCCTGTAAAAAAACTAGAAGTGCTACACACTTCAGTTGAAATAGGGAACATGCTATAGATAACGACAAAAACATAAAAATTTCAGTGCAATCCGAGCATGTTTACGGGAGTTAGAGCACGGACAGACGGACAGACAAACCGAAGTCATAAACACTTTTCAACTAGGATGGAAAGTGTTAAAAAAGGTCTAATATGATTAATTGGTATCTGAGCAATACCAGCAAATTTTACGGGATTACGTGTAAAAATAATTTGAATCGAAATCTGAATTAAATTTACAAAGTATAAATAAGAAATAAATAAAAAAGATGATATAATAATTTTAACTACCGATGCATTAGATAATTCTCAATTGTTTGAAACGCAAAAAGATTCATGTAACGAAAAAAAAAAATAATAATACTACAATAAATTCTACATACTAAATTTAAGAATGTTTTCTTGCACTTATAAAGCAAGAGATTAAATAATAAAGGTATAATTTATTTATCACCTTTTTATTTTATATTTCCGTGTTTCTTTAGATATAATAATTAGTTGTTCAAAATATTGAACTCAACATTATAAAACCAATGGAAATGTATATGATTACATATAATTAGTGTTAAGGCTGTTCTCAAATCCAGACTGGCTACTTTCTGACACATTTTTAAATTCATTTTTTTTCGCAAATGCATTAAATTGATAGGTACTCTTATTCAGAAACTTTATAATCGAAATACGTTTTCCATTTTTTGATAAAGACAGAAGATTTTTCAGAAAATACTGCCAAAGTCGGCGTTTTGAGCCGAATTTCTGACACCGCAGCACGAAAAAGGGAGATAAAACGTGTCATGTGACAGGAATCACTTATAATTCGATAAGTAATTTATTTATATAAAAAAATGGAAAACTCATTTCTATTCCAAATCGCTTCAATAGTCAGGCCTACCAATTTTATGCCTTTGTGTTTAAAAATGAGTTAGAAAATGTGTCAGAAAGTTTGGCGTTGTTTAGCAAGTCATTTGAGAACCACCTTAATGAAACTAGCTGAAATACACTAAATTCTGAATCCTGCATTTTTACAACAAAATAACCGTATTACATTCTTTACTATTATGCCACACATCCAGAGAAGTTTATAATAATACATTGAAGTTCCTTGACACTTGTATGCACCGAATTTTAAACGATAACAAACTGAAGAAAAGATTCACCTGTCCCTTTTAAGTTGTTCTAATAACTAAAACCTGCTACTGATCAATCTTTAAAAACAGGAAGAAGTATGTCCGTGGTAAGGGGGCGTATATCAAGTTAATTTCCGTTGCACCGGAAGTCTCAAATATCTGAAGTCTTAATGAGTTTTCGCGGCAGGGGATGAATTGGAAAACCTTTCTCCGTAAGTTCGCAAATCACAGATGTTTGTCCAAAAATGGCGCGTTTTATGGCTTGGTTTATCCAAGTTTTTTAACGGAAATCTCATTTATCTTCTATTTTCTCACACTAGTTTGAGTGATCGTTATTGGGTCAGATCGGAAGGAATCTTATCCCCGTTGCAATGAGTATTTATTCTGTTGTTGTTATTATTTTGCTTTCTGCAACACTCGCTCCTTTTTCAGTTCACAACTGAAAATGGATTTGTAAATAGTTACTAAGAAAACACAGGGGAAATAATCTTTAAGCACTATAAATTCTAAAAAAGAAGCAGATAATAAACACAAATCGCGAATAATTAAGTCAGATTCTCGCGAATGTTAAGTTTTTCCGTATTTTCATATTCGCGAATAATCGAAACTCGCGAATGTTGTGGGATTACTGTATTTCTTTTGTATCGCGGAATAAATTGAATAGTGATTGTGTTAGGATTCAAAAGCGGAAATATCTTTCTCAAGTTTTGAACACCCACAAAGATGAAAAAGGAAAAAAATAAATAAATAAAGAGTGGAAAATAATAATAATAATAATAATAATAAACGCAAAGCCTTCGTGCCACTTTTTTTCTTTTTCTGGAAGTTAAAATATACCATAGTTTAATATAAATTCTTCTGATTCAAGTATCTATTATATATTCTTTCGAAAATAAGGAGGAGTAACCACTTATATTACTCGCTTCTATTTTGAAACTGATTGATGTATTTTGTCATTTGTGAAACAAGATATTACATGGCAAATTTCTGCCTTTTCGGCTTCATCGCTATTCACTTTTTTTTTTTTACATTTACCAAAGGATTTCACGCGATGCTGTCTGTAATCACCATTACGAACTACGCAGAGATATAATTTCGAGAAGGCAACGTCTGTAAAAATCACCTAGAAGTGTCACGTTTTGGTATCTCAAGGTTTATTTGTGATCCTCTTTCTAAGAAAGATCATATGCAAAATGCAATAATAACGGACATTATAGTCTAGAGAAGATGTAGGCTAAAATTGCATCATCTTGCTTATTAAAGATTTTCTGTCTGTCCTTAGCATAAATATACTCAGGGCCGAAACTGGGATAACGACAATTTCGCGTATATTATCAATCAGTGGTGTGAAAGGGAGTGTCAAAGGTACAGTTGACAGCATAGATAAGGATTTTTGAAAAAAGTAGAATCGCCACCATTTTGAGTCCGAAACTAAGGGGGAGAGGGAGAAGGGGCATGTGCCTCGAGCGCCACAATGGAAGGCGGAGGGGGCGGCAAATAAACATTTGATTTGTCGTTTGACACAAAAAAATGTATATGAAAATTGCGTAAAAATGTTTTGCAGCTGGAAAATCCAAACGAAAAACTGAAAGTGCCCGGGACACTAAACTCTAAGTCACTATTATAATTTTGAAAATTAGCCTTAGGTTCAGGAAAGCATCTAAACATATTAGTCTATGAATACGAAGAGTATAAGTGATAGTCAGACCCGTACAGAGCGGGGTAGAGCCGGTACAAATAACTGGGGTCCGGCTCTCCTTGGAGGCCAGGTTTCAGGCTTATTTTTAAAATAAAATACCAGAAAAAGTTGTCTCATACTTTTTAAGTAAAAAATATATAAATTAAAATAACTAACAAATATTAAAATTCAAAACTCCGAATTTGCTAGAACATTCTTACGGGTTGACCAAAGGGGGTGGGGCGTATGTATCAAATACTTGACAGTTGGTCGTTTTACGTTTGAAAAACAGTCCAGCTTTTAATAAAGAGCAGCAGAACGCACACAGTAAAGACCCGGGCGTCAGGCAATTGGAGCTGGTGAAATTTAAATTAATTCACATAAAAATTAAAGTAATTCTCAAGTAATTCATATTTTAATAAATATCCCTGTATTATCAAGTTTTTTAGTTCTTCATTATTGCTACAGTTTTCATTATCCAAACGACTCTGTGGTTAGATGGTCCTTTTTTGTTCAATTTTAACGTAAGTTAACTAAGGAGCCCATAAGAAGGAAAGGGACAAAAATTGCTATTGCAAGTAAATAACATTTTCTGATATATTTGAATTTAAGGAGTCAAATACCTTTAAAATATCATAAATCAGGGAATTGTTAAACAATTTTAATTAAAATTATTAGACCCACTTATAGTGTACGACAAATTTATCTTGCAAAACTAATTTTGCCACCATTTTGAAGTCCAGTTTGCACATAGTTTTGAGTCATTTTTAAAAAAAAAAATACTACTTATTACGTTATCTCTCTTTTATACTTGAAAATCAAACAAAAAATTGCGAAAATAATAAAAAAATCAGAATGTATACAAATGGATCCTCTTTTGTGTTATAACTTGAGAAAATAATTGCTTTTTTTTTTTGTTCCCTTTTTCAGATATAATTTGTAGAGAATTTAATTTGTTTTATTTTGAAAAAAGAAACTTGTAAATCCTTTAACTTGTTCAGAAGTTATCGTGACAAAACGGCTGGAAAACCGTGTTTGGAGCTAAATGAGTTCAAAGTTTTGCCTTTGCAGCAATCTGCACGGTTTAACGTTTACGGCTCGTACGACCATAATTTTAAGAATTGTATGGATTTTTAAATGGTCTTCTACAATTAAAATTCTTTTTAAAGAATAGTGCATACATTTCTATGGGGGTGGGGGGAGTACAGTAAAACCTGTCTATGACTGATCTTTCTTCTCTCCTAATTTTCTTCTCTTCATTTTCTTGTCTTTAATGAATCTTCAATTGAATGTAATTGTCAAAGTTTTTTTTTTTAACCAGTGTTTATGTATGTAATTGTGTAAGTGGTGATTAATATTGTTGATATTTCGTATTCCATGCATTTCGAGCATAATCTGATAATAAAATCTATGCATATAAGTAAAGTGTGCTTTTTGAATAATTTTAATTGTAGGATAATATTTTTTCAGAAATTTCGGCACGTTTTATAGAAATTCAGTCAGGCTGTGCCGAACTTTTAGTTCTCATATCTGTTTCGGCTTGGGCCGAGATTTTAGCTTTTCTATCGCGACAAAAATATTGTACGGGCGGGCTTGGGCCTAACTTTTTGGTTTTATACCGGGCCGCGCTAATAAAATTTTTGTACGTGTCGGGCTTGAAAATTTCGGCCCGTGCAGACCTCGATTCTATGTATAAAGCTTCGAAACCCTTGAAACGAAAATCAATTACTAAAGGTGACTAATTGGACTGGGCCCCTGGGCGCTTTTAAAACAAAAATCCCGACCAGTTCATAGTAAATATTAATAGGTATTTCATACTTAAAGAATTCTAGTTCATTTTATTGTTTCATTTGTATTTCTTACGTTTAATATCTTGTTAAAATGGTTCGACTTCCAAATTAAAGTAAGCTTTTAAATCGAAATAAGAATTAATATATGGTTTTTAAATTCAAAGTTTGACAGAGCGTTTTCGGGTGACAAGGGGGCGCACTAATTTTACTTGCTCCAGGGCGCTGAACATCTAGCTATGCCACTGTTAAAAGGGATGTTTCTCACAAACTATTTTTTTTTTTTAAATCAATATTATGAAGCTAGATTTTTTTTTTCTTTCGGAAGGGGCACGTGTTTTTATTTATTTATTTATTACTTCCTCATTTCTGTGTTTTTAGAAAACAACAGCTGGATGGAAAACATTTATATTTCTGCGATTCCATTTTACAGTAAAATAAAAGAAAGACAATAGCATCACATTATTTGTATGGGCACTCAATTTTAACACAATTGTAACTAATTTGAAAAACGTAATGAAAATTTATTTGGATAAATTGTTTTTTTGATTAAAAGTATAAATAATATTGCCATGTTTTTCTTTTATTCACTTTGGATATGATTAAAGTCATGGATCAATTTTCATTTTTTTTCAAATCATGTTATTAAAACAGTGTTTTATTTTATACAGTGTGCCTTTTCTTATTATTTACCAAAGCCAATTTGAAAAACGTAATGAAAATTTATTTGGATAAATTGTTTTTGATTAAAAGTGTATAAATAATATTGCCATGTTCTTCTGGGATTCACTTTGGATATGAATTAAAGTTGTGGATAAATTTTCATTTTTTTCAAATCATGTTATTAAAACAGCGTTTTATTTTATGCAGCGTATATTTTCTTATTATTTATTAAAAGCCAAATTCTAAACCATTAGATTTAGAGGTAAAGTTCCTATTGCAAAAATGTTCAAATTTATTTTGCATCATATAAAAATCGATTTACGTTAAAACAGTTGCTTTTTAAATAATTAAGAAATTAAAAATGTTTTACAATGTCTGTGTCTTATAAATTTCTCCATGTTCTAACATGTAAGAAAGTAAAAATTTATTCTTCTATGACCAAAACTTACTGAGTTATGACACCTGAAATTTAATGAATTTTCATCATTTTTGTCATCAAAAATGGAAAAATGTATTTTTGGTATTGGATTAAAAAATTACAATGATAAACAGCATTTTATTAAAGGTGTTATATATTAATAATATTTTCATGTTCTTGCGGGGTTTGCTATGGATATGCAGTGATAAGGTCTGTCTCAAAAGTTTAAGCACAAGCATAAAATGTCGATTTTCAAAGATGTATTAAAAGTTAGAATGAATAACATTATTTAAATAAATGATATCAAAAGTAGAAATAAATAAATTACATAATTGTAAAAAATATAATAAAAAAAATGTTCTAAAAAAACTGTCTCAAAAGTTTATGCACAATGTCAAAAACAACCAGATTTATAATTTTTACAGAACTTTTACTTACAAATTATTTTTCCGCGATTTCGGATTAGTTCAAATAAACGTGCGTCCATCAAAATTATTAGTTTTTGTAGGGTTTTTGGTGGCAAAGAGTACCATGCTACCTCAATAGCCTCTTGGAGTTCTTCAATAGAGTCATACTGCTTTCCATTGCCGTAAATCTGGCGGTTAAAATACCCCAGACATTCTCAATCGGGTTTAAGTCTGGACTTAAAGATGGCCAATCAAGAACGTTAACATTTTTCTGAGAAAGCCAAAGTTTTGTAGAATTTTTGATACGTGGATTTAGGTATTGTCTTGTTGAAAAGTCCATTCAGGACTCCCCAAAATGTCACCGAATGGAAGCAAATGTTGGCTTAGCGTCTCTTGATACTTTTTTGAATCTTGTATTCCTTTTAGAAAAGCCAGAGAGGCCTGGTCATTGAATCCAAATGCCCCCCAAACATAACAGATTTACCACCTTGCTGCCTGCTGAAAAATGCCTTTGGTTCCTTTCGTAAATCATGCCAATATGCGTTCCAACCATCAGGGCCATCTAAGTTCCACTTTTTCTCATCGCTGAATAAAACAGTAAGCCATGTCCCCGTAGGACATGTGTTTTTTAGCCCATTCATTCTTGCCTGTTTGTGATGTAATTTGAGAGACGGTTTGCGAGCCATTTTCTTTAGTATGATGTAATCACACTCTTTAATACATCTATGTACAGTGTCTTTGGACACCTATACACTGAGATTATTTTAATTTGCCGTATGGACATATTTTGTCTAGATACCAATCTCCGTATTCTCCGATCAGTCTGAACCTGAACAGTCGTCATACGTGGTCGTCCACATCTTGTTTCCGCTTAAAATTATCATTTCTAGAAAGTACTTGATATATACCTCGCTTTGATCGATTTAAAACTTTTGCAATTTCAGAAACAGTTTTATTCTGAGATTTCAATTTAAAAACTTTCAAAATCTCACATTTTGTGAATTCTTTACCCTTTGGCATTTTTAAAATGAGAGAAAATAATTTCTCCACCTTTTATCCTTTTATAAAAGTGCAATATGATGTCATACAACATCATTACACACGGCCAATCCTGTGTTTCTAAAAAAATTTGCATAAAGTGCTTAAACTTTTGAGACAGCGTTTCTTCAAGAAAAAAGAAATATATTTTTTATTTTAACCACCCAAAATGGCTTATCTTATTTTATTTTGATTAAATGTCAAGTATTTATTGTAAATTAGCATAAAATATTTTTTTCTTCAATTATTTTAAACCAGATTTGCAGAGTGCTTAAACTTTTGAGACAGACTATAGATATGGCCACACTATAGTCGAGAGCCAAATTTCATTCTTTTACAAATCATGTTACTAAAACTGCTTTTATTTTTATACAAGATGCATCTTCTTATCATTTATCAAAAGCTAATTTCTAAACCATTAGTTTTAGAAGTATAGTTCCAATAACAAAAAATGTCTGAAATTGTGTTATACATAAATTTACATTAAAATAGCAATTTTTTTAAATAATTAAGAAATAATTTTTTTTTACAATGTCCAAGTCCTATAAGTTTTATTTAAAAAAAGTTTCTATCTGTTCACACAGATGAAACAGTGAAAATTTATTCATTTATTCTCCTACTAGCAGGTTGCACTGGTCGATTTCTCCAAACGAACCTTGAATCAAACGAAATATACTGGTGAATTTGACCTTGTAGTTTAAAGTAATCTGTACCCTTACCTGGAATATCCTTCCACATTACTGAAAATTATACGAACTCCATTGTGCTATTATATTTTCTAATGTGCAGTCAAAATTTTAGCTAAGGATCAACTCTTTTTTTCACCATTTACAGTAGGATTTGACAAAGAATGATAGAACTATATGTAATATACTAAAATCATCCCTAAAAATTATCTAACTATTGAGTAGAACTTTTTAAAAAGGCTAGTCTTTTGTAATCAGTTTCACCTGATTATATTACCACTGCACTTAACTCTTTGACTAAGCAACATAGAACGATATGCAATATATTAAAACTATTCTTGAAAAAATATCTACTTAGCAATGCAAGTCTCATTAAAATACGTTTAGTAAAACTTTTTAAAAGGACTAATCTTTTATATTAAAGTTCACCTGATTGTAGGACTTCCCCCCATAAACTCTATAACTAAGCAACGTAGAACGACATGTTATACACAAAAACCTTCTCTGAAAATATATAAGAAAGAATATTGATTATTAAAATTTATGAAACTGCAAGTTATTTCTCGTTGTCTTTCTATATAAATACTGCAATTGCGTCAAAATGATGTAATTTAAAATTTTTGCATGCTTATGATAAATACTAGTATTTTCTTAAAGAAAAAAAGATTTGCATTCCATAAATAGAGAGTCGAAATGTTTGGCCCTGTTTGCAATAAAAATTCTTTGCATGTTCAGAGTTGAAATAAATGGCGCATTAGCATACATTTTGGCATGATGTTGGTATAACTGAAAATTACCAAAAAACTTTGTTCCAAATTACACCAATTCTCTGTTGACTCGATCATGGAATAAGTCCACGTTAAAAACATGGAATCAACTTAAATGTTTTTTAAGTTAACTATGCGCCAAACAACGCCCGGTTACTTATGACAATTGTCTGTAGATCCGATTATGTAATTTATCTACTTAATGCATATGGTACAAACTACATCTACTTTCCAATCAGGATCAGTGGTTACGTCTAGATGTAAACATGTCTGTCACTGTTGCGGTATTTTAGTTTGATCTACGAAATATTATCATAACATTCAATATTAGAAATATTTCTGACATTATTAACAATCCTTGGAGCGGTCATTTTTTGGGCCACTAATATATTTTTAAATTATACTCGTGATAGGTTACTACAGCAATTACAAGAAAATGTTAGTTGGGCACATGTGATAAATAGACAAATATTGTTTCCATCGCCATCATTCCTATTGCATTCATTTCATTTAAAATATAAACCTTTCGCTCATTTAATTCAAAATACATACATATAAAATACACATATTACATACATTTAAAACAAACGCCTTTCACAAATTTAATTAAAAATACAAAAGAATAAAAATAAGAAATAATGCTATAAACCAAAACAGTCTATTTCATCAAAGTATTGTAGCTAATTTACACACGTGAAAATAAAATCTGCTATTGGCGAGATTTGCACCCGACTAAGATAAAAGTACTGGAATCCTCATCATGTAGCAAGTTTCTATGACATTTGTAAGAGAAATATAAAAACAAACATTTTGTAGGGAAATAGTGATGGTCATAAAATATACAATTCCGACGCGTATATTAGTGAGTATCAGTTGGAAATTGATTGATTGGATCCATTTCCGAATATTTCCCCATTAATCAACGATGGTTGGTCAAATAGCAAAGCTGTCATAAATGGGTTCACCTGATTACAGATTTTACCCCCATTGCTCTATAACTAAGTAATGTAGAACAATATTTTACATACTAAAAATTATCAAACTATCAGTGCAAGTCCTATCAAAAACCGTTTATTAGAACTTTTTGAAAATAATAATATTTGATAAAAGGAGTCATCTGATTTTCGAATTTCCCCCTATAATTCTAAGAGCTAAGCAATGTAGAACAATACGTTATATAATAAAACATTCTCTAGAAAATTATCTAACTAACAGTGTAGGTTCCATCGTAATCCATGCGGCAGAATATTAAAGGCTAATCTTTCATAATCGGGTTCATCTGATTATAGAACATTCCATCTAACTAATATGTGTAGAAGGATATGTTATATAATAAAACTTTCCATGAAAAAATATCTATCTAACAGAATAAGTTCTATGAAAATCCATTCAGCAGAACTCGAGTTATAAGCAACCAGAACGAAATTTCATACACAAGGTGTCTCAGTACAATGTTTCAGAACTTCTAGGAGGGGTAGGGTGCACAACGACGACTCGGAATCATATAGCAATGCTGGGTCAGAGATGCTTTCCTGACATGGTGGTTTATACAGGAACATCAGAAATAAAAATAAATAAGTTAGGGAATATTCGTTTTAATAATAAATTTACATGTATTTACATGAAAAATAATAAATGCACATGAACAAAAGTAATATGGGTCAAAGACAGAGTTTGAAGTTTCATCCACTGACTTCAATGCAGGCCTGAGTTCTTCGGCTTATGGAATATTCGGGAATGTTTCAGCAATGTCTCGGATTCCCCAGCTGGCCTACTACAATCCCAGCCCTGTAAGTCTGAAGCATATCGTTTATCTCGGCGTTCCTATAATTAGCCATCTTACTAACTCTGCGTTCTTGTGCGAAATGACGATTCCATGCAAGAATGCTCATAACTTTCGCACAACGCCATCTACCGCATCAGGAAATTATTTTCGACCCTACATTGCTATATGATTCCGAGTCATCTTGGTGCCCCTACCCCCTCTTAGAAGCTCTGAAACGTTGTACTGAGACGCCCTGTATATAGTAGAAGTAAACAGAAGTAGATTATATTACTATAATTTACATTTCAATAAAAAAAAAAAAAACCCTTCAAAAATGCAGTCATACAGTTGAAAAAACATGTTTTGGCTTAAAATCAAATTGTTTGGCGCGATAAACGTAAAATCAAAATCGTCAAAAACAAAAGATAAATTGCCAAATATTATTTCAATAGTAATCTTGCACATTGAATAATTTTTTAGGCATTACGAAAATTCCCAATCATGCTTTAATTAAATGTTTTTGTTTTATAATATTATCTCTCATTAAAACTGTTTTTCTTTTTTTAAAAAATAAAATTAGCAACAGTTTTTTCTTTTATTTTTTGAGGTGTATAGCCGTTTCAATTCTTTCTCCAACAATAATGGTCACCAAATATGTGCAACGGTAACCTTTACGTCCAAAATAAACAGAATTTTCCACCATAATTCCATAACTAATCTACGTAGAATGAAATGTTATATACTAAAACCTTCCTTGAAAAATTATCTATCGAATAGTGCAAGTTCCATCAAAATCCAATCAGCAGATCTAGAGTTATAAAAAGTCGGAACGAAATTTCTGTTTGTATTTTATATATATAGTAGATGGCTAAAACTTACTGTGCTACTATACTTAGAATTTTATAAATTTTCAACGTTTTAAACATTATAAATGTTAAAACATGTTTTTAATGTAAAAAAATCTGAAAATGCATGAAATTAAAAATATCATAACTAGATAAGATTTTAATCCTGCAAAAATTAAGTTTTTAGCCATAAATTGATTTTAATGGTGTGATTTCATCTCAACAAGAAACAGTGTCTATATTTACATTTCATAATTATTTCAAACATATTATTTAAAGGCCTTCTAATTAAAACATCCGTTGAGAGCATACACTGCGATTAGTAATACGTTACAAAAATAACAGGCTGTTGGAACCTGTTACCTGTGCAAGTGTGGAACAATGGAACCAGTTAGCCAAAAATAACTGTATTTACCATCTCTACTGGCCAGGCCTCGGCCGTATCTGCAGAATAAAAGTAAGATCTGGTGCAGCCCGACCCAGAAAGAGTGAAGACTAGACCCGAGTCTCATGAATGAAAAGTGACCTGAGCCCGGCTTGGGTCCATGTCAACCTCTATGTTAATTAATAACAAAAGCTTTTCAGAAATTCAATTTTACTAAAAATATATTGTTTTACAGTAATGAAAGAATTAAAGGGTTACTTCACAGTTCTTCTCCAATTGCGAAATCACATGTTAACGTATGGGAAAATTTAATTTTAGGATTACTCATTACTTAATATACTTATCAAAATAGGGTTTTCATCATCAGAAAATAGAAGTCAGATACCGATGTAAGGCATTTTTAAAAATGATCTCCTTAAATTTTAAGAATCTTTGAGATAATAAAATTTGAAAATTTTCTCACAAGTAGAAATTTTAAAGTTTACAGGGTTTTTAAAAATACTTAAAATTGAAGAAGACAATTTAAAAAAAATGCAGTACATCGGCATCAGACTTCTATTTTCTGATGGTGAAAAGCGTATTTTGTTAATTATATTAGATAAGGGATAATCACCTAATTAAATTTTCCGTATAATGTTAAATTAGGGCCCCCATTAAATTATGGTATTTCATAAACAGCAAAGCGAAAACCATATCAATGTAGTGTCCCCTTAATGAAATATTTTTTTTTATTTCACAAATGATAATCAAAACAAACTTAAGACAATATGTTCACAATTACATTTTTTATTGCATTTTATAAAAACAGTACATTTCTGTGATAAAACAACAAAATGCACAAGTGAAAGAAAGATATGTAATAATATTTTAAGTTAAAGACAAGTATGAAAAATATACAACTTTCTCAAAATAACAGGAGACAAAATTTTTTAGATGAAATTTCTCTGAGCAATAAGTTTATTTATTTAGATAAAGCAATTTTTTCACATAGGACTCATCACTATATCTCAAGGAAAGAAGAAATGCAACTTGGCAAGAACATAATTTTAACTTAAATATGGAAGAGGAGAAAGTAAGAAATTTTGACCAAGTCATACAGAATTTTCACTTAAGGGAGTACTAACAACAGTTATGAAATTCTATAGAAAATAGATTTAATATTGAAGTACTTTTATCACATTTTTCACTTTTATTTCTTTCCAAATGAAAAAGTTATACTTTAGCTTCTGCCAAAACTTTTTTTTATTGAAATGAGTAATTTTTTCTCAAGAAAAGGGTACTTCAGCATCAGGATCATTTCCATAGGATTTTACAAGTGTTGTTGCCTCCTTAAATCTTAATATAAAATAAAAACTATGTAATTCTTCCAATTTTTATTTCTTTTTAATATTTTATCTTTTAATTAAGTTGTGCTACAGATGACCTGTTTTAGAAGTGTTCATTGCAATGAAAAATTTCATTAAAAAAAAAAAGTAATTAAAGCTTGTGAAATTAGTTTATTCAAGAATCTTCAAAAGTTTTTTTGCTTCTTCTTTTAATATAAAGACCTTAAAAGTTATTACATTATTCAAATGATAATTTTTACTTTTAACCTTTATTTTCTCCAATCGAAGACATAACTTAAATCACTAATGTTTTTTCTAAATGTAATGAATGGTTCTCAACAAAATTAAAGGGAATCTCAAGGGTCGGAGCCTGGTGAGCGTAGTTTTGCCAGCTCTAATTGTGGTTTAAATTTCGGGTGTGAAGCTAGGTATTTTGGTAGCGGTAGTTGAAGAATTCATTTGTAGTTGGTATATATTGAATATTTATTTGTTTACTTCGTTGATAACACTGGTGATATTGATAGGGTGGTATTGTAGAAGTTGAAACGGCTGGTGGGTCTCCGTTTCCCTCCCACAGCAATGGCGGGGTCTGCGTTCAAGATAACAGAGAGTCCTGTCATTGACAAAGAGGAATATAAGAAAAATAATTGGAATGATGGTAGAACAGCGGAGGAACAAATAACCATAATATCGGAGTTGAAAGAATACGTGATAATTACGGAATGCGAACACGGAAATTTTCAGAAATTGAACCCTATGCAGGTGAAACAGGAGATTAAAAAAACATTCGACAGACACAGGGAGATCGACACATTTCGCTACACGCGTAATAATAAATTACTCATAACTACCAAGAGCTATGAATGTGCCAAGGAAATTGTTACAAAAAAAAAAAAATATTTGATAGACAGGTCAAGCACAATCTCATGAATGAGAACATTACTACAAGATTCCTCATTTTCCGAATTGATGTTGACATTACACCGAAAGAAATACAGGAAGAGCTTGAAGAAGAAAATGAACTCGTAGTTCAAAATGTGAAGCGCTTCTTAACACGAAAAGATGGTCTAATGGTTCCTACTGGAACAGTACTAATCACAATTTACGGTCATTCGATTCCAGAATATGTGAAAATGTTTTATATCAGACAGAGGAGTAAATTGTTTGTAGACCGCCCGAGGCGATATAACATATGTCAAAGTTACACTCACGGATCAAATAAATGTTCATATGGTAAAAAATGTAAACGGTGTAGTAAATCTCATCCCGAATTAAACTGTACTGAAGTACAAATACAGTGTGCAAATTGCGGACAAGAACATGAAGCAGACGATAGCGAATGTATCGAGAGGAAGAAGGAAGCAGAGATCTTAAAATTCAAAAGCGAAAATCATATTACCCTGGCAGAAGCACGCCGACAATACAACTTGAAATCATCGAACAGCTACGCGGCAAAAATTAAACAACATGTTGTGAATGACACGGTGGAAGAAAATATACATAAACTGGCTATAATAATAGAAGAGAAATTTGAAAGTATGATGCAGGTAGTCATGCATCTATGGGGAGTAGTGGAATATGCGATTCAGAAAAGTGAAGTGGTTCAGACAAGTGATACTCAAAAAGCTACAGGATCGGAAGATAATGCCGAAGAGACGACTGAGTCATCCAAGATTATTAAAAGAGACGTCATGACGGAACTATACAAAGTTTTGAAGAATAAAAAGTTTAAAAAAAATTATCATAATCAGCTCAGTGGAAACATCCAGATTCAAGCTTCCCCGGACACTGAGGATATGTTGACAGATGTGGGATAAGAATATGGATGCTTGCGGAACGAAAAGTTTATGTGTGTTATATTATAGTTATTATGGACTGTCGAACGCTGGGTTTTACTTTTTGTGTTAGTGTCCTTTATTGGGGTAAGTGTTGTTCCAATTTTCTTTTCTTTTTTTTTTCTTTCTTCTTAGTTCTATTTCTGTGATAGAATTTATTATTGTGCATTCGATTGTGTTTTGGTTGTTTATCATGGAGAATTTTATTATTCAGTGGAATATCAGAGGGATTAGGTCTCGCTTGCCCTGGCTTAAAACTGGGAGGCTTCATAGGAGTGTGGTCTGGGCATTTCAGGAAACTTTTCTTAAAGAAAAACATGTTCTATCTTTCAGGGATCGGAATATATTTCGTTTTGATAGACCAGAACATTTCTCGAAGGGGGGTGGTGGGCTGTTATTAGCGGTTAAAAAGTGTATCCCAGTCAAAATTATAAACTTACCTAAAATAACTCATGATCATGAAGCTCAGGGAATTAAAATCTGGTACAAGAATCGCTGGATTGCAGTTATTAATATTTATGCGCCTACTGGTTTTGTGGCGATTAATTGGTTGGAAAATATCAGCAACATTATTGGGGATAATTACTTTATTCTTGGGGATTTCAACATTAACTTCCTGAACTGGCATCATAATCCGAAAAATAATAAACTTACTAATCTGGTTAACTGGATTAACAGGAGTAATGTGGTGGTAATGAATATGAATCATGAAACTAGAGTGCAAGGGGGTGGAAATGGGTCTCTGCTGGATTTAACTATGATTTCGGATAATCTAGCTGGAGATTTTGAAGTAACAGTACATTCGGATCCTATGGGGTCTGATCATTAGCCAATTGAGGTTCGGTCTGTTAGTGGTGGAAATGCAGATAGGATGGAATTTTGGCGCTTGATTCATTGGTCTAAAGTAGATTCATTGGTTGCGGACTTTGATGAACAAGTGCATAAGGAGGGTATAGATAGGTGGACCAAAGCTATTACCCAGGCAATTGACTGCTGCACGGAACGGGTGCCACTTCAGAGGGGAAATATTCCACCTTGGTGGGGGGTGATCTCTCGGAGACTGCTGGCGCTAAAAAGGTACTACCATAGAAAGGCGATTAGATCATGCCAAATGGAAGCTTGGTGTAAATACAAGCTTTATAATGCTAAGCTAAAGAAACAAATTAAAAAGGATAGTAAAAAATTCTGGGACACTGTTACTAGAGAAGCAGGAAGAGGACCAAAGATTTTCAAGTTAATTCGTAGGGTCAGTAATACTGGTGATGGGGATACGAATACGGATTACTGTTTCCCGAACTGTCCACCAGATGCTAAGTCCCAAGCGAATGCTCTTTCTATAGTTTTTCAAAATAGTCCTGTGGGACAGCGCATCCCTATTGATTTTTCGGAGGATGACGGAGTGGATCTTACATTCACTAGGTTTCAATTACAAAGCATCATCAAGAAAAGTAAATCTACGACTCCTGGTGTTGATGGTTTAAAAATGAGTTTTTACAAACAATTGAAGGATAGAACATTGGCTCAATTACTAGAGATGTATAATGCTATAGCACAAACTAAGATTATTCCAGAAACTTGGAAAGAGGTCACTATGCTTCCCATAAAAAAACCGGGCAAAAACAGAAACGATGTTGGGGGTATAGACCCATAGCTTTAACGGTCACCAGTAAGAAAATATTTGAAAAATTGATTTTAGAAAAAGTATTAAACTGGAGTATGGAAAAGAAGCTATTCCACAAAAATCATTATGGGTTTATCCCTTTCAGGGACTGTGAGGCAGAGGCTTATAAGATTTACAGGGACATTAGGATTGCAAGGCAAACAAAGCGGAAAGGTTTTTTGGTGGCCTTGGATATCAAGGGGGCTTACGATAATGTCTGGTGGGATGGTCTGTTCTATAAATTAAAAAACTTTGGCTTGGGGGCTGATTTAAGCATTATACTTTGCAATCTGGTTCAGGAGTTGCGGATCCGGGTTAAATGGAGGAACTCGCTTTCGGTGCCTTTCCAGTATCATAGAGGGCTACTTCAGGGAAGCCCACTCTCGCCATTTCTGTTTGCTATTTACCTGGCTGATATTTTTGAAATTTTTGACTCGTGTATTCAATGTGTAATATATGCAGACGATATTTTTGTTTACGGCTATCATGATAATATCTTGTGGCTAAAGGGGATGTTGCAGGATAATATCAATAGAGTAATACAGTGGTTACAGGCTTGGAACCTTGAAGTGAATCCCAGCAAATGTCAAATTATGAAAATTGGGAGATGGAGGGAAACGGAAGCGGAAATGTTCAAAATTAAAGGCCAGGACGTGTGTTTCTCTGATTCTATCAGAGTTTTAGGAGTGTACTTTAATCGAAAGGGGAATTTACAGGATCATATAGCAATGTTGCGGGAAAAATCATGCAAACGTTTGAATATGCTCAAGGTGGTTGCTGGAATGAGCTGGGGCACAGAAACAAAATATATATTACAAATAACTAAGAGTATGATGGGATCTCTTCTAGATGGTAACCCTCGGATTTTAATGCATGCGAACAAAACTGAAGGCAGGCAACTCCAGGTGATTCAAAACATGGGGTTACGTTGGGCCAGTGGATTGCCGAAGTGGTGCCCAATCCCTATCTTGTTACAAGAGAGTGGTGTGTGGAGGAGTGAGTTGAGAATGGAGTATCTGGCTATTAAAAGATCTCTGTCAGAAATCAAAAATCAGGAATACACAGGCTACAAAATGTCAACCGGAAGTCGGTAGCTATCATTACTCAGTTGAGGGAGGAAATTAACAGGAAGAGGGCGGATAAGTATTCTTTGACCTTTATCTGGGTTCCTGGGCACAAAGGTATTGATATCAATGAACGTGCGGATAACCTAGCCAGGAATGGTCCTTACTGTAATGTCAGTATCCCGTGGTTCTCGGCGGAGGATTGGATGAGGGATATCAGGAACAATAAGCAGAAAGAGTCAGACTGGAGTTGGGAGTTATATATGAGAAGTCATATGGGTCGTTGCTGGGATTATGTCGATATTGGATATCCTCATCAGTCGTTGCTACGAAAGAGCGGTGTCGTTTTTGCCAGGTTCTTGACTAAGACGGTGTTAACTCTATCTCGGCGTAAGAGGTTTTTAGGAAGTGGGATTGCAACTTGTAATCTATGTGGTTTGGAGGACCAAACAGAGGAGCATCTGGTTTTGCGGTGCAAAAAATTTTCTGGCATTCGCGAGCTTGTGTATCGGAAGGTACGGGTATCGAGTACGTCTTCGTACGAGGATATTTTTGCGATGGCAGGAAAGAAAGGTGGAGAGTGTCTGATGTGGTTATCTTGGTTGTTGGACGAGATTTACAATTATTGTCCTGGTTGGAAGTAGGGTGCAGGTAGTGAGTGTGTCAAGGATGGTTGTAGTTTTGGTGTCAGCAGACGGTGGAATTGGGTTAACTTCGGTTTAATGTGGTTGGATTTCTGGTGCATGTGGAGTAGGACAGCTACATAGAAATATAAAGCTGCTCACCGGGCCTCTGGGTCAAAACAACAACAACAACAAAATTAAAAAAAAAAAAAAAAATCGGGAAATAAACTAAAAACATATAATATTGTTGTTTTCTATGATACTTATGATTCTGTCAAACTAACTAAAAATCCCTTGCAATGAAATTTCATTTGTTCCACAGAAGCAATATCTATCCAGAGATTTTACCTCTTTCTAAAAATTGCGAATTTTGAATGAATGCTGGGAATCCTTCATATACTATAAAACTGCCACATTAATAAACAGTGACAAACATTTGGAAAGATTTATTCACATCAAGAACAAAAACGAGGAAAACAAATAGTCTCACACGCCATAATCTTCATGAATTTAGATAATTAGAATAATATATATATATTTTAGTAATATGCATATTGAGTATATCGATAAAATCCTCAAATTTTAACTGTTTGTAAAGTGATAATATAATTCATAATATTAAGTTGTATGATTTTATACTGAATTAATACAGTCAAACCTCGTTAACACGAACACGCTTAACGCGAATTACTTTTAGCACGAACTGTTTCCGATTGCCCCGCCCAGTTTTATGTAATGTATTTAAGTTCGGATAACACGAACTACTTTTAACACGAACAAAAAAAGTTTCCCCTTGAGTGTTCGCGTTAACGAGGTTCGACTGTAATTCTGATAGAATGAATTATTAAGAGAGGAAATACATAAGTGCGTGTGTGTATTATTTCTTATTTCAATTTTCACACTAATGCACTGAAAATATTGACCATTATAAATTTAAGCTTTTTCTGTAGCTAATATCCTAACAAAGACATTACACACACACACATATATGTAAGGCTATTTTTAAAGAGGAGCCAGTGTTCATACAATTATCACACAGCTTGTTATATTTATATAGATTTTACTATATTTAATGAAAATGTTTCAAACAGCAATAGCATTTGTTAGACAATGCTTTGATATGACCTATTCATACTTATTAATCTGATGTTTATACATAACAAACATGCAACTTGAATAAGAATTCACCTGCATTTTTTTCCCTACAGAGCAATTTTATCATAATTTTTTTAATTGACTTTCCCTGACAACATATTTTACTGCAGTATAATTCTATTGATTTATTAAACATTTTAAAATAATTTTTTTGGTTGAAACTCCAAGTAATCTTTTTAATTAAAATACAGGGGGAAAAAATTATTTCTCTTTTGTAGTCTTACAATTTTTTTTTTTTTTTTTGTTCAATAGCAAAAATTGAAATTTGCCATGTAAGAGGAATATAAGGTAGTGAGCAAAATATTTGTTTTAGAAAAAAAAAGTAAGTTATTCAAGCTTAAAATATTGAAAATGTGTATTTAACCCCTTGCCTGTGACGCCAGAACTCAGCCCGGGTTTGCAAATGCACCAATTTTGGAATGCCCGACCTGAGTTCGGGCAAGTCAAAATTGGTGCTTCAATTCCGTGAAGCCCGAACTCAGTTCCTCCAATGCATATGTAATTTACCATTTTCCCAATAGATAGCGATACTTTCCCGCAAAAAGTTCAGCAGTTTTGCGCCATTTGTCGGATTTTTGTAATTTTAGTAGTTATTTCATTTAAAATTTTGTTTTTTAAAAAAATAATCTATTTCTAACATTTTGATGATAATAACAAACAAAATTAAAGCGATTTTTTTCCCCCATTTCTGGCACATTTTTCTCAAATATATTCCACAGGCAAGGGGTTAAATTTTCTTCTGATTTATCAATATTTATGTACAATAAACTGGATAGATTATTATATAATTTTTGTAGCTCTTTAAATGAATTCTTCATCAATCAGAATCTTTTTTAATGTAATAAGATTATTATTATTTATTGCAACCAACTTTTAAAACACACTGTGTGCTATTTAATTATGAATTCTCTTAACCATATGGTTAAATGCTCCTTTAAACATAATTAGTCAACTTTCACTTGTCTGATAGAAAGAAAATAGATGATATCTAAATGACTTAAAATACTTCTTTGTTTAATTCCAATATTAGCTAATGATTGTTAAAATCGAGGATGTAGTGGTGGTATACCATCTGGATTTTTTTCAAGGAGCTTGGCATACCCTTAGTTTCTCAAATAAAGCTATTGTAAATTGTATACTCTCCAGTGTATATTCTCTGGGTTTTTAACGACTACCCTACTGGTTAAAATATGATAAAATTGTTTCGTGGGGAAAAAAAAAAGGAGCAAAGATAATTAGATGCTAAAACAAAATCATTTAAATAATTACAAAAATTTCATTTGAATACAGTAAAATTTTAAAATGTCAACATAGTAGTGTTCAAAATGAAGATAACTCACCTTAATTTCATTATAAAATGTTTAAATAAGCAAATTTAGTTGAGAAAAAAAAAATCCACTTTTTATGAAAAAATTGATCCCCCCCCCCCCCCTCTCTATCCCAATACAAAAACAAAATTTATTCTTTCCCTTTAGCCTTCAAGATTCAAGAGTCTTACAAACATTTTATGTTAGAAGCATAAAAGCTTACTAATTACCAGATTGTCAGAGCATTTAAATTTTACATAAAGCATTTATGAGAATAAAAAGTGTTGTGACAATAATGCAATGATTTGTCCTTTGGTAATATAGTAGAGTAAACATATGACATTTCAAGTGGTTTTTATTAATGTTTTCATGAAGGAAAAATAGATTTGTGAATGAATTTTTGAAAAAGAAACTTCACAAGCAAAATCACATATTTTTCATTACTGTTATCAATTGTGTATTATATATATAAACAAAGAAAAAAACCCCAAGAAGCTGCTATTTAAGGAAAAATATACCAAAACCATACAATTTACAAAGCAAATATATTTTATCATTATTGATGTATTTATATATTATGCACACCAATGTATAATTAGAAATTCAGTACTTTTAATGTGGTATTTACATTCAATATTTACATTACAATACATTTTTATTTTTATATATAAAATAATAAATTTTTAGATTGTCTAAATAAAGAGAAAAATAAAAATGTAAAGCTTCAATAATTTTCAGAAAAGGGTCATTCTCAGATGATAAATGTCCTTAGCTAAAAAAATGTGAATAAAGCAAGTCAACCATAAATGTTTATTTTATTTATTTTTTAATTTCTTTTCAAGCAGTACACTGTGCACTAGTTTAACTATGAATAATAATAATAATAAATTTCAATATTTACAAAAATTGAAAAGTTGTAAATGTCATTACCAGGGCTCATTCCTAACTTCAAATTTATTAATTTAAACCTTTATTTTTAAAAATTGGAAAGCCTTAGATCAAAGGCAATGATTATCTGAGGATATTTTATTTCTTTATTATATATATAAATTTGGCACTTATTACATAACAGAAAACCTTTCTATTATCTTTATTTCAAGTTTGTTTCTAGAGGTAATTTTGGTTTGTTCAACTCTCCACGAAATAGTGTTTTCACATGACAATGTTCTTAAACTGTACAGTTCTACATGTTTTTTCAAGCAGTGATGTCTTTTTTTATTAACCATGTAAGTACTACATTGTGTTCCTCTTGTTCTAAAATTGTACTCAGTGTATTTATTATGTGTCATTACTAAGGTTATTGATCTGAAGTACATATTTAATAATTTAACTTTGCTGAATCAATTATAAAAAAGTTTTGGGACTGCTTTTAGAATAAGTACCCTATACGCATTTAACTGTTATTTTTTAGCCCTAAAATAGGCTTAACTTTAAAAATGTCATTACCAAGGCATTTTGGAATTATGGTTTCAGAAACACATTAATGACAATTTTAGACATTTTAAAAAATTATTATTCCTCAGCAAAAATGGACATTTGAGTAATTTGAGCTGAAAATCAGGAATTAAAACAATGAAATTTAATCTTTATTTAAAAGCCAAAATTCATCTAAGAATAGAATAAGTACCCTATACGCATTCAACTGTTATTTTTTAGCCCTAAAATAGGCTTAACATTAAAAATGTCAATACCAAGGCATTTTGGAATTATGGTTTCAGAAACACATTAATGACAATTTTAGACATTTAAAAAAATTATTATTCCTCAGCAAAAATGGACATTTGAGTAATTTGAGCTGAAAATCAGGAATTAAAACAATGAAATTTAATCTTTATTTAAAGGCCAAAATTCATCCAAGAATGAGCCTATACACCTATGACATATACATCTATTAAAAATAAGAAATAAATGAAAAGGAAAAAAATATAAAAAATTAAAGTATCATTTAATAAAAATAGTTACAGTAGAAGCACAATGTAACAGAATTGATGTGAAACAGTACACACACATGCATTATATTGGGAGTAATCTGTAACAGCTATGAATCATGATTTTCCTATTTGGAGGACAAGTTTTACAATCTTGTTATATTGAGTTTCTTCTGTATAAAAATAATAATCATAATATTGAATTCATTTTATTTTTAAATCCACAAAGATGTTGCAGAATGGAATTAATATTTTTAGGAGGTATGGAATTTAACTCTTAATTTACCTCCAAAATGACACCCAGTGAGAATTTTTAAATGAAAACCGTCTATTATTATTTACATTTGAAAATTTATTATTAAGGGGTTTTCTACATTCTCTGATGGACAGTGACGAACACCTTGTTGGAGGAATAGGAATGTGTTCTTTATGGCCCCGGAATTGCTGGTTAATAGAAAGTTAAAATTTAATGTTTTCTAGTCAAATAATAAAAAATCCCTTTAAACATATTTTTCTGGAAACAACATTTTTTTTTTTACCTTGTCCCACGGTTTAAAAAAAAAAAAAAATCTACTAGGTTGATCTGAATGAAATTTTTAGACATTGTTCTGTTTAAATGTGGCTACGGTTAGAACTAACTGTATGTAATACTTTTCAATATAACTATTTTTTTCTGCCCACTTAAAGACAATATATATATATATATATATATATATAAAATAAAAAATATTGATTTTTATTTCAAAAATTTTTAATCAATTTTTTCAGATAAATGGCATTTTGACAAAAAAATGATAAAACTATTATTTTTGTTGGTTCTAACCATTACTGTAAGCCTACAAATTATAAAACTGTACCTAAATTGTATTTATGGTGCTACTATTCTATCTGCTAGAAAGCATGGGACATTAAAACTGAGTGCAGGGGCACAGGCTCAACTTCACCAATATCAAAAAGTTTTTTTTCTCCAAAAAATTTAAAAAGATACTTTGAAATACAACTAATGGTAAAATAAAAACATCTACAGTAATATATTTTTTGTTTATACTGAAACAAAAAAAATCCTCCAAAATACTTAGATATAAGCAGTAGAATGTACAAACCCCCCTTAAAACCTAGAAAATGGAGGAAGGATTTTTTTTTTTTCCTAAATCTTTTTCTTTCTCAAATTTAAATATATTTTTAAACAATATTTGATTGACTCAAAAAAATAAAACCTTTTGTTGAAACATATATAAAGGCTTTTATGATCTTTTTAATACAGACATATTACGCATACATATATTTTTCAATATATATTAATTCTTTTTATATTAACATATTTTACAATGAAAAGAAAAAAATAATAAAATCTTTACTTAACATTTACATGTATAACACAAAAACGGAAAGTTGATATATATATATATATATATAAGAGAAGAAAGAAACTTTCCTCACAAGGAAAATTCTTTAGAATTCATGCATAAATAAGTGATCAATAAAATATAACATTTAACCAAATAAGTTAAATAAATATTTAATTTAAAATAATTTAAATATGTACAGCCTAGTATGTGATTTATTTGAAAGAAATTGCTAGTATTTTTTATTCAGCAAAATTCTTTTGAGATTATCGAATTAATTTAGAGTTAATGTTCAGAGCTATTTCACATTTAGGACGAATAATTGGACTCCATGACTGTGAATGGCTGCGGAAGCTTCTAGAGCTGCATCTTGAGATTGGAGAGCGAGATAAGGGATGTACTGGAGAGGAAGATCTGGAATGACTGCGGTATGACCATGAACTAGTGCTACTTGGTGTAGGAGGAGAAGGTCGACGATAAGGTACAGGACGCTTACGAGCACTGAAATAATAGAGATTCAAGAACATTTCAAGAAGGAATAAAAGAGCATTGTATTTTTTTAAGGAGAAAATGTACAGGTTGTTCCTTAAGTCACTATACATTTTTGAGAAATAGGTTCTAAATCTGATTTTTTTTGCATGTGATCTGATAGAATAGACTTCAACAGAAGAAATAATAGCTCATTGTTTGTGCTCGTCTACATGGTTCACTGCATGTAAAGGTGCAGGAGGACACACGCATTAAGTTCTCATTCTCCACAGCTTCTAGCAAATGGTAGCACATAGCTTGCCAAGCTGCATAATCTTTAGCTTCAAGTTTATGCATTGTTTAATAGATGATGTAGAGTTTTCTAAACAGAAGAATTTAGATTAGTCTCTGTGTGGTTGACTTGCAGTCATACATAACTATTTCTTGTGCTCTTTGCATAACACACGATGTTATCAATGGTCTGCCTGAATGATCTTAATCTTTAATACTATTAGTTTGCTTGATTTTGTTTACTAATTTTCACTAGCTACACTCAGTGGGGCTGATTTTTTTTTTTTTAATTTGTGGTTAAGTTCTTGCCTTATTCATATGTAAATCCACATAGTACAAACAATAGCCATTCTTTCTCCTGTTGAATGTATTCTATCAGATGAATTGAAAAAAAAAAATGGATTTAGAACTTATTTTTTAAAAATGGATAGTCACTACAGGGACAACATAACAACAATGGTAAGTACAAAACGTTTTAAAAATAAAAAACACAGAAAAGGCAACATGTTTTGAAGGAGGAGTTGTGACTAAAACACATGCTAGTAAAATGTTTCTGTTTTTATACTGGTTGCAAGTGCTTTAGTCTGAACAAGAAGGATTCATTCCTTCAAAAATGATTTTTTTCTGTGATTTATAGTATCTTTAAAGAATTTAGTTTTTTATCATGTTACAATCATTCAATTCAAATGCTTAACTACAAACAAAATTTTGCATTAAATTATTTGTTGTTGTTTAAAGTCAATGAACAACACACATAGAATTTCATTTGATTAAAAAAAAATAAAAGAGGTAAAATAATCTATCATTAATATTATACATATTAGCATTTAATTATTTAATTTTAAATTAGAAAGTCCTACACATAATGATATTATAAGGGTTTGAAAAATACTTTTCATAATTTATTTATAATCTGCAAGATAGGCCCAATATCATTTTTCATTCTATAAGCTATATAGAAGAACAAAAATAAATAAATAAATAAGCATTTGGTCTCATATGTAAATAAGCAGTAATTTCAAGAAACATTATATATATATATATATATATATATATTTAACAACAGTTTAGGATGAAAAGAAAAGGGAAAAAAATCAAGGTTTTGATACTTGCATTTTAAAGAAATAGATAAAAACAATCTATTATTTATCTGCTACCAATTAAATGAAATTAGCAAAAGAACTTTGAAATAACATTCAGCTGATTAATTGACATAATCACTTCTATCTATAAGATATGGTAAGTTTTTTTATGAAATAGGCTATGATCTAATGTTTGCTGTAGATAAGGGGAAAGTGGGAAATTAAAATATCGTTAATATAAGGCAACTGAAACTGCAAAATTTAATTCTCATTATTTATTTTTGCTTGTTTATAATTACTGATGTTATGTTGACACAGTCTCAAACAAGAAGTATTATTAGAAGCCCTTCAAACAACCCAATACTGAAAGTGATTTTGCATTTTGCTTGAACAAGTTTTTTGGTCTCAAGAGAATCGAAATTTCTCTTCAATAATTCTGAATTATACTGACAATTTGTGAAACTTTTTGGCTTATAGGCCTAACAGTCACCAGTGGCATAGCATTAGTCTTACCTTAGGAAATGCTGGAAATATTTTTGAAAAGTTGTTTAATTTTTGAAATACTGTATTGTAAAATCGTACATTGAAATTACTGCTTCATATTGTATGATCCTATTTTAGACATATCTTTTTATTTTCATTCGATTTCACAGTGGTGATTTCTTTTAGCAGTAATAGGGCATTCTTTTTAAATACGATGCAGAAAGATAAAATGTGTGACATGTTTTGAATGCATAAATCTTTCTTCCCATTTTTTTAATTTTAAGTCATACTTCTGCTACACAGTCAGTGGCCTTCCCTTTACAGATATTTATATACAAGAGGAATTTTGAGGCCCTACATTTTTTGAAGGCTTCTATAAGTACTGGACCTGGGTGCCTATAACCCATTGCACCTACCCCTCCCATGGTAAGTTTTGCTGTTGTAATAGCATGTGCCTCAGCTAATGGAAAGATAAATCATTCTTTCAAAAAATAAAATAAAAATAATAATAATATAAATACAATAATAATAATAACAGAATAAAAAAAAAGGCACAAATAGTTATAATAAAATAGCATTTATAAGTTTTTGAAACCTCTTTTTCAGTGTAAAAAATAAAACTATAAAAACACACATCTGATATTTACTTTTTATTATATACTTTAATTTTGCATTTAATTAGTTTAATTAAATTTCGTTGTTGAAAAGTAAATTATCACAAAATGTGAATAGGTCAGCTACAATAAAAGAAGGAAATATGGGCTAGTTCACATCTGATCTCACTGTATATACATTTGTTTCAAACACTTTCAAGGAAATGGGAATGAATAAATAATGAAATATACAGGATTCCCTCTGATCCTCTATAATGTAAAATGTCCTTTTTTAAGGACACCGAATGAAATGTAACATAAACCATATTATTGTTTTACTCCACAATTATAAAACAAATAAGCAAATACTTATATCCGGCATGTAAAACTTAAAGATAATCAAATTAAAAAGTTTAAAAAAGAAAAAACTTTGTATATAAGATAATAAGTAATGTAAAGCTGAAGATTTAAAGATAATGTAATCTAATATCCCCGATAAATGCAACATCCTTGAATTTTTCTTTCCTAAGTATTGGGTATATGCAAACGTAAGTTCCGTTTTCCAATAGATGGCGTAAGTGGTCTTGCATGTATTGTGTGAATTTGGTAAGACATGCTTGTGAAAAGTCTCTTCATAACCTTCAAAACATAGTATATGACATTTGATTAAAGTGTAAACATACCTTTTTATTCAATTTAAAATGGATGCAGGAAGTTTTGTTATACTTTTATAATTTCAAGAAAAGCGCTGCTGAAAGTCATTGTTTACTTGTAGAATCTTACGGTGTACATGTTTTTTCTGATAGTATGTGTAGAAGGTGGTTCAGGCAATTTAAAGGTTTATTCGATGTTGAAGATGCAGAACGTGTAGGTAAAAGAAAAAAATTTGAAGATGAAACATCGCAAGTATTATTGGATGAAGACAACATACAAACACAAGAATTGGCAGAAGCATTGAATGTTGATCAATCCATTGTCAGTAGACGTCTATATGAAATGGGAATGGTTCAAAAATTTGGAAATTGGATATCACATGAATTAACAGAAAGACAGATGGAATATCAAAAAATCACTTGTGAAATGCTTTTTCAAAGACAACAAAGAAAGGGTTTTCTGCATCGATTTGTGACTGGAGATAACAAATGGATTTACTACGAAACTCCTAAATGTAAAAAAGCTTGGGTACAGCCTGGTGAAACTGGTCCATCACAGTCAAAGCGAAATATTCATTCTGATAAGCTGTATTTGGTGGGATATGAAAGGTGTTTACTGAAAGTGTTACTGGCGAGGTCTACCAACGACAGCTAATGCATTTGAAGCAAGCTATTCAAGAAAATCCAGAATGGGAGAATAGACACAATAAACTGATTTTGCAGCATGGCACTGCAAAAACACATACTGCAAATATCGTTAAAACCTACTTAGAAGGGCAGGATTGGAAAGTTCTATACCATCCATTGCTCTTTCAGATCACTATTTATTCCAGTCGATGCAGTCAGACCTTCAAGACATACGATTCACTCTTACGAAAGTATCCACAATTGGCTTGAGAAATGGATCGCTTCAAAAGACGACTTCTTCAGACAGGGAATCCATAAATTGCCTGAAAGATGGGCGAAGGTTGTGGCTTCTGATGGAGCATACTTTGAATAATGTACCTCTTTTATATACTTGCTAAATAAACATGTAATTTTAACCAAAAAAGGAACTTACTTTTGCATATACCCAATATAATAAATTGTTTAATAAATAATTCTTAAGAAGAAAATATGAAAAACACTCTTATGAATTTTTTATTATTTACAAACAGTTTCCTATTTTAAATTAATATAATGTAACATCTGCACACAGTTTATATAAAATTATAAACATATTAATTTGAATTATTTTCTCTTTTTAAAAATCCTGCAATTTAAAAAACAGAGAGAGAGTTGTGTTTAAGATATATTTTTGTTATTTGTAAATATTATCGACAAAAATATTCTTAACAAATTCTTCTTTATAAGCTAAATTATGTTTCACTTTTGTATTTAAAAAAAATGGAGTTTCTAAAGATCATGTGAACCGTTATATGAAAAATTCAAATAGTTTAATGAAAATATACTGTAGCAGACTTTTTTTATGTGACAAATCGTCATTTAAATACCATTTATGATAATTTACAGAGTGAGTAGGAAGTTCAACTACAATAATTTTAATGTTTAATTATGAGCTTTTCATCTGTAGTTTGTTTTAGTTACATTTAATGCTGAATAACTTTTCAGCTATATTTAATGTGAATATCACAAAACATTCACTACACTTTATAATTTAATAATGATTATACTTTACCAAATAAAATTCAGTGAATGATAATATGATATCCATAATGCAAAACTCTTAACTAAACAGAAGAGACAGCATTACACACTCTGACATTTCAAACATCTACAATGTTATGCCAGATATTTTTTTAAATGTCTATTCATTTGATAAAATAGATATTTTTAGACACATTTTAGCTCATTACCATATTGTGTTTGAAATCCACACCAACAAAGAAATACAGCAGAAAAAAAAGAAAAGAAAAAGAAAGAAAGAAATTATGGAAAATGTAAATAAATTTATCATTAATCATTTTAACTGACAAGTCAGATGAAAATCCAGTGATGTCCAAGTCTTATTGTTTTAACACGAATGACCCCAGAATGAATTTATCAAAACTGCTATATTTCTGTTATAATTTCAAAATTTTATTTATTTTTTCCTACATTTTATTTTCTTTAATTTTATTTACAAATTTTATTTTTCTAAAATTTCAATCATTAATACTTGGATTTGATTACACAGTGATTAACTTTGCTAAATACAAAGCTCACTGCTTTTTAATATTGAGTTTATGTTAAAAAATAAAAATAAATAGAATACAAAACCACATGATACAAATAAATAAGTTTTCAAAACATCAACCATGAATAACTTGTGTATAGTCTGCTAAAAACAGGAAAGAACACTCAATGCATTTTAATCATCAACTTGTCGCAGAGAAAAGGCAAAATGGCCATTCAATTGGGAAATATATGATCTTTTGATTTATTTAAAACAAAAAAAGCTTAGGGACCAGTTTCTATATTGAAATTGCCATAAACTTTAAAATTTTTAATATGAACACCTAATTTTGACATGTTGAATTCATTTTTATTAGTTGCAAAACAAACTGCAATGTGTGCAGTTTTTAAGCATAACTCAAATAAGTATAATAGCTTTTTTATAAAAACATGCTTCCTTAATTTTTTTTTTGTTTTATTGGCAGTTTATAGAAAATAGTAGGCTATGCCAACGGAAGAAGATTATGGAAAATTAATGAATTGGGAATTTTGCCAAATTAACCAACTATCGCCAAGTTGGCTTCATATATGGTAACTTATTTTTGTTGCCAAATTTGGTGATATTTCCCCAAGTTGGCCAAAAGTTGGCGCTATTGTGATAACCCTATCATTAGTACTATTCAACAAATACTCATTGTATTCATATGTATTCATCAATACATACTCAGTCATAAATATTCCATAAAAATGCTGACATCGTAATGATGCAGGCAAAAAGGTGATTAAAATGGATGAATGTTGCAACAATGGAGCTATTTTTTTTCAATTGATATTAAACAATCGCAACGTTACTTTTATGGGTTAAAATACAAGTTTTGGGCCGACGTTGTCCCCCTTAGATATCGAATTTTTAAAAAATCAATGTCCAATTCATGTAATGCTTTCAGGAATACACATATATTCCAAATTTCAAAGCTCCATGTCAACAGGAAGTGGGTGAAAAATGAGCGACAAGATTTGACTGCCACATACATACATAATTGTAAGGTAAAAGAAAGCATGTTAAAAAACTTACAGGAATAAGCTGTAACTTTGGATTTGCATATTTAAAGCTTCTAAAAAATGATTTTAAAAACTTTATAGGTTACAATACTTAATTTTTTCAAATATTAATTTTATGCATTGCAGTTTGTTTGCAACTATCAAAAATGGATTTAACATATAGAGTTCAAAACTTTACATCTGCATAATTCATAAACCATTTCACTGAATGACTACCCATTCGTTATTCCAAGATAAAAGTTACTGAAGAATCCAAATATGATTTAAAAATTGGGTATTCATATTGAAATTTTTATGACTTAATCCCCTAAGCTTAATTTTTTAAACATAAATTGAAAAAGACAATTCCCAATCGAATGGCTATTTTCATCTCCCTCCCCCCCCCCCTTTTTTTTTCTCCTGTGCCTATTTTGTGATTAAAATGTGTTTTCCCCAACTGTACATAAAAACAAAACTTTGTAAAATTTTTTGATAGTAGAAATATTGTTCGACAGAATTGATGCTCAGTAAAAATGCATACAAGGGTTCAATGTTAAGATTTCGAATTTAACTTTTTTACTTTCAACACAAAAACATTCAATAAATAGACCAATCACTTCTTTCATTTCGTGATATGATAATTACAGTAATTTAAGTACTATTATGTGTACCTTAAAAAATAAAATAAATAAAAAATATTGAAAACTTTCTTTTTTGGTTGAAAACAGAATATATATTTTATAGTGTGAATTTTAAAACTGTACACACAAACAAAAAAGAGAAAGAAACATAAAAAATTAAAAGATAAGTTTTTAGTAACTAAAGAAAAATAAAATTAACTTCAAAGGTGAACCTTACATAGCACTACTAGACTGAAATAATAATAATAAATGTCCTAGAAACAAAATCATAAAACACAAAATATGCATCTAAAAATTAAAGGATGGTAAAAAATGTAACTAAAAATAATTAAAAAATCCACCTGCTTTCTGTCCTCCAAAATGAACATGCTTGAAAAAAATAACAAAGGTATTGCATAATTAGTATAAATAATAACATAAAACGAAAAATAAAGGAAACAATAAATGATTAAGCATAAGGTAAAAATCAAACAATAAAATAACTGAACTACTATGAAGGATGGGAAAAACAAATATAATGATTGTATATATTTAAATTATATTTTGAAGATATAAAAAATAGTCTCATTTTATGCTGATGATAGCAATTTTTATGACAAATTATGTTTGCATATTAATGAAGGTATGAAATATTCACAACCATGCTTAAACACATACAGAGAACTTTTACCCGATAAAATATTTAGAAACAGTAGCTAAAATTTTAAATATTTAAGGCATGAAAATATCAATCAGAGGAGAAACATTTTTCAAATGTACATAAAAAATATAACCATAAATAAAATGAAATAAAAGTTGCTGATAAATTTAATTGAAAGTTAAGGTTATTAATTTCACACATTTTTATTTAAAATTTAAGATAGTTTTGAGAAGAAAAAATAATATTCAAAACTAATATATATATATATATATATTTTTTAAGTTTTACATTTTCTTGGACAGAAGAATTCCTCACTTGGCATGTATCTGTACAGTTACCACTGTACAGTTATCAGTACCCCCCCCCCCACACCTTATTTTATTTTAATTAAATGAACAAAAATTAAATCTGCAGGAAAACTATACTCACTACAGATTTCCCTATCAATGACAATAAAAATTAGTCACAGCAATATTTATAATACTTTATACTACACAATTATTGTTTTATGAGAATTATATTATCCAATTATACCATAAGTTTCCTTTGGTTTTCTGTAGAATATCAGTTTAAGAAAATATCCGGTATATAATGATTGGATTAATTTAGAAACAAGACTTATAATATTAGTTCCATTTCATCAGAAAAAATAAACATACACATACAGGATGTTTCAGAAATGGCTTTCTAACTTTAAAATCGAACAATTCATTAAGTATAATAAAGATGAAATAAGTTAAATGCTTTATCAGGTTGATATATAAGATAAAAGCAAACTAAAATAATACAAAACAGTAATTTAGTATACATTTATTAAATACATAATGTCAATTTAACAGCTTTTAGCAATAAACAATATTAACGGTGGTAGTTTTATTTTCACAGATTATTATGCACATCAGAATGAATATAATATAAATATACTGTATCAATGAATGTATAATTATATATCTATTTTATATCATATTATATAATTAATATACATATATAAATACTTCTGCCACTGCATTTAATAGGGCAACTATATAATGTTAACAATGCAGTTATAATGAAGAAAGCAAAAAACATAAGGGTTACTGTGATGAATATTTTCGGTGCCATTGTTAGTTCAATGAATCTGACCTGGCTGGGATAATACGCAAGTACTAATTAAATTTAATTATAGTCCAAATTTCCATTAATAGAAAAAAAAAAGTAGAAAACTGGTAGTTTAAAAATCTTTTCTTGCTAACAAAATGAAACATAATGGAGAAACCTTGTGTTTAAATCCACTTCGGTCTTCTCTTGACTGTCTTGTAGAAAATAAAAATGGAAGCTAGATCTGTGTAAAAGAGGCGGAGGAGAAAAACAAATGTCAAATGCACCTTATGATCCAAGTACTTGATATATGAGCCAAGGGAATGTATGACTTAACACTGATAATTTTGTAAACTTTATTATTTTTAATTGAAGTAATTTTAATTTTTATATTTAAAACAATGTGAATTATTCATCTTATGGAGATAAGAAAAAACTAAAAAAGCAGACATTTTTTATGTATATGAACGGTATTAAAATCCCATTTTAAATATAAATTTTAAATAAAACACTTTCTAACTCTTAATGTCTAATTCTGAAGCTGCCACTTTTGTTTTCCAAACCCAACAGACATTACTTTCAGATATTAAATTGCAATCAACTTTAAGATTTAAAGTGCAAGCTAAGCGCAATTTGCAAAAGTCTGTGGTGTCACAGGCCCAGACATCAATCAAAAGCTTTTTAACCAATTACATTTAAGTTTCCTCCGAATTTGACATTTTTGCCAAAATATTGCACATGCTGATCAAAAATCCAAAACCTGTGCAAAAAAGACAGATTTTGAGATATTCAGCCTGTATCATGTAGGAATTTAAATAATTATACAGCTCCTGGAGCCTCCTCTGAACTTTCATGATTACAGATGTATGATAGAACTGCTAAAATAGACAAGTTCAGTCAATGACGAGGTCCCGAGTTATTACTTCTACAAGTCAAGTTATTTTAAAGCATCAATAAATCTAATATTTGACAGAATGCATAACCAATATTCTACATACCTAAAGCCAATATTCTATATACATATATATATGGCCCATGGTCAAGAAAACAGGTTTGGACACTATAGGGCAAGATCCATAGAGATTGTAGTGCCACAGAGTTTAGTATATATATACATATAAAGAAGATTGATTTTCAATATAAGAGGCTGAATTGAATTTCCCGAGCTTTTAAAGTACACAATCACCATTCCTGTTAAAAGGTATTCTGCAAAACAATGTAGTAACTCACCTTTTGTACAGAAATAAAAATTGAAGGAAGAATAAAATAAATTATATACGGTTTTGTATCAAAATAAGGTGTTTAAAACAAAGCAGAATAAATCATAATAAAAGATTAAAGAAATGACAAAAGATAAAATAGCATGCAAAATAATAAAATGCAAAATAAATTAAGTGCTAAAATAAACAGAAAAGTGCAAAAACAATACCTGTAACAAGTGCTAAGTGCATGAACTGAATAGGCTGTTTAACTGAAATAAAAAAATCTATCAGTATCAAGCATATAAACTTTTTTTCTTCAGAACTAAATGCAGACAAAAATAAATTGGGTATATACAAAATAAAAACAATAAATTATAAACAGAAAAACAAATTATAAACAGAAAAAAACAAATCATAAATACAATTAAAAATAAGAAAATAAGAATACAGAAAAAATGCAAGAATTAAAAGAGAAAATAAAAGTTCATAAACTACAAATACAATATATTTGTGTATCATGTATCTGAAGGGGGAGAAAAAATTACTATTGTAGTTGAAAGAACAATTATATATATATATATATATATATATATATATTCATAAGCTAAAAATTATGTAACAATTATGACATTGTAGAATGCAGATAGTCACAAAATTTAAATATGATGTTATGATAATTTCCAGTATGTTTCTTACTACAGATGGTGTGTAAAACTTTTATAGTTCTTTTTCAGGGTCTCACAAAAGAATTTGGAAACATC
This sequence comes from Maratus michaelseni, assembly GCA_963931845.1. Lineage (NCBI taxonomy): Eukaryota > Metazoa > Arthropoda > Arachnida > Araneae > Salticidae > Maratus > Maratus michaelseni. Next base: position 216,692,877 of record OZ007594.1, read on the forward strand.
ATTTAGAGAAATTAAGTTTATTATAATGCAAGTATTTTTAAACGAATAATTCAAACATTCAATGCATCAATTCACATGTATTCAACAGTTTTCTGTGTTAGTATATGAGTCATTCTCTGGAAAATGGGAAAATTATGTCTCTGATTATTTTGAGAATTTTTTTGCAACAATTTACTGTTATTTTAAACTGTACTTGTGTTCCATATTTTAACTATACCATTTCATAAAAATATCAGTTAATAAATTAAAAATATATATACTAAAATTATCATTTCCCTGACTGGTTTTCTCTCAATGAAATTAGAAGGAGCCTATATACTTAGAATCAAATATGGTGTAATTACAAATTAGTAATTAAAATTAGTTCCTTTCTAAGTGGGAAAAAGCAGAAAAGCTATATTGAAACACATTTCTTGAAATACTATTAAGAAATCTGCCCCCAAATGTTAGCACCCTCCCTCCTCCACCTTTTTAATATATATAGTTACTAGCTGACCACCCAGTTTTGCCCAGGCTGTGATAATAAATTATAAATCTCACGTGATAATTTTATAACCCGATTTTGTATGAAATCATATTTTGAAATGAAAAATTTGTGAAAAAATATTGATATTTAGAGGTAAAAGCACTTGTAAGAAGACATTTTCTTGTTTTCTCACGTAAGGTTGTTTCATGCTTTGAAGTTTGTATCGGTTAAAAATATACCGGTTTTACAGACCATGTAAAAATTTCATGAAAAAATATTGTTATCTAGTTGTAAAAGAAATGTTTTCTTTTTGATTTTTTTTTGTTTGTTTTCACGTTGGTTCCTTTAACATAAAAAAATAGTTTTCATCTTCTGAACTATCTAAAATTTTAATAATATAACTGTATCCAAGCTTTCTTTAAAATTTGTGAAAAAATATGCATATTTAGTAGTGAAAACATGAGTCAAAACAGAGCAAAGCCACATAAAAACACCCGTTATTTCGAATTTTTATATTAAAAAAAAAATTCTATATGTCCGAATGTTCCGAAAATTTTGTAGGTGATGTAAATCTGGTCTACCCAGATGCTCTAAAAAGACTGTGTCGAAATACGGATGTTTAGTTACTTTTAGTGTAGAAAAAAAGATTGTTTTCATGAGGTACGAAGTAACTTGCATTCGCCAGTGTTTTTGAAAGCGTTAAAATTTGGCTTTTTAAAAACCAATTACACCATCTATTAGAAGAAGACTCTAGCTTTAAGAGCATATTTTTGGTTTGTCAGTACCTCTGAAATTGAACCCTGCAGGGGCGTTGCCATAAGAGGAAAAACATCCCTCGGGAAAAAGACCCCTTTAAAAAATTTTTTTTTTTCAAATGATTATTATTATTATTTTTTTTTAAAATTGATTGTGGTATTTGAGACATAAGAGTATGATCTTTCTGACCATGTCTTCAAATTTTAACAGTACTGAGTAGTTTGGCCAATTTAAAACTACAAAATAACAGGGAGAAAAGAAAATCGCGAGTTCAGATATTCATTTCTTACCAATGCGTAAATCGGGTTCTGGGCATGCGCAAGCAGTTTTGACAGCTCACAAAGAAAAAAGATGAGTTTTTAATTAATATCTAGGCTAATTATCAAAATAAAAATCTGAACCTCAGGTGCTTCAGGACCTGCTTTGGACTATCCTTATCTAAATTTTCAGACTTCTAGGTGTGCTAGATTTTGTTAGCCATCACACACACAGAACAAAACTTTTTTTTATTAGTATAGATAAATAATACTGATAGCTTTGAAGACTGATACTGAATACTGATAGCTTTGAAGACTGATACCGAATACTGATAGCTTTGAAGACTGATACTGAATACTGATAGCTTCTAAAGTAATGTCTCAGTTCTGACCGATGAAATTAGAAGCAATGTTAAAGTTAGAAAGATGCTGTCTGTCAACATACAATGTTCCAAAGTTGAGATTTCAAAGAATATTTTTTCCTTATCATTCTCTTGATGAAGGCTATATTAAAGGATCCATTCCCCTGGATAGAATACTTACAAACAGTGCTAGAAATTGGGAAATGAAAGGTAGGCGTCAAATGATGCCTACTGTAAATATCTCAGGCATCAAATTAAAATTATAAGTTGTAATTTCTAAATTTAAATTTTATCATAACTGTAACATTGTATACTACTTTTTAGAAAAGCATGGATATTTTGTTTTTATTAAAATTATTGAATTTCTTACTCTACAAGATTATAATACTTGAAGAAACTGTAAAATTGATAAAAAAGCATTTTTAATTATTACTACAAAATTTTATCCAATGTTGATAGTTACACTTGAATTTAGTTAAAAAAATAATAATAATAAAAATAAAAACATATGATGCAACTACAGTCAATTGGTACCATGAAATCAAAAGGTGCCCTAAATTTTTTTGTGTTAAATGTTAAAATAATAGTGTACCATATTTTTTTGTTGGGACTGCATTATTAATTCATATCAAGTAAAATTTTACGTTAAGCAATTTAATGCTAACAATGTTTGACTGTATATAAATTGCCAAGATGAAACTCAAACAAAAGTCACTAATTTTAATAAAGTTAGATACTAAAAAATAAGTTTTCAGATGATATGCAGGCAATTTTTTTTTTTTTTTTTTTTTTTTTTTTACAAATCAAACAATCATTCAAACAGAATTATTATTTTTTAAAATCAGGATGTCTAATCGGTTCTTGAGCTACATCATTCCATCGGAGATTTAGAGCTATAAGTGGACAAAAAATCAGCTAAATTGTGTCCATAGAGTTTAAACATTAATAAATCACTAGCTGGCTTCGCTTGCTAGTGGGCCCCTAATTTACATTGGTGCCTCGAATCTTTTGTATTCTCCGGCTCGCATCCCCCTCGAACCGAACGAACCTCCGACACGGGTCCCCGCTGCCTTCGGCACCGTATACCGGTCGTGCTACGTACACACCGGATAATCCCTTAATTTGCACACTGAGTAGTATAAACCTCTAACCGAACGAACCTCCGTCCCGGACCGTATACCGGTCGTGCTACGCATGCACCGGATAATCCCTTAATTTGTACATTGAATAGTACAAACCTCTAACCGAACGAACCTCCGACCCTGGTCCCCGCTGCCTTCGGCACCGTATACCGGTCGTGCTCTGCACGCACCGGATAATCCCTTAAATGGCACATCGAATAGTATAAACCTCTAACTGAACGAACCTCCGGCTCGGGTCCCTGCTGCCTGCGGCACCGTATAGCAGTCGTGCTGCGCACACACTGCAGTATACGTTAGTTCCACTTTCCACCGCCAGGTGGCGCAAACTGTTTATACGATCATAACTGAAATCGTTAAGGCTTTCAATGTCGAGTCAAATGAGCCATATCCCGTCGTAATCCAGGCCATAGAAACAGAGATAACAAAATGCCCCCTGATGGTGAAAAACGAACTAAAACCGATAAGCTCTATCGATGTCGAGTCGATTGAGCCAAACCGCATCGTAATGTGACCCATAGAACCCGAGTTGGCTGAAAAATCCTTTAATTATACCTTCCACCACCAGGGGGCGCAATGTGTTCTATACGAACATGACCGAAATCTGTAAAGCTGTCGAAATCCAGTCGAAAGAGCTAAACCCCGTTGTAATCGGGCACGTAGAACCTGATTTCCGGAAGCGCCCCTGGTGGTGAAACTTGGAACTAAAATATGTAAGCGCTGTCGATATAGAGTCGAATGAGCCAAACCGCGTTCCGATTGGACTCGTAGAACTCGAGATATTGTGAAATCAAAATATAAAATCTGATATTATTATTCGAAAAGAGTGGTATGAACTCAGAAACTTTTAAAAATGTTATAGAGGGTCCTTATTACTTTAATCATGATGTTTGGAATCAGTTTGGTGGAAATCCATAACATAGTTTCTTAGTTATAGAAATGGACCATAGTTAAGAGAAAAAAACCTGAAGGGGGGGGGAAAGGGGGCGATGACACTGCTTTTCCTCAAACGATTGATTTAGACTACCGGAGTTCTTGTTCAAAGACAGGGACCTGTAGAAAAACTTAAAACTGAAAAAAAAAAAAAAAAAAAAAAAATCGATAATGGGTGTTTTTCTCTATCATAATATCTGGTTGCCACTCTAAAAAAAAAACTTAAAATACTCGTAATGCAGTTTTTAGATGCGGCCTACTTCTTAAAATCATAATATCTAGCCGGCACTGTAATAGAAATCTTTCTTTTGCTTTAATTATACAAATAATGATGATTAATTATACAATTAAATAATATATCGGCTCGTAATGAAGATATGAGAATAATTTTTAGATATTCTGAAAGCAGAATCCATTTTGCGTCGCCCTGTGAAAGTTTGGGATTACTGTGCCCCTTAGATTCGGAAATGGTGCCCCCTCTGAAAAAACCCAGTTGAAAGTCACGTGACCTCCGTAAAAAAAATTGCGCCTCGCCTCTTGAAAATCCTCCTATCATCATTCCAGACATTTGTCGGGCCGCCCGTCTGCGGTCTGGCATCTGCCGAGGGGAAAGAATGAAAAAATTATTTTTTATCGATCGATTTTTAAAGGATTTTTTCGGTTCTAATTGTCTTACGGAAATGATTTTTCGAATTTATGAAACCGGAAGGTGTCCCGCTTCCGAATTTCTGGGTCCCCGACTTCCGGAGATCCGAGTCGGTTTAAAAGCTCGCACTGCACTTTATTGCTTAAATTACTCCCTGGGAACCCGCTGCCTTCACAGAAACCGAGAGACTGGCAACCCCTTTTGGAGGAGAAATTACGGTTTTGATCAGATGGGAAGACTTTGGATAAAAATGTTTAGATTTCCAGTAATTAAAACAGTTTCGTTAATTAATAACTCCCGGGTCCGCGTCAGACTACCGACCCGGCCGAACTTGAGCTCCGTGCCGTTTTTACGAATTTTTCGGTGCTCGAGCACCATCCGTGCGTCGAGTGGTCCCAAAGCCTTTGCGTGTACAGACCGGGAATGCACAGAAACACACACAGACGTTTACCGACATTAATAATTATCCGATTAACAGCATCAGTGGATAAATGAGGGGGTCGGGGCAAGAAAGTGCCAAGCCACATTTTTGGTGAAATAAATCTAACACTGCAATATGTTGCTTAATAGTGTAAATTATAATATCCAACATATAATTTGTTTCTAATGTCACTTGGTGGCAGTATATGTGACAGGTTTTGTTTTTGCCCCAGATGTTTATGCTCCCAATGAAGATAGTTAATTTACAAAAAAAAGTAATAGTAATATCATTAAAAGTAATGCCATATTGTTACTCAGAATATCTCAAATGTTACTAAGACGTTGGCGAAAAACCTCTAGGTTATATATCTTGATTTGAATTTTTAATCAAATTTTCAAATTGAAATATCTCAGAAGTTCAAAAATGCGGCTTGGCACTCTCTTGCCCCAACCCCCTCAAATGGTTATGTGTATAATTTTTTATTAAATTCAATTGACTGAATCGATCTTATGAGACGTAACCCTATCTCACATGATTTCTTTTCAAAAAGTAGGTGATCAGCTTTGGATGTATGTGTGACAAAGAAAAAAAAAAAGAAACTAACCTACAAAGAAAAAAAAGCTTTTAAAGTTAAACAAAAACAAATGTTAAAAAAAAAAGCTAAGCGTCAAATTTGAAGACTGGGAATAATTTTGTAGTCCTCAAATTCAATAATTTAGTTGCATTTGACAACTAACGAACAACTGCTAATTTCAAACACTGTTTACAAAACCACATATTTTTAGTAATTATGAATTTCCACTGCTATCACTTGTACAAAATCCCTTTTTACGTACATAAAGAAAAAAAAACTTTTTTCATATTTTAAAAAATTGTAATATTAACTACAGAAAAACCTCTTTTCCAGAGAATGATCCATGTCATAATGCTATGCTGATTTGTATACATAACTCTTGTTATGCTTTACAATTTTATTCTCTTATCAAACACACATTAAAATTTAATTATGTTATGTAATAGTAATAAAAATATTCCTTTTAATTTCCTTACTGAATATTTTAAAGCAAATATGTAATAAATAAAGCTGTCTATTACCATTATTTTGGTAATTTCTGGAGCACTATCATTTTTATCCAAGTCAAACAGAAATTTTAGTTAAAAAATTAAATCAAATAAGTGTGACATAGAAACGAGAAGCATTTTATTAAATATATTTTTTGGTTCAAACTATGTTTATTTGACTTGGGTAAAATTGACACACTGCTTCAGAAAACACTGTAATATTGGCAAATAAGAATAAGCAAGAAAAAAAGTCAAATTTCCATGATTCTGTTACTGATAATACTTTGTTCAAATATATTGATTATTGTTAATGTATTATTTTTTAATACCACAGAATACTTACATTCATTTTTTTTTTTTCAAAAGCTATTTAATTATATTTGTTATTGAGACCCTGTAAAGCATCCAGTAAAATGCTAGCAGCTAACCAGCAATAATTTTTTTGTTGGAAATTTTTTTTTTTTAATTTTTTAAAATGAAAATGTATTCAAATGAATGTTTTATTAGTTTTTGTCTGGAGAAAGAATAAAATCACAAATAGAAACTTAACTATGTATATGCTAAAAAAGAAAGAAAGAAAACAGCAGAAAGAAAGTTATAAGTAAAAAAAAAAAAAAAAAAAACATGCATACATGCTCTTTTTTTTAAAAACCAAATAATCTTATTTTTAACTACCCACCACCAAAGTAAGAGCTGCTTACCACAAAAAAGTAAAAATTTAGCACCAATATACACAGCAATAATATGATACCAATGTAGTGTTATCTGTTATATCTTTGAAAAAGTAATAACATGTGTTTTTCAACATCCTACTGAAATATCAAAATAAAATAAAATTTTCAACCAGTGCATATGGGTCATCTTAAATTAACACACATACTCCATGTCTTGAAAATGAAGTATCTTTGCCTTGTTGCTTTTATTCAATGCCATTACCATTTTGGATATATCATATTTTCTCATTAAAAAATCTGGAGCAACTACACCCGAATTTCCAAACACTTTACAGAATACCATGTGTTTAAATAAAAAATAATATAAAAATAAATAAAAACTTAGATTCTAATTACAAAAATTTAAGTGTTTCCACTTGTAAAATCGATCTCATATTCTATAGAGAATGTTCTCTTTCATTCATAATGTTCAAGATTTTCAAGACGTAACTTTTTTCTATTATTATGTCGTAACTTTCAATGCATTTTCATTTCACTTGTGTTAAATTAAGATCTGTATATCAAATGATTGATATACTCAATAAGTGGTCAAACAATTCCTAAAAGTCCTTTTTGGTATAATGACCATTTTTTAAAATTCTTTACAAAGTTTAGTAAGAGAGGATACTTGGTTATTATTTTATTTATTCTTTTTAAATATATTTTTGTCAATATGCATCATTAATTTTGATAAAGACATCTGTTAAAGCCATTGGTAAAGAGTACTGCTTGGCTACTTGTTCTTACTTGTCTTGGTGTTGTGTTAAGTACAACTTTTTGTCTGGTATCAGAGGGTATACATTTTAACACCTATGAATATTTCAACAGGTTTGCTAGCTTACATAACAAATATCAAGTTCTGCTTTCAGTTATTTCCTGTACTTTAAATCATAAACAGCTACAAAATGTCACTATTCTAGCCAAAATACATAGAAAAAAAATACTTCAGTAAAAATGAAAATCTGCGAGTAAAATTAAAATGACCCATATATATACTGTTTCAAAATAGAAGAGAACAAAATTGATACATAACGCAAATAGAATGGCTTTTTCCTCTTTCTTTTCTTCCATTTATTTAGTTATCATATTTATATAACATCTTTTGCATTTATATCCACAGAATAAAATAAATTATTTTAAAAAAAATTTTCTCATTTACTTACTTTTATTTATTCATTTATTTATTTATTTTGACAAAGAAGAAAAAAAGTAGATTAGATGAATATTTCCACTTAATCATGTCAGTAATCAGAATGAAGACAAAATTAACTTTGAAAGAACAAAGCAATAAAAAATACCAATACAAAATTTTTTATGACATGAGGGAAAAAAAGTCTGTCAGTTATTATGTCTGGTATGTAAGCAGATTTGAATTAGTGATATAAACTTTGAGAAGTTTAACTCAACTAACATATTCATGGTGCTAAATTTTTACATGCTTAAATTTATTTTGGGAGCAACACATAAAAAATACTTTTAATTCAGGCGATAGATTGGGCTCCAACTACTGCTGTTACTGCTGCAAATAGAAGAGTGACAACTAGAAGGCGATCTAGATAATGATCTAGATGCAGACCTTCTCCTCAGCCGTTCTAGGCTTAGAGAACGTGCCCTAAAGAATCATGTTTAAGGTTAGTGATAGATAAAATAAACCTGAGAAAAAAGTATTAAGATACATTACTTTTAATACATTAGTATAAACAAAGATAGTTTAGAGGAGGGTTAGTAAAGACATTACTTTTAATACATTAGTATAAACAAAGATAGTTTAAAGAAGGGTTAGTAAAGACATAAAACCGTCATTAGAAATTTACACAATCTGATATTTAGGTAACTGTAGAAGGAATAAATAAATTTATCAGAATTGTTGTAGCAAAATATTTTATAAGAAAAATGTATGGAATAAGAATTTCAAAAACAGAATGTAATTTAATTGATAGATTTAAATTATTTCAAACTGCAATATTAGCTTATGACAAAAACATACTTTAATTAGGTAAAATATATATTCTTTTTTAATATGCAATGAAGAACAGTATGTAAAATACCTGGTGATCCGTCTTTTGTCAAGAAAACTAGGTGAACCTCTACGACGAGGAATAGATGGACTCCTAGCAATTGATCTAGATCTAGACCGAGATGAATATGAACGAGAGCGAGATCTACAAAATAGAAAAAAATTCCAATCATGTAAATCTTATGAAAGATGACAAAATAAATGCATCAAATATTTGAAAGCATGAAAAAAAAATACAATACTGATTTCAAATTTATGAAACCAATAAGACAGCAAGTTAAAATTGAAAAGCAAAATTTATCTTAATCTGTAACAGGAGAAGTACAGCCTCTGAGATCACATTGTGTCAACTAAGTCTATTTTAAATTTCAAAATAAATAGAGACTGAAATTTTTAGGTAGTTTCCATTATAAAAAGTAAGAAGATACCTATTGCAGTTGTCCAGTTGATTCTGGAAATTTTCAGTATGTTTCATCGATTATGACCCCTAGACCCCAAAAACCACACTCTGTTCAAATGTTGATTTATATATATATATATGATCTTTGTCATGCAAAAGCACTCATATTTACAAACCGATTTGGATGTAACTAAGCATATATATTGGGCTTAGCAAAATATCGACTGAGTTCGTTAGCCAGCTTGTTTAAAAATTTTCTTAAAGATTTCAAACTCAAAAAAATACACAAAAAAATTAGAAATACAAATTTATTTTTTGCATGGTTCTTATATGCTTAAAATTATATATTCATATCCGTTGGCATCAAATTCTTGTCGAGCTTGGTGACATTTGGCGAAATATCATCAAATTTGGTGCAAAAAAAATAAATCGCCATGAATGAAGCCAACTTGGTTATAGGCTTAAATTGTCGAAATTCTCACTCTAATTTAGTATTGACAAAAACTTGGAATGAATCTTCTCTAATCGGGGTTCTTCATATTTCAGCTTAGTGTTTTTGAGTAAAACTCTTAAAATCAACAAAGAGGGCAGCTAGCTTTAACTTCCAGTCTAAGCCAAAATAACTTTTTTCCCTTTCTTTTTAAGTTGGAATGTTCAAAGTCCAAATCTGTACAATTTCATACTAATATTTAAATAAGGTACTTTTATTAGATCTATAAATAAATGATGCCTTTGAGACTGCACATTCCTTTGTTTTACTTTTTCGATAATAATAAATAACACAATATCCCCTAATAATAAAACTTTCTCTAAATAAATCATACAACATAAAAACATTACGTAATCAGCCAAATTTGAAAATATAATGACATTAGATATATTTTTAAATATTTGTTGAAAATCGCTTAAAAAATTTTGTTAAGTTATTATGCAAGAAACTTACTGCACAGTTTTCTTTTAATCCAATACTAAAAACTTAAAAACAAAAATTACAAAATATCAAAGAATCTGAGCTTTTTATGCTGCCATACACTAAGTTATAAACAATTAATACTTTCTCACAAATATTATATTCAGGCATAAAACAATAAAAAAACTCAAAAATCGACAAAATATTAGGAAAAGTGAAGGAAGGAGGTGGGGGAGAGTAGAACAGAAAAAAAGGAGAATAATTAGTTGGGGTTGTGGATGGGGGGGGGGGGGGGGGGATACTACAAGAATTATTATTAACTTACAAACCTATGGAATATTTCTAACTACGACATCTATTTTTAACAAACTTCAAAGAAATGATGTTTGAAATCCAAATATATACACATATTTGAATACAAATGGATTTTACAAGCTATTCATCCATTAACAAATGATGAAAAACTATACTAAATAAATTAGTAAATTAGAAAATCTTTGAGTTTATTCAGAGTTTAAAGAAACTTTCATACTAAATTAATCTTAAATATTTTATAACAAAATTAACTGTGACACATAATCTAATCAGTGTTGTGCAAACTCACAAAAAAAAAAAAAAAAAAAAAAAAAAAAAAAAAGAAAAGAACTAATTTAAATTGAACTTCTCAAATAAAGAGTAAAATTCAAGCTCAAATTCCCCATTTATAAAACAAATTTGCTCAATTCAAACTTAGTTATGAAAAAAAGAGCAAAACACACTAAGAATTCTTTAAAAAGGAAAATTATGAGGAAAATATATATATTGTACAATTTTATGAACTTACTATCTCTTTAATTTATTTAGCATTGGAACAAGATTTTAGTATTAAATTCTCAAAGTAATTTTCTCTTGGAAATGTATCTTACCATTAAGAACATCACAGTATATCATTTTATTATTATTTTTATTTAAGTGCTATCACATCTTTCTCATTTTCAGAATAATACAATTAAAAATCGCCCACAACAAAGAAGCTTGTTAAACAGTTTTAAGAAATTAAGATGGACCCAATCCAATGCATAAATACTTTTCAACTATGTTGAAAAATGATAAAAATATGCAACTAGAACAGACAGTAGTCTCTTTCTAAATATTGGAGTAGAGGGGGTTAAGTGCAGGACAAAAATATTATTGGTGCAGGAGATCCCATGTACCTCAGCTCGTTACTACTTTCTAAGTGCGTCGTGTGGTGTTTCAAGTGCATTATATCATTTTTGGTATATGCTGTCTTCATTATCTACGTAAAACAAAGCATGTTGTTATGGACTTCCTACCCCTAACTTTTCAACATAGGCGAAAAGTGTTTATGAATTCAGTTTGTCTGCAGGTCTATTGTCTGCCTGTCCATGCTCTAACTCTAATATACTCAGATTGCCATGAAATTTTTATATGTTATTGAGGTTTACTATAGAATGTTTGGCACTGAAAATGAAGTGGGTAGCCCATATAGTTCTTTTATAAGGACATGCAAAAGAATTCTGTTACATTATAGTCTAAGGAGAAAATTCGTTTTCAGTGCTATTTATTGGTGTTACGATATTTCAAACATAATGATATTTGCATCACTGAGATGGACTACAACATCCTTTCTCAGGAATATAGAATAAGTTTCACTCATAGTTCATATACAAAGACGCACAAAAGAATTCCATCATGATCTATGGAGAAAAATCATTTGTGGTGCATTTTAATGTTGTTATATTTCAAATATAATGAAATCACTCAAGTGTACTACAACAGGTTTTCTATAGATTATGGAGTGCATAGCATTTATTGTTCATTTACAGACACACACAATATAATTCGGTTACTTGACTGACTAAAATCGATAATTGCTGGAAGTGTGTTTTCCACTGTTGCATGCATTTTTAAACTTAACTAATTTTGAGAATATTAGGTGGTGTGTATAAATTCCATAGATATCATACAAAGCTACACATAAAAAACCTCGCATATTACTGGATATGGACAGCAATTACTGAAAATGTATTTTTACTGAGTTATGTGTTTTTTAAAGTTGTTCATAATCTATGACTGATGCATGACTTTTCATTCTTCTTTTTTTAATTAATTTTATATTTTTGACACTTTACAAGTTTTAAAGATAGAAATTATTGCAAAGGCATCGTCTTATAAAATATTTTTGATGAGCTGAGAGGTATGCAGGTGAGGGGGGCAGATTACTTCAGATATTGAGTGTGAGACAGTATAAATAAACACAACATTGAACACATGTTTACGACATATGTTTTCTCAGAATTCTACACTGGAGCTTTGCTAGTTTGTGGGAATTGACATTTGAAGGAAAAAAAAAACACCTTTAATGGCGAGAAAATTTTTCAGGAAATTGTGAAAAAGAAGAAATTTAATGAGTTTAAATTGTAAATTTGACTCAAACTCACCAATTTTTTGAAAGAGTGAAGCAACCTCAACTCAAAACTCACAGAAAATGAGTCAAACTTTTTAAAAGTTGTTCATAATCTATGCCTGATGCATGATTTTTCATTCTTCTTTTTTTAATTAATTTTACATTTTTGACACTTTACAAGTTTTAAAGATAGCAATTATTATAAAGGCATCGTCTTATAAAATACTTTTGATGAACTGAGAAGTATGGAGGTGAGGGAGGGCAGATTACTTCAGAGATTGAGTGCGAGACAGTATACATAAACACAACATTGCACACATGTTTACGACATATGTTTTCTCAGAATTCTACACTGGAACTTTGCTAGCTTGTATGAACTGGCATTCAAAGGACAAAAAAACATTTTTAATAGCGATAAATTTTATCAGGAAATTGTGAAAAGAAATTGAGTCAAATAAACAATTTAAACTCATTCAAACTCACCAATTTTTTTAAAAAGTGAAGCAACCTCAACTCAAAACTCACAGAAAATGAGCCATACTCATGAGTTTCAACTCAATGAGTTTGCTCATGCACAACACTGAATCTGACCGTCTAAGTATTGATGAAAGAAATAACTAACTAATCATCGTGATTGAAAAAATTTACAATGTAATTACTCATTTCTCTGAACTATGCATGCAAATAAGGAGAAAGTAAAAGCGCATGCAAAAATCCTACCTTGAATAGGCAGATATACTTCTGCTCCTGCTCCTACTATAACTTTTACTCCGACTTCTGCTAAAACTTTTACTCCGACTTTTGCTGATACTTTTACTCCAACTTTTACTTTTACTGCGGCTTTTGCTTTTACTATGACTAGGACTCTTGCTGAAACTTTTACTGCGGCTCTTGCTGTAACTTTTACTTCGTCTATTGCTGTAACTTCTACTACGACTTCGACTAGACCTGTCACTGGCACTTGTAGAAGAGCTACGTGCAGCACTGCTACTCCGGCTTCTGGAATGGCTAATTTTTGAAATCCGTTTTTTGTTTTCTTTATCTTTGTCAAAATCAGGGTTCTGGCTAATGCTACGGCTGCGAGAATGAGTAGATTCAGGAGTCTCACTATGCCTCTTCCTCTCATGACGACTCTTATTAGATAAAGTTTTGGATTTAGAGAAGTTCGTACTTGTATAACTACTCTTGTCATCTTTATTAGCATTTGAAGAATCAAGTAATAATTCAGAGCTTTGGCTTTGTGGATGTCCAAATTTGTTGTTTTTGGAATCTGATGTGATTGTGTCAGTATCTTTAACTTCAGAGTCCTCATTTAAATCATCAAATTTAGCTTTATTTTCTGACTGATGAGAAATATTTACAGACTTTATATTGAAAGAAATTTTGTCATTATCATACAAAGAACTCTTATCCTTTAAATGTATTTGAATTTTTTTAGGAATGTTTTTATTTAAATTGTGTAATTCAGGACTTTTGCTATGATGAATTTTTTTCTCTGTTTCTAATTCAACAACTTTTTGCGAAGAATCATTTGGTGGGCTAGTAATATTAGACTGAGGTGGTGATGTAGGGTTATCATTTAAAACAGGACTTTTCTTATGTGTTGGTGACAAATTATCTAGTTGAGGTATATTTTTCCTTTCCTTTGACAAACTTTCTGCACTAAAATTTGGACTTTTATGGGGGCTTTTGAATTTATCATCTTTTATTTCAGTTTTAGATTTCCATGATTTTGTAGACTTTTGAGATTCATCATGATTACTTTGGAAAGATTGTACACTACTGCTACGAGATCTGTCATGATGAGAAATTTTTTGCTTTAAACTATGCTCGGGACTATCTGCAGACTGATTAGTACTTTTTCTGGTAACAGGACTGAAATTCTGCTTAAACAGATTTTTAGAAGAAATCTTTTCATGTTCAGAATCAGAATCGCCACTAGGCAGTAATTTCTGCTTTTCGTAAGTACGAGGATATTTATCAGGAGATGCAGATGTTAGCAAAGTTCTGCTGGATTTTCTTTCATTTGAAGATCTTTTCTCAGATAAAGTCTTATCAGAAGACTTTGCTTTAACGGGTGATTGCGTTGAATAAAGTGGGGATTCATTCAAAATATGCTTCTTATGCTTGTATTTTGGAGAATTAGATGGCTTAGTACTTTTTTCCTCATGTGGGCTAAATGATCTAAATGAATAGCAAGAAAATTAAGGAAATGTTTTTCATACTATAATCAAATATAATATAATAGAAATAATAAAAAAAAAATACATTATGCATAAATTCTGGAACACTTTTTATATACTATAGTATGGTCACCACACTTAGTGATACACTTTATTTATTTTTGATATTTACTCAAAGAATTAAAAAGTTAAAATGAACAAACTGTTATTACTTCAATTAATGAATAACAATTTTAGAGAAAAAGAACATAACATTACTAAAGCGTAATTTAAAAAAATGCTTATCACTTATAATGCATTTCAAAATTTAACAAAATCCCACCACAGTTTTTTTTTTTGATAGAAGTAATCAGATTTTATTGAAAGTTTTCTTAGCCTATATTAATAATTTATTAAAATTTTGTTTAAAATGATGGTTGGTTGGTTGATTTTTGACGACCAATTATCTACTTTTGGGATATAGGCCCTAAGGGGGAATGCCCTCCGTGGGGGTCTTTCTAAGGGATCCTAACCCGTATTCACGGTAAGGTTAGAAGAAGACCATGGAAAATTCAGAACAGTTAGGTCAACGAGCGCGACAGGGGTTTGAACCCAGCACGTCCTGTCTACCAGCTTTGAGAGCAGAACCTCTCAGCCACTGGTGGGGCTTTTGTTTGTTTAAAATGAAAATGTCATTAAAAGGCAATGTAAAAAGTATCCACATATGAAAGTGGATTAAAAAATTAACCAGATTTGAAACAAATAAACAACAAAAAAAATAGACATAAGATAATTTTCTAGATAGAAATTTCTAGATAGGGTCACACAAAAAAAAATATTTCCATGGGTTACAAGAAAAATAAAAAGTAATTGTTATAGTAACAATATTTTGATCTATTTTTATTTTTTGTTTAATAGTTTCACAAAAATACCTATAACCATAATTACAATGACAATCTTTCACAAGGTATTTCAGTAACCTCAATTTTTATTTGTTTCATCCAAATCTAAGCAGGCTTAGAAAATTAGAACACAAAAAGTTAGGCACCCAAAGTATTAATTAAAAAAAAAAAAAAAAAAAAAAAAAAAAAATATTTGACGCAGATAAAAATGTCCTTTAGAGCTAGATCATATACTGAAAACTCAAGCATAGAACATAGGAGTTCTAGAGCCATAATTGCATTGAATGGATGATTTATAATGCAAAATATATAAGAATAAGTACATTGAAAGCAGAAACTATACTGCATAAAAATAAAAGCCAGTTCTCATACAATTAGTTGACAGTCATATGCTAAGTTATTTCCATAAAAATAAAAATTAGCCCTATAGTCAAGATATCAGAATGAAAATTATTCATGTGGACAATTTATAATTTAGATCAGTGCCTTATATTCACCTCAAAGATTAACAAATAACAATTATTTTAAGTTTATATATATATACATATACATATATACACAGGTTGATCAGAAGTAATGGAGAAAGCAATGAAAGGTGCAATGAAAGACAGCATATAAACAACTAATAGATGGTGCTTATATGTGTCATTTCAGGACACACATTCCATGAGAAAAAAAAGCTAATTTTTTGGTTCCCTTTAGCACCTTTTAAAATTTTACCAGATAGTTTCTGATCACTCTGTAGATAATATTAATCTAAGTTCATAATATATAAAAAACAGTACAGCTTACCCTGGTCCTCCAGGCGAATAACCACTTTCTATTGATGAAGTTCTAGATTGCTTTTGATATCCTCTGTCTCTTTTTGGTGATTCAGAATCTTTTCGCTTATGCTGCCATTTTGGTGATTTTGAATCTTTCCTTTCACTGTTATTTTTGGGAGATACTACATCCCTTTTTCCATTTTGTTTTCTGGGAGATTCCAAATCTCTATTGCTATACTGGCAGGATGGGGAATCATATTTTCTCTTGTGGGAAGTTTTTGGTGATAATGAAGATCTTTTTGAATAATGCTTTTCTGGAGAATTTTTTGATTCTTTAGAATTGCGTTTATGTTTATCATCATATTTGCTGTAAGATTTATCTTTGCTCTTTTTGGAAACAACACTATATAATACAAAATAATTTTTTTAGTAAATAATTTTAAAAGCATAAATTGGTATAAAATATTACAGACTTGCTTCACATTATCACTATAAAAAATAATGGTATGTTTCTGTTTATGCATATAACTAAATCTTGAATTTTAGTTTGTTGGTAATGATTTTTAAAAGGTTTAATATATATATATAATATTTTAAACTACATTACAAAACATTTAAAGAAATAACTTTAACAAATTCTCAAAGATGAAAGAAGAAACTAAAATTTAAAAGGAATTGATAGATAAACTAAAACTGTGTTAATAAAACAAGCAAACACACATATAAAAACTAAATGAAAAAGAAGGACTCTGTAAGGACTTCATTAAAAGAAAAATAAGGACTTTCTAAAGTTTATAAAAAACAGTATATATGCTTACTCACATTAAAATTTAATCACAAGGTTGAAATTTTACATAATAAAACATAACTCCCCTTTCTAATTAATTATTTTTTTTAATGAGTTACAAAATGAAAATAAATACAAAAAATATATAAAACAAACATTTTATTAGTTGGCTATCAATTGTTTTTTAGCATCAATTTCTTTGGACAGGCAGGAAATTTCCTCATTTTGTTCTTTAGTAGATTTCCTAGTTTTAGCTTTATCAGCTAATTCATTGGCCATACTTTCCAACTGCAATACCTCCTTTTCAAGACACCATATTTTTTGCTTTATAAAACTTTGAGCTGCCATACTTGGCAAATTATGAATGTTTGGCAATTTTTTTTAAATATTTTACGGACTCACGTTAAATATTTAGCTCACATTAAAAAATAAGGATTTTCAATAAAAAATAAGCACTTTAAGAATCCTTATTAAGGACTATCAAAATGTAAGGAGTTTTTAAGGACTTTTAAGGTTCGTGCGAACCCTGGTCTATATCCAAGGTCAGCATGAAACACTGAGCTCCACATATAACAGGAGATCCGTCTTCCTATTCCCCAACATGATTCCCAGCGGTCAGCGCGGAAGGATACAGTGACGACAGTTTTCGCTTGGTTTTGGTTCGCATACTAGGCAGAAAGCGTTATTTCTCCCATTGTCTTCTATGCTTGTCAGTAAGATTTTTTCAAATTTCTTTTAAATTTATGGATTTAAAAATAAATAATTCATCATGGTGAGCAGTTGTTCTGCATATGGTTGTAAAAATCGTTGGAAGAAAGATGGAAATATACAATTTCACAGGTAAAATGCCTTTTTTTTCTGTACAAATGTTTAAATAGCCATAAGTGTGTAATATTACTTTGTGAATGATAATTTTTTCATTTTATTTTTTGTATTTTGAGACTAATGCATAAATACACGCACACACACACACACATATATATAATGTTGGATAGTTTGTCTTAAAAATTTCCATCTATTTATAAGAATGTAATATCGTAGTTCTGTACAGCTATAATTACAATTTACATTACTCTGTGACGTATCAGAAAATAATAATAAAGGCATTCTCTCTCTTTCTTTTCTTTTTTTAAGTAGTGAGATGTAATATTTCCTGGGAAGTGGTGGGAAAAACTCGTATTATTTTTATTTATTATTTTTTTTTAAATCTTTGAAAATTGTTTCTTAAATAAAAAATGTGGCATTGATTTTTTCTAAGAAAATGTAAAATAAGAAACCATGTTAAAAGTTTCTGTATGCTACATTTTACTATTATTATTATTATTATTGTAGATAAATATATAATAAATGTTTTTTACTATTAAATTCACTGTTAAATTGTGATTTTCTATTAATAATATAGGTAAAAATATTATATATACCTAATAATAAATAAATAAATATATAATTAATAATTAATAATATATATATATATATATATATATATATATAAGTAATTTAGTTTTGGGTTTGCAAAATTTGAGAAAATGGGACTAGTTTAAATGTAACTTTTTAATATAAAAGTAATTGAAATTTTAAAACCGAAGTTGGAAAAAGGTGCATATTTATTAAATTAAATTGCAGAAAAAACTGCTTAAATTGTGTGTTGAAATGTTTATTTATATAAATAATATATTCATTTATATAAATAATGAACAAAATAGCAACAATAAAATATTTTATAATCTTAATTTAATGCTTATTGAAAACTAGAAATTACTGTAATTGCATGTTATTTTTAAAACTAAAAAAAAAAAAAAAAAAAAAAAAAAAATCTTATAATATTGTATTCCATCAAGTTCTTATCCTGCATCTTTAACAATTTGTATTGTTATAATTTTGCAGGTGAATTTTTAATTTTTAGTGACAGAAGTAGCATTTAATTCTCTTCCACATTACTTTTGAAATTTAATATTTTCATGATCATAAATTTATTCATGAAAAATGGTGTTATTCATATATTTGCTTCAAATGGAGACATTGAACGTAAAAATATATATGTATCTATAAAGGAAAAAAGAAATTTCAAAGTGAAGCTATAATGACATTCTTAATGCATTATTTCATAAATAAAAAAGCTAAATTAATGGTTTCAAGGGGAGCGAGCAGTTTTCCTTCAAATATTTCCATTTTTTTCCTAATCATTCTCGTTTTTTTATTCATATTACTTAGCATTACCATTTGTTTATTTATTGTCAGATTAGAAGGTAAAGAAATACTGAGTGCCAAGTAATATTTTATTACTTTTTGCATTCAGTTGCTGTGCTAATGCTTTTATTAAGCTAATCTTTATTCACCACCATCAGAATTATCTAAAAATATTTTGTATAGTATGACTAGCTATGATTATATAACTAATTATGATTGACAGTTTTTTTTTTTTTTTTTAGAAACTGTTTTAATGAAATAGCTTATGTCAACTTTCATAAAACAGTGTTATTTATTCACAAACTTTTTTTTTTTTCAAATTATAGGTTTCCTCTTAAAAATCCTGAGCTTCTGCAAAAATGGTTGATAGCTGTTAAAAGAGTATCTTGGAAACCTACAAGAGCGTCTCTTTTATGCGGAGAACATTTTACCACTGATTCGTATAAGTCTAACACTCGACATTTTTTGAAAGATGATGCTGTTCCAAGCATATTTTCTTTTCCTTCACACTTGCAGAAGACTACAGAAAAGGAGATTAATTAAAAAACATGAATTAATAGTAAGTAAAGTTTCATTATAATTTAATTTAAACAGCATTAATACTGAGTATTACTCATGATTATTTCTCATTGCAGTAATTGAGCGATTCATTATTCTTCTTAGACATTTCACTAAAAAATGCCCATAATATTTTTTATTTTTTATTGATTCATTAAGGGATCGCCAACCACAGTTTTATTCAATTTAAAAAAAAAAAATCTGTTTTTGCACTTTATTAATTTTATGAACTTGTCACAAAGATGAGAAGTTAGGGGGGGGGGGGGGGGGCAGATTGAAACATATATTCATAACTTTTTTTTAATAAATGAAAATATTATAGTCATGAGAATCACTTCAGTTTAATTTAGTAATTACAGGTAACTTTTATTAAGTTTGGAATTCCTAATGCATTTCTAAGATATAACATTTTACAGACAGCGATATAAAATGGAAATATTTACTGAAAGACAAAGAACAGTTTAATACTGTTGTTATCAAAAAATGTACAGTTGAAATAAATTCCCAAATCAACTTCATATCAAAATAGTAACTTAAAATGTATAAGCTATATGAGTCTCTGTTTGACGACAATGGACTGAGTTGTGAAGGATGGAAGAAAGATATCTTTTGAGTATTTATCAGCTGGGTACATTCACAGGCAGAAATGTTATTTAATTTTTCTGTCTGTAAGTGTAACTTGCTAGTGCAACACTGAATGGTATCCGCACTACAACAGTATATTTGGAGTGTGGAGTTAATGCTGTGCTTGCTGTTACCCTAGAGATAATTCACATCACTCTCGCTGCTGCTGCCCTGGTTTGTTTTACAGTTTGTGTTACATATATGCTTCATTCACAATAAGTTGAAATTTTGATAATTAAGTTGAATTGGAAAGTTATTTTATTTGTACATTTTTTAATAATAACTCTATTAAAAAGTCTTTACTTTTAAGTGTGTATTTTAATTTTATACCTCTATCTGAAGAGTGTTATACATTAGAAATTCTAAAATTGTTTACTTTTTAGTACTAGCTATAATTCATAATTATAATTATATAAGTAAAAAATACACTGGGAGATGGAAAAGGAATATTAATATAACTGAGATAAATTTATATTGTTTTAAATTATACATTTATTTTTTAAGAAATGTTGTTCATATGGTATTTAAGCTTTATCCGCTTATTACTAAATATCAAACAGAGGTGGAACACATGTTTAAAAAATCAATTCATTTTAGTAAGAGTTATAAGGTACAAAATAAATAAAATCTACATATCATTTTCCTCAAGACAACTTAGTTTTTAGCACTTTTTACTATAAAATTTTAAGTACTATAGTAACTTTAACTTTTGTAAAATGTGCAGTGTTGGTACTGCACAAATTGTAAAGTTGACTGAGTGTCCATTTTAGTAAAGGCTTAGTTGCTTCCTCAAAGCATTTACCTTCTTCTCTATTTATTTCCATATTTACATCACTGAATTAAAAATCTCTTTGCAAAAGGTGTTTTTTGCTATGAAAAGGGGTCGACGGGATAATAGAGACGTACCAAAACAAGTTATTAAATAAATCTTTTTTAATTTACATATGTAATAACTTCATTTTGAGCTGTCAAACTAAGGGTGTCAATAATTTTAATCAATTGAACACTTTCACCATTTAAAAATTATCTCATTTTTATATGCATATTTTCATCTAATAATTTGTATTCTTCAGCAGAAAAAAAGAGTCCATCCAACTGAAGAAATTCTTCTGCGATATCTGAACCATCTACTTCGACAGTTTCTAATGAAAGGGATTTATCTCACCACACTTCCTTTGAACATGAAACTTTAGATGTTACTACGGAAGTAAAGGAATCTGTAATGGGTAATTTGATTAGAGATGCTTCATCAAGTGTAGGTAATATTTCATCCACACATTCAGAACTAAATTCGCCCTGGAATTCCCCTGGGTGTTCCACAAATAAAGCTCTATCTAAAAGCCCCACAAAAGATCGGCTAAGAAGAAAAGTGCATAACTTGCAAAAAAAGCTTCTGAGGCGAGAAAAAAAAAATTGAAAACTTGGAATCATTATTGAATATTGCTAAAAAAGGGGGCGACATGTCAGATGATACCAAGGCAATGCTACTAAATACATTTGGAGAGCTCCCGCTAGAACTGTTGGTTCACCAAGCAATAAATAATAGGAGAAAACCTACTGGAAGGAGGTATTCTTCTACCATGAAAGAGTTTGCTCTTACTCTATACTTCTATTCAACAAGATGCTACAATTTTATTAGAAAGAAAATCCACCTTCCAAATCGTTCTACAATAAGTTCTTGGGTAAGTTCTGTTGATTGTTATCCTGGATTTCTTGAAGAAGCCTTTAATTTTCTGAAGGAAAGTTTTGATAGCTTCAAATTCAGGGATTGTGCTTTAGTGATTGACAGTATGTCAATCAGAAAGCAAGTGATCTGGGATCAATCTCGAAATAAGTATAGCGGATACGTGGAATGTGTTGGACTTATGGATGAAAAAGCTGAAACGTTGGCATCTGAAGCTTTAGTTTTCCTAATAGTTTCTTTAACAGAACTATTTAAATGTCCAGTGGCTTATTTTTTGGTGGATAAGATTAACTCTAATGTGCTCGCTGAGCTCATAAATATATGTATATCGAAATTAATTGACATACATTTACGAGTATGGTCAGTGACTGCTGATGGTTTATTTGCAAATGTTTCAACATTTGAAAAATTAGGCTGCAAATTTTCAAGGGTCAATACAGCAGAAATGCAAACTTATTTTATTCATCCTAAGAATAATTTGCCGGTTTATATAATTTTCGATGCTTGTCACATGCTAAAACTTGCAAGGAATGTGCTGTGTGACAGAAATTTATGTGCAGATTCTGGACTAATATCGTGGGTTTATTTAAAAAAATTACATGAATTACAAAAAGAATTAGGTTTTAAATTTGCAAATAGACTAAGTGGCATTCATGTAAACTATAAAAACAAAATCATGAATGTATCGGTTGCAGCTCAGACTCTAAGTTCCAGTACAGCTGATGCTATTGAATTCTTGATGGAATGTAGACATCCAGATTTTTCAGGTGCTAAATCTACAATAGAGTATTTGAGAATTATTGATAGGATGTTTGATTTATGCAACTCTCGTAACCCATTTGCAAAAGGGTTTAAAACTCCTCTGAATTTGCATAATAAAGATTGGTGGCTAAGAATTTTTAATGATTCGATAACATATTTGGAAAATTTAAAAATATGCGGCATTCCAATCATTAAGACTCAAAGAAAAATGTTTGCCGTTGGATTTATTGTCACAATTAAATCTTTGAAAGCATTAGCCAGTGAATTATTAGAAAGAGATGTTAACCCATTGAAATATATGCTAACTTATAAGGTCTCCCAAGACCATATTGAGTTGTTTTTCAGCAGCATAAGAGCATGTGGAGGATTCAACAACAATCCCAATGCTTGCCAATTCAGGTGGGCATTAAGGAAATTGTTGCTGTCATGTAATATTTCAGCCAGAAATTCCAACTGTCTGAACAATGGAGTTGAAATTCCTAGTACAATTTTGGAATTCCGATCACAAAAAAGAGCTGTTATTGAATCCAAAGAAACAGACTATGAAGTATTGTGCTCATATGCGAGTTATTTAGATAGTGAATTTTTATCAGTATACCAAAAGCATATTCTTTACCTTATAGGTGGATATATTGTTAAAAATATAATATCAAAATGCAGTTGTATAAATTGTGTAAAAATGCTTGTTGATGAGAATTGTTTTCATAACTATTCAAAAATACAACTCGTTAATCCAAATGCCTTTTCAAAATTCATATCACGAGGTAAACTAAAATTCTGTTCGTCTATAGTTTTTAAAATAATATGCATTGCTGAAAAAGCCTTTAAACTCTTAGTTGTAAACATGAAACATAATATGAATGTGAATAAAGAAATAGAAGTTGTAACAAATGAATATCTTACTGCTGAAGGAATACAATTTAAACACGAAATTGTAAATGAAGTGTTAAGTGAAGAATTATATGAAACTCAAATGGTTAGAAAAATAATAGAATTGTATTTAAAAATTAGACTTAACTCACATGGCAAGAATTTAACTCTACTGAATGTACATAAAGATAAAGCTTCAGTCCATCAAAGATTAACTAAACTAATTCTTCAGCAAAATGTGTAGATGTACTAATTTTCTTATTTCCATTATATAATGTTCATACTTATTTGAAAATTAAAATATGTGTTTTTTGTTGCATAATTGTAAAAAATATTTGTGAAAAAATGTAATTATTTGCAGAGATCTAAAGGTGAATTTTTTTTTAAAATTATTTTTTACGTACAGTAGATCTTTATAATGTAAGCACAAATTTGTGTCTTTAGATTTGCATTATAAAGATCTACTGCATTTTAAAATGTAATAATGTATATAGCACTTCTTGCATAATAATGTATATATGATTTTTTTGTATTATTATTAATTATTATTTTTGATTGTATAAAATTTTAAGATTCATTAAAACATATAAATAATGTCGTACTCAGTAAATGAAAAGCTGAAACTCTGAAACATTGTGTTGTGGATAATTTAATGTGCTGTTAAAGATCACAGAAACTTACTAGTTCTTTTATTCTGATATTTGAGAATGATTGACAGAGTTTTGACAAATTCATTTATATAAATCAATTTAAATTTAATGATTAGTTTTCAGTCAAGTAACCCACACATTGAAATGTCTTGTATATCCTTAATTCCATTATAACTTCATTTCAGAATTAAAATGTGTGTTTTATGTAATTAATGATTTATATTTATTTGTGCATAGTTGTAAAAAAATGTTTGTGGAAAAATGTTAATTATTAGCAGAGTTATAAAGAGAAAATATATATTTTTAAATATTTTCTGCGTATTTGGAACTATTATAATGTGTGTGTATATATATATATATATACATATATATTTGTTGTTTTTATGGGGGGGGGGGGGGGAAAGCAAATAGTTTAAGAATCATTTGAAAATATAAATAATGTTCTACTCATTAAATGAAAATTTGAAATTCTGAAATATGTGTGAATAATTTAAACAACAGTTCAAGAACACAAAAACTAAGATGTTCTTTTATTGAAGAATTTGAGTAAATAAACTTAAATCTAATGATTAACATGCAGTCATGTAATATGCATGTTGAAATGTCATATATCCTAAATTCTCTTACAGAAACTTTAAATTTATTTGAAAATTAAAATGTGTGTTTCATGCAATTATGTGTTTTGAAAGATTATTTACCAATATGGTGTGTCATTTAATAGAATATGTATTTTCTGCCATATTTAAATAAATAGAGCTTAGAAAATTATTTATTCATTTTGTGTTTAGTGAAAAATATAATTATTTGCGAGTTAATTTTTTTTCATATTCACTAGTGTAATTTCTCAAGGATTTTTTTTTTCTTTTTTAAACAAACCTTGATAAATTATAATAAAAGTTGCTTTTAGTTGAAATGCACTGAATGTATTTGAACAACTTAAAAAGTTTCAATGTGAATAAAATGTTTATGAAGTATTTGAATGTCTGTGTTACTTGATTCAGAGCCCTGTTATTTCAGTAAATAATATAAAATTCCCATTAAGTAACATTCTAATGTATTTAAAATCATTTCTAAAATTATTCAATTTTCAAAGTGTGTACAGAAGTGTAAAGGAGAAATATTAATATTTAGAGCTATTGATGCCTTAAAACAATATTTACGAAATTTCTGGTTAGTTTATTCATTCAATTCTGAAAGGTGGAACAAGTTACCTTTTGTTACAAATTCATTTACAAATTTTGTGTAAAAATAGTCAGAGGAAATACATTTGACTTTCTTCATGTTTTTGCCTCACACACATATTATCACTTTAATGCATTTTTAATTGTGAGAAATAAAGATTATTGGCAAAGATTCTTCAAACTTCTAAATTTTTAGGGTTTCATTCCTAGACCGGTAAATTTTTACTTTATGAAATACATGACTTTTTTTTTTGTTGCTAAATGAAATTTATTTGGATTTATTAAATAAAGGATAAAGTGTTTTGAAAGGAATATTAAACGAAACGCTTTGTGCGATCTTCGATCACACTTACCCACTTGTTTAATATTCTTGACAATTATAATCATCAAGATAACTATATTTTAAATTACAAAATTGTAATCAAAATTTTACTGGTGGATTGGAGGAGGGAGATCAGCTGAAGATATTGATTTAAATTTTAAGCTATATTTCTCTGCATAACATTGCACAACTCATGTGTTTATAGAGCATATTCATTTTCAATTCTTAAAAAAATCTGAAAGGTAAGCGAATTTTGATTTCTTTCTTAATTATGTTCAACTGAAAAATCAATTTATAGAAGAATATTCTAAGAAGCAATGTTTTGTATGACTTAAAGTAAAGAAAGTTTAATATATGTTGATTTATGCTTTTTTGTTTTGTGTGCATTATCTTTGCTTAGAAAGGTTCAGCACTGTGGGGCTACTAATGGGGAAGAGAGAAAGAAAAATCTGACTTTTGAGTTATGAAAATAAAGTGATATTAAGCAGTTTATTTTTGTGTAATATACTAGATCCCCCCCCCCCCCCCCCACTCTTCCTTTCCAAAGCAAAAAACAATTAAATTTTTACTTAATTACATTTTATATTAGTCTTTTTTTCATCCTGATAATAGTTTGTTTCTAAATTAAATTTATAATTCTTCTAAACATTAACTTACTTGTCACCCTACATTTGCTTGCATTGCTTTATATACATAAAAAAAAAATATTAAGATTTTTTTAGTGTTCTGACAAAGGAAAATCTGGTATTAAGAGAATATCGGTAATATATACATGAAAAATTATGGAAATAAGACCATAGTACATCTAATAAAAATTATTCAAAATTCAGAGAAGTGCATTGGCAATACAGAATATTTGCAGAAAAGGCAATACAATTAAATACTTATGTTGTAAAATCTCATTGATGAGCTACTGATAGTGACTCACACAGAAATCTCAGAGGTATGGTATAAGTATTTATACTAATTTTACTAAATCTTATTAATAATACTGTGTTTCCTGTGCATAGTTATTTTTCATTAGTTTTTTAAAATCATTTTAAAGGTACACTTCATTGCTTTTTAATTATTCTTTATTCTAAAATAAGTAGGTAGCATGGCATATTTGGGAAATAGCCAAGTGTACACAAAAGTGCCATTCTATATAATATATTGGAATTAATTGACATTTAAAGTATGCATTGCCTATACACATAATTTTCATTGGGGAAGGGGGGGGGGGGAGGAAGCAATGAAAGTGCAGTTTTCACTTGGTATGAAATGCAATGAAACAACCCTTTAAAACAAAACTGATATAATGAAATTACAAAAATTAGTACAATCACAATAGCAGCTTTTATTATTTACATTTTTCCTGTAATTGATACTGATCTCCTGCATTGAAAGTATTATATTTTAATTTATTATTAAAAGGTTACTTTTAGCAGCTACCCAGAAGGGCCCTCAAGAAGATCACCAAAGCAAATATCAGATCTTTTTTTTAAAAAATGAGTACAAATTATGGCTAAAATATATACACCTTATAGAGGGCCCTTACTGGTTATTTGCCACAAGGCCTCCTGTTAGAGCCCGTGTTGAATTCAGGGGTGGACCAGGGGGAAATGCCCCCCCCCCTACCCCGAAAGTTTTGATCTTCTATGCTTCTTCATGTTCAAAAAGTGGCATTTTTCCTCCAAAACTCTGTAATGCCCCCCCCCCCCCATAGAAAAATGTCTGAATTCAACACTGTGTTAGACAGTCCCTGCCCCCTCCCTATCTTGGTTTCCGTTCAACGGCGCTGATACTTCGCATCCAACCTTCGAAAGAATATATATATATATACACATTATTCATATTATAAATTATCTTTTGATTTAATATTTCATAAATTTTTGTGTCATTTTAAACATTTTGATCTGCATTTGAGGCTTTATTTTATTTAAGCTAATTTGTAAATAAAGTTTTATTTCTTTAAAACTATAAACGTGTTAATAAAACTAATTAAAATATTTGTCTTTCATTTAGATAAGATTAAAAAAAAAAAAAATTCGGGTGTTAAAAAAGTTTGAAAATGCAATGACAACTTCACTTTCTAAACTACGGCGCTATCTGCATATTTTGAAAAATGGGAATTATAAACAATTTATTTAAAAATATTCCTGTTAAATAAATACTAATATAACGCTAATTAGATATTTCCTGTTCAAATAGATCATTAATCTCATTGTTTTTTATCGATTAATTAATTAGAGAAGGAAAAAAAAAAGAATAATAATAAAGAGATTTCTAGTATGCCTAACATTGAAAACGCGGACTACTTTTTCTCTCCTGCCTATTTTGCTTCATCGGGGTGTAATTCGACTAGCAGACGACGGACCGCAGAGAACGATCTCCTGTTATAGGTGGAGCTCACTGGCATGAAACAATATATATTAGCAACAATATGGTTTAATGTAAAGTGGATATCATTAAAGGCTTTTCACACATAAACACTTCATTGCACCAAATCCCATTATCTAAAATACATCAATTGGCAGTTGACCCAATTATGTAAGATTACTTAATAGATAATCTTTTAGTTTGTTGGTAATGATTTTTAAAAGGTTTAATATATATATATCTATATATATATATATACAAGGTGTCTGAAAAGTCTTGAAACGGTCAAATAATTCGACAAATATACATTGAATTGAAAAACGGAAAGTATGTGTTCAGTATTTTAGAAAAATCTATTTAGGGATATAAAAGTTGTCATTTTTAAAAAATATCGAACACGTATATCTCTGTTTTTCAATCCAATGTATATTTTTCGAGTTATTCAACTGTTTTCAGACTTTTCAATCGAAATGATTCACACTGCATTTTACTCAATCACTGCGCCATCTACGATTTTTTGAAGAAAATGTTAAGTACAAAAGTTACATATTTTTCCCCGTAGAATCCAAATCTGCAATAAAAAAAAAGGAGGGTTTATCCTTTAAGATTTAAAAGTTGCCCCCCCCCCAGGGTGCAGATTTTTTTTGGGGGGGGGGGGGGGTAACTTTGATATCCCTAAATAGATTATTGAAGACATATTTTCAGTTTTTCAATCCGATATATATTTTTCGAGTTATTCGGTTGTTTCCAGACTTTTCGGACACCCTACCCTGTATATATACAATTTTAAAATACATTACAAAACATTTAAAGAAATAATTTTAACCAATTCTTGAAGATGAAAAAGGAAAATAAAATTTTAAATGAATTGAAGAAAAAACTAAAATTGTGTTAATAAAACAAGCAAATACAAATTTAGAAACAGGATAGTTTATATGAAGAACTATGTGAAAATGAAATTTACACTATATGGCAGAATGGCAACTTAATTTCCATTGTTTAAAGAATAATAGAAAACAGAACCCAAGATCTTAAATTTAACGGTTGGGGCGCTTTATATATTCTCTACCATCATGAATAGGAATATTGCATAACAAAACATCAAATATGTTTGTTCTAAGCAACTTTATATAGTAGTTGCAGATAAATATTTGCTGATCATTATTTTAATAGAAGTTATTACTTTAGTTAGAACATTAATTTGAATATCAAATATAAGTAAGATATTTCGGATCATTCTAAAAGTTATATAATTACAAAAGTCTTTTAATATCATCTGAAGTTAGACTATCATCTGATGGATGAGATATGCGTTATTAATGAAGAATGCTAATTCTCATGATAATTTAAGTAAATAAATTATCATGAGTTAAGTAAGTAAATAAGAAAAATAACTAGCAAAAATAAGATGAGAAATAATAGGAATAATAGGAAAAATAACTAAAATGCCTAATTATGGTTACAAACACTACGTCAAAGCAAGAAAAAAAAAAAGAAAATATATGAGGGTTGGAGATAAAGTCGTGGTTTTTTTTACTGAGAGCGAAATAGTGATCTACCTTTAAAATAATATTTCAGTCAATAATATAAAATTTCTTAAAAATTGATATAAATGAAATGGGGAATAAAGTTTAAATGATTTATTAATCAAACAAAAAAAATAGATGCATGATATATAAGCATAATGAAAGATCCATTAAGATCTTATATCAAGTGTTCCAGAGCATATTTTAAGGAATTCTCACTGGGCGACAATAGGTTTGATCTGTTGTCCCAAGCAAATATCTATAAATTCAGCCCCCCCCTCCCCCGATACCTGCAAACCAAATAATTAGAATATCAATTTCTATAATTCTGTCTATTTTACTTCTTCTGTACCTGGTAAGTAAATAATGATGTCTTCATTGAATCATGTAAACCCGTTCATTTATAGCTAGGTAGTATTAAAGAAAGTCTACATTCACAGTTCAGACTAATTGTTAACAATTGTTATGCTAGTCATATATATAGATCAAACATAACAGTCAACCTACCAAATTTCTGTACCTAATTAAAAATTTATGTATGAAATTTATCACTAAAATTATGTTAAAAAGCTGCTTACCTTTTACTGTTTCTACACTTGACTTTTTTACATAACAGTATTACATCTACCAATTTGGTATTTGAAGCCTGGAATAAATTCTCAAATTGAAAAGCAAATTTGGCCCGAATCATTAAATATTTGTTTTTAATTTCCCGTAACTATAGTTTTAGACCCAAAGTGGAACTAATCAAAAAGATTTTCCTCTTGCTGTTTAAAAACATTAAATAAAAAAAATACCATGTTAAATTTTATAACATGTTTCCAAAATGCCGAATGAACAATAATTAAAGTGATTAAACATCTTTAGCCTTTAAGAAATTACTGTATTTTGAAAAGATTAGAACTAAACAAGGATATCGATTTTACTCTTCATGTTTAAAAAAATTCAAATTCTAACTGTAAAATATTTCTAAAATACTACAGAAATATTTACAATAGTTAAAAATTTTTATACAAAAGACTTTCTTATGGTAATAATTGAATTAAACAAGGAAATCGATTCTTTCTTTATATTTTAATGAGTTAAAATGTATTAAATTTTTATAATGGTTTTAAAATGTTACAATAATACAGTAGAGTTCCGCTATTCCGAATTAATTGGGACCGAGCACTGTTCGGTTTAGCGGGAATTCGGAATAGGTGGATTTCATTAATAATAATCAACGTATTGACTTGTTAAGGAGTAAATTAAGTTTGGGACATCTGCTAGTGTCAGCTCTATACAGCGTTGATCGGCTCGTGGTGAACAGGGTTTAAAATGGACAAACAACGTCTAACTGTCTGAGCTTGCAGCAATGTCTTGCCAACAAACAAACTTCCGCTGATGGTAATAGTCAAATTGGCGAAACCACGAGCATTGAAAATCATTAACATCAACTCACTTCCTGTGTATTATAAGAATTAAAAAAAAGGTTGGATGGAATGGTTCGAGTACCAATTTGTCCCTAAAGTGACTGCGTTCAATAGAGAAAATGGATTGCATAATTGTGCTCTGCTCATTATAAACAATGCTCCGTACCACCCAGAAGAAACGGAACATTTTTGTGGAGACATCAAAGCAGTTTTTCTTCCATTGAATGTTACTTCAATTCTACAGCCTATGGACCAGGGTGTGTTGTAGGCCATTAAACAAAAATACAGAAAAATGCTGCCTCGCACCTTACTTGAAGAGGATGAAAATGAACTCACAATCCTGCAAAAATGTAAGAAAATTACAGTAAAAGATGTTATTTACTGGGTGATAGAAGCATGGGATAACACCACTAAAGGCGAAATAGAAAAATCATGGAAAAATCTCTGGCCTACATTGGAATTTGTTTAAACAACATTTACACCAGTGAAAGACTGTCACCTTCTTCCAATAGTCAAGAAAATCCCTGGCTGTGAAGACGCAGAAGAAAGCTGTGTTGAGGAGTGGGTTGGGTTGGGTTGATTATTGACGGCCAATTATCGACACTAGGGATATAGGCCCGGGGGGAGTGCCCTTCGTGGGGGTCTTTCTAAGGGAACCTAATCCGTATTTACGCATGGAGAAGATCCACGGCTCGAAAGAAAACCACGAAAACTCCGAGCGATTAGGCCGACGGGCGCGATTGGGATCGAACCCAGCACCTCCCGTCTACCAGCTTCGAGAGCACAACCTCTCAGCCACTGGTTGGGCGTGTTGAGGAGTGGACTGCTGTTGACGACAATGGACACCAGGAGAACGGAGACGAAGACATTGCAGCAATGGTGCAGGACTCATCAGCTGAGATAGACTCGGAAGAAAACGAGAACGAGGTGAATGCTCAAACTGAACTCATATCACACTCAGACGCAGCAAATGCTCTTGACCTCGCCTTACGCTAAGTCGAACAACACGCTTCATCAACACCAAGTGATGTTATGTTCATGCGGCGATGTCGGAACTCCTGAAGTCGATTCAGTGCTCTTCGTCAGAAACAAAATCACTGCCTTTACTTCTTAAGTGTGTGTAAATTAGTTATTTTTGTGTTTAGCAGTGATTAAAAATGATTCTACATAATTGTATACATGGTAACCTTTTATCTGTAAGTAATCAGCTTTCATTCCAATTTGGTTTCAAGCGTTTTCAGCAAGCTTAGGCTCTATGTATGTCTCCATTTATCT
The DNA here is from genome assembly GCA_963931845.1 of Maratus michaelseni. Classification (NCBI taxonomy): domain Eukaryota; kingdom Metazoa; phylum Arthropoda; class Arachnida; order Araneae; family Salticidae; genus Maratus; species Maratus michaelseni. The sequence goes on from OZ007594.1 coordinate 216,725,390, forward strand.
TCTTTGTATAACAATAAATGCACGTTTTTTACGAACGTCTTTTTAATTTATCCTGTTTTTAAGTTAAAAAAAATCGGTATATTTTTCTGAACTCTGTTCGGAATAGGCGGATTTTCGGAATAGCGGGACTCTACTGTAATGAAAATCGTTAAATTTTTTCTTACAAGTTATTATCAATTGCAAAGAATTTTTTGACCAACTCTTGTGTTTGATAGACCTCTTTGTCTGAAACCTTTCTCCATCTTTCTTTGCTCTCTAGGAACCTTGCAACAGCAGGTCTTGGATCATAAATAGCTGTTCCAATTCCATTAAGAACAATAAAAATTCTTGAGTTTAATTCTTCTATTTTTATAATCCCGACTGTTTGTTAGATTTAAGCGTTGTATGTATGGACACAGCTCTTTCTGGGCCAGGGGTGTGAGGTGTTAAAGAAACATATGATTGTACCAATTTGTTAAAAACTGAGTGGGGTTGAGACGCTTTAAAATAGTGATAGAGTCTTGCTGTTGATGAGGTCATATCTGATGGAGGAGGCAGTTTTTCATCCGCGTATAAAGCAACCACATCATCGGTAAAATTGGCAACTTTGTCTTTACCAAAAAGGTTCTCAACATCAAGGCGGGCTGCACTAACAACCTCTGTTGGTCTTCTTGCTTTTAAGAAAGCATCTATCCTGTTGGAGATGCTCATTTGATCCTCTTCAAATCTTTGAGAAACAAATTCTTTGCAACTCAATACAGTTTCTTTTCTCACTGCAGACCAACATCTCTTGGTAGAAACTAATGAGTTGCAAAATTTACGCCTGCGAGGATTTTCTTCAACATCCGAGTCACTTTCAGATTCCTTAGTACCTTCATTTATGTCCATCAACTGCTCTTCGTATCCACCAGGATAACACCCATTTTCGATAAGAGTCAAAGCATTCATAAAAATTTACTTTGACTATTCTATGTCAGGCAGTGTAATGAAAGACCTTTGACTATCTTTCTGAAGTTTTTAAGTTTTTCAAAGTACTTCAGCAGATCTAGCATTAGACAAGTCATGCGTTGTTGCTCACCATATTTCTTCCATAATCGGAGGAACCCGCGAGCAGAAGCTTTTTCAGTTTTTGATGAGTCGGGTTGATGGTTCACAATGTTTTCCCAATGTTTTTGCATGAAAGGAAGATTGTGCTATACTACTCTAGCTAAGTTTTTAAAGTGTTCCACGTTTTTTAAGTGTTTCATTTATTTATTTATTGTTTTGTCGGGTTGTAACAAAAAATATTTTAATACTCATTATTTTTTAATGTTACATATATTGTATATGATTTTGAAAGCTGCATTATTTTATTAAAATGATTTTAGGTCGATCGCAGCGTGAATTTAAAAAAACGTGAAGTTACAAATCTAAAGATGAAAAATAATTTGTATACGCTGCCGAAGACAGTGGGCCCAACTCTAAGTTCGTCTTAAGGCCATGATGCAGTGAATGAAGGTGGATGGATTCAGTAGTGGGATTCAGCTGGTTTGCACCAGTTGTTAATTTGTCTGGAGTTCGGCGAACTGGTTGTTAAAATACTTCAAATGCGAAAATCGTATTTACATTAATTTACTTTTTTTAATGTGCATCTGCACAACAGCATTTTAAAAATATAACACTGTGACATTTTCTAAATTGTTTCATTTAATAAAATAATGTTTAATTTGAAAAAAAAAAAAATTCTTCTTCAGTCCTGTGAGAATCCAATTTAACTTAACAAAAAACATTGAAATTTTGAAAATTTGAAGAATTTGAGGATCTAAATCAGCAGCCTAGGATAACTCCCTGATTATATAGCATGCTTATTCAACATATCTTAAATTTCTGCTACTCTTGCATTATCGTTATTGTATTATCAGGTTTTGATTCATTTTCTGATAGAAATTTTGATGACGATTTCATGATTAAATTATTAAATAATTAAACAAATTAGGAAAAGATGGATATCCTTTTCCTTATAGGAAAAGATGTTTCAGGATTTTTTTCCCCCATTATACTTAAAGATCAAAGTTTATGTTGTTATTTTAATGTAAAGTGTTTCATAATCTATTTGTGATGCTTCATTTTCCCTTATTGCTAATGCATCAAAAATCATTCGTGAAGAGAGCCGATTGTTATATTATTTGAATTGCATCACTGGATGGATTGTCGGAAAATAAATCTTTCAAGCAGAAACACAAAGGTCACAACAACAACATGTTTCCCATAGGCCATAGGTCACACGGCACTTCACGCCATCCCAGCCTGCCTCATATTGTATCGTACTGTCCCTGCCTATACTCGGTATCTGCTATAACGACTGTCGCCAGTCATATTATCCGAAGCACAAAGACAGTTTTTGTTATTCAAAGATTTTTTATTTTAAAAATTGCCGGCACCATTCTCTGTCACTGGGCGACAATAATTTCACACTGGGCGACACTAGTGTCGCCTACTTTATATGTTATTTTATGCCCTGAAGTGTTCATAGTCAGATGTACATACTGATATAGAAAATGTAAATGAACCTTCAGCATGCGAATCGACAAGTAAAGAGTGATGCTGCATCTTTGTTAATTTTGGATACGAAAAAACCATTTTGCACAAATATGTTGATCCAAAACTAGAATAAATACATATTCACAATATTTTTTAATAAATGTATACTTTCACAAGAATGTAATCATTAAAATAGATTGTAGTACTTGCAATTTAATTTTCCATATTAAATAAGCAGTTTCTTTTCTCATTTTTTTCTTAAATCCAACTGCATATAATTGATTAGTTGATCGCAAAGTAACTTGCTGACAATTCCAGATATATAAATTAAAAATATCATGTAATAACTTATTTATATTAACTTATTTTCAGAATTATTTTTATTTTATATAAAAACTGATTTCCAGAAATTAAACCATTCTTGAAGATTTTATAAGTAAAAAGTAAATGAATAAACAAATAAATAACAAATTTATGTATAATAATAACAAACAATCCACACATTAAAAATGTATTAGCTATATTGTTATGATATTAATTTATGTATGTAACATTAATAACAGTAGTAAGATAATATTTTCATATTTCTTTTATATTTATTTCCCATACAAAAGTAATTCATTTGGCAATTAACAAAAGCAATAAATTAAAGGAAAATCCAAGCTATCAAACTAAAAATAGTTTAGTGAATTTAACATGTACTTGTTAAGAAAACGCCCTGTTCTTGTAAATATAGAGGATTTTTAGGAAAGAAGGATTAGTTGAAAGAAGATTTAATTGGTCATTTTTCATATATCAAAAAATGAAAATAGCAGAAAGAACTACATACATTTCTTCAGGTGAAAACTTTTTCTTATGCTCTGATTTATGTTGATTTTCATATGACTTTGAACGCCTATGCCTTGATTTTTCAATTGATGGACTGTGAGAAGTTTTTCTATGTTTCTTGGATGTTTTAGAAGATTCCTTTCTTTTATGAGAATTGCGATCTGTCTCACTTCTAAAAATAAAATAAAATAGATAACACAAAGAAATTCTATGCAGGTTGAATTAAAATTAAAAATACTCAATAGCTCTTAAAAAGGGCGAAAAAAAAAAAAAAAAAGAATATTTTACGCATATGTTTAAGATAAAATATATATACAGTAAAATCTCCATAACAGACACTTCCTAATAGTAAACACCTTTTTCAATTCCCAACACAAACATTTTTGTATATTTTTATTTCTGAAAAGCAGACAAATTCTGCAATCCTGATGCAACTGCTGTTGAGAGGTTTTACTGTGTGTGTGTGTGTGTGTGTGTGTATATATATATATATATATATATATATATATATATATGAAAGGATAAAAATTAAAACTCTTTTTAAAAATCTAAAGTTTAAAATTAAAAGTTCAAAATTTAAAATTTCCAAATTTTCTCTACTTTGAAAGCCCGTATTTAAATCTGAATTGCCTCTGTTAACTTTGTTTTCCAGCCTAACATTTATCACTTTCATACTTCAAAATTGTTCAATCTTTAAGAGTAAAAATGCTGACTTTATGCGAATCTCCTTTCTTCTGGTTACTAGCTGAGCCCCAGATTTACCAAACCCATAAAATGTCATGACGCCTGGATATTTTCTAGCGCCTATTAAATGAAAACACCCCACATTTCCTTGGTATTGCACTCTGTCGGAAATAATCCGAGTTATTCAATATTTAAGACGAGAAAGTAAAAAAATCCATGCTCTTTTTTCCACCATGCCTTGGCCACAAAATAATGTTGCTCGAACGAGCTCCATGAAAGAAAAATGGAGTTTTAAACTAAGAGAGTCTAACACCCCAGTTGGGCTTTATTTTTGTTAAAGAGTCATGTACAAAGGAAAATAAAATCTTGGTCCATATTTCATTGACTTTTGCTTATTAACCACGACTACACATGCAAGCGAAAAATTGAAGTAAGCCGTGCAATGAGAAACCTAATGAAGCAAAAGCGGACATACAGTCGAACCCGGTTATAGCGTCATTCAAGGGACCACAATAATTATGACGCTATAACCAAGTGACGTAATAACCGAGGTTGGGTCAGAAACATGGGGTATAAGTAAAGAACGCATACACGCTACGCTATTTACACCTAAAAGGTAAGAATGGTGGTATAAATTTTATAATAAATTATAAAATGAGTATATAATGGTATGGTGGTACAAATTGTATAATAAATTATAAAATAAGTATAAATTACGCTTACTGTATTTTTCCAAGGAAAAAATGAATTTATTCCTGCATAACATCATAATATTAGAGCTAGGAGGACATATTTGGAGAGAAAAAATGTTCAATCTTTATTTGTTTATTTTTCGAGCAAAATAATTTTCGTTCCATGTCATCTTCAATGTGTCGATAAATTTAAAGATCGTTGAATCTGTGATTTGGGATTCATAAAAACGTGCCAACAATCTTATTGCTTGCTGAGCATCTTTAATTCCAGGTGGTGGTACTTCATCGATTTGTTGTCCTTCTTCGTCATCACTGACAGTTTCCTCTGTTTCTTGAACTTCTCGGACAATTTCCAAATCAGATTTAAGTTCCGAAGTTATCACACCGTAATCTACAGCAACAAATTCGTCTAAATTTTCATGAAAAAACAAATCATCAGACCTTCCGAATCGACAATTCCACCGTGACAAAGGCCAATCTTCTTCATCTTCTTCTCTTTGTGGGATTTCACTAACACTTTCTTCTGCAGAAACAAAACCGGCATGTCGAAATGCATTTCGAATCTTTTATTTCTGAAACACGTCTCCAGGCTTTATCCAAAAAATTAATTGCATTTAAAAGATTTATACTGCAAACCTTATTTTCATCAGAGCATTCTAAAATGTGCATAAGCACGCACTTCCAATAGTTGCTCTTAAGGCTTCTTATGGCACCTTGATCCATAGGTTGCAGCTTGCTTGTACAATTTGGTGGTAGGAACACGAACTGTATTCTCTGCAAATTTTTCACACCAGGATGGGCAAGACAGTTATCCACTAAGAGTAGAATCTTTCGCTTTTGTTGACAGAGTTCCTTATCCCATCGCCTCAATTCAGCTTCAAAAACTGGGATGTCATCCAAGCCTTTCGACTGTGTTGGTAGTTGACCAGAAGCGTCTTGACGTTTGGACTTTCCAATCATGGTCAAGGTTTTCTTCTCTGATCCAGTCATATTTCCGAACACAAGAACTGTAATTCTTTCCTTCGATAATTTTCCACCAGAACACTTTTCATTCTTAAATGAAAGAGTTTTATCGGGAGTAAGCTTAAAAAAGAGCCCAGTCTCACCTGCTTTGAAAATGTCATTGTCTGCATAGCCTTGTCGAACTTTCAGCCATACATCGCTTAGCCACTCCTGAACACACTTATTGTCTACACTTTTTTCTTCTCCACATACCTTGTGAAACGCTATGCTGTGACTTGCCTTAAATCAATCTATCCAACCATTGGAGCAAACAAAATTTGTATGCCCAAGCAACTTGGCAAGATGTTCTGCTTTTGTCATCTACATTGGACCACTGATCGGTACATTCATAGATCTTTGCTGTTTAAACCATTTTAACAATGCCCTATCAAGATCTTCCTTATCCGGCTTCCTCAATCGCTTAACATTCTTGCCATTTTGTTCAAAGGCACTTGAGATAAGGAGTAGAAGTTTCATCCTGTTCACTGCATACCCCCCCCTTCCCCCCGATCCACAGTTATTTCCTACCCGATACAGCAGGATAGGTCCGAAAAATTGTGTGTAGGGGTGAACTTGAACCAGCTGTGATTTCAATGTTTCCCATCAGTGACGAATTGGACTTCCTTGTTTTGAAAAAAGATTATACTGCCCCATTTTCTGAGATATTAGTTTGTACATATTTTTTGACGCAATAACCGGCGTCATCGCTTAAGTTATGTTGTTATTTCCAAGTTACTATAACATTGGTGTCTATGGGCGTTTGTTTCGTGGGGATTGTGGAATTTGACGTTGTAACACAGGACACTATTACCGGGTTCGACTGTATCTTTTACCAGGACAAAAAATGAGGATGAGCAAATATTATTACATATATATACAGGGTGGGCCAAAAGTCATGCATCATAGGCTATGATCACCTACAAATTAAAAACAATTTTAAAAAAAATTAAAAAATTAAAAAACTCCTGTGATGCGGGATTTGTGGTCCACCCATAGGCTATGATCATCTACAAATTAAAAAAATTAAAAACCAAATTAAACAAATTAAAAACTCCTATGATGCAAGACTTTTGGCCTACCCTGTATATATAAACTAATATTTTAGAGAAGGTACAATTATCTGCTGTTAAACTAATAATAATGATTAGAATGAAACACATCATGCAGAACTATTCAAGACAATTTTATGGGCAAAAGAAAAATATGAAGGGTGGGGGAGAAATATACATTTAAAAGGGAGGGGCAGTGTAATTTACATGATTGATTATTTATTTATTGTTTCTAAAAAGCGACAAATAGGACAAAAGATTTTTTTTTTTTTTAACACTTTCCAACCTAGTTGTGAAAAGTGTTTATGACTTCAGTTTGTCTGGTCGTCTGTCCGTGTGCTCTAAATCCCGTAAATATGCTCAGATTGCCCTGCAATTTTTATATGTTATTGTCGTCATCTATAGCATGTTCCCTATTTCAACTGAAGTATGTAGCACTTGTACTTTTTTTACAGGGACACTCAAAAGAATTCCGTTACATTATGGTTTATGGGGAAAAATCATTTGCGGTTTATTTTAATGATGTTACACAATTTCCAACACATTGTAATTGATATATATCACTAAGGTGCTTTACAAGAAGATTAATATGGAATATGATGTGCGCACTTATAGTTACTTTACAGGGACAGTCAAAAGAATTCCGTTACATTACGTCTATGGAGAAAATCGTTTGCAGTTTAATTAAATAATGTTTCACTATTTTAAATGCATTGAAATTTATATATATCACTAAGGTGCATTACAAGAGGCTTACTACAGAATACTGTGTGTATAGCAGTCATTGTTCATTTACAGGGACATGCAAAAGAATTCTCTACTGCCTGTTACCAATAATTCCTGGAAGTGCGTTTTAAGTTACTGAACGCGATTTTAAATTTAACTCACTTTTTGTCTATTACTTGGTGTGTATAAATTCTGTGGATCCTATACAGGGCAGCACAAAAGTTCGCAAACATTTCCGTTTATTGACAGAAACTCCAGAAGGAGAATTTTAAACTGTGCTACGCATTTCCTAACTAAACTAAAATTTAGCATCCTATGTAGTATATATATACAAATCTATAGATCATATACAGGGCTGAATAAAAGTATTCGGATATGTTTCCGAATATTGTATATGTTGGGAATTCTTGAAATTATGTTTTTAAATATGTTATGTGTTTTCCAAACTGTTTACTTAGATGTTATCTTTCAGCTTATTAAACGGTAATGATTTGTAAAATTATTTTGGAAGCGTTGGAAACAGTGATAGAAATTGGGAAATGAAAGGTAGGCGTCAAATAACGCCTGCTGTAAATATGTTAGGCGTCAAATGAAAACTTCTAGTTGCAATTTCTAAAATTTGCAGAACTGTACCGTTATATGCTACTTTATAGAAAAGCATGAATATTTTGCTTTTATTTAAATTATTGAAGTTCTTAATCTACAATGTTATAATAATTGAAGCAACTGTAAAACTGATAAAGCATTTGTAATTAATACTACATTTAGAAATTAATAGAAAAATGTATTTAACCATGTTAAACAAAATTTTATCAGTTGTTGATAATTATACTTAAATTTAGTAAAAGAACAAAAAAAAAAAAAACTATATATACAATATAATTACAGACAAATATTGTTAACATGAAATCTAAAGGATCACATTTCGTGTGTCCTTTGTAAAGGACCACATTTTGTGTACATGTGTTAACCGTTAAAAATAATAGTACCATCTTATCTGTTGGAACTACATTATTAATTCATGTTAAACAAAAATTCAGATGAAGCGATTTAATACTAACAATGCTTGACTGTGCATATAGATTGCAAAGATGCATATAGATAACAAGCTGTTCATTAAACAATACCCACTAATTTTAATAAAGTTAAATACTAAAATCAGGACGTCTAACCATGTTTGATGTGAGACCAAATTTTCAAAAGCGGGTGATTGGCTAAGTTAAACAAAAAATAAGTGTTTAAAAAAGTTACGCGTCAAATTTGACGCCCAGGAATAATTTTGTAGTCGTCAAATGCTATAATGAAGTCGCATTTGACGACTAACGACTGCTAATTTCGAACACTGGTTGGAAAGTGTTACATAATCTATGCTTGATGCATGATTTTTCCTTCTTGTTTAATGATTATCCAGATTTTAAACTTTTTATGCTGGGGTGGTGTAGGAGACAGAGAATGAAAAGCAGAATTTTCACACAAGAATTTTGTTAAGATTATGTATTTTTTAAAAAGTGGAAATCTGCCAAAATATGGGAGATTCTCTGTTCTTGAATTTAGAAATAATTTTTTTGCACCCAAAAAAGGTTATGAGGGGGAGGGACATAAATTTATAAATGGAGAAAGAAAATCAGAATTGTTTATAAGGGGGCGGGGGCTTACTTTTGAGAGAGGGCTTATAATTGAGATTTACAGTAAGTATATTTTGCCTTTTCCCATGAATGAACAGTTTGAAATGAAAGCATGCAAGAGCTTGATTGTTTTAAGGTATTTATTTCAGCCAATAATATATAGCATATAATTTTTTTTTTTTTTTACATAAACTTAAAAATTACTGTGTTAAGCATGATGAAAATGATGGCCTGTGTTTGGGCAAAGAAGATGGAATCTGGATTTCGGACTTTGCATTGTATTTACAAACAATTAAGATGATGTAATCTTATTACAGAATAACGTTTTTTTCTTATTTTTTGTAGCAATCATTATGGTTATATTCATGGTAGAAGTGAACAAAATAATCAACTAAATTTTCTTATTCAAGATCTATAAGAAAATTCCTTTCTATATAATTAATCAATATAGTTTAAAGAAATTTGTTAAAGAAATAGTGTCAATTTTCAGCATGATATATCTATATCTATATATATATACAGTCGAACCCAGGATATAGTGAACACTCTGATATAGTAAACTTTTTTGCTGGTCCCGTCCGAACTCCCATTTAACTAATGTTATTTTATACGTTTATAGTGGACAGCTGGTATTTTGGTAGTTTGTTTATAGTGGACTCAAATTTTATTTTCCTAGATTTCTTTTTTTAGTTCTCCAACTTTAAACTTACACTAGTAGTGACTGCAAATGATGACACAGCTTTATATTGTGTCAAATTTCACTCTTTCACGGTCATCGCCTAAACAGCACGTGCTTCTTCTTCCTCTCCTCTCCCTATTACAGGAACAAACCTCTCTTCTTCGTTTCTCCCTAATTCTAGGAATAAGCTCTGGTGTTCACTTGCTAACTTCGTCCCTCGCCACTCGGTATAATCGGAACAGTCCAAGATTGTCCCTCGTTTTACAGTGTCTCTCTTCATTATTCTTTTGATTGATTTGAGATAAGACGTTTTTTCAAGAGCAGCTAAACATTTTGTAAAAACGGCAAATTCTTTGAAAAGAAAAGCATTTTCGATTGATGATAAGGTTAAAATAATTAAACGTATTGAAGATGGAACAAATCTATCAGCATTGTGCAAGGAATTTTCCTTGTCAAAATCTACAGTTTCGAACATTTGGAAAAATCGTAGTGCGACTCTTGCTGCAAACTATAAAAATTTGGATTCTTTGAAGAAACTACGTCGGGCTGAAAGAGAAAATGTGGAAGAAGCTCTATTAAAATGGTTCACCATTCAGTGGGATAGAAATCTTCCTGTGACCGGACCCATGCTTCAAATTAAAGCGAATGAGTTTGCCGAAAAATTTGGAGAAAACAGTTTTGTGTGCTCTAATGGATGGCTGGATAGGTTAAAAAAACGTAACAATATTTCTTGTAGAAAGATTGTCGGTGAAGCAGCAAGTATTTATGCATCGGATGTGGAAAAGTGGAAAGCTCAAGTGTGGCCGGATGCAATCCAGGGTTATGAAGGCAAGGATATTTTTAATGCTGACGAAGCTGGATTATTTTACAAAATGACTCCCGATCAGACGTTAAAATTTAAAGGAGAAAAGTGCACTAACGGGAAGCTCTCGAAAGTGAGAATAACTGTTCTTGTATGTGCAAATATGAATGGATCAGAAAAGAGAAAATTAACTGTCGTGGGTAAATCCCAAAAACCAAGGTGTTTTAAAAATGTTAAAAAACTGCCCGTCAATTACAAAGATAATCAAAAATCCTGGATGAGTTCCAGTTTTTTTTTAAGAACTTCGACAATGGGACAATTATTTGTTGAAGCAAAAACGTAAAATTGTTCTCCTTGTCGACAATTGCACAGCTCATCCCCACTTAGAAAATCTGAAATGCATTAAGCTCATTTTTTTGCCTCCAAACACGACTTCTGTGTTACAGCCCATGGACCAGGGCGTTATTCGCAGCCTGAAGTCCTGAAACAATACGCAACTGTTTCAGACGCGCAGGTCTTTCGAAAGATGTGTTGTGGGAAGGAAAAGATGCCAACGTGGAGGACGAAGATGAAGATGAAAGCTTACCAATAACTCTGTGGCTGGAAAAGCATAATGGGAACATTTTTCCAAGGGACGTTACTGAGCACTTCGAATCTTGCGATAATGAAGTGTATACTTCTGGTACCCCCACAGATGATGACATTGTATCTGAAGTTAAACAAAAGAACGATGTTGAAGAAGACTTAGAAGACGATATTGAAGATAAATTTCAAATTTCGGCACCTTCTATCTTGGAAGTGAAATCGGCAGCGAATATCCTGAACATTTTTTTTTCTACAGAAAATGTGGACCAAAAAATATTAGATGCTTTACTAATTGTTGATAAGAAAATTGATGAACTCTACTTAAAATCGAACTGCATTCAATCAAAAATCACAAATTTTTTCCATAGAATGTAAAAATAAAATCAAGTTTTAGTAAGTAACTTTTTTCTTTTTATTATTTGATTTATTCTCAATTTAATTAGTTAATAATTTGTAAGTAAATAACATATTATAGCAATCATTATTTTTAACAATACATCATATACTAAAAAATCAATAATAACAATCATGTGCAAAAAATATTTTCTTTTTAAAGAATTTGGATATAGTGAACCATCGGTTATAGTGGACATATTTCTGGATCCATAGATGGTTCACTATAGCGGGGTTCGACTGTATAATTAAAATTGATATTCAGACATTTTTAATTTTATCAATATGAACATGAAAATCAAGATGGACAATGAGAAGTTTATATGAGTTTATAAGAATTAGTTGAAGTAGACAAAACAAACAAAAAAATCATTAAAGTTTTTTGAATTAGTGAGAGACTATTTACAAACATTTGCATGTTATATCCATAATGTCTGCATGCTTGATCAATGCACTTTTTTAACGCCTTTTTATTATAAAGATCATACAGACAGTATTAAATTAGCAAAGTTTTGTAACTGAACTATGGTGCTCTGCCCCTAGGCCCTTTGTGAACACCAACCCCCATTTTTTTTTTTTTTTTTTTGTCTTTCTGAAATAGGATAAAAGACAAATCTATTTATCTGTCTATCTATCATTCATTCAGTCATTTTCATCCATACATTAATTAATGCATTCATACATTCAAAATTATACTACAAACTGCGAATTTAAGTTTTCATAAATTCAAATTCATATATTAGGTATTTCATACAGTCGTTACATAAACTAGTTTCATTAACATTTTATAAATATAGGTTTGATTTAATTAAAGTGTTCATTTTAAGCAATGGAATAAAATACAAAAAGTTATTTGTACCTTAATGAATGATGCTTTGATGATTTTGAAACATCAGGAGAAGAGGAATGCTTACGACGCTTGCTATCTGATTTAGACTTTTGATCACTTGATGATGAAGAAGATGATGAAGATGAACGAGCTCTCTTCTTTTTTTCATGCTTTTTCAAATCAAAGGCATTCTTTTTAGGTACTTCAATAAACTGGCGAGCTTTTTTGTGCTTTGTTTTTGACTTCAAGATCACTGGCTCTAATCGATAGTATTGTTTTGGGGAAGAATCATCTTCAGATGAGGATGTTGATGATGATGATGACGATGGAGGAGCTTTTCTTTTACGTTTTCCTTTCTAAAAACATTCAATATTTTAAAAGAATGAGAATCATGAAGAATTCTTAGAGTAACCCGACAAGAAAAACAAGAAAAATGCAATTTAAATAGCAACTATAGATTGTGAATTCTTTTAATTTTACTGAAGTATAAAAGAAAATATATTTGTAAATGCATTATCTTTTAAAAAATTGTATAATGTTATTTCCTTGATAAATGAATATGTAATAAAGGCACATACTTCATAAAAACTTGATGTGTTTATCAACAGAAAAAAAAACACTAATATTTTAAAAGGAATTAAAAAGCCCCATAATACCAAAACTGTTGGTTTTAAGAATTTTATTAGCAAAAACAGCGCAAGTCTGATCATATATCTTCGTTAGTTCCCTTTCCACACATCTGCCAATTTAAGCAGATCATATTTTTGTACTTTTAATATAATTTAGATCACATTTTATTAAATGGAAATTACAAAAAACAATCATTGCTTTTTAAATATTTTTTTATTTTTTTTAAAGCTAATAAGACATGCATAAGCAATTTTTAACAGAATCAAAACATTTGCTCAGGTTTTAAAACAACTGAAATTTATTAAGGGATAGGCAGAAAGAGGAATGGATGTTTTATACCTGATATTCATATTGAAAAATGGCATACTTTACTATGAAGAAGCAAAGTGAAAGCCAATAAAACAAAATTTGGTACTTTAACGATATAGAGGCCTTGGCGAGATAGAGAAAATGGCCTTGGAAAGAGAAAGAAATTTGACAATATATTTTCTGACAACTATTTACTGTTTCATATACACAGGAAATTTTTTCAATATTTGCACAATTTAATTTAATATAAAGAAGCCATTTATCTAATTTCATATACAAACAGAAGTAAATTGCAAATAAAAACCATATATATATACATACATATATATATATATATAATGTTTATATACATAAATTCATATATAAATAAGCATAAAAGTTCATTAGGTTTGTTTTCATAGCTCTTCATATCATTTGGCAACAAATCTCACTTTCTGAAGCCAAAATTATACCAAGCTTTTTAAAGAAAATACCAAGGCCCCTATAGTGGAAAAGTACCTGATTTTTTATTTTTTATTTTAGTAGAGCAAGGAGAAATTTATTTATGGCTAACCACAAATATAACATTTCTGTGCCTTCACAGAAAAGAATATCAGAAAAATACTCCTATTTTAATAAGTTTTTTAACAGAAACAATACCAAATATCAGGTTTCAAAGGTTTATAAAACCATTTTAAGACCTTTCAGTTAAAAAAATATACATTGTTTCAGAAGGATGATTCTTAAAATAATATACTATGCATAGTGGATGCATACTATGAGTTGATAATATAGAGCAGTTTTAGACCCAGAAGCAACAACACCAGTCCACAGGCTTTAACCACGAAAGAATATGCACAGTTTTTTTCACGGCACCTATCAAAATTCTCTACTGAAAATTGATACTTATTATGGAGCTTATTCTGATCATAAATCAGAGATTAGTATCAAGGGAGCATGATTGTTATCTCTCAACTGCCATTTAACGATGTTATGGTGATAAGGAATAAGTCCTTTAAATTTATAAGCTTTACAAAATAATAATAATAATAATAATAATAATAATAATATTAATATAAATTTTAAAAAAGGAAGGTTGAGGGGGAAATGATTCTGAAGGAATGTATATTAACATTACTTGAACCTTTTTCTTGAAAAATTCTAAGATTTTAAAGCAGTTTAACTAAATATAAAGAACTTTATCTATATTAATAAAAGAAAGATGTTTGGCTGTGTGTGAGTGTCTGTCGGTGGTCGCTTGGGAAATCTACTGCACACGGAGGTCTGAAAACTTGGATGAGGGTAGTTCAAGGCAGGTCCAAATGTACTTAGTCTCAGATTTTTCATTTTTTGTAAACTAGCCGAGATATTAATTAAAAACTACAATGTACATCACAAAATGAAGCACTGCTGCAGTTGTCTGTGCCAAAACTGCATTTCCAAGATTTTACAAACAGAAGGAAATGAACAGTGGAAAAACATTCAGTTTTCATTGCATTTTGAAACTGTCGCATCTGTTTTTCAGATCGAAATAGGTAAAAATAAAAAATACACTGGGTACTTATTCTGGATACTTTCACAGTCCTAACGATATTATTTGTTAAAAATAATAATACTTACCATTTCTATAAGAAATATTTTCCAAATGTCGATTTCATGTTTTTTTTTCCTGTATATTTACTGCTGTTTTTTTCTGCATCTGGTTTCCTCATCAAAATCCAAAGAAACAAAAAATAGCCATGTCTTTATGATATTTCTGCGTTTTAATGATATATTTTATTTTTTTAAAATATATTAATAATATTTACTGTTTCAAAAAAGTAAGTAAATAAATAAATAAATAAATCCGAATGCCAATTTTGTGTTTCTTGTTTTTTCTGAATTTTTAAAAATCTGCATCTTATTTTCTGGATTGAAGAGGAAAAGACATATTCATGGTATTTTTGTCATTCTAATGATGTTTTTGTTTTAGAAAAATATTAATATTTACCTTTTCAAAAACGTTATTTTCTGAATGCGTTTTTAACTTTTTTTTTTCTGCCAATTTAAAATTTTTGCATCCCGTTTTCCAAATCAAAATATAAAAAAAGAAAAACTTGTTTCTAGTACTTTTCCAGTTCCAACAGCTTCTTGGATTTAAAAATATTAATATTGACTATTTCATAAACAAAATTTCTGGAAATCCTTTCATGAATTTGCCTGACTTTTTTTTTTTTTTTCTCTCAGTACCTTCCCAGCTATTATTTTGTGCTGTGTCAGAAGTGCGACTTGCAACTTTATTGTACTCACATTTTAAAAGGAGGCAGGTAGTGTTTTATATTGCTTAGGTTTTCTCTGGAACTTTTGGTCAGAAATGAAAGTTTAACATATCTAAATGTCAGAAATTAAACCAACAATCACTATAATAGAGCAACCTTAGTTTGTTTGCATAAATTTTCATTTAAAAATATAAAATGATACAAATTCAAGAGTGAACACTGGCAAAGGCAATGGGGGCTCTCAATTTATTTTCATTTGAATAGAATTTTATTTAAAGATATAAAATCATACAAAATTGAGGGTGTATGCTGACGAAGGCAATGGGTCCCCAACATAGGTTCATTTGGAAAGATTTTCATTTAAAAATATAAAATCATTCAACACCGATTTTAAGTATATTTAAGGTTATTATCACAGGCCCAGGCAACACTGACAGGTCAGCTAGTTATATGATATGAAATGAAAATTTAATTTTCAAATTACATATAGCTATATGATATAA
Source organism: Maratus michaelseni (assembly GCA_963931845.1). Classification (NCBI taxonomy): domain Eukaryota; kingdom Metazoa; phylum Arthropoda; class Arachnida; order Araneae; family Salticidae; genus Maratus; species Maratus michaelseni. The sequence goes on from OZ007594.1 coordinate 216,741,462, forward strand.
AACATCTAAAATCTTAAAGCATAAGCTACATTTTTCTTTCAACTTTTGAAATGTTCAAATATCATGCTGAGAAAATAAAGAAATATTTAGTAGAAATATTTCTTTCAAGCTTTGGCTAAAGTTAGATCATTCAATATAAAGTTAATAGATTTTAAGGTTACTGAATTTCAAATAACTGTGGTTTACCTTAAAATTTGAGTTATAAATCAATCAGGGGGGAGGACATTTATAATTTATTAATAAAAAAATAAATAATAAAAAGAAAACTATGGCTATTGTAAACTACAAGAAATATAAAAGTATATTAATCAAACAATCTATAGTTGCTTTTAGAGTTGAAATTTAAACAGTAAGGATATTTTTACGAATCAGAAAATAAAGCGTAAAAGAAAATTCTAAAAGAAAAAAAAAGTGAAACACATTAACAAACTTACTTTATTTCAAAATCCATACCAACTTGACAGGACGCATATTGTAAGGTAATACAAAAACTTAATAATTTGATTTTAAACTCAGGATAAAATTCTCACTTAATTCTACTGTGCAATTTTAAGAAAACATACAAAGAAAATAGGAAATAATCTTATATCATTATACCTCTAAGATATATACCTAATATTAAATGTCTAGAATTTTAGTCATTTTTTTAGTTAATTCATTTGACTTACAGATAAAGAAATGATCAATAAGAGATGTGTTGCATGCATATTGCTAACTATAGCAAAATTCAATCTTTGAAGGAGAAAAATAATACACAAATGGCTGGTTAAGTGAAAAAAATTGTTAAGCCTTTGTATTAATGGGTACTATTAAGAATATATTTCTTAGTTTTTCACACATGTGATTTCATTTTAACTTTCTATATGTATATATAATACAAATTATTTTAAGATTTTAATTATATTTCTGGCCTTCAATAAGTTGAGCCCAATTAAAAAATCAATATCATAGCAGATAATTACTTTAGGTAAGAGATATTTTTTCGCTTTGTTACAGTAACTCAAATGCATAAATTTATATTGTTTCTGAAATCCCGTTAATTTCTAATTTTAAATATATATTTAAAACACATACATTTATAGTTACATATACTATAGATGCAGCTTAATTTAATAACATATGCAACTGTTTTTTTTTTTTTTAATTTATTGAAATGTATTACTAGCATTTATTCAATATACACAACAAGAATGCATTGTCAACACACATTTTACAAAACTATGGAAGTGATAAATATTATATGTATGATGTATTAGTATTATGAAGAGCATGAATTTTAAAAGGAAACATTGCAAATCAAATTAACATTTAAAAATATGAAAAGTTTTAAGTGGTAAAGTTGATTATATTGGTTTGTGAATAGCACAATAGTTTTCTACCTAGAAAAATCCTAGTATGGAGATGATTCAAAAAACAAGAGACAATAATCAACAAATCATATTTAGAGATGCAAATTTCAGGCTAATCATTATTAAAGGAATAGCATAACAAAATTTTTTTGCTTAGATAAGCTATTTTAATTTTCAAACTTATTAGAAATTTAAATAGTGTATAATCATGTTATTCTCAAGTTAATTAAATATTTTTTAAGATAGAAAAACTGCCAACAAAGCAAAAACATACCCATAATTCCATTATAATAGAAGTCTACCTAAGCATAATCAGCAACTTAAGACCACTTACAATTTTAACAATCCTGTCAACTAAGTTTTGTTGAACTTTAAGCAGAGAATTTTTTCCTCTTGCAATGGATTGTGGATAAAACTGTTCACTAATCTTCTGACTGAGTCACAATACAGCATTTATAGTGCTTCTCACTTGACATTGTGGGAAGGGTAAAATGCTCGATTTTTCTTTCATAGATACAGCAAAATTTCAATTAAATCCCCACTTTTCCTTAAATTTCATACTAGCAGAAACTGCTTTAGGGATATATGATATTCTCTTTAAACTCAGTAAACTAAGATATTTAAGTTTATTTCTGTACACAACTTAATCAAATTACATGATATAGGAAGAAAATATCAAAATGTAATATTTAGTATAAATTCATCTATTTTGAGATTATTTTTATTGAGCTGTCGACAATTAAAATTTTTGTTCTGACAAATGAGGAATATACATAAATAATAGCATAAAAAAAGTAAATTATGATACAAAAAAAAAAAAAAAAAAAAAAAAAGGAATAAAATACAAATAATAAAATTAATTTTGGTTTTTAAAGTTTATGGAGACACAGAAAATTATTTTGAAAACAGTTGTTAGGGGACAAAAGCAAAAGAAATTCATCAAGAAAACCAGGATTAAATTAAAAATATATCAATTTTAAGAGCAGTTCATTATTTGTACATGGCATATGCCCATCAAAGTAGCTAAACTCTCAGAAATAATTAAGAGTAAATATTTTGAACAAAAAGATTTATTTTTCTTAAACATGTAATTTCATGAAATGCATTAATGCTAATAAATATATTTTAAAGAAATTTATATAATACTTTAACTTCATTTAAAGCTTTTGTCAAGAGTTTGGGAACAGCATATATCCGAAAAAGAATGGGATACAGTCAATAGACAAACAACCCTCATAACAAACTTTTAATATTACGATGAATCTTGATGGATATAATGGTTTACAGTCTCCTCCATAAAGAAAATTCCTGATCTGAGAAATTTTTCCTAACATAATATTATTGTAAAATGGATTTAAAAAAGAACAGCAGTGACAATTTTTATGAATGCATCAGAGCATTCTGTAAAAAAAGTTTCTAACCACAGAGAAATTAAAATAATCAGAATAATAAAAATAAATATACAAATTCTATGACTCTATTATTTAACAAAATATAATTATAAGATACATTTTTATTTTAAAGTTAACTATACACAAAGATAAGAGCAACCTTTACATATTTAATTACTATAAAAATTGAATAAATATAATTGATTCTACGAACTTTTAAATAAAATTAACTGCAATTAGATTTCTAACATTTTTTAAAATAATAAAAAACAAAAATAAACTGTTTAAAACTTTTAGTAAATGAATAGGAGAGAGAGAGAGAAAAAAAAGGAGGGAATGATCAAAAAGCCTTAAAAAAGAAGGCTAGAATATAAAATGGAAATACATATTTACTAATCTCTGTGCATATCAAAAGCAAAATACTTACAAAGATATATCCTACAGTGTGCAGTTCAGTATTGAGATAAAATGGATAAAATTCAGAAATGTATTTTTGAAAAAATGAAACATTTTATTTATTAAAACAAAATAAGCTACCCTTCATGCATTTAAAAGGGAGAAAATAGAATGCCAACAGATTTTATATATTTTACAAAATCTACATGTAATAATAGTATCAAAATACATTTTATTTAAATATAACAAAAAATACAATTAGAACTTTGGTAACTCAACATATTCGGAAATTTCAATACTATTTTTTACACTACAAATTACAACCATTATTAAACTGATTTCAATGTACTATAAATATTCTAAAGACATCCTGGATAATCACTTGTGTGCTGACTAGTATTTATGAAAATATAGCAGCATATTTTTTACACACACACATACATACATATATCCTTTTAAAGTTTTTTAACAAAAAATGTCATATTTCTAATTTTTAAGTACTTATTTTGTAACTGCATGGGAAAAAACAAACAAATGAACAGCATAAAGCCTAAATTCAATATTGGATTAATAAGATTAAGAAAGAAAAATTCATTTTTATTTGTCAGTTGATAGAGAAATGAAAATTGTTTGTCCTTATCATACTTGTAAATATTACAGAGAGCTAAATAGAATTTGTAAAATTTTCTACTATTAGTGACATTAGATGCCCCTATATACAAAAAGCTTTAAAAACCCACAATTCATAAATCACATATAACACAAAAGCTATTGAAAATAAATTCTAATTTCGCTATCCTAATAATTTCATCAGGTTTCCCTTAAAAAAAAAATCACCTTTTCTTTGCACTTCTGACCTCCACTCTCCCTTACTTAATTAAAAATAAAGGGATTATAATAATAATAATAAAAAAAGAACAGTTGAAATTGATTAACAACTGATCTATATATTTGAAGATAACCATGTTAGCATAAAGGGAAAAATAACTTGATTATAAAACAGAACCTAAGGTCTAGGAATATAAGTTGAGTTATCAAGGTTTTTATAGATGTCTTTGAAATTCATTAAGTATAAAAAAATTATTAATGAAATAGTATATGTAATGGCCATATATACATGAAAATCTTTTAAAGTTATCTTTAAAAAGAAAAAAAAAGTTTAGAAAATACCATTAGAGAAAAGAGATAGTAAAATATTTTATCAATAAGTAGTAAATAATTTTTAAATATTTTAATTGTTGAAAAATGTTTAGCAAAAAAGATATGACCATGTTTTGCAAAAATAAAGTAACTGACTTAAGTTAGATGTTTAATATTATTTTACAGTATAATAAAATGAAATGTAATAATGAAAATTTTATTCAGACAATTTTAGTTAAATGCAATCAACATTCTAAAGATATTTTTATAAGGTCATTAAAAAAAAAAAAAAAAAAAAAAACATTATGTATGATATATGCTACTTACAATGTATAAAATATTTCTTTTAAAACTAAATTAATTTAAGTAACATTACAAATATTAAAGAGCACATATACATACAAATAAATTACATCAATTTACCTTAGCCTCATATATATCCTTCCTAGATCTAGATTCTTTTGAATACAGGAAACTTTCTGAGCTGGAACTTCTTTTTTTATGCCCCTTGAGGTTTTTTTCATTTTTTGAAGAATGTTTGTGCTTCTTGCGTGATGATGTATCACTATAAGGAACAAAATCCTGCATTTACTACATTATAAAAGAATATGTATGAAGAGCTATGTATCATTTTCATCATCTAAAAATTTCTTAGTATTTTATATTTTTTATGAATATTTATTTAAAGTTCATATGAATAATCATAAAAAGCAAGGCATTGAGAAAAGAAGAATGTATATTTGTACTGACTATACGGTTAAAAAAAAGCAATAATTTAACTGCAATTGTTCTTACTGTGCACATGACACACACATGGATAAGTACCGTAAAAGTATCTACTAGGTTTCCTTTTATTCATAAATGCCACAATATGCTCATTGATTTATTAATTTTTTGCATCGAATACAACTTTTCAAAGTAGTGGAATGACAATGGAAATATATGTTTAGATTGAAGAATATTTTATGAATCTTAAATCCTTTTAACAAAATAGACTGAAATGTAAATGTATCTTTGTATTGTTTTACAAAAAAGGAACACTGCTACCAAATCAACTGAACAATCAAGTAGCCAGGGGCATAGTTAACACTATTTCTACTGGTGTAAAACAATTCTAAATTTATTGCAACGATGCTATATTCATGAACTAGCAGACCCCGCTTGGTTCTTTTAAACATTTAATATATTTTTTCCCCCATGCATGCAGTGCTCTCATGTAACATACACATCTTAATTTTTAATACTTCACTTGGAGAGAAAAGATAACAAGAGGAAAGCATTTCAAACAAATTATATTCTATTACAATCTAGCAGTTAGTGCTAAAATTGCATTCAGAATGTATTTCCTTACTGGTTTCAAAATTTTGAATATAAAACTGCCAACCAAATATAGTATCGATAAAATACACATTAAAACATGCTTAAAGTTTAACAACATATATCCTATATAGGGATGACTACTCGAAAATTTAAAGAAATATTAAAAGAACATATTTTCGACATTAAGTTTAATCGTCCATCCACAGCATTATCGAGATTAAATCAGTGACAGATTTTAAATATTGATTTTGAAAATGTGAAAATTATAGTTCCTGCAAATAACGATTTTACAGCTAAAATCAGAGAGTCATTGGAAATTTTATGTAAAGGAAATAGAGCCTGTAATGATTGTTTATCCTATAATGTACCTAAAATCTGGTTTAATATTTTGAAATTATCTAGAACCCCAGCGCCGGAACTTACGGATTTTTCCTCATACACCCCTACAGAGTAATAGACTGGGCCTCGTTAAAACTCCGTTACATATTGGCACAGTGAAAGCTACATTCGTACATTCAGTTCAGTCAAAAGTTCCCCATTGATGATGATCGCGTTAGTGATTGAAAGGTCTTGGGTGTAAATAATTATGTTTTAACATCTTTTTGTCACCTTTTAAGCATGTTTTAATAATGTGTATTTTATCGATTTTAAATACAAGATGAATATTTCATTCCACTTCAATTTTGTTTTTTTGAATTTCTCTGTCAAATATAGTATAGAGTGACCAATATGCAGAGGCCAGTCAAATCTCAAATGTTGATCATACTTCATATGCATCTAAACTTTTAAAGTGAATCTTGAAGAGGAAAAAGAAACAAAAAAAACACAGCATACACAAAAAAATATGGTAAACTTCTTTTTAGAATGACAGTAATCACTTGAACTTTTACCTTTGTAAACATGAGAAGATTTTTATTTAACTTCCTTTAAAGGCAAACCTCTTTCAAGCCATATGTTAGATAGAAAGAAATATTGGTGAAAAAATAGATGATTTTACTTTTATTTGAAAATAGGAATAGATAATATTGAAATAATAATTTTGGATTTGAAATATTTATATTTGCAATATTTTTTAGATTTCAAAATAAAAGAATGAGATATGATTTATATATGGCCAGATGATCATATAATCATATAGTGGTTAATTAGTAGTACAATTGCTTTGTGAAATCGTTAAATGAAAAGAAATAATAAAAGATATTCAACATGATAGATTATATAATAACATTGGGCTTGCCTGAATTATACAATATTACTTTTCTTCACATAGAAAACCTATATTTTATAAATATTTGAAAAGTAGAGATGTGCCTTAAATTGTCTTAAATTTCATAATTTTTTCTTATTTAATTATTTTTATTTAATCTAATGATTATTTATGTTTCATTTCAATTGATAACATATACATATCTCTTCATATTTGAAATTAAATGAATTATAACTCTTCATATTTAAAATTACTTAACTGTAATTTATTTATGAAATAAGATTCTTCTTATCAAATGAAATATTAAACAAGTTGGAAATTGTACGTTAAACGTGACAAATGAGGTCCGTTCTAGTTGTATAAATAATCAGATCTTGATGATTTTTAATTCTGCGAAATGAATTATATCGTCTGCAGATTAATTTCTGTAATAAAATAAGTATCTCGGTCGCATCATGATTAAACCTCGGAAGCTCCTATAACAAAAAAGCACTGATTTTTAAAAAATATATCAAATTTCTTAATAAATGTTTTTATTAATATTTTCTAAAGTTTTGATTCGATTTTCAAAAAATTTGAAATGTCTCGACAAAATTATGCAAAGATAATATATCTTAAATTTCAAACCATTCGGTTGGGTAGTTTTTGCGTTGTTATATGCGGACGGACGGACAGACAGACGGACCAGACGATGACAATATGTGCTACGTATTTATTATGAATGCACCTAATTACTTGCTAGGCACATCAATATTAAAATAACATATATATATATATACTCGATGTGTAAAATACATAAGATAATAAACACACATAAATAATAAATTGGTTGTTTTTATTGCATGAGTGCATGAGTATATAAAATTAATAAATAAAAATAAATGAACCAAAAAAATTGTAATTTAACAAATTACAACAACCATTGGGAAAATGTTCCGAAAGCTTTAAAAAAAAAAAAAATTATTCGTCATTTGATTGTAAGTAATTCGCCATTCGATCATCGCATGTCGATGTCGCAGATGTTTCAACCAGCTAACGATAAATGTTGCACGATACATAATAATATTTAACGACGACGAACAACTATGTAAAAACATTTCGTCTGAACTATCGACACAGTTATCATAACCGTTGCATACTGCTACAAATAAATACATTTTCCATCACTACAGTTGAAGAGATCCTGGCATTCTCTGCCCTTGCAAAATTATTCGTCAGAACCATCTACACAATACACATTTTCCCTTACTACAGTTGAAGAGATCCTGGTATTATCTTCCCTAAAAAAAAACATTCATCTGAATCATCTACACAATCAATCTCTCCATCGCACCCCTCACAGCGTTGAATGCATTCGTCATTCGATTGTAAGCAATGTGCCTTTCCATCATCGCATGTCGATGTCGCAGATGTTTCAACCAGCAAACGATAAACGTTGAGCGATACATAATAATATTTAACAACATACTGTCTGGAAGAATTGTTTAAACGAATAGGTTGATAAGACAAGCAACTGAACGCTAATGAGTAACATTATGTCGTGCAAATAAAGCGAAAGTGCTAACCAATATATGTTAACCAATATACCTTAATATTTTATCGGGTCCTTCCTACAATAACTTTAACTCTTGTTTAGATTGATGTCTGAGCTAAAGGTATTTTGAGGAAATTAAAGCTGAAGACCACGTTTTTTGCTTTATAAGATGATTTCTCATACGACGTCCATTTTTGAATTCGGCTTTTTTCCATATATGATAGTTTGCATCTATCCTTTTTGTAACTTTAACATTTTTGTAACAATTTTATGCATTTCTATTGCCTATTCAAAGAAAAATTCTAAAGTTACAGAAATTCATGAAAAACATTAAAAAAAATAAAGTGATCAACCCCATTACATAATGCATGTAGATATGTTTATTACACAGAGAAATAGCATAGCAACATCTATTACCATAGTAATTTTTATTATTATTAGTGGAAGAGAACTCTGTAAAATTTTATAGATATTTAATTAAAAATATAATCAGGATATAATTAGGAAATAACCAATAATTGACTATGGCCTTTGCCATCTCAATGGTTTAATCTCCCAAAACGTGAGTGCTCAATACTGCGACTACATTGTTCAATATTTTGGCAGAGAAGACGCTAGGAAAATTTGAATTCGCATGCCTTTCTGATTTATATTGATACAGTTTTCAGCCAATAGGAAAATCCATTTGGCAGTAGGAAGAATCTTTTCTGTTGGTTGGGAGGAAGCAATCTTCTTCTCAACACTGTCAAAATTTCGATTCGTGCTCGAAATAGTTTCAAGGCAGCGAATGGTAACACTTAGTACCCACTGAAGAATGTAAATGTTTCTGTTTACCAAATAGATCTAAGTGTGGTTAGCCAAGGTCAACGAACTATATCTAAAATGGTGTTCAGATTGACGTCATAGTATGTAAAGCTTGTTCTTTTAACCGGGGAGGAAGGGAGAATCAAGATGGTGTGCCAATTCGGCGGGATAGTAGATGTTATGTGGTAGCTTACTGGTTAGTTTGCCGAAATAATTTCTGTGCCAATTCGGCGGGATAGTAGATGTTATGTGTAGCTTACTGGTTAGTTTGCCGAAATAAAGCACAGATTATTTAGCCTATGCAAATTATATTTTATTCACAAATAAACATGTGAGGATAAATAGTGCAGTGCACAGGATAATAATTGAATTAATGTAAATTAGAGTTCGTGATACGGACAGATACTAAAAGAAGGTGGCAGCAGGAACTAATTCGGAAGTCCTCTTGAAAACAGTTTGATCAGAACAACCTCTCCTCGAGGTCTCAAAAATAGGTACAGTCTTAGACTTATAAAACAGGCTCTCAATTACTAAGGAACAAAGGGTTCCTTCTAATCCGCTCTTACTCGCCAATCAGTAGAGCTTCAAACCTCACAGCGATTTCACTTCGCTGACGACGATTCTCAGGGTGAGAATCTTTTCTAGAGAGACCTTCTCTCTCTCTCTCTCCAAAACAACAACTGACCACCGTCCCTCTGCTCGTTATCCCAGCCCCCTCACACCTCGCGGAGGTGGCAGGAAACATGGGGTCTTTAACCTTGCATTCCCTTTCTTCACTGGAACTTGGTGAATACGTTACAGCATCACCCCTCTGGTTCTGTCAGATTTTTATTTCTGAAGAAAAATCTAAATGTAAATCCCCAGCACTTATTCCAAACTTACAATAGGGGCTTACCACCATCCTTGTCTGTCATCAATTACATTTTAACACTTAAACGGCACATCATAACGACACTATAAATTTTAAACACTTAAAAATACTGTTACAAAAATAAAAGAACTAAGAAAAAAAATATCTATATACACATCATTATCTACTTTATCCTTATTTTTCTATACCCAACGCCGATATGCGGCAGTGATGGAATTCAGTTTTCCCAGGTTTGTAACCGAAAGATTGCCTGTCATCTAGCGAATTTACTGATTTGAATTTACTGACAACTGGTAATTTTTCTCTAGAACTATCAGACAACTGCTTAATTGGGCCGAATTCACTTTCACTCTTGGGAAAATAATCAATAGAGGATCGCCTTTCAGTTTTTGCGAAGATTGCTTTATTACCCTTCTTTCTTATATCAGAATCACGCCTGGGCTTTCCATAAATCACCCTATCTTTTTGGGCTAACTTTCCCCCGCTCTCTCGTAAACAGATAACTTCGTCTCCGGAGCTGTGCCCGCTCGAGTTTTGTCGGGGGGTCAAGCCGGTGTTGACCTGAGGTGGTTTAGAATTCGTTTTGTCCAGTTGCGCTTTATTCCCCTTCGAATAATGAGACATTTCCGTGCTCTTAGCTGTTAACGCGGGTTTCTTCTCAGCGCACTTAATTAACTCTGGTGGGTTCTTCACTATTTTTTTGGCTCCAGGACAAGAAGGGAAAATAGTCTCCTCACATATTTTTTCTATTTCGGAATCAAGTTTCGTTTCGCTCGGTAACTCAGGGAGTAGGCTATCATTGTTCTGATCCCTTTCTTTATCTTCGGTATTGTCGAACCGTGGGGCAATTCCGGTCTTCTTCCCCCTTCTAACATTGGGATCGGAAAGACCTGATAATTTATTCTGGTCATCCGCATTACCTTTTTCGATTCTCTGACGAATCTGCCTGTGGCGCGATTTGCAAATTAATATCTCCACCCACATGCGTTTTTTTAACTTAACGAAATCGCTTACTTTCGATTTCATAGTTTTCCTATCTAACCTGTCTCTTATCCAACATTTTTTTGAAATCTTAACATTTGTCTCGCATTTTGGGAGAACAATCGGTTCAGGGTTTCCCTCAACATGGGAAAAATGACACTTATTGTTATCAGTGTCCGGACCAACTGTGGACGTGGGACTTTTCACAAATTCTTTGACCTGTTCACTAAAGGGTTTTCTTTCTTTTTCCGCAATACAGAATTGTGAGGAGGGAGTTTTAGTTTCGATATGTACGTTCGTTACGAGCCGCTCCCTAGTTCGGGTTAACGTGAAGCTTATCAGTTTGGGTTTTGAATTGACTTGATCGATTAATATTTGGGTCTTATTTCCGAGTAAATAATAATCCATCTCCACGTTTTCGTCTACAATTCCTGCACGGGTCGTGACAGTTGTCCCGTCTTGTGTTTTCAAATTTATTCGTGCGAGGGGTATGCGCTTCAAGGCATTTTCTAACGGTGACCTCACATAAACAAATTCTCCGGTATACTGGTCATTATTTACATATTTCGCACTTAAAAGGTCCAAGGTGCTTCCACTATCTCTAAAGCAAATCATCTCTTTCTCGTTTACAAATCCTCGGCTCAAATAAGGCGTGAGGCTTTCGTCGGCCTCTTCTAAATTTAGTAGCAGGTTCACACTTTCGAATTTCTCATTAGTTCTTTCTAATTCGGGGAAACTTGCTGACTGATTTACGCTCTCGGGTTTCTCATTAACTTTCTTTATTTCTGGGCAGTTGTAGCGTAGGTGGGAAGAACTTCCGCATCGATAACAGGCTCTATCCCTTCTTTTATCAAAAATTTCGTCTCTGGAATGCTGGTCATTCTTATCGCGCCAATCTCTTTTTGCTTCTGGCCTCCGTAGTTCGGTATTCTGATTTTCTACAACTATACTCCTCTCTACCCTTTTCTCATTTACTGGATTTCTAACAGAGGGGGTGGGGGGCGGTCGTTTCACAGATTTACGTACCGACTCATAACTGTCCAACCTTTGGGTTAACTCTGCCGGCGTGATTATGTTGCTCCACGAATCAATAAAATGATTCTTAACATCTGGCGGTACTTTTCTTTTCAATTGGTCAGTGATAATGAGGTCTCTTAATTGTTTAAAATCGGTGACCTGAATACCACTCAACCACTGATCGAAATAGCTGGTTATCTCGTACGCGTGGTCTTTCCATAATTTACCTTCGGGGCGATTCGTGTTCACGAACTTGATCCGGAAATCTTCCGCCGAAATTTTGAATCTTTCTAGCAGTTTGTTCTTAATATATTCATAATCATCGCTTAGATCTAACGGCTCTCTCAGAATAATTTCTGTTAATTCAAACGGTAGTAGTCCTAATAAATTTGTCACCCACTGCGATTCGTCAATCTGGGCCTTAGTCGCCTGCCTTTCAAATAAGTTAAGGTATAACGATATTTCTGATTTGCCAGATTCAAATTTAGGGAGTACGTTTTTTAACAAAACTTTTTGTTCTCTTTCCCCTTGACTGGACGTCAATAACGAATCAGTCTCATGTTTAGCTCTTATTTTGGCTAATTCGTGTTTTTGATCACTTTTTTCTTTTCGGTCACGTTCAATTAATTTTAATTGAGTTATCGCCAGCGTTTCATCATACTCGGACGTCTCCGTGATTTTTTTTATTATTTTCGGAACAGTGTCATTTGGTAACACTTCTACCTCGAATTCTACAGCCAACGTGGCCAAATCGCATTTCTGAAATCCGGCAATCCCTGCCATTTTTACTATTTTCAATTTTTCTACAAAATCCTACACTTCCCTTAACATAGATAACAATAATATTCCTCCCACTATAGGCATGCAAATTACACATAAAAACAAAATATTAACCGCGACATAAACATATACAATGTGCAACAATTCATAAATTTGAGACTTCTAACACTCTATCTTTCAGACATATTTGTCTTCCTGGAAAACCAAATTCCACACGTAACAAATTCTGTATTTCTTAATTAATTTTTTTTTATTATTATTACAACTCTGCATCTAGCTCATAAATAATAATTCATTCATGAATTCCCTAAAAAAAAACAATTAACAGTGCTTGGTTTACCTAGCAATTTCAATAACAAACAAATCTTAACAAAAGATTTTCTCTGCTCTTATTTTTCTTTTCAAACTCAAATTTATATTTTAAAGTTTTCTTTATCATTTCATCTATGCAAAAAAAAAACGATATTAACTTTAAACACATTTAATTTCATCTACCTGAATGATTTTTGTTTAATTCTTTCATTACTTTAAAAATTCGCTGAATTTTACAGAAATTTCACGCAAGCAACATAAAAAAAAAAATCTTATTATACAAACAGTAATAACAGACTAATTTTTTTTAAACACTTTTAAGACTTTGTTACACACCTCAGCCCCTACTGTAAAATATTGAAACAGTGCTTACCTGGGGTGCAGCTGTACTTCGGTGGTTCAATCCTGGAATAGCGGGTGCTGAGTCATAGATGATGTATTCGGCGGCTATTCTCGTCCTGCTTCAATTTACTGGGTGCAGACTCTGGCTCTGATGCTCTGCCTTTCTTTTATTATTGCATTTGGGGAGCAGCTGTGGTTCAGTACTTGATTAGCTGATGCTGTTTCATAGATGCTGTATTCTGCGGCTCTCCTGGCTCTGATTCACTTTACTGGATGCGGCCTCTGGCTCTGAGTCACTTTACTGGATGCGGCCTCTGGCTCTGAGTCAATGTACTAGATGCGGCCTCTGGCTCTGATGCCCTGCCCTGAACGGTGCGGCGGGTGTAGACTGCTCCTGGTTCCACTCTTCCGTTAGGCTCCTCTGCTATTTCCTTCAGTCTCTGTTTTTACTCGTACATTTGTCCCTTTCGCTGCCACCATTTCTGTGCCATTTCGGTGGGATAGTAGATGTTATGTGGTAGCTTACTGGTTAGTTTGCCGAAATAAAGCACAGATTATTTAGCCTATGCAAATTATATTTTATTCACAAATAAACATGTGAGGATAAATAGTGCAGTGCACAGGATAATAATTGAATTAATGTAAATTAGAGTTCGTGATACGGACAGATACTAAAAGAAGGTGGCAGCAGGAACTAATTCGGAAGTCCTCTTGAAAACAGTTTGATCAGAACAACCTCTCCTCGAGGTCTCAAAAATAGGTACAGTCTTAGACTTATAAAAAAGGCTCTCAATTACTAAGGAACAAAGGGTTCCTTCTAATCCGCTCTTACTCGCCAATCAGTAGAGCTTCAAACCTCACAGCGATTTCACTTCGCTGATGACGATTCTCAGGGTGAGAATCTTTTCTAGAGAGACCTTCTCTCTCTCTCTCCAAAACAACAACTGACCACCGTCCCTCTGCTCGTTATCCCAGCCCCCTCACACCTCGCGGGGGCGGCAGGAAACGAGGGGTCTTTAACCTTGCATTCCCTTTCTTCGCTGGAACTTGGTGAATACGTTACAATGGCGTGAGCAAAATTTTGTAATCGGCAAATCGTGCCGAATTCCAAAAATACTTGAAAATGATTAGTGAAATAACAAAATTAATTAAATTAGCTGAAAAAAATAATTACGCTTAAAATATATATACACTGCTCAAAACAATTAAAGGATATTGCAGTTTTAGGAGGATTTTGTATCTGGGAAACTTTTTAGCTGATTGATACATGGTCGACAGACATAGTAGGTTATATGAGAATAAATTACACATGTTTAGCAGAAAAAAATGCATTTTATTGCGCATTTGTGTACAAAAAGAAAAAAACACAATTTGTGCATATGAGAAAAAAAGAATAAGAAAAGGTGTTTTCTTCAAAGAAAATCATTTTCAGTAGGGGGTATGGTTTCCACGGGCGGCCAGCAACGTTGAACACCTTTGAGGCATGGACTCATTGGGGCTATTAATGACGAGTTGGGGTATTCTGCCCCACTCTTCCAGAAGAGCTCTTTCCAGTTTTTGGAGAGTTTGTGGGGGTTGTTGGTGGCCAGAAATTCGTCTTCCTAGAGCGTCCCAAACGTGCTCGATTGGATTCATGTCTGGAGAACACGCTGGCCATTCCATTCGAACGATTCCTTCCTCGAAAAGGAAATCCTCCACCAGGTTTGCACGATGTGGCCTGCAGTTATCGTCGATTAAAATGAAGTTATCTCCGATTGCTGCAGCGTAAGGGACTACAATAGGTCTGAGGATCTCATCCCTATATCGGCGACCAGTCAGAGCTCCATCTCGAATGATGTAGAGGTCAGTGCGCCCGTCAATGGAGATGCCACCATACACCAACACTCCTCCACTGCCAAATCTGACACTTTCGTGCACGAACGCAGGATTATTCCTACTGCCACGGTCCCTCCAGATGAAAATATGCCTATTATCCGGATGCACAGAAAAACGGGACTCGTCAGAAAACAGAATATTGCTCCATTCATTTCTCCTCCAGTTGACATGCTCGGTTGCCCACTCCCTGCGGTCGCGACGATGCCTTGATGTTAATCTAACACGTACCATCGGTCGGCGAGCATACAGACCTACAGCATGGAGCCGGTTTCGGACAGTCTGAGTTGAAATCGCGGTGCCTGTAGCCGAGTGAAGGTGGTGTTGGAGAAGAGTAGCGTTCATGTTTCGGTGTCTCCGAGCTGTTAACGCTAAATACCGATCTTCATTGGGCGTTGTTGCCCGTCTACGACCTTGCCCTGGTCTTCGGCCTGCACATCCACTCTCCAAAAAACGGTTCCAGATCCTGGAAATGACACTTTGTGACACTCCAATGGCTTGCGCTACTTCGGCTTGAGTTTGGCCCCCTTCTAACCTACCAACAATTCTCCAAGCTTCTGAATCTGTCAAATGACTTCGCTGAGACATCGTACTCATCGAAACAAAGCAATCACTGAATGCCGATCATCCTTGTCTTCATCTCTTTTATCCAGTTGCAAGTCAAATTTCATTCGTTGCCGCTGAAGCGACATTTTTGACGTCGAACTCAAAATTTGCATACTCCACAGTTTGAAAAACAGAAAAATTTGCATTTGTGATTCTCTTCTTCTATTTTCGGCAAAAAAAATTTCGTTTATATCTTTATTTTATATAAAACTTCAAATATCCTTTAATTGTTTTGAGCAGTGTATTTATTAAAATAAAAAATGAATTTTAGTTACGTAATAGAAATTATCTTTATTTGAAGATCATTTTTAGAAAATGAATAATTGAAAATTTATTTCTATTTAATTGGATATGTTTAAGGAATGATTTTTAAATGATTTATATAAAATAGATTTAATAACAGAAATCATTTATTTTAATTTAGCAATAGAATAAACAAATTTTGATGATGAAACATAATTTTACTTTGAAAATTGGTTGAAATAAAGATTGTTTAGATTTCCGAACAAATAGTTAATAAATAAATATTAAATAATAATTAATTAGGGTGATTAATAATAATTATTGTTGAATTTTAAGAATTAAATTTTTGTGTTATGCCACAGCATAACACCATACATATTAAAAAAAGATTATTATACAGGCAGTATTATTAATCACGTAAGATATGTATCTCCATTTTCTACTCTTGTGCACTTCAATTAAAACACTGAAACTGCTAAATTTTGTTTCATGATAATTTAAGGAGTATTTTGCCTATTTAATGTGTTCTAAGTACTCCTTAGAAACTTTTTCAGTTCTAAGAAGAGTCTAAGGAGTCTGATGTGCCCTGGACATATGACAGTGTATCATTGAAAGAATTTAGTCAAGAATTCAAAATAACAATGCAAACAGTTGGTTCATTTTCTTTTTTTTTTAAATCAAGCTTTATATAAGTTTATTTTTTAATTTCAACCAAATGTTACATGTCCTTAATAGTTGAGTTTCATTCAGTGTTTATAGTTTTAATTTCATAGTAGTCATCACATTGCTTCTCTCACTTAAGCATTGTTCAAAAAAAATTTTTTCCAAAAATTGGTGAAATTTCTTGGGTAGGAGATTCTTGCCTACAAAATTCACCTGGGTGTGATGGGATGGACTCAGCCTGAGGACAGGCCTGAAACAGGCTTGGGCTCGAATTTTATACATCTTCAGGCTCGGGCTCAAAGTAAAAATTTTATTCATTCACAAATGGAAAAAAGGAATAAAAAAAAACTCTTGCTGTTTGAGAAACAGAAATGTAGTCTTAAGTTTCTTAAAGTGCTTTACAATCCTTTAAAAATCTGTTTGAAAAGGAATTGAATTGCTGTTGATGGAATATAAGGAAAAATATCATATCCGATTCTGAAGCCTTTGCTTTGTCAGTGTTAGTAACATAAAGAAGCCATATGATATCGCTCCTCTATCCTTACTTTCTGTTTGAAGTCTTTTTTTTTTTTTTTTTTTTCAGAATTACTGGAAAACAAAACTCACGTCTTTCTGCTATAGTTATACAATGATATTTTAAAAGAATAAGAATGGTGACTTTTGCAGATTTCTGCCAGTGATTATGTACAAATACCAAATTTGCTATTTTAAACAGATTATCAGGGCCATGAAAATATCGAAACATTGTCATGAAGAAGTATTTAGGAGCAACACTTATTTTTATGCAAGAAGAGATTTTTAAATGAGAAAATTAATCTTGAAACAATTTTGAAATATTATTAACAATTATCTACTGCGTACTTTCGGTATCGTACTTCGGCTCGGATTTCAAATCATCAGGCTCAGACTCTGAAAAAAGAAGCTCAAACTCATCTCTAGCATGAATCCTGTCATTTCGTTGACGATAAAGTATTTAATAATAATATTTGGGTTATCAGTATTAATCTTTCTGCAGATAAATGAAATATTTATAAGATTATTTTGATGTACTTATTTTTTTAGATGAAGTTTAAAAGATACGATGCCTTCTTTATCCACTTTTTCTGTTTATTTTCAGCATATAAGAGCATTATCTAATAAAAGGTGAAAGGATCATATCCCCCCAAAACACACACACAGACAAACAAAAAAAAAAATCTGACAAAAAGTGCTTTTGTAGCTGGGAAATAAGAAAAAAAAGTAGTTTTAATTCTTCCTTTCCCTTTAAAAAACACAAGGAAAGAAGGTTGCTGCCTGTGCCCTGTCTACTTGTCTCTGAATGGTTTGGACCAGTGTATGCACTCAAATGTATGTATATTTCCGATTAGGAAATATTGATTTAAATAAAGAAACAAAATGTTACATTAGAAAACAATATTATAGTTACCTTA
Source organism: Maratus michaelseni (assembly GCA_963931845.1). Classification (NCBI taxonomy): domain Eukaryota; kingdom Metazoa; phylum Arthropoda; class Arachnida; order Araneae; family Salticidae; genus Maratus; species Maratus michaelseni. Next base: position 216,759,720 of record OZ007594.1, read on the forward strand.
AAGCATCAGATAATGAACTAACACTGCTAGACCGGCTACTACTTTCATCATCAGCTGAACTGCTACTAGCTACTGAACTACTTGAAGAGGAGCGATTTCTATGTTTTTTTGTGCTGTAAATGTTTGAAAAAGAAGTGAAATATTTAAATTATAATTTAAACAAATAAAACAACACTAGACATATGAGATAAAACACCTATATGTATGATAATATTCAAATACGTAATCAGTTAATTAAAAAAACAAGTGGTAAAAGTGAGGAAGATTTGGGTACAAAAAGATTTTGTTTTCAGACATATAACTACTAAAACCACATGAATGAGGAAGATGTTCATCAGTGTGGTATTTATACCAATGGAATACCAAATCTGAATGTTTATTTTTACCTTGGGACATTATTAAATTCGAACATAATAAACTTTGTGTGGGGGAGCATATTGATACCCAAGTTTCCCTCCAAAATAAATGGAATGTATGTACCACTACATACATGTAAGAAATTGTTTTAATAAGTCCATGTTTTATTTGAAGAAAAGATAGATAGTTTTTTGTCTTGTCAACTAATACATGGTGTACAACATTTTTCCTGCCAGAAATATTTTCTTCTCAGAGTGGCCACATTTTTACATAGAAGTGTTTATCTCTTGCTCAACTGTTCCATTTACATAAAAAACAATTGTATTTTGTGAAACAATGCCCTTGTTGTAATTCAGTTAGCAATGCTATAACTTTTAGGTCGGCACATATGTTCCACAGGTGATCTTCAGATTGTACTTTTTGCAATAATTTTGAATGTTTAAAGTACATTTCCTTCGTAGCAAAACTGTCTTCAAACTAATCTTAGATGGGTCCATGAAGAATCTCCATTATATGTAATTCTTCCATTAATCTTTGAGTGTTATTGCAATACACAAGTCACCATCGAGAAATAGTTTGAAATGAATCATTGCAACTCTAATTATAGTAAAATTTGCATCTTCTCCCTCTTAAAAAAAACAAAACAAAAAAGAACCAGTTTTAACAGGAAAACAGCTATAAAGCCAGAAAAAAGATGTGTCATGTGACTTAAGGTATTTGATGTCAAAAACTGATTTTTGACATGACACTGGTTAAAATAGTGCTTTTACTGGTTTAATCCACCAAAAACATAACATTTTTCAAAAGAATAAATGATTTTATAAATTTCACGAAATAGATAAATCCCTAAATTAAAATTTTCCTTGTTATAAATATTTACAATTTTAATTATTAAAATTCAAATTTAACTTAGGAAAGATTATTTTTTAAATAAAAAAAAAAAGAAAATCTAAAATTGAAAAAGTAAAAGTAAATATTTTTTGAGAAAATCTCAACATATGAATTTCTATCATAAGCATCAATATTAATATCAATAAAAAGTTTCCTCAATTAGTGAATAATAAAGTACTTCTGGTAATAATCTTTTTGCTAGGAATAAACTAATTATAAATTAGATCTACTTTAAAGAAGAAAAAGTAATGTTACATGGCATGATTGAATAAAGTTTAAGCATTCAAAGTTTAAGTTGCACTTTTTAACCATTAAAAGCACAAAATCTCAAACCTTCCAGGGGGGGGGGGGGGGGACATTTCAATGCTCCGCGGAGGATGTCACCACCGGGCCACCCCCTGAATTCAACACTGATCTGAAGTTCAAAATTCTGACTGATGATAGAGTATACTTATAAAAATTAATCTTCTGTAATAAGTTTTAAACTGACCTTTTATTTATCATCTGTTTTTTATAAATAAAATTTGAAAAATTTATAAAATGTGTAGTATAATAATTTACAATATTTAGTTCTAAATAATTATCTGAAATTAACTATCAATTTATGATATGAATAATAATTAATAGTACTCAATTGAATGAATACATTTATCTGTTTTTTATAAATAAAATTAGAATTTCTTTTTTATTAAATTTATAGTATAATAACTCATGCAAGAAAAAGTAGTAAATAATGATTATGGTCTGAAATTAACTATCAATTTATTAAATGAATAATAATAAATTGAAATATTATTGCACATAATAGTACTCATTTGAATTATTATAATATTTATCAGATTTTTATAAATGAAACTTGGAAACTTTATACAATATATGTAACAGTTTATAAAATTTAATGCTAAATGATTATAAATCTGAAATGAACTTTAAGTGCATTATATGAATAATAATAAATTAAAATTGCTTAAATATATTGAACATAATAATTAAGCGTGATCATTTGAATTTTTGAAAGGTAAGTTTTTTATTATGTATTTTTCTCATTGAATTTTTACTAATATTATGTATGCTAAAATTTGCATTGTATTATTATTTATCAGGATTTTATAATTTGTTTAAAAATGTATTAGCATGTAATTTTTTAATCTTGTTTGCATACCCCCCCCCGCCCCCATCAAACAACAACAACAACAAATAAAACGTGTGTTGTTTTAAATCTTAGAATATGTCGTTCGCGCATTGTTTTACACTTTGGAATTCTTGTAGGTGGGCAGGTATGTATATGCAACAAGAGGCACAAGATCACGAATAGTCAAGTTGCTGGTGTAATTCTAGGGATTTTTCAAAGAATTCTTCAGAGAGGCTCCCATTTTAATGTCATACAAAACAGTACAGACTGTTTAGTATACTAACTACTACACAGACTAGTTAGTATGTACTAACATGAAGAAGTATGGTAACATTTTAGGTAAGGCACATTAAATACAACTTTTGATATGGATATTATGTAAAAAAATATGATACAATCTTCTAACATATCAACAAATGGTATGTTAAATACATTAAATTACAAAAAAAGAAAAAGAAAATTTCAATAGAATTAATGCATACACACGCACAAAAAACTACTGAAGAAATTCAAAGTTCTTGGATGAAAAAAAAATTAATTTTTTAAACTTTTTAATCTTTCCAGATTGAGATACTTTAAAAATTCAACTAAAAGCTTTGATGGACATGAACACTCACAATACTGATTTCTGGAAACATACCTTCTTTAAAGCTTGTTTTTTTATAATAAAACGTTATTAACTTTAATAGTAAATAGAAGTAGTAGTTGACCTAGTATATACAACTATCAGATTCCTGATAAATTTGTGTCCATTTCACTAAAATAGATCTCCAAGGCAAATAGAGAAAGAATTTCCACATAAAAATAACCCTTTGTTTTCAGCTAGTGTTATTTCATTTCAAAATCATATATTACAAAATAAAATAAATGTATAAAAAATATTTTATTATTTCAAATATTAATTACTAAAAAAATTAACAAGCACTACAATTGAATCGCTCCATGCAAAAAGGGCTTCAGTCACCAAATTGGCAAAATTGAGTTAACCACAGATTTTTGTTCTTATAGGGTAGATTTAAACAATTTTTTTTTTCCTTAGTGATGTGTTTGATTAGTACAATTTTTGTCTGTAAAGGAAAAAAAATCATTTTGATTGGTTTAATATTTTTAAAACAGCAATGTTTTTTTTCAATTTTCTCAAAACTGGTTCAGTTGACTGAAGCCCTTTTTGCATGGAGCCATTCAATTAAGCACAAAATCTGGAAGAAATTTGTTTAAATGAAGAGTAAAAGTAATAGTCAGAAATATACCTCTTATGTTTTATTTTATCTTTGGTTGTCTTTTTTGATTTTTTCTTTTTATGAGACTCTGGAGAAACAGACCTAAATAATTGTTGAAAAGCATAAATCTCAATTCTGCAATTTGGCACACATACAAACTGCCAATATACTAATGCACATAAAAATAACATTAACGAGTATGCATTTTTACATATATACATAATATGTGACTAAAAACATTACCAATATATCCAAAATCAAGGTGGCCAAGACAGAGAAAAGAATGTTTATTAATGAATTTAGAAAATAAGAAATCAATCAATTAATTGCACAATAGAAGATAATTTAGACTGTTATGAATTATAAAGTAAATACATTTTATTACTGATACAACTTTAAATAATTGTTAAAAATTCAATAAATACATAATGCTTGGTTGATATGTAAAAACAACCATGTTCAAATAGAGAACTTAAGACTGATTAAGAGCAGTTAGATTAAATAAATAAATAAAAAAAATATATATATATATAAAGCATTTTAGTAATTTGAACTTTGTTCTTTCTTTTTTAAAGCTAAATACTTTTAACCAATGAATGTATATCCAATCACAGGAAGAAACAAGATATATATTTTTGGTAACAGAGCTTTCATCATGATTTTAAAGAAATAGTGACCACTCTGTTGCTAACATAGAGTTTGATTTTTAAAAAATATGAAATAAAAATGCTAAAACTCTAAAATGTACACTTAAGCAGACATAAATAATAAATATCAGTTTATCCATATTAAAACAACTGAAAGCGCATGCAAAAAATAAGACTCATGAAATATTTCAAACTAATATAAAAATTTCTAAAGCAAGCACCAAATTTATTAAATAACTCGAATAATAATAATAATAATAATAATAAAAAACACCTACAGAAAGTAAACTAACTTCCAATGAAAGAGTATACTTTTAATATTAAGATGAAGAACATTATTTTTAATAATAGAGCAAAATTTCTTAGGACAAATTGATGATCAGAATTTTGAAATTCTATGAACATTAGGCAATTTTATGATAAAATATGGGAATTTCAGGGAGACGTCACACCTCAAATACCACTGATATGTTGCTGTACTGATATAAAGTAATGAACAATCATATATTATTTCTGTTGTCAACATCCCTTTTTCTAAGCAAATAAAAAACACAGAACAATAAATGAGATACCATATGAAAGGATTTTGAAGTGGCTTCTGACATAGTACACTCACATTTCGTTAAAACATATATTTTGATTAAAAATGACAATTTTTTAATAATTAAATCAGCATTACCGTCTTTTGGGGAATACCTGCCGCACAATGAAAATCTGTTTTAAAAAAAGTATATTCACATATGACCATCGTAAGTGCCGCATCTCTGAAAATCTATTTTTTTTAAAGTATATCCACGTAAGCGCTGTACCCAAAAGGTATTTAAAATCAAGAGTACTTGAGCTGCAGCAAATAGCAAATGCTTTACTGAAACTCTATGATCCTTCTTTTTAAAATATTGAGGAGATTAAGATCTTTTATTAATAAAACGATTTTTATAGAATTAAAGTCATTCCATTTGTAAAGAGATTATATTTCTAAAAAAAAATAATGAATGTTTGTGACTGCCAAAGAATATGAATTTGCCCATTACCTAGAAAGACATAAAACTTGCTAAAATAAACAGATATTTTGATCAAATTATCATTTTGGGATATATTTAAGATGAAGAAATCTGTAAGATAGTTTAATGGTAATCTGCAATATGAAGTGCTACATTAATTAGCATTTATACTAAGCACTATTTATGAAAAGTTAAAGAGATCTTCAAATATATAGAAGATTAATAATCTAGGTGAATGCTGATATTTTATACTTTTTAAATAATAGTAAATATAACTTCTCTACTCCTTTCATCCAATGTCATTTTTTATCAAATGATAACAATTAAAAAAAAATAAACAAGAAATGATTCCATTTTCAAAATTTAAAATTTCTTACTGCAATTACAGTATTATTCATTATCCATGCCCTTCGCCATCTCAAAAAACAATTTAATCCTATTCACATTAATAGTAATGATAAGAACAATAGCAGAAATGGTAAACTGATATATTATTACTGAACCATTTGAAACAAATTATTTGTGAACTCTTATGGAACTGGAACAGCATAAAAAAAATATTCAACTAACAGAGAGAATTAAATTTAATAAAGAAAACAGCTGAATCTGCATTACAAACCAAGCAATAATCACAAATCTCAATGTTTATTTAAAAAAAATAAAATAAAAAAAATTAAATGTTAAGCAAAAAATACTCATGATTCTAAATTTTACTAATTTTCTTTGCAGATAAAAATCCTTTTACAATATGTACAATAAAAAAATAATTTGCTTGATAATATCAAAACAGTATTTTTAAAAAGGGAATATAAAACAAAAAATTTAAATGATGCAAATCAATGTTTGAAACAACCAAAATATCTAGAAAAAATAGTAACATTTACCTCAGTTCAATATGCCCTTGCATAGTGAATAAAAAAAAGGAACAGATTAAAACTTCTAGAATCATTCTTAAACAAACTCATGCAAAGGGACTGATAGTTTTAACATAAAAATAATTAATATCTTTTTTAAAAAGTTATTTATTAATGTTAAATAAAACACAGATAAATATTTCAAATTTCAAATGAAAAAAAAAAGAGAGAAAATTATAAAAACTTAAAAATTGTAAAGTTCTTTACAATCCAAAGACATTTATTAAAAAAAAAAAAAAAAAAAAAAAAGTAGTTTAAATAATTAAAAATATATATATTGATTTTATCTAAAAATCAATGAATTTATGACACTTAAAAATCCTATATTCCTATATTTACTTTTCATTAATAATATTTGATTAGAAATGTGAATATTTTTATCATTTATGTGTACTGTTACAAAAAGTTCAGAGCACTAAATAAGTTATTACATTAAATACTCAAATATATTACATTTATCACTATTATAATCGTGTACATCACATGACCATTTGAAATGAATACGAGGGCTAACTGCTTCATGTTTCATATGACAGTTGGTCATTTTTTTCAAATTAAACTGCATAAAAGTTAAATTTTTAGAAAGATGATTTTAAAAAAAAATTTTTGAGAGATGAGCTACTTTTTGAAAAGTATATATTTGGAATTATCGTTTATTCAAAATTTCATTCCTAATGCAAACAAACTGCTTCAAACAGAATTGAATTGATTGTGATTTTTATCATCCCAAAAATCATGGTGAACAATACACACTTTGGTTCATGTGCAAGAGAATAAAATCAGAAAAAACTTTTGACATCATTTGTCTATGAACCAATGAAATCCGGTTTTAGTTTTAGAAGTGAAGTTTTAGACAACTCCACTCACTTTTTGCGCATTGATTTCTAAAATGGAAAACAGAGAATTATGTCACAAAATGGAATTTGAAAATTTTGCTCTTTTGATAATCTTTCTAGCTAACGCAGTTAATCTGATTAGACACATGTTTTTAATGAAAGGGAATTAATCACTTTGCAATGAATATATTCAACATTAAAAGATATCAAGCTTTGTAACGTTGTCTTTTTTTTTTTTTTGTTACAATAACGAAATATATTTTTGTTTGTTTGTTTAGAAAATTTCGCGAATTTACTTTTTAATAAAATGATTCAAATTTGTTTAAAACGTAACCTGTGTCTTATATAAATGTATTGTTTGTGCTTCCTCAATTTAGCTTAGTTTCTCATTACATGACACAATAAAATTACGCATTTAAAAATATGTTTAAATAATACACCCTGTTTAAGAGCAATACCTAAGTAATATGCATTCTTTATAATTTTTCATATACATTATTAATGGCTTTATTAGTATTTGTGTACACTGATGTGTAAATACTTTCATATGCAAATATATATTTATTATTAATAATAACTTTTGGACTATTTTCTAAAAGATCTTTTGCTTTTATAAGTCAGCCCTGTAGGTAATATCCACTTCCTTTTGTTATTTTATTTAGCAGAAAAAAATTTTCGAGACTCTCACAGAAAATTTGTCTTAGGGCTTTCGAATAAAACTAATTTTATTTTTGTATAATTTAGGAAAATGTATTTCTTATTTTTATTTTTTCTGTTTGCATAAACTTTTTGCTGCTTTTGCTAAAAGCAGCAGGGCTCCTAAAGCGACTGTCTAGACAGACACAGATGGATAGTTAATAATATTCAGCAAAGCCTAATGCACCTAATACTGAGCCATACTTTGATATAATTGTTTCACCAAGTTGTATTTATAGAAGCATGGCAATAGTAATTTTTTTTTTTTTTTTTTTTTTTTGGTATCCTGGGCTACATGCTGTCAAAAGCAGCAGGACTCCTAAAGCGACCGTCTAGACAGGCACAGATGGCTAGTTAATAATATTCAGCAAAGCCTAATGCACCTAATATTGAGCCATACTTTGATATAATTGTTTCACCAAGTTGTATTTATAGAAGCATGCCAATAGTACAAATAGATAAATAAAAAAAAAACCCTTTCTAAAATATATATGCTAGCAAATAAATTGAATATTTAAATTATAAAATCTAAAATTTGGAAATAAATTTTTTTCATGAAGAATTAGGAATAGCAGCTTGAAAATTTATATAAAAGTTGCCCTTTAAAAGAAAAAGTAAAAAAATTACAGAAATATAATAAAGAAGTAACACTAAAGTATGGTAATTACCGATCTTTTTTATGCTTTTTAGAACTTTTCTTCTTTTTTGTGGTTGAAGCAGAATCCAACCTGTAATTTCGAGATCAATTATATGAATAAAATCAATGATTTAAACAGCAAAAATTTAATTAATGAAAGAATAGTTTTTGATAACACAGTTAAATTTTTTTACATACATATTCAGACTTTATATATGAAATTTTTTACAAATATTTACACCCACTGAAGAATAGTAATGATAATCCCTATCTCTTTTCAGCTGCAGAAGATGAAAGATTCAGAAAATACCATAAGGTTAAATTCTACAAGAATTTGAACAATTCATATATGTCCACAGCTTTGTGGTACTTAACCTTTTATTGGCCATGCCCCACCGAAGTATCTGTAAAATCACTATCCCCTCCCCCATGGAGGGAACCTAAAAGAGCTTAAACAATAACAAGTCATTTCCCACTTTTTTAGCTTATCAAACAGGTAATTTTTCTGTTACAAATATGTTTCGAACATAATAACTCTATAAATGCAACACGACCATACATCTTTGAATTTATGTCATAAAAGGTTTTGTTGTTCCTTGCCAACTTATGTCAGTGTGAAATAAAAGTGTTATATGGTCTGCCTTTTTTTCTTCCCAAATTATTTAAACACAATGCACAAATTCAAGAAGCATTTCCGGATATTAGTCTTTGTCAATTTTAAGTAGCCAAATTTCTTTAACACAACAGGAAAAACAAAGTTTGCACGGTCATACTATCTTTTCTTGAACAAATTTGGCATAATTTTCATCCCCTCATTATAACTTCATTTTGGAAAGAACTACAGATACAGTGTGCTCCCTTTTTTCACATATTGGTATAAACAAACTATGTTCCTTAATCTCCTGTTTCTACATTTAGTACTTTTCAAAATACGCAAATCTGAAAAAGAACTTTTTCATCACTCACTCACTGGTGATCATCAAACTTCTAAGGTACTTCTAACAGTCTTAGAATGATGAAATTAGACAAAAAAGTAGGTTTTGTAACACATCCAGAATAATCTTATAACAGGATGTATGGATTCGGTCATATACACAATGTATATGCAATAATATTAATAAAGCAGCAATACACTCCACTCCTGTTACAATTATGTAAGTTTTCTGTTATATGATAAATACTTGAATAACAATAGTCCCTTAGGTGATAATTTCCTTGCTCATGTTTGATGCCGTTAAATTAGGATCAATATTGGATGCCAACGCTCAATTACAGAACATTAGCCTGTGTTTTAATGACGACATATGATTCCCAGCTGAACAAAATTGTTGTATGCTTTCCCAAAAATGTTGATAAAGGTAATTTTTTTAGTTTGTTCATTTTTTCTCCATTTTACTTCCTTAAAATAAATTATTATAAATATCAGGATTCTACTTTTAATAGTTCTAAATATTAATTGTAGCAACATAAAATTGTTTAAATTAACTTTTTTTTAACCCATTAACGCCGGAATTAATTTTCTCTTTAAAATGCAAAAATTGCATTTCATACCAATGTTTTAAAGAAGCAACTTTAGTCTCCTTTTATTACGGAGTTTCTGTCATCAGATACAGAGAATATTTCTCTTAAAATATACTGGTACAGAGACAACAAAATGGATTGCAGCTATTCCTTTACCATATGGTAACAGTAGGCTTTAATGGGTTAAATAAATGAATTATATTTCCGAGATTATATACAAACGTTGCCAAAATTGTAGAAACTTTTAAAAAAAGGTGTATTTTTGAGGTTTGATGGCTCATAACATCACTTTCTGTTTAAGTAATACCAGGTCTGTAGCTAGAAGTAAACAATAGGGGGTGCTCAAGAAAATGTAGGAGGGGGGGCTCATACTATTTCTCTCTCTCTCTCTGACACATGCACGCACAAACACAGATATATATGATCAAAGTATTATATAGAAAGGTAAATTAGTGTATATTCATATTGTAGGCACTATATTTCTTATTAAATTGTTTATAACTATATTTGATGCTAAGAAAAGTAAAGGCTGCAGACAGAGATGTAATGGAGGATATACGGTGGATATGCAGTATACCTTTTAGATTATTTTAAGGAATACTGTATACCCTCTTCTCAAAAACACTATAGCATATACTTTTTAGGGTATACCCTCTGCCTAAAGCGTATGCCCTCTGGTTTTTTTACTACTACATCACTGGCTTCAGAATGAACATTTTCAGTGTATAATTATACTAGTGAAATAATAAATGATGTCAATAAGTAAATAAAAAGCTGATAGTTCACCTGTTTCAAAAGAGTTGCAACATCTAATTTTTTTCTGAATATTCCCTGCCCTTAAGGATTCTAAAGTTGTGTTTTTATATGATGAAAAACATTAGAACAATCAAGGGTGTATTTTGCATTTTAAAATTATTTTTGTATCTAGTCAAAAGCTAAAACCACTTGTATTTAAATTGGCTATAACTCATTAGAATAACTTTGTTTTATGCTAATGGAAAACGCTACAAAATGAAAAATTTCAGTATATAACTAATGCAAAAGTGAATGTTTGCATCAGCAAAAGGTTGCTAATTCTGAGTATGTGCAGATAGGATGCGCACATATTGAAGCACTTATTTGCAGTTTTTAAACAAATGCTGCAATTTAGTATTTATGCAAAACTGTAAAAAGCCCCCAAAACTAAGTTCAATTTTTGAAGAGAGTTTCATTTGGATTTTTGAAACAGAATTTCATTTGGTGGCCTTGGCAACTTTCCCAGGGGGGCTTAAAATTTTTCAGGGGGTGCTGAGCCCCCCCTGGCACTCCCCTAGCTACAGTCCTGAGTAATACCATAAAATTATATATCAGTGGAAATAAATTTTGTTCAATTATTAGTACTTAATCAAAAGTTATAGACAAATAAACAACAAAAAGAAGAAACAACTTGCTTAGGTTAACATGAAGTAGCTTTCATTTATTTGAATGCAGCAAATGAACATGAGTGTTTAAACGTTTAGAGGGCCAACCAGGTATCATCCTGTTTTGGTACTTGATTGAGTTAACCAGTTAACAGTAGAATTCAGCTGTTGTTATATTTTGGAGCTGTGAGGAGGGCATTTGTCAGTGCTTTATGCGACTGATATCAGTTGGATGTAAAACATAAGAAAAAATTCAAGCAATGGCACAAATAATTGACTGTTCACCTAGAAAGTGATGTAAAATAGTACAATTAAGTGAACAAGGTTAAAGTTATGAAGAAATTAAAATGCAAATTAATGGAAATATAACCAAAGGTAGCATTTCTAAATTTTTGAAGTGGTATAAGGAGATTATGTTACTACAAAACCAAACTGGTACAGCAGGAAAAGGTAATCATAAAGGCTTTGTCAACAGCAAGTGATGATAGAAGAATTAAGAGACTGTGCATAGGTGACAGAAGAAAATCATCCAGATGTATACAAGGTGAAATGGTGCAAGCCAATGTGATGTTGAGTTCAAGGACTGTTCAGTGCAGACTGCAAAAATTTGGTTTAAATGCTAGAATTCCATTAAAAAAGCCATTTTATCTCTGCTACAAAGGATGAAAATATTAAACTGGGCTAAAACTCATGTTAACTGTACAGAGGAACAATGGGACAGTGTTATTTGGTCTGACAAGACCAATGGCACAGAATATGCAAGGAGAAGATTTGCATCTAAATTGCATTACACATACCGTAAAACATCCAAGACAGTGTTATGATATGGGGTTGTATGACATAAAAAGATGTGGGCCAAGTTTGCGTGATTAATGGGAATATGAATACCAAAAATACATAAATGAAATACTTCAATCCCAACTGAAGCTTTCCAAAAATTATATTTTCCAAGATAATGAAGCATTTATATTTCAACAGGATTCAACTCCATGTCATGTTGCTAAAGTGTGCAAAAAGTGGTTTCAAGATAATAAATATTCCAGTATTGGAATATCCCAAACCTTAATCCAATTGAAAATCTATGGAGCCAACTAAAGAAACTTGTTGCACAGAAGCAACCCAACAACAAAATCCAATTAATAAAAGCAATAATTCAATCTATCACATTACAACAGCTTCAGAACTAAAAGACATGGTTCAGACCATGGGAATGCATTGTCAGGCTGTAATTAAAAGTAAAGTTTACCCAACTAAGTATTAACTGACATTGTAATAATTTTTGTATATCTCATTTTTCGATGTGTTTCATTTTTCTTTTTTATAGCTGCTGCTCTAATAAACATTCCTCTATGAAATTTGTTGCATTACATTCTCGATTAAATTATATTTTCATTGGTATATAATCTTATGACATTACTATTTAGAAAGTGGTGTTATGAACCATCAAGTATTAAAAATATACATTTTCAAAAAGGTTTCCACAATTTTGGCCACTTCTGTACATATATATAGAGATAGTTGTAATACTTAGATATGTTGAATCATCTTTTAGATTTTGTGGCTAATCATCCATAACCAGGGTCTATCTCAAGTGTTGTTGCCAGATGAGTAATTCAGTAAAACTAAAGCCTTCACTATTTATTACCAGGGCTCTGTCCAGAGGAAAAATTGAGTCCGTTAACGGACTCTTCAGAAAATTCAATGACAGTAGAACGGTCTCTTCACAAAAAGAAATTTAAGAAAAACAGACTCTTTACAAAATTAAATTTTAGAAAAACGACCCCTTCACAAGAAACCCAGCGCATGAACCACAACCGCATAGTAAGTGTAAAATTCTGTAAAAATATAGCTTTTTTTTGCTCATTTTACCATTTATTTGAACATAAACTAAGTCTCTTTCACTTATCACTAGCTGACTTTCCTCTCTCTTCCCTCTATCCTCATTTGGAATCAACACTGATTGGCTGATAAATGACGTTACAGTAATAGTAGGTGTGGTGATCATATTTTTGGTGATTTCTTTCACTTTCTAATTTGGCAACACTTGCTTTTATTTTGAAAAAGAAAAATTTTCCTGCCAAAGAGTATAATTTTGGAAAATATGAAATATCTCCTGTTGAAGATGATAATTTTGGAAAAAACGAAATATTTCCTCTTGAAGATAATTTTGAAAAAAAGGAAATAGGATTGTTGATCGGTACCAACCTCTCGTAGAAACTTTAGATGCTATATTTCATAACACAAAAGAGCCAGAAGTCAAAGGAAATTGAGAGCAATTTTAGGATACAGATAACTTGCTCTGTATTATATTCTTGGCCAGTGGCGTAGCTACATGTTCAGCGCCGTGGAGCAAGTACAATCGGATCACCCCCTTCTCTACCAGAAAAGGTTGCCCAAAATTTGTTTTCAGGTTTAAAACATAAAATGCAGTAAAGCATCCTGCGTTAAATGAAAAATTTTCATGATGCTGATAGAAGGAATGCCATACAACCACTATATCTGCTAAGACAGAGACATGTCTAAAACGGAATTTCTCCCGGTCCCTTGCGATTCCGTCTTAATAGACTTCATTGTACTTATTTCAGATTAATACAATTTTTTTTGCTATAAAACACAACCTGTAAACCTGTAATGCACATGCAAATGCCCTCATTTGTGCTTTTAAACGTTCATTACAATTTTCAGAATTCAGAGGCATAAAACAATAGATTTATAATGTATATTATCTTAAATAAAAATTTTGTTAAGTCAAGTTCAAGGAATACTATAGTTTCATTTATCTAATTTTTAGCTGAAACAAAATCGGAATGCATTGAAAAAATATTCCGTTTTAGACAGATTTTGGTATTAGTGAGTAAAATCACACGGGGTAAGTATAATCACGAAAAATTTCTGTAAAAGACATGATTCCGCTTTCACAGGTTTTACTGTATATTTTATATATTTAAAAAAATGGCAAATGTAAAAAAAATATTTATACAAATAATTTCGTTCCTTTGTAATTTTGCGCCCTTATTATTCTCGCGCCTGGAGCTATGTGCTCCAACTGCTCCACGGTAGCTACGCCCCTGTTCTTGGCAGACTTTTTAAAAATTATAAACAAACTAAGCCCATGGTTAAATATTATGTTAAGTAATGTTGATGACAAAGTTTTGGTTATTGTCCATGAAGTGGTTACTAATTTAGATGCTGGTGAACATTTGAAAAAATTTAATGTCCTCCTACTTTTTGCCAAGTGTAGTATAAAATAATTGTAACAAAAAAAAAAAAAAAAAGATGGAACAAGAAATTTGTCTAAAATAATATTTTATTTTCGAAAAATTAAAACACCCCAATTTTGGGAGACTGGGAATTTGGAAGGTGAAAATTTGTTGGGTCCTGTCCTACCCTTCTATTTTGTTCCAATGTACTAAAAAATAAAGCAGATCAAATTTGAGAGCATTTCAGTAAAATTAGAGGTAGCTCAATGTAATTTAAGTTTGCAACATTGTACTACAGTAGCACCCAGTGAGTAAATATCATTTGAACTGCAACTTTTATCAGATTGTTTCTAAACCATAACTTTTTATCAGATTGTTTCTAAACCATAACTTTTTATCAGATTGTTTCTAAACCATAACTTTTTATCAGATTGTTTCTAAACCATAACTTTTTATCAGATTGTTTCTAAACCATAACTTTTTATCAGGTAATTTCTAAACCATAACTTTTATCAGCTAATTTCTAAACCATAACTTTTTAGCAGATAACTTCTAAACCGTACCTTTTAGCTTATTCTAAACCATAACTTTTGTGAGATAGTTCCTTGGCTTTAAACAGCTTTACAACATTTTCACAGTGTGTTTATAGCATGTTTTCATTTCCAAAGTGATATGTTTAGCAAGCATCAGTAATCAGGATCATGTCTTCACTTTTGTTTTTTTGAAAAAGAAGATTAAATAAATATTTTTCTGTAAAGTGTAATACTTAATTTTAAGTATTATTATGGCAACATCATCTACTTCAACAAGATCAAAAACAAACATTTATCTCCTTGGTTCTACTATAACTGAGCTTACTGGCAATAAACTACCTTCAATATGCATGGCACTGGGTCTTTTTTTACATCACCATGTTGAAATGAACAATACTATAAGGGAGTCTTCAGCAACTACAATAAGAGAAATTATAAAATTTTGGCAGAAAGCTAGAATCCCAGTGCAAGAGCTCAGAAATAGTCAGTTAAAGCTGGAAAAATTGTTTGAGAAGTGGAGGCTATTAAATAAAAATAAAAATAGAATTACAGTTACCCAAAAGAGCAAAGAAGATGAATTTATTTCGAAATTTGATGATCTGTTTGATATTGCACATTAGGGTGGAGCGAAAAAAATGAATTTTTTTTTACAAAAAACGGGTAGGTGCCAAAAGTTGCCTTTATACTAGTACATCAAGTATCTGAAATTTTAGCGCTGAAAAAAAATGCCTTGAGTCTGCGCTTTTGGTCCAAATGTCGAAATTTTGGGTAAAATTTGACAATTTTTCAAAAAAATTAAAAATTTTCTATAGAACTGGTTATGATTTTAAAATGTCATTTCAACCTTTATTAATAAAGATTTAAAATATTGAAACGATAAAACGATATCTTTATTCTGTATAACTGGAGCAAAACTGACAAATTTCGGTAAAAATGGGGTATTTCCATTCTGGTACAGCATACAACGAATCGTTGTTTTGAATGCAGATCTTCGCTAGTTGCTTTTGCAACTCCCCAGGAGTGGAGGTGGGTGCATATCATGTCCCACCTGTAACCAGCACAACCACCCTACCATCTGAGCACAATGTTTTATTTATACAATGAATTGTGATTTTTTATCAGATTGGCACGAATTTTCTGTATATTAACCTAGTCTTGGTGTATTCACCTCTTCTTTCATATCCACAGACTTTGGATGATGTTGGCTGTGACTTCCTTCACGTATCTTTCTACTGCTTGAGTATGAGAAGGCATGCAAATTAACTCATTGGGGATGTTAGTATGGGAATCTATCCAGCCGTCTATTATCTTCAACAAACTTGCATCCGATAAATGCATAGTGATTGGGGTCCTGTTACCACAATAGTTTCCCAATCAATTAGATTTATATAATCATCTGCTTCTATTTTGATTGTCAATATTTCGAATTTGCGTATGTCATCATTTATTCTACCTCTTGCATTTATTATGGGATGAGCAGCTAGTTGTTTAATGTGATTGCAATCAGAATTTGCTCTGAGTGTGCAAAGTAACCATTGTCCTGAATAACTTTTTTAACTATTCGTTTTATGGCGTTTGCTGTGTTTTTTAGTAGCCGTGTAGTTTCCAATAAGGTTTTAGATACATTTTTTAGCTGTGGATTACATTTGATGATAAACCATCCTGGGGCATAAACTTAGATTACATACTTTGTGAGTGAAAATAGAGACTCTGACGCGCATCAATGCGAGTAATTAAGGAGAAGAATTCTATTCGCCGTTGTGAGCCATATTGCGTGGGACAATTTTCCTAGGCTGCTATTCGCTAGTTCTTTAGAGCAATATCCTGAAGAAATAGCTTTGAAAATGACCAGCATGTATTTCTGGTCTGTGCTGAGTCCATTTTCCTCGATTTCAGGAAATATGTTTTCTAAATTACTCTTTATAGGTTCAAAAACTGCAATAGGGAGTGAATGGAACGTGGACAAGGAGTTCCCTAATACATTTGGGCCAGAAGTTTTCCCATTGATCATGCCTAACAAATGATGCAGAGGCAATTCATTTAACTGGAGCTGGCATATGATCCATTTCAATGGTCTTGCAAGCTTCTCTTCCATTCGACGGATTACTTCAGTATGCTTCCCCGTATTCACAGGACACCGGACACCCATCACAACTCAAGCATGAGAGGCTCGACAAATCAATATTTTCACCTTTTAAAAACTTTGATATGCATTTTAAAATATTTTTGATGCTCCAGATGAGGAAATGTTAGGCAAAATTAGTCCCCAAATATTTGGAGCCAGGCTTTTCAAGATAGTAACACGTTCTTCTTTCATAATTGTACGATACGCATGTTTATCACTTCTCTTTTCTGTACACATTGTGTCGTATTTTCAGGAGTCGAAATATAAGGCTTTTATTTCTGTTTTAGGGTTCTGTTCTTTACGTTGAGACGAAGAAGCGGATTGCCTTTCACGCCTTACCTTGCTTCTATCTATAACGGGTACATTATGTTTTCCAGTGTCATTTGATGTACGTACACAATCCTGAAGAACCGCTGAAGCAAGAACTACAGCAGACTGATCAGAAATTCTATAGCTATCACATGCTCTAGAAAAAGTTTCAAACTTCATTCGAGTTTCGGTATATGAGGATGAAGATGGGAATTCAATTTTATCTGTTATTGAATCATTGCATACTGATTCGTTTATTTCAATTTCACATGCAGCATCTTCTAATTGCGGTGCTTCTTTATTTAATCTTCTTTCTATTAATTTTTTTTCAACGAGTCGTTGTATGCTGTACCGGAATGGCAACGTCCCTTTTTTACCGAAATTTGTCAGTTTTGCTCCAGTTAAAAATAATAAAGATATCGTTTTATCGTTTCAATATTTTTAATCTTTATTAATAAAGGTTCAAATGACACTATTAAATCATTGTCAGTTCTACAGAAATTTTTTATTTTTTTTGAAAAATTGTCAAATTTTACCCAAAATTTCGACATTTGAACCAAAAGCGCAGACTCAAGCCATTTTTTTTCAGCGGTAAAATTTCAGATATTTGATGTACTAGTATAAAGGCAACTTTTGGCACCTACCCGTTTTTTGTAAAAAAAAATTAATTTTTTTCACTCCACCCTATTGCACATGCTAATGCTCTTAACATGATAAAAATTTCTGAGGATAAAGACTTCCTGTTAGCACAGCGTGAGAAAGGGAGAAAGGTTTCTATGCTAGGTGTGGATAAGTGTTTGGAGAAGAAAGAAAAAATGGCAGATTTAAGAAGGAAAGCTATCTCTGAAATAAATCAATGAATGAAAGCAGTTTGTGAAGAAGCAGAAGCAACTGTTCATTTATTATCGTCAGAAGAATCGGACGAAGTTGAAAATGAAGTCGAACAGACATCATTCCCAGTAACAGAGAAAGGAACAAACAGCTCATCCAAACAAAAAAGAAAAAGAATGAGAATTATGACTCCAAATCTGGCTGCAGCTTTAGACAGGACCAAAGTTTCAGACCGAAAAGCTGTGTTTGTCGTTGCCGAAACAGTAAAGAGCTTGGGTTGTGAAGTAGATGAAGTAACTCTTAGTAGAAGTTCCATTCGTCGAGAAAGAATTAAACACCGGTCTAAAATGTATGAGCAGCTCAAAGCCGAATTTGGAGAATATGTTAACTTAACAGTTCACTGGGATGGTAAACTCTTACAAGACCTAACTTTGAAAGAGAAAGTTGATAGACTTCCAGTAATTGTGTCTGGAAAAGGAGTCTCTCAGTTACTTTCAGTGCCCAAGCTTCCATCAGGAGATGGAGAAGGTCAAGCTGTTGCAGTATATGCGACCTTACAGGATTGGGGGTATAGATGATAAAGTAAGTGCCATGTGCTTTGACACAACAAGCGTCAATACTGGTCGAATTAAAGGCACTTGTAACTTACTTGAACAAAAAATGAATAAAGAGCTGCTTTCTTTGGCATGTCGCCACCACATTATGGAATTGATTATTAAGGCAGTTTTCGAAAAAAGCTTAGGATTTTCTTCATCACCAGAGGTACCACTATTTAAAAGATTCCAAGCCAACTGGAATTTTATTGACAAAGAGAAGTATGATATGGGAGTTGGTAATGCAGAAATTCTGAATCAAATAATAGATATAAAAGATGACATAATTAATTTTTCTAAAATACTACTGGACAAAAATAAACAACCAAGAGATGACTATCGAGGATTTCTTGAACTTATCTTAATCTTTTTAGGCGAAACCCGTTCTCGAGGAGTCAGATTTATGGCACCTGGAGCCATGCACCATGCTTGCTGGATGTCCAAAGTGCTGTATAGTCTAAAAATATGGATGTTTAGTAGCCAGTTCACCATTACTTCAAGAGAAAAAAAAGGATTGCAAAAAATATGTGTATTTGCGGTACGAGTATATCTAAAAGCTTGGATGACAGCACCATTGCCACAAAGTGCACCTTTCAATGATTTCAATTTAATGAAATCTCTGTTACAGTATAAGAATATTGATGATAAAATATCTAAAGCAGCATCAGAAAAGCTAGCCAAACACCTTTGGTATTTATCTGAGGATCTTGTCGCTTTAGCTCTTTTCGACAATCAAGTGCCTCATTGCCTTAAAAGACTCATAGTAAAGGCCATGAAAGACGTTAATTGTAAAAAAGAATCCACAAAGCGTCCTAACATTACAATTGAAACTTTTGTCGACATGAAATTTGTAGACTTTGTAACAAAGCGGTCAGCTTTTTTATTCCAACAAATGTGCCTATCAGATGCGTTCCTCCAAGTAGACCTAGAAGTATGGGAAGATCAGGAGACTTTCTGTAAAGCATTAGAAATTGTTAAATCAATAAAAGTTGTTAATGATCATGCTGAAAGGAGCATAGCCCTAATTCAAGAGTTTTGTGGAAAAATAACGTACAGAGAGACACAACTACAATACTTATTGCAGGTGGTTGAAGAACATCGACGAACATATCCTGACTGCAAAAAACAGAATTTGGCAGGTACTGACAAACACATGATCATTTAAATATTAATGGCGTATATTTACTTGCTAATTATTTATAACATATATTGAATATATAAGTGTACTTTAATTACTTAGAATTCTCAGATTCTTACCCCCATGTATGGCAAATAAATCTTTTTTAGATATTAGTAGCAGTTGAATTCTTTAAATTGTAAATTTACAAAAAAAGGAAATTTTTTAAGAGTGTTGAGCTACCTCTAAATATTAAAATTTTAAGCTCAAACTTCATAATATTTATTTTTTTAACTAAAATGAACAAATTAAGAGGATAGCACCAGTAAAAAACTTTAAAAAATAATAATCGACCTTTTTTGGACCACCCTATGGGCATAAATGAGTTAACTAATGTTTTATGAAATTACTTTTCACAAAAATAAAAATAATTCACAATAATAATAATTAAAATCACAAAAATAGGACCCTGGAAAAAAATCCTGGATAGACCCTTGATTACAAATGATGTGTCTAGTTTTTTGGCTGCAATTAAATTGTGCAAAACATTATGGAGCTTGATTATGGTAAATTCACCACTTTTACTAACGTTTGATAGATAGTATAAGCAAGCTAATTTCTTTTTCCATTCCCCCCCCCCCCAAACTATTTTACCTTGCAAATAGCTTAAAAAACCAATCATATCATTTTTGAATTAGGCTTGAGTTTTGGATTAGTTTTTGAGTAAAATAAAATATTTTACTGTTTCTTCCCAGTTCTTATTGAATATTGCATTCCATTGAGAAAAAATGTTTTTTAAATTACAGCAGATTTTTAAGAATACATTGTAAGATGCGGATTGGTCACTTCATATTTTAATATTAGGCTCAATCAAATATTCAAAACTGAAGTGCAGCAGGATAGCTTGTGTCTATAAAATTCAGAGAACTTATTGTACCACAGCTGAAAGAAGCTCTTAAGAGAAGACAGAATGCAAAAGAAAATACTTTATAAAAGTAAAATAAAGAAAAATAAATACAGTCAAACCTCGTTAACACGAAATCGCTTAATGCGAAATTTCGCTTAACACGAAATAATTTTCAGGTCCCGTCAGATGAGTCTGAAAATCAATGTTAATTAACTCGTTTAACACGAAATAGAATTTCAGAAAATCCCGCTTAAGGCGAAATTTTTTTTTTTGCTTCAAAGTCAAAACATGATTCCTTATGCAATGTTTTTGATATTTCAAACTTAAATGTCCCATACTCTTATTAAAAGTGGAATTTTCTCATGATTTGAAAACTATTTAAAGTGAAAAAGGGTTTCAGAAAATTCTGAAATACTGAATTCCTGAATAATCCCTGCTTTTCTTTGATGTCTGATATGCGCCAGTGTCCCCACATTAACTATATGAGCAATAGATTAGTCACAATGAAAGTTTGGAGAAGGAATTTCTTTTTTTGAAAGTGATTGTTCCATTACTCGGTTGACTGTATTGACAGTAACATAAACTATAAACCGGGGGTCTGAATTCTCCTATCTGTGAGTGAAAGAAGTGACTGCACTACGTAATCAGGCTACACAATTAGGCAGTGACTTCATTACCTAAGTAACATAATGGAAACGCCGTTCACAGTTGCTCTGTAGAATTCTGTGAAAGATGAGTCGAAAAAAGAAAGCAGTATCTTAAGAAACCAAGCAAAAAAATTAAACGAAGTTAGCGATAAAGTGCTGAAAAAATCACAAAATGCAGCGAAATATGGGATACCTACATTTCTTCTACAATTTTGAAGAATCGCGAAAAGATTGAAGCGGTTTATGCTGTGAGTTAATTCAAACCAGTAAGAAAACGAATTTGTAGAAGAAAGAATGAATAAATTGAAATTGCTCTCTTGCGGTGGATAAAAGAGGCAATAAGCCAGGACATTGTTTTAACTTTTGCAGTTTTGCAAGATGAAGCAGAGGCTTTTGCTGATGCTCTCGGTGAGAGCGATTTCATATTTTCTAACGGATGACTGACAAGATTTAAAAGCGTCATAGACTTGTCTGCAGAAAGATATGTAGCCAAAATCGGTAAATTCTTTCTTCGACATTGTTTTTTCCAAGTACATTTGCATAGATGAAAATGTGCTGACTTCGGATGTGACAAGAGATGAAGAAATAATTGCTGAAAAATAAAGATGACAACATTGAAGTGTCAGACAAGGAAGAAGAAATTGACACAGAAGGGAAATGTTTAGTGTCAATAAATGAATCTACCGCAGCATTGAAAACTGTACAACGTTTCCTTATGGATCAAGAGGATACTTCCTGAGCTTTGGACAAATTAGATTAGATCCATACGTTCCTAAAAAATGTACTCTACAAAAATTGAAGCCAAAGTCAATTACGGACTATTTAAAAATATGATTAGCATGTAAATAAAATTATTATTGCCTAAAAAACGATAATTTGTTAATGAAATTTACTATTTCTTATTAATTTATGATTTTTTGAGCAAGGATATATTTATAGGTTAATTTATTTAGTTTTTATATCTAACATAGATGGCGCCACTATTATGACGGTTAACACGAAATTTCGGATAACACGAAAAAAATTCCCAGTCCCTTCAATTTCGTGTTAACAAGGTTCGACTGTACTGCAATTAAATTTCATTGCTAAATTATTTATATCATTGTGAATAATGATAGACACTATATACACTGTGGCAATGCCTAGCCTGACTACAGAGCAGCACACTAAAAATTTTTTAAAGCAATTTTCCTTAAATAAAAGGTATTGGCTATTAATGCATTTTGGAGATTTCTTTCTTTCTTTCTTTTAACTATTATTATTATTATTATTATTATTATTATTATTATTGAGGGGGGGGGGTGGGGATTTTAATTCACGGGAGAAATGTCAACAAATTCTAAAGAATCTTAGAAGAATGTAATACTGCAAAACAATTAAAACACATAATACTCCCTGATTAATGTTAATAATCTCCAATCTGTCACTTAAAATAATCAATGAATATTACATACTGTAAATCATTTTCAAATTAAAGATTGGCCATTATGATAAATTATTTGAATATTTAAATATTTTTTTAATAATAAAAGTAATGGTACACAAAGCTAGAACACAAAAAGGCCAATTCACATGAAGATACTTTACGTTTATTTTTAGCCTACAACACTGCTTTTCCAAAGCAAGACAAAAGAAAAAATAAACCCAGAGGAAATGGGGTTAGTAACAAATTTGAAAGTTAAAATTTTTGGAACTTCACATTTAGCATATTCTATATTTCTTTTCATTAAAGAAGGGCAGGAGGGATCAACTGCAAAATATTTCAGAGATATTTTTAGTCAATACCACACTTATAAGTACATAAACTGGCATTTAAAAGATTAGAGTAACTTAAAATCCATGTTAAGTTTCAAACTCTTACCCTCCTTTTATATATATAAACTAAACACTATATAAAAATTTAAAGCAATAAATTTTAATATTTAAAGATAGTTCAATTGACTCTAAATTTATAAAATTAGGAAAAAAAAAAGGGAATATTAGTTGTTCTCAATATACGATTTACAACGTATTTAATGCATTAATTTCAAACAATTAAATTAAACTTATTATACATATTATGAATTTTTTTATTTTACAATAAAATTTTATTGTTTTTGAAAAGGGTGAGGCAGAGTTTTTCCTGCTAACAGTGTACATTTTGTGATGATTTTCGACAACTTGTAGAAGGAATTGTAGCTGGATTTCCTCATAATTTATCAATTTACTGTATTTTTGAATAAGTGCAACTGTACATTCAGCATGGTTATTTACTACTTGTAAACATTTTATTATCCTTTAACCTGTTTGTAAACCTCTCTCAATTGTCACGTCTGGCTCAACAGCAAGATTTCTAACTAGAAGTTCCAACAATTGAAACAATATCATTGACTTGATTGTAACAAAATCTGTCGCTTTATTCTTGAGTGAATGAAGAGCAACACTGACTCATTTAAGAGTAGTTTTGAGCTTGTTTCTTCAACATTAACTTCATTCTGCAAAGTATTTACCACCTGATATAACTATCAAACAAAGCTAAATTAACTAGTCCTTGTGACAAATATTGCAAATGATCAGCAAATGTGTGGGATATTAACATGAAAATGGCTGAATGTATTAATGAGAATACAAGTAATGACTTCAACAACAATAGATCACTGTAAGGAACACATGAAGTTTTAGGTGTAAAGATCCAATCTTTCAGGTATACATGGATTGTGAAAACAGATACATTATCTAATCTTATCCTTTATTCTTCTTTTGAAGTCAGTGTAAACTGAGCCTTGAACATGCAGATCTTGAGACAATATATAACTTTGGAATCTAGCAGGCATAGTGCATTGCTCTTTTCAGTGACATAAATTTGACTCTCCTGAAACAGCACCAAAAAAGATAATTATGAGTTCTACAAATCCTTTATAATTCCCTCTTAGCTTTGTTCAAGATAATTCTCTGAATAGTCGATTGTCTCGTTATATATTTTCTACTAGATTTCTGACAACATTAAATGAAATTCCTCTTTTCATACTTAGTGTTGTTACGAGGTGTTTTATAGGTGAACTTGCAGCTAATGCAAATACCATGTAATACAGTGTATGGCCAAATGTAGGGAACATATTTTTTTTTTAATTAAGAATTTCAGAATTAACACATACATATTTTTTATATGGATAAAAAATGCTTAAATGTGCACACAATTTTTTTTAGAAAATCAATGCATAACAAGTATCTTACTTTTCATGACTGCTACGAGATTTTTTCTTCTTTCGCTTTTTCTCCTTTTCTTTTATTTGAGATCTTTCAGGAGAGCTGCTACTTGAATCTGGAATCATCCTAAAAAAAAAGGATACACTGTTATAAAAATGAAACAATTAACATTTCAATATTATCTTAAAATACCCCCCCTCCCCCTCTTTCAAATTTGAGTAATTTTGAAAACACATATTGAAATGAGAAAAGTATGTATTTTTCTGTAACACAAAACTCATTTTAGCTGATCAACATTTCACTAATCAAAAGCCAGTGAAAATAGTATCATATTTAAAAGCAAAGTTGCATTGGTATTTATAAGAATTGAACAATTTTAAATGATTTTGTTATATTATGCACAAATCTTGGAAGGATGGAATACAAATTAATTACTGAGACAGTGATTGTAAATAATCTATGTAAGTAAAATAATAGTAATTAATTTATGGAGCAGAATGTTTCCAATAAGAACAAGAACGAAAAATCATGCGTCAAGCATAGATTATGTAACACTTTCCAACGCTTCCAAAATAATTTTACGAATCATACTCTTTAATAAGCTAAAAGATAACATCTAAGTAATCCGAATACTTTTATTCAGCCCTGTATAGGATCTATAGATTTGTATATATACTACATAGGATGCTAAATTTTAGTTCAGTTAGGAAACACGTAGCACAGTTTAAAATTCTCCGTCTGGAGTTAAATAATACGGAAATGTGTTCCCGAACTTTTGTGCTTCCCTGTATAGGATCTACAGAATTTATACACACCACGTAATATACAAAAAGCGATTTAAAATTAAAATCGCGTTCAGTAACTTAAAACGCACTTCCAGGAATTATTGTTAACATACAGTAGAGAATTCTTTTGTGTGTCCCTGTAAATGAACGATGACTGCTATACACACAATATTCTGTAGTAAGTCTCTTGTAATGAACCTTATATAAATTTCAATGCGTTTAAAATAGGGAAACATTATTTAAATAAACCGCAGACGATTTTTCTCCATAGACATAATGTAACGGAATTCTTTTGACTGTCCCTGTAAAGTAAGTATAAGTGCTATGCACACCCTATTCCATATTAAGCTTCTTCTAATGCACCTTAGTGATATATATAAATTTCAGTGCGTTTAAAATAGTGAAACATTATTTAAATAAACCGCAAATGATTTTTCCCCATAGACCGCAATGTAACGGAATTCTTTTGAGTGTCCCTGTAAAAAAACTATAAGTGCTACACACTTCCATTGAAATAGGGAACATGCTATAGATAACGATTATAACATATAAAAATTGCAAGGCAATCCGAGCATATTTACGGGAGTTAGAGCACGGACAGACGGCAGACGGCCAGACAAACCGAAGTCATAAACACTTTTCAACTAGGTTGGAAAGTGTTAAAAATGATGTTATTTGCAAAAGGAAAGACATTTTCTTCTATGAAAATAAAATATTTTACTATGACTGTTTCGATATGACATTATAACTACTGAACTTTTTATGCCCCCAAAAAGACAACCTCCTATTTATTACTGCTACCATTTATTTAAAAATTTTTAGTATGCACAGAATGAAATGTTTCTGAAAGTTACATTACTTCCAGATAATTATAATAAGTATTGAATAAAACTCAAACATTTTAAAATGATTGCTTAAATGATGCCCTAATTTTGGAAGGACTAAATGGTTCTGGTGGTAAAACTGACATATTAAAAAAAGACAGAAAGAAAAAAAACAGAAAGACTTATTTTTATCCATGAAAGTAAAGTATTTCAGTATGATTGTAACAATAGGACATATGTCCAGCTAGAGATTAATATTGTTCTGTCAAATGATGGAAAACTTTCATCCATGCTTTTAACTCAAACTGCCAATACGAACCCAAGAGTTGTTGAGCTACCTGGGACGACAACCGGCAGATACATTTCACTCAGATAATCTTATTGGGAATAGCATCTGGTCTGCCATGTTGTAGACAGCTCAACAGAATAATACCACAGGTAATGGAACTCCAATAAACGATGGATACGTAGATACACTTTATTAGTTTTAACTCAATCATACTGATTGGTAAAGATACCATACAAATTGAATTTTTCCAACTGATTGAAAACAAGGTCTTGGGTTCGACTCCCAGCCTGGGTGGCATTTTTTCACTCATTTGGAAAAATTCAGTTTGTATATCTTTACCAATTAGAATGATTGAGTTAAAAATTATAAAGTGTAGCTACTTATCCATCATTTAATGGAGTTCCATTACCTGCGGTATATTCTGTTGAGCTGTCTACACGACCAGATGCTGTTGCCAATAAGGTTATCTGAGTAAAATGTGTCTGCCAGTTGTCAGTCCAGGCACTCTATAGGTATTATCATACAGCCCTTAAATATAATTCATGTAATACAAATTCTATAGTTATCATTGTACTTGGGGGGAAAAAATCATACATTAACTTGAAACATTAAAAACATATGCGTTAAACATTTTAATGTTAATTGGTGGCTCTTATAATTTAATAAACTGAGTAAATTTTTCATAGGAAAAATTTACAGTTAAAGGTATGTACCATTAGAACTTTCTGGTAATTTATTTAATATTTTACTTTTATGTGGCACAAGCAATTCCATAATGTAAAAAATAAAAATATATGAAATTTAGAAAATAACTTTTATTTTAAAATAATTTTATTAAATTTTATCTTTGCTATTAGCTGTTATAGCAACTTAATAAATTATCTAATTACATGATTAATCATTGTTAGTTTTGTATCACAAATTTTCATTACATTATCAATTATGTTTTCTGTAGTTAAGCATAATTAGAAGACAGCAGTGAGAATGCTTAGCGGCTTGAATCAAAAACTCAAAAATATGAATTAAAGCAACAATTTTTGTAGAAATTGAAGATAATAGACTGTCTAATCATGTTACAGCTCAAATTTACTGCAAAATTCTCAGTATCTAAAAAAGGATCATTTTAATGTATTTTTTACCAGATTTTCTTTACTTTAATGTAAAATTTTGTCTTTTATTTTACTGATAATTCATTATTAGTATTTTCCTTTTCAATAATAAGCTTAAAGATCTTAATACAGCAAGATAACAAATAGAGACAAAAATTCAGTCTTCCCAGGGTCATTCAAGAATATTTAACCTATATAATGCTGCTTATGTTTTTTACTTTTGCAATATATTATCTTAGGGGCTTTGGTATAATCCATTATTGTAAACCAGAGATGCCAGAATATTGCTTTCTTTGCAATTGCTGGATTTTTCTCATATAAAATTAAGAGCAAGGTCTCATTTGTACACGCAAAATCTAATAATCTGACATTCCTGATAAAATAATTTTAAAATGTGGGAGTGTTTATTGATGATCAAGGCTGTTACTATTAACAAAACTTTCAGCGGCTGTCGTCTCTGGTGTACCACTGTGCTCACCAAAAAAAAAAAAAAAAAATACAGCCATGGTTATAGTAAAAATTACTCAGTATAATTACTGTATGTAATTACTGTATGTACAACTATTATGTACCTCTATAAAAAGAAGAGGTATAAAATAAAGTATTACTTATAAATGATACAATTTGTAAAAGAATTTACAAAATGCTACAAAAGTTTCTATTTAGAATGTGTTCTTGAAATTTAAAACTGGCCAAAATTAGGCATGCTATATATATTCCATGAAAGTTTGTAAAATCTATATATATAAAAGCCGTTCTTGGTATGTATGTATGTTCCTTATACAAATCTACAGTTTTTACCGATTTGATGCACATATTAGAACATGAGTAAAATTACTGTCAACTTTAAAAATTTCTCAGACCATTCTTTATCATTTTTTTCAAACATCTCCCATAGTTTATCATTAAAAAAAAAAAAAAAAAATCTCAATTTCTAATACAATAATTCTTTTCGGTTGCCACACTCTAAAAAATGGCTCAAAAATTTAAAAACAAATAGTAACACATTTATTTTTTTTTTTATAAGACAATAAAAATTACACTCGCTACATTTTTTAATTTTCGAAATTGAAGTTATTCTAAGAAGAAAATGTACATTTTGTTTCTATATAAATAGAAAACAATAACTTTAAATGCATTAAAATGATGTAGTACTTTAATTTAAATTTATTTGTAGTTAACACATCAACTTTAATACAGATGTTTCAATTTTAAGAAAACAATTTAGTCAAATGGTAAAAAAAAAAAGCTTGGTATGATGTCATATACTATTAAAGGTTTTGATTTTAATTTCAAACGGAGTCTAAGTAATCGTCTGCTATGTTTTATTCCTACTTCGGTTGTATACTTCAGCTGTATCTTACAGCTATACGATATATTGCTAAGTGTTTTATTGATTTAGAAGCAGTGGTAACATTTTTCTTTGTTTTATATTAAAGAGGGGGTCATTTCTTTCGTTTTTCAACAAAAACCCTACAACTAAAAGTACATATAAAATTGATATGACTTTCATCTAATCATTATAGATTTAATTTTCATTAATGAAAATTTATATTTTAATTTTAAAATGATGTTTTATTATCAGTGAAAAGTCTTGATTTTCCAAAATCAACGTTTATTATTATCGATAAAGTAAAGGCTTACCCACAATTACGTTTAAGCCACACAAAATAAATTCTTAAATGTTACTGTAGTGGCTGAGTTATGCAATTTAGACCCAACTTAAAAGTAAATATTAAGATACTCCTTAATGTCATTTTTACTAACTCCATGTTTCCATTACTTTATTTTATTTTCGCTGTTCAAATTATCAGCAAGCTATTTAATGAAATCTGGCAATTTTCCAGTTTTATAGTTTTTTTAGAATTTAAAAAAAAATTAAATGTTTTCTTTGGTGATATTGATTTTGGTGTAATTAATAAGTGATATTAAAACATTTAAAACTATGAAATTAATATATTTTGAGCACTCTTTCTAATATTACGCGAGGTTTACATATTTTTTTCTTTATCTTTTTAAGTTTTAATTTAATTTGGCAATTTAGTTATAGAATATTACACGTAAACCAACAAATGCTGAATTATTCACATTGTTTTAAGAGCAAACAAGTTACTCTTTTGTAATTGAGTCGCGCACAGATTTAAAGATATCCATTGTTGAAAATTCCTTTAAAATCCATAAAACATCAGTAAATTGATATATGCTTTTCAAACAAATAACATTGAAAGTACATTTTTTGTTATTCGTCCGCATAAAAATTGAGTGTGCTATATTTAGAAATAAATGTCTTTACTTTATAAAGATCAAATAAGATAATCTTTCGTAATTGGATTGGATACAGATTAAAAAATATACATGCTTTAAAATTACTTTACAATCCATAAAAAATCAGTAAATTGAGATAAACTTTTCAAACTACATTTTCCCCCCTAATTGACAGTTTAAAAAGTAAAATTATGTGATATTTAGTAGTTACAAAAATGCAGTACAAACAAAATTTAATGGTTAGGTCGTTGCTACCGTCAACCTGATGTTGACATTAGTTACTGAGTTGACTGAGTGGTTCTGCTAGTCTTCAATAAAATACTTTTACCTCGTATCTTTATCTTAATTTGGACCTAAATAATAATATATTTGATGTAATTTTCTTTTGAGTGGGGAAAAGAAATAAACAGCACTGCAAATAAAAATAAAAAATTGAACTTTTTAACAATGTCTATAGGTATTGTCCCCCCCCCCCCCCCCCAACGCAAAAGAAACACCCCATATTATTTAACAAATCATATGAATTGCTGCAGAGACATGCATAATGTACAATTTGAGTGGGAGTTGTGTCTTTTATTATTCTTTGTGAACAAAATACGCTTAGGAAGCTATCTACATATCGAAATAGTAGCAAATTTAAATTTTCAATAGCAATACTCAAATTTGACACAATATTTCAAGTAATTTAGTAAAAAGGATTTTTAAAAAACAGTATAGCTGAAATATTCTGATTTCCAAATGTTGAATTAATTATTATCATAATCATTCATATTTTCTGTAATAATTATTTATGCTGCTTTTTTGTATTATGTTAGTATTAGGCACTATTTTTACTTTTATTTGCATATGCATTCAAATTTTGAATTCTTTCCTACAAGCATTTTTATTTAATTATATCTAAAAATTCATTACCGGAATAGTTTGAAAGGATCAGTCATTGAAAAAAATGATCAATTTCACAAAAACAATTTTAAAATGTTGCAGCAATCTCTATTATTTGATGGAATATTTAAATGATTTATTTAGCTTTATTTTTTTTCCCAGTAATATTCTCTATCAAACATTATTTTAAATTCATATTAAGTCTGAACTAGAATCCTACATTGGATCGGTCAACTCGATTTTACCCGAACCCTACCCAATCCGTAGTTCGGGTCGGGTTAATGGCAATATTTTTCATCGTGGGGACAATATTTTTCATTGTGTTTTGGGTTCAGGTTGGGATTTGACTCTTGCGGGTTGACCCGATTTTTCAAAAAGTCTTTTCTATTAAAATACTTTTTCAGATAGAAAAAACTATATCTTTGGACTTAATATAGATACATTAATTTTTTAACATAAAATATAAAATTGATATTAGAGATATAATTGTAGACTATTTTTCCAAAATTGCATTAAAATTTGTATTAATTTTATTCCATTTCAGGTTCGGGTTTAAATGTGTCCAGTTTCGGATTGACTGAAATTTTTTTGTGAGTTTCAGGTAATATATTATACCATAATTCCCAATCAAAGGGTATTTATTTGCTTTTCTCTGGAATAATTTGGCGATTATACAAATACTTCCCCATCTACCCACAATGCCTTTATGTTAAGTACGGCATATTTCCAATAAATCTAGGAATGAAAGGATCTTACGATGGTTTACTTGACATTTAATAGTCGTTAGCTTTGTCGTAAATTTGAAAGTCATGATTTTATAGTACAGAAAAGAGATTAAAAGATGACGGTAAATGGTATAAACATACGTATATTTCTTTTTAGCTTCTTCAGCAGCAGCTGCAGCAGCTTCTTTAGCTTTTCGAGCAGGGTCCAGAGAACTCCCTTCCACAAAATACTGACTGATACCAAGGGCCTCTCTCATCTTCATATTCTTTTCCTGATTGGCTTCAGCCATCTGATGGGTCTCTTTAACACTATCAAGCAAAAAATAAAATATTTAAGGAGAAAATTAAGGAGGAGAAAAAAAGTTTTTAAACTTTGGCTTATTAAATAAAAGAAAAGAAGATAATGGAAAGGGAGAAGATTTATATGTACAATTTCTTAGAGGCCATTGCTATTATTTCATCTATTTTTAAATTACATTATAAATAATTCATTAATATAATTCTATTAAAAAAAAAAACGATTTAAATTCATTTTAGTTATCAGATTTAAAAAATCACAACAACTTCAACTACAAAAATCATGTATTTTGTAATTTTCATTACTACATTTTTATTTCCACATAATAGTATTATGAGGCATAAGAGGTGAAAAAAGCACTCACTAGCATGTTTTTACTTAAACAAATCTTTATTATTTTTTTTAAATTAAACATATTGCAGAATGTTTACAAAACATTAAAAACAATAGCGCTGAAAACATCCTACAGTATGGTGCACACACACACACACAAAATAAAAAATAAAGTATGTAAAATACTAAATTAAAATATAATATTTATTAGGGATGTAACGAATATTCGGCCACTATTCGGTATTCGGCCTATTCAGCCGAATACCTGTAGCCGAATATAATTTGATATTTTGCCGAATAGTTGCATATTTGGCCGAATATTCTAAGATATTTGGTTAAATAAGTTCCAGAAAATCAAAACAAAATGTGATTTTAAATATTTTCAACAAACAATATTAAAAAATTATATCTAAATACATTAATTATTATAAGAAAAAGAAATTCTAATACTTATGCAATTTTAAAGCTTCATGACAACTTATAAATAACTGTATATAATGATATTACATAAATAAAAATATTTTTCTTGCTGCATATTTAGCCATCATGTGAATTTAAGTAAGTATTGCAACATTAATTTCTTTTACATTAAAATGCAAAATATATATTGCATTTGAAGTTTAAATCTCTTCAGTGAATTTAAAAATATTAACTTTATATCTATTTTTTTAATCTGATTTATAATGATGATAACAGTTTCTTAAACAATAAAATTCATAAATGTTAAAAATAAATATTTTACTGTCTTGTAAAAATGTTTAATCTTTCACAAATTAAATTATTTTTCTAGTTTTTAGTTTTACTTTTAAATAAAAAAATTTGAATAAATATAGGACTATATAATTACTTTACTAATTAAAAATTAAACATTAGATGTTGATTAAACGAACTAATGAGTTTGATACATTGAAAAGAAAAAAAAAACTATTACCTATACTGAAAAAGCATTTAATGAGTTGCTTCAAAATAACATACAGGGGTAACAAAATAATTTATCACTGTAAAGCGTGAAATTGTGATGCAAAAATAATAATTTTTCAGCATTTTCAAGAAGTCTGTTTTGTTTGGTTGCATATATATTACCAACTTAAAAAACAAACGTTCACTGTATACTGTGCTTGCAGGAAATGAAAGATGATTTCTTGCTAAATTTGCAAGCCTTGGAAAGTGTTCTGCATTTGTTTTCCACCAGTTAAATGGACACTCTGCCCTAGCTATTAAATTTTTATCAAAATAGCAATCTACCTCTCTTAATTTATCTGTTGTATTTTTATTAACTTCATTTGACAAATTTGGCAGTGATGCCTTCTTATTTTTTATTTCTGAAAAGCAATCCCAAAATGAAAATGAAATTATATTTCAAGAAAATAACTTTTTTCTTGACATACAGAATGTAAATTTACTAAGTTTGAGTTGCATGAGAAAGGATATAAAAAGACAGAGGACACATGCAAGTTCTTATTTTTGGGGGTTAAATGATTTTACTAAAATAAAAAAAAAGTTTCATTTTTACAGAGGTAGTGAGTTTCTATTTTAGGTAAAAAATATATAAATTACTAGAACTATCTATGGATTAAAAAAATATATGAATTAAATTATTATTTACATTTTTGAAAGTCAAATGTTATCTAATTGGCATCAAAGTATTTCAAATATTACAAAAAATACATTCAGCTGTTATGATTTTTGAACACTCAAACAAAAAAATTATTTCAATTAGTTCTTAATTTAATTTTTGATTTTAAAATTGAAAAAGTAAATAAATAAACAATTAAAATATATATATATATATATTTTTTTTTAAGTCAGTATTCGGCCGCCGAATATTCGGTATTCGGCCTAAAATTTGGCCGAATATTCGGTATTCGGCCAAATCACTATTCGTTACATCCCTAATATTTATGGTACACATTTTTAAAAAGTGCTATTGTAAAATCAAATTTTGCTCAATCAAAATGTATAGAGGCAAAATTTTAACTATTCAGTCTTGTTTAAAATTGTTGTAAATAAACTTAATGAAGCCATTTAATAAATTATGCATTTTTACTCAAAACCACCAAAAAAATAAATAAATAAAATAATAATAATAATAATAAAATAAATTTTAAAAATAATAATAATAAAAAAAAATAATAATAATAATTTAAAAAAAAAAAAAAATAAAATAAAATAAAAATAAAATAAAATAAAATAAAAATAAAATATAAAACTATGGAAAATATAAATACATAAATATCATTAATATATAAAATATAAGTGTAATTAATAAAGGTGACAGTCTAACAAAAAATAATAATAATAATAATAATAATCACATACTAAAGAGTAGTACTGCAATAAGCACGTACGAACTATTTATTTTACAGTTAAATATTTCAGGAAATACATAACCCAATCAAAACTATTTTTAAGAATACGAAAATAGATTCAACAGACTTTCAGCTATGAGGTATTGTGCAATGAATGCAATTTCTGTTATGTAACAATGTGATGCATAGCTCGATGATGAACAATCAATGCCCAATTACAATGCAAATATTTAAATTAATTTATTGTCAACGTATTTTTTACATTTTAAACAAAATTTGGGACTCTTTCTTTTCTTCTTTTAATTACCAAATTAAAATCGTTTTTCCTTACGTACGTTTCCTTGTTACGTAATAATAAAGACCGGAGAAAAAAAAAGTAATAATAATTTTAAAAACTAAAATGACAAAATGAGAGTATCTTTATTGTTGAGTTTAATAATTTATTATAATATTCTATTCCTAAAAATCAGAAAATTGCCCCGTCTCTAATAATGCCTTTAAAATCTTACAATCTATAATTTTTTTTCGTAAATACGTAATAATACACATACAAGTAAGTAAATATTAAACAAAGTTGCAAAAAGAAAAATAAATAAATAACCCGGATAAACAAATTCTACACAATTACGGCGAATATTACGAGCGAATCTACAACGAAAAACTATAAAAATATGACAACCAATACATCAAAATTACGCAGAGCTTATCATCAGGTGGCCTAATTCATTCGTTCTATAGGTTGTTTTACCTGCAGAGCTCTGAAATAGTCTTTCCGAACATATCTTCATCCCAGTCCTATTTAGAAGCCTTGAATCGTGCAAGGAATTTTGGGAAGAGAACACCAGACTCCACTCAACTCTCATATATCAGATCGATCCGATGCGCAAGATCCGGAGCGCATGTTTCTCAAAAAGTCACAGAAGCAATACGATGGCAACAAGATCAGACACCATGAGCGCTATAGCAAACATTTTTTCCCCGAAAAACGCAATTTAGATGCATATCCCGCCGACATGAAAATTGAATTCATAAATGTCATTCGATAATATAAAGGAAGGAAATTCCCTTCGTTAAATATAGGGCGACGAAATTCAGAAGAAAGGACAAAAAATATAAAAAAAAATAAATATCTTATGCTATTGTAAACGTAATAAAGTTGACAGCATTACATAAAATCCCAAAATAATGAAAAAGTTTAATAATGTAGTATCCTGTCACTACTTTAATTTTTTGAAATGAAGCCAATTCAAATGTCAAAGTCATTAATAACAGTGTTTAATATACGAATCGGTATATCACTCTAAATAAAAGCGAAATGTTAGAATAAGAAAACATACAACAGTAATGAAAAATATCAAACCTAAAAAAAACATGTATTAAGTAAATTACAGGATTGCTAGATATGAGACTGGCTCAATTAAAGCCCTGGTCAGAAACGGGCTCGGGTTCGATTTTTATACCAGTCTTAGGGCTTGGGCACAAAGCAAAAAAAATATTTACTTAAAAAAAGGTGGGAAGTGGGAGGGGGACTTGCTATTTGAGAAACAAGAATGTAATCTTTGTTATTGATGGGATATAGGAAGAAATATTCTATCTGATTCTGAAGCCTTTGCACGGTCAGTGTTAGTGACATAAAGAAGCCGTGGGGATCCCTTGTCTAACCTCGCTTTTGGTGTGAAGTCCTTTTTCCAGAATGACTGACAAAACTCATGTCTTTCTGCCCATACTTATACAATGCTATTTTTAAAGAATAAGAATTGTGACTTTGCTGCTAGTGGTTGGGCATAAATAACAATTTTGCCATTTTCTTAACATGATCTTAAACAGATTTTTACAGGCACATGAAAATGACGCAACGCTGTCATTAGGACGTATTTAAGATTAATACTCATTTCTACAAAATAACAGATTTTTAAATAATAAAATTATGATAAAATATAAATTCGTATGATAAAATTAATCTTGAAACTATTTTTAAATATTATTATTAACAATTTTCTACATGTACGTTCGGGCTCAGGCTCTAGACACAAAGATTTTCGGGCTCGGGCTCCATGAAAAAAAAAGTTCGAACTTATCTGTAGTTCATACTCCTTTCCCAGAAAAAAAAAAAATCAAGCATTTTACACTAATTTCAAGCGTCTTCTCAGGAATTTCTAAAGTGAAAATTTTAATACTACAAAATATTACATTCTTGGTACAATGCAAAACTATCAAGAGGGAAAAATCTTCTTTTTCATCTTCACCAGTTTTCAGATGAATACTGAATAACTTGAATAACTGAACTGAATAACTTGACAATAACTTGAATATGAAGTGTTGCGAGAAAGTCTTTGAAAATCACACTCAATCATTTTGCTTTGATAGTTGTTGTTTTGGTCAAACAAGACACATGATAATTTCGTATCGTTATGAGAATATCATACAACAAACACTCACGCAGATTATTGCCGAAACGTCAGTTGAGGCTCACTGTGGAGAAGCGAAAAGTTTTTAGTCTGTCTGTTCTGCGATAACTGCCGTAAAAACCGTCCTATTAGATTGATTTTTGGTGAGGTACCCGGAATTAGCTGCATAGTTTTTAGTTACATTTGGTTCATTCCTTCGAAAAATATAGAACATTTCTTTTTAGATCATAATGTTTTCCTATGGGTATGCAGACGATTTCCAAATTTCATTTTTAACTGAAATTAAAATCGCATATTTGAATAATGGATTTAAACGTAAAATTGTTAATGCTAAATTTTCGATATGGATATTTAAAATATATCCAATAGCTTTGAAAATTTGCTGATACATTCATTAGAATTTAGAAATTAATTGTTTAAATTATTGGAAATTTTTTTGCATGTGTTCGGGAAATATAAAACATTTTATTTCCATATTTTTTACAAATTTTAAAATGCATTTCTTTTTACTTTATTCTTTAATTTTTAGTTTCTTAGCAACCATATTTCAAAGAATATAAAAAAAAAAAAAAAAAAAAAAAATTAAAGTAACTCGCACTATTTTGCTGCAATATTTTATTATCAAAATAAATTATTTTTGTATTCTATTGACATAAACGAAGAATTTATTTTAATACAAGTTTATTTTTTAATGTAAAAAGTTACATGAATAAGAAGTTCATAAGAATTTCAGAATATCATTGCATAAATCGTGTTTAATTTCACGCTTCTAATTTCTGAAACCTCCGAAAGTATTTTATATGCCTATAAATATGTATGTAATTTAAAAAAATCCCTGACGGCTCGGCCTACAGGCACAGGTAGATTTCGAAGACGCAGACCGTGGGGCACCTGTTTGTTGGGAATTGCGGAAGAAATGACCTTTTTGCCATGATGCGGAATTTGGAAACGCCCACTTCGAAATCTAACTTGTTTGCAGGTGGAGTCAGCAGGGATTTTTTTTGTTTTTATTTATTTATTTTTTTTGCTATACGTGTCGGTCCTATAAAAAACTTGTCAATATAAAAGTTTTAGATAATAGTAAGAGGATTTATAATAAATTTAAGCGGATTTGATATCTTCTGAATTGACGAAGTTATGATTTTTTTTTCTTCTAAAACACCTCCTTGCTTCCCCCCCCCTCCCCTTGGAGCCATTTTTAATGATATCAAAAATATGTCATACATAAATTTTCGGCCCTTTTCCTAGAAGTAATAATAACTTTAAACGGATTCGATACGTATTATAGCTAGTAAATCTGCAGATCAGGAGCCTCAACGTCAGCTCTAAAAGTCATTGTTTTTGAATATCACTATTCATATTATTTAGCCTCTTACAATCCGCAATTTAATTTTTTTATATTACATACAGTGTCTCACATAAGTGATGGGACACTTGTGCTTTACAAAAGGAAACTAATCAAATAAATTAAAAAAACATGTACACATTTTTTTTGTGGGTGTGTTTCATACTTAAATTTAGTAAAGATTATTACATAACATACATTTTGTCAAAATATTAAAATATTAATTTAATAAAAATACAAATGTTTAGAACGGAGCAAAAAATAGCTCACATAAGTGATGGGACACCATTATATATGCAACAAAAATCGCCTGAAATAAGCAATAAAAATATTTTTTGGGGTTTTATTTTTACTTAAAAGCAATTGGCAATAATTTATAAAATCGTCTGCAGTATTTCTCTCCAGTTTGTTTTGGAATTTTTGTGTTTTTTAGCTCTGTGTAGTCATGAATGCTAAACGAAAAGAAACTTCGCCTGAAATTCGAAAATTAGTTATTAATTTGCATATTGAACGTGGAAAATCTATTAGAAAAACTGCTGAAACAGTTAACTTGAGTCGTTCAACAGTTTTCAATATCATTAAACGATATAAAAAGAATCATATGATTCAGGATAAAAGAAGACCTGGCTGACCATCAAAGCTATCCAATGGAATAAAGCGAATTATCGTTCGAAATATTAAAAAAAATCCAAGAATTAGTGCTTCAAAAGTTGCTGCTGATTTACAAGCATTATATGGAATAATTGTTAATCCTGAAACTATTAGAAGGGTAATTCGATCTGCTGGATATCACGGTAGAGTAGCCAGGAAAAAATTCTTCGTAAGTGAAAAGAATAGAAAACTCAGACTAGCTTTCGCAAAATCCAACATAAATAAGAATTCTGATTACTGGAATAAAGTTATATTTGCTGATGAGAGTAAATTTAATATATTTGGTTCTGACGGTAGAATCTTGGTGTGGAGAAAACCCAGGGAAGAACTTCGCAAACAGAACTTGGTACCAACAGTAAAACATGGTGGAGGAGGAGTTATGGTATGGGGGTGTATGTCGTCCGCTGGAGTTGGTAATTTTGTTTTTATTGACAGTATAATGGATCAGTACAAGTATATTGATATTTTAAAGCAAAATTTGAAATCTTCAGCACGAAAATTGAACCTTCATAACGATTTTAAATTCTACCAGGACAATGACCCCAAGCACACTGCTCTGAACGTTAGACTCTGCCTGCTATATAACTGTCCTGAAATAATAAAAACACCACCACAATCTCCAGACTTAAATCCCATAGAGAATATTTGGCAAGAATTGGAATCAAGAATTCGCAAACACACCATTTCTTCAAAACAACAACTAAAATGGGTGCTTCAAGAAGAATGGGGTAAAATCACTCCAGAAATCACAAAAAAAATAGTCGAATCCATCCCAAAAAGATTAAATCATGTTTTAAAAGTAAAAGGAAATCCAACAAAATATTAAAACCTTTTAAAAAGTAAAATTTGTGGATAAATATTTGATGGAAAAGTAAGTGTCCCATCACTTATGTGAGCCATTTTTTGCTCCGTTCTGAACAATTGTATTTTTACTAAATTAATATTTTAATATTTTGACAAAATGTATGTTATGTAATAATTGTTACTAACTTTAAATATGAAACACACCCAAAAAATTTTTGCACATGTTTGTTTATTTATTTTATTGCAGTTTCTTTTTATAAAGCACAAGTGTCCCATCACTTTTGTGAGACACTGTACATATTTATAGGCATATAAAATACTTCGGAGGTTTCAGAAATCAGAAGCGTTAAATTAAACATGGTTTATGCAATGATATTCTGAAATTCTCATGAACTTCTTATTCATGTAACTTTTTAGATAAAAAAAATAAACTTGTATTAAAATAAATTTTCGTTTATTTCAATAGAATACAAAAATAATTTATTTTGGTAATAAAATATTGCAGCAAAATAGTGCGAGTTACTTGAATTTTATTATTGTGATATTCTTTGAAACAGGGTTGCTAAGCAACTAATAAATTAAAGAGCAAAGTAAAAAGAAATGCATTTTAAAATTTGTAAAAAATATGAAAATAAAATGTTTTATATTTTCCGAACTGATACAAAAAAATTTCCAATAATTTAAACAATTAATTTCTAAATTCTAATGAATGTATCAGCAAATTTTCAAAGCTAATGTATATATTTTAAACCTCCATAAAGAAAATTTAGCATTAATAATTTTACGCTTAAATCCATTATTCAAATATGCAATTTTCATTTCAGTTAAAAATGAAATTTGAAAATCGTCTGCATTCCCATAGGAAAGCATTCTGACCTTTATAAATTCGAAAAATATAGAACATTTCTTTTTTAGGACATAATGATTTTCCTATGGGAATTCAGACAATTTTAAAATTTTCCATTCGTTGAAAATAAAATGGCGCATTTGATTAACGTATTTAAACGATAAGTTATGAAGGCTAAAATTTATCAAGTCAGGTCTTAAATTATTCAAATTAATTTGAAATTTTGTTAACACGTTTGTCAGATTTTTTAAATTCGCTGTATAATTTTTGATGCAATTTTATACATCTGTTCGAATAATATAATACATTTTATTTTATTTTATTTTATAATTTTTTACAAATTTTAAAATACATTTATTTTTATTTTCCTCTTTAATTTAACCGTAACCTAGCAACTATATTTCAAAGAATATCAAAATAATAAAAATCAAATAACTCTCACAATTTTGCTGCAATATTTTATTCGCAAAATAAAATTTGCATAAACCGAATCATTTGGTCATTGAATTAAAATGATTACCGAAACATTTTTTTCAAACGACAATTACAAAATCTTTGAACGTGTAATTTGGATTCAAGTCTTGTAGTATGAGTTTACATTTGTATATTTCTTACATGAGATATTATTGATTTTCTGGAAGATTCGTGGTTCAAAATTAGTATTATTTTAAAAATAGGATAAAATCTTTCGTACAACGAGATGGTTAATCTAAAGAAATTAGCGTAGCAACGCATCCATACATCCTGAAATAGCACAATTACTATAAATTGAGATCATAAAAGTTATTACAAAAAATACTTTATGCACCAAATCACGTTTGTTATTTAGTAAATTGGCAGTGGACACGATTATGAATGATTACCCAATAGGTTTAAAAGTTTCCAGCATGCTATTGCCATCGAGTAGATCAGGATGTACTTAGAGAAGAACTTATCTATACTAATAAAAGAAAGTTTCGCTCTGTGTGTGTGTCTGTTGGCGATGGCTAGGAAAATGTAGCCCACCTAGAAGGCTGGAAATTTAGATTTAGGTAGTCCAAACCCTCTCCTGGTGCTCTATTACTTCAGAATTTTAATATTTTAATTACTTTCTGAAATATTAATTAAAATGCACAAAGAACTCTCATTAAAAATACGCTTTTATTCTCTTGGGTTGGTTGGTTCACTGGTTGGTTGCATCGATTCTTCACAGAAGTAATTAAATAAACCAGAGTAGCGATGCATAAATAAGGATTTCTAACTGAATAGTGTCAATATGGAATGAAGTTATCAGCGTAGAGGAGCCATGCGATTGTCGCGCCACCTGTACATGACAAATTACACATACGTCCCACTGATTGAAATATTTTAAAGGCACATTTTTCTTCATGACAATTAGTCGGGTTTAAGTTTTTTTTTTTCTTTTAGATGACATTTATTATTATGATGGAGATTGTTAATACAGAAATCTTTATTTAACAGATTATTTTTTATATTTGCGGGAATGAAGAGGGGCAAGGGTCTAATTATATTTAAGCTTCAAGGTGTACTTCTAGAAAGCAGTTACCAGAATTTCCGAATAATAGTGTAAGCCAAATTTCAAATTAAGTTCCTAGCTTAACTAAATGAATCAATCATTAAAGATGTATTGTGATCTCCTAATTAGTTATTTGTTGAAGGCCACTTGAACAACCCCCGCCCCCCCTCCCGGCCAGTCCTTCAAGGTTTTTTCTCTAACTCTGCTCCGTTTTCCATATCTCAGCAACTATCTTTCCGATTTCAACGCAAGTGATTTCAAACATTATAATTAATTTAATAGTCACCCTTTATAACATTAAACTAAATTTATGAATAGCGGTTATCACTATTTACGAATAACAGTTTAAGCCAAATTTGTAATTAAATTCAAAGCTTAAGGAAACAAACGAATTTCAAAAGATGCATAGTGGTCCTCCTAATTAGTCATTTGCTGAAGGGCACTTGAACATCCCCCCCCCCCCCCGGGACAGACTTCAAGGTTTTTTTCTCTAACTATGCTGCGTTTCCATATCTCAGCAACTATCTTTCCGATTTCAACGCAAGTG
Source organism: Maratus michaelseni (assembly GCA_963931845.1). NCBI lineage: Eukaryota > Metazoa > Arthropoda > Arachnida > Araneae > Salticidae > Maratus > Maratus michaelseni. Next base: position 216,802,357 of record OZ007594.1, read on the forward strand.
ATTCCAAACATTATAATTAACTTAATAGTCACTCTTTATAACATTAAACTAAATTTATGAGTAGCGGTTACCACTATTTCCGAATAATTGGGTAAGCCAAATTTGTAATTAAGTTCCTAGCTTAAGAAAACGAACGAATTTCGAAAGATGCATAGTGCTCCTCTAAATTAGTCATTTGCTGAAGGGTATTTGAACAACCCTTCCCCCCCGGCCCATCCTTCAAGGTTTTTCTCTAACTATGCCCCGTTTCTCTATATCAGCAACTATCTTTCCGATTTCAACGCAAGTGATTCCAAACATTATATTTAACTTAATAGTCACCCTTTATAACATTAAATTAAATTTATGAGTAGCGGTTACCACTATTTACAAATAAGAGTTTAAGCCAACTTTGTAATTAAGTTCCTAGCTTAACAAAACGAACGAATTTTTATGCATGCATAGTGGGCCTCCTAATTAGTCATTTTCTGAAGGACACTCGAACATCCCCTCCCCTCGGCACCTCACTCAAGGTTATTTTCTCTAACTGTGCCTTATTGCAATAACTGGGCTAATAATGTTCCAATCTTCTCGAAACCAGCTCAATTTTGTAGTGCGCCTACTATACAGTAACGTAGGCAGCGGGGACCTGTCTCAGAAGTTCGTTCGGAAAGAGGTTTGTTTAGAACAGAATGCTCCCCTGGCGGTGGTAGGGGGAAATAAAAGATTTTCTAGAGCGTACGAGCATGCCGGATATACGGTTCCGAAGCCATCGTAGACCGTGGCCAGAGTTCCGTTTTTTAAGAGATTTAAGTTTATTACAAGGGCTCGGGCAACGCCGGGCGGGTCAGCTAGTACCTAAATATTATAGAATGATCATCAAAATTGTTTTTCCGGAACAAAAATTGTAATAACACTAGATTTCTAAAATAGATATAAGTGAAATATAGCAGCTTCAGTTTACATTTTCATAAGTTGCTTTAATACGAGAGATATTATTCAACTTATCCATCAGATGCAGGTATTTGGTGGTTGGAAGGTAAGTAAATATTGCTATTTGGGTATTAGGATAACATGAAATCATTTTCCAAACTGTTGATTAACCTAATAAAACCACAGTGTAAAACGAAATCCAAGATATACTATAATCATTAGCACAATCAATTTTTTTTATCTAAAAAATTACATGAATAAGAAGTTTATAAGAATTTCAGAACATCATTGCATAAACCGTGTTTAATTTAACGCTTCTAATTTCTGAAAACCTTCGAAATGTTTTATATGCTTATAAATATGTATGTAATATAAAAAAAAAAAAAATTAAATTGCGGATTTTAAGGTGCTAAATATATGAAAAATGAGATTAAAAGACGATGTTTTTCAGAGCTCCGTTGAGGCTTCTGTTCTGTATTAGTATTTTTAATGTCTAAATATAAAAAGTTTAGCTCCTTTAGAAAAATTTTAACAAATTCAAGGATATTTAAGAACTTTTTTGCTTTCTTAAAAAATCAAAAACTTAAGTATTTTGGACCGTAACAACCCCGAAACTGAAATTGTTAATCATATTTTTAAAGTAATTTTTTTTCTTTCCACTCTTACACACACACACACACACACACACACACACACACACACACACACACACACACACATGTTTAAACCTTCTATATTAATATTTAAAATAGCCAGTGATAGAGTAATAATAATCATAATAAAATAACACGCAGTATTCTGGATAACAGCCAGTTATGAAAGTATCCAATATTTATTTTTAACTAGATTAAGAATTTAACCTTACATGGGACATTTTGAATATATTCAATGCACGCAAGAATCTGTGCCAGATTGGCAGACACATTTAATACGTTACAATAAATAAATTACAAGTTATCACAAAACATTAAATTAAGTACAAACGAGGAAAATTTTGTGTTTCAAATAAAACACTTTTCTTTTCTATTCTTTCTTCTTTTTTCTCCCCCCCCCCCTCTCTTTTTAAAGAAAGGACAGGAATAGGAATCCATAGTTGCCAACCTCACGATTTTTTCCACACCAGTATTTTTATGAAAAAATATTTGTTTTATTGAATCGTGCAATTTCTGGCATTTAATAAAGCGAAAATTTTTGTATGATTTTACTGGTATTGAAAAAATCGGGAGGTTGGCAACTATGGGAATCTAATTCAAACATTCCGGAAAGAGAAACGGTTACATTAATTCATTTATGCATACCATTAGATGGCGTAAAAATAAAAGAAAAACAATCTAATACACGTTTAAAGTTCAGTTAACTGCTTATGTATGTATGTATGATAACCTCATGAGATTGTATTGTAAAACAATCGCCGTAGAAGTGTGCATACTTTATTTTTATTCTTCTATATAAAAACATAGCTTTAAATTTAATAATATCTGTGAAACACAGTAATAAATAGCAAAATCATTTTCTTTTCCAATATTCAATTGGAAAACGGCATTGACAAGCTTATTTGTGTTCTACATGAAAGAAGATTTTTGAAGCGAATTTCTGCTCTTAGATGTAAAGAACGCTAACATTTTTTTTTTTTTTTTTTTTTTTTTTTACTTTGTGTCCAATATATTGAAAGCTTAATATATCGCAAAAGTTGTTTAATAACTATTATACTTGGACAATGTCCAGTTGGTTTGTGAATTATGCAACTTTAGACTAATTTATTCGTTAATTACGGTTGCAACCAGAACTAATAAATAATAGAAGCTAGTTTTTCATTGAATAAAGCATTTAATTCACCACCTGTGTCATTTGACTACTTTCTACCTGTAATGTAGCGAACTCGTTAAGGTCACAGGTCAACTTTCTGACGTCGAATAGTAATAATTTTTTTTTGTGCTTGTGAATGTTATACAAGATTCGTTTTGTAATTTAGAAATAAATGTAATTTTTTTGAAAAATTCAACATTATTTGTTCTTACTAATCCATTTAAAAATAATTCATGCATGAGAGGGCTAAATTATTAAAGCCTTAACATAAAATTCCATTAAATAAAACAATTTCTTCTTAAATATCATTTAAATTGGAAAATATTTCGATAACAAATGTAACTTTTTATTCCTCTTACAAACGATTTTAATTGGAAAATGAAATTTTATTCATCAAAAACAACACTTCAAATAAGTACAGCTTTAAATGACTCAGGATTTCCGGACGAAAGAGCTCCTCAAACAGATTAAGCGGATGTCGAGAAGAACTTAACAGATTAAGAAAGATGTAAGAATCAACACCATTTTTGTACTTCTTGCTTTCAAGTGTTAATCCGAAACTACGGCGATCACAATGTTTGTTACCTAAGCGAGAAATGATCGACTTTAGTAATACAGCGAAACTCCAATTATAAGGATTAACCGCTTTCGCAACGAGCAAGTAAGTATACGTTTTTTAATCTTTAGGCACCACGTTTACCTAACGCTATTATTTACCCATCACACGTAGTATAGGACAAGTCTTGTAATCGTTTTAAAAATCGGAAAAATATATTTGACGGATTTACACCTTTCAGACACTAGAAATTCCGAAAAACATATTTTTAGAAAAAAAAAAAAAAAAAAAAAAAAGTGCCTTCCATCCATCTGTGTGTGTGTGTCTGTAAACTCTCTATCTCCCGAACAAATTGAGATAGAGACTTGAAATTTGGTATGTACTGAGTATGTAATAATGAGAAGAAGCCTACTGAATTTCAGTAACCTCGATTATCCGGAACTTTTTTTTTTTTTCGGACTCTCGAAATATTTGTTCTGATAAAAGGTATATAAAAATTTTCGAAATTGTTTATTTTAAGTAGTGAATATAAAAGACAATAAAAAACATAAATTTTGCATAAAGATTGAAGACGATCGGATAATTAGTTCCAGAGATATTTGTAATCCTATTTTCCACACTCTTCGATTTTTCATGACACTGTATTTCATTCAGATTTCAATTCAAAGATACATTTTAATTGGAAATGAGACGCTTAATCCGACACAGTAAACTGTTAGTTAATATGATTATCATTTTTGGAGTTATAAGGATATTTATTTTACGCAATTCAGTAATAGAGCATTTAAAGTTTATGACGTCATCAAGCCACGATTTTAAACACTCTATCTACAGAAAAAATTGAAACAGAGGCTTGAAATTTGTTATGTACTTAGAATGTAATAGTGCCACAAAGCCTATTAAATTTCAGTAACCTTAATTATCCGGAACTACTTTTTCGGACTTTCGAAATACTCGTTCTGATGAAGCGTATATAAAAATTTGCGGAATTATTTCTTTTAAAGAATGAATGCAGCATAAATTTTACATAAAGAATGAAGTCGATCGGACAATCAGTTGCCTTAATATTTGCGATCATAATTTCCACATAATTCAATTTTTCAATCCTGCTAATTCAAATTTATACAAAGATATGTTCCAATTGGAAATCAGACCCTTAATTCAATGCAGCAAATATGAAATTATTATATTAATTAATATTTTTTTAGTTATAGGTTTTTTTTATATGCAATTTAGTAATACAGCATTTAAAGTCTATGACGTCATCAAACAAAAATAATGTTTTTTTTTTGTTTTTTTTCCCCTAATGTCAATAATGCTTTCAGTCATAGGATTTCAAAGTCGGGCTTTGGAGACAATTGGGGAATTTTTCTCACAAGTTGCCGTTTTTTGCGATAAATTTGGTTATTTTTGAAACTGTATAATTTATATCTCGTGCTCTAATATTTCTCAAGTCTTTGTAGTTTTTTGTATTATTTATCTGCCAAAGAATGACTTCAGCCATGTTCCGATTTTTAATAGCACTTTAAATGTTATTGCAGCTGGATGGCATTGACATGTTTTGTTTATGTCAATCTCGAAAACCGATCTTGGGAGAAAAAAAAAGACTTTTGCGTGCTAGATTAGCCAAAATGACCATCGTGCAATTGCATCACATGAAGTCAAATGGTTATAATTAATATTAAAAATAGAAGAAAGTTATTTTCTTGCAAGTTTCATCAACATTGACATAGAAAAACATTGCATCTAACACATGGGCTGATAAGTTCCCGGTCTAATAAAGAAAACACAACTTTTTAACATAACTTTATGACTTTATAACTTTAATAAATAACATAACTTTAATAATATATAATAATAATTTAATAATAATAATAATAATTTAATAATAATAATAATTTAATAATAATAATAATTTAATAAATAAATAATAATAATTTAATAATAAATAACATAACTTTATAACGAAAAAGCTCCAAACAGTGCTCAGAATCATCGACTCGTTGTTATTTTTGGTCAAAAGTCAACACGCGCGGCACCCTCTTTGACAACAACTTTTTCATAGACAAATGTTCATTCAAAATAAAACCTACACGTTCCTTGGATATCTTCAGAGTCTGAGCTATCTCCATCAACTTCACTTTACGGTTCCCCGAAACGATTTTGAGGACTTTTTTTTTAATGTTTTCCGGAGTAACCACCTCTTTTGCGTGGTGCATCACTGGTGTCCGCACGACCACGTTTAAATTCAGCAAACCAGTCAATAATGGTTGATTTACCTGGTGCAGTGTCCGGATAACGCTTATCAAGCCAAGCTTTTGTTTGAACGGTATTTTTTTCCCATCAAATAACAATTCTTGAAATTCTTGTTTATCCATTTTTTTTGTTTATCAACAAAGTCGTCCAACTAAAACCACTCTAACGTTTTATCCACACGGCGAATCGTCATGACATTTTTTCTGCTACCTTTTAAAGGTTAGTATTTACTAAAAAAAGCATCGGTTCGGCGATTGCAACGCCATCTGTGTGCCAGATGCCAGACCGGGAACTTATCAGCCGATGTGTTATTTATATATATATATATAATTATCAATTATCTACATCGTATAAAATACTTATGCTCAGATATAAATAAAAACAAAAATATTAGATATATTCGAGATCAAGCAAAAATATATGGATATCCAATTTTTATGATAAATTCAATCATCAACTCTTTTAAATAACATTTATTATATAATTTAAATATAAACATGGTATGTAATAAATTATTGTTTTAGAGTGCGATAACATATAACAAAAGATATAGAAAATAATAATTATAACATACATTATTACAATTATAACATATTAGGAAATTTAATATTTAATATTTGTTTGAACATTATATACACTTTATATAGAACATTACAATTATAACATACATAATTACAACTATAACATATTAGGAAATTTAATATTTGATTGAACATTATATACACTTTGTATAGTTGTGATTGTGCGTTGCCGATCACCTCTGTTTAAGGTGTTATTGATGTGCAGTTTTCATACATTTATAAATTAACTTATACAATAACAAATTAAATTATACATGGATAACATTGGTGATTTTAACTCATAAACATATCTATTTGCAATATATATAAATATAAATATATATAGTTTTTATTTTTGTCTATGAATAATTAAATTTAACAAGTATTTTAATTATTTTAATTACTGCATTGCATTAATTTGATTGAAAAACAGTAGTAATACTATTAATTAACAATTTTATAAATTTTGAGATATTTTGAATTGTTTATGAATTATTTAATTAGATATTTAAATTAATCTATGAAATATAAAATATATTTACAATGTAGTATAAATTAAACATTAATTATTTAATAACAAGTTTAATATATATTTAAGTAGTAGTAAAAATAAAACATTAATTATTTAATAATATGTCTATAATATCAGTGGATTAACACAGCTGGCAGCAAAAACAATTTGAATTAAAATAATATCTCTTTTACATAATATACTCTTGTTAAGAATATCTGAAGTGTTGTGCAAGTTGAATTAATTCTGTGTAGATTTATTCATATTGTAGTATTATATTTTATTTGAATTTAAAGTAAAACTACAAGTTAGTATTGTTTTTTAAAGTTTATTTATATAATTGGATATAATGAAGTGAGTATGTAAATAATAAAGTGTATATCTAACTAAATATTAATTATGAATTATTATAATACCAATAGATGGCGACACTTTACCTTTCAGGTAGTGTTTGATAATATTATATTTAATTTAACTATAGAGGGAGCTATTGATTGTATATTAATTTTACTTTCAGGAATTAAAATTGGATGGAGTAATATATATTCACGGATATAATTTTGTTATAAGTGTATTAAAACCAGAATTATTTTGTGTGTTTTTGAATCATTTTGTGTTTGGGTGTCATCGATGGGGATGTGTTCTGAAAAAAAAAAAAAAAAAAGTGTGCTCTCAACTTGTCTTTTAAATCATTTCTCTCAACTCGACTTAGTCAACATGTATGATGCATTGCCATGTGGATGTGAATATTATGTAGAAGTTGTGACATTTTAAGGATACTGTATAATTATTGTGAGTAAAATATTTTATTTACACTTTACGCGTTCATATTTCCAATTTTATTATTTCAGAACTGTTATCTTGTGGTAATTTCGTGAGGTGTTAAATACAGTTTTTGGGATAATCGATGTGAGTGAAATATTTTGTATATTCTTAATGGTTTTTTATTTCCTATTTAAATATTTCCAAATTTTAATATTTCCAATTGTTGTCTGGTAATAGTTCAGTGTACCTGGATGATTCTACTGATCTTAGCATTATGCCAGTAGAATTATGAAACACTGAATTATTATTTAAAACACATGTGGGTGCATCCAGGCTGATGAGTACATGTGCATGTGTTTATTCATATCCAATTCATATTTAATTCTCATGTGATCCAATTTTCCATTGTATATGGTTCATATTTGATTTATTAATCCATTTGTGTTCACTTAATTGCAACTCCAATTTATAATTTTTTTTTCCCTTTCTCTCTATTTCTTTTTTCAATATTCTTTTGGTATGAGTAAAATTTGGCCAATTACCATTGAAGCACAAACTATGGTAATATTATGTTTGCATATGTTAATTATTAGCTATGTGGTATTCTGTATACACAATATCATTAATTATCTCTTTGGAGATTTAAGTAGAATGATAATAGAACTTGATATGTTTTTTGAAATTCATAGATATTATAATTATATATATATATATATATATATATATATATATGCAAACTATTATTATTGTTATTATTATTATTATAAATAAATAAATAAAATTATATGTCCCTTCGAGTAAGGTTTCATTGAAAGGTATTCAAAAGTTAAACAGAGGTTCTTTTGAAGTCAGTTGTATATTTTGCGAGATAAGTTCTCAAAGGCATTAAGAACGTGCTCCCCTTTTATTTTCCAACCGAACATTATCCTATCAACGACATTATTGATAAGAACTCTCAATTAGCTGTAATTGTGAAACTTGCAAAAACGTCGGATCCAGAATTCAATGCCTCAAACTTTTCAAAAAAAAAAAAAAAAAAAAAAACTAATTCTCTACAAATTTGAAGATCAGAAAGGAATAGCAGACCACCTGACAGACTGAAGTATACATGAAAAAGATGAGCCGGGGAGGCTGTCAGATATCTATTTTAATTTAAAAACACAGATGGCAGCATCAGGGGCGTAAATCCTGAGAGGGGGGGGGGGGATGACGACGAAAAAATCAGTCGGAAAATTTCCCGTTCGACCGGGAAAAAAGTACGTTTAGTCGGAAATAAAATTGTATTAACCTATAAAAACTTGTAATTTGGAAAAACGAAAAAATCTGCCGGAAAAAAATACCGTTTAGTCAAAAAAAAAAAAAAAAAAAAAAAAAAAAAAAAATTAATTAATTAAAAAAATGGTATTAACCTATAAATTTATGAATTGGAGAAATGTTTTTATAGTTTTTAATTAAATAAGAAAAACAAGTTAGAAATTATTAAATTTTGTAGAATAGAATTCACAAAATAATTATGACTTCGCGTATCGAGATAGTCAAGTAAGTTTTAAAGCTTTGATTGATTACTTTTGAATTATTAATAAATTATCTAAAACTTAGGGATGCAGGTCTATGATTAATAAGTGTAGAAAAATGCGGATTGGAACTCCAAGCTGCTTTGTTACATAGCGATATATCTTGTTACTAAACGTACAAAATTTTATTAAATTTTATTGAAGTACTAAGATATATATATGTCGTAGGCTAATTGGGAAATCCGGCTCTTTGCAAAGAGCCGGTCTAATTGGTAAATCATCTTCCTTTTCCCAAACAGCCTGCTATTTTTCAGGTCTATTGCAAAGAGAGCGTTAGGCTATATGCAATATGGTCATTTATTTCTCAATCAGCCAGATAATTTTTAGGCTTGTTGCAAAGAGCCTTAGGTAGCGTTAAGTTAATTGAAAAATGGCTGTGCCTATTTAGAAAATGACCAGCTCTTTGTCAATATATGGTGTTGTACCCAACTCGAACCTGAAAATTCCCTTCGAAGTCGACCCGAACCAGACAGAAAAATTCCATCGAACCGTAACCCGATCCGAACCCGACAAAATAAATTTCTTCGTGTCGCAACCCGACCCGAACTGAAAATCGAAGCTAACCCGAAACTCGACAAGAACCAGGAAAAAATTTCCATCGAACCGTAACCCGATCCGAACACGAAAAAATAATTTCTGTCGTCATGCAACCCGACCCGAACCTGAAAATTGAAGTTAACTCGAAATCCGACCAAAATCCATCGAACCGTAACCCGATCCGAACCCGACAAAATAAAATCCGTCGCAACGTAACCCGATCCGAAGCTGAAATTTCATGTTAACCCGAAACCCGATCCGAACTTGAAAATTTAAGTTATCCCGAAACCCGACCCAAACCCCACAGAAAATTACCATCGTCCCATAATCCGACCCGAACCAAATAAAAAAAAACCATTGAACAGTAACCCAATCAGAACCCGTCAAAATAAATTTCTTCATCTCGCAACCCGACCCGAACCGGAAAATTTCAGTCAACCCGAAAGCCGACCCGAACCAGACAAATAAAAATCCATCGATACTCGATCCGAACCCGACAAACAAATTTTCGTGGTCATGCAACCCGATCCGGACCAGAAAAAAATTCCATCAAACTGTAACCCGATCCGAACATGACAAAATAATTTTCGTCGCCATGCAACCCAACCTGAAACTAAAAACTGAAGTTAACTCGAAACCCTACCAGAACCTGACAAAAAAAATCCATCGAACCGTAACCTGAGCCGAACCAGGCAAAAAAAATTCCGTCGCAACGTAACCCGATCCGAACCTGAAATTTCAAGTTAACCCGAAACCCGACCTGAACTGGAAATTTAAATTAACTCGAATCCTGACCGAAACCTGAAAACATAAGTTAACCCGGGAACCAACGCAAACCCGACAAAAAATAACCATCGCCCAGAAACCGACCGGAACCAAACAGAAAAATCCATTGAACAATAACCCGATCCGAACCCATCAAAATAAATTTATTCGTCTCGCAACCCGACCCGAACCTGAAAATTGAGGTTTACCCGAAAGCCGACTCCAACCAGACAAATAAAAATCCATCGATAACCTAATCTGAACTCGACAAAATATTTTTCTTCGATACGCTTACCGATCCGAACCAAAAAATTTAAGTTAAACCAAAACCCGACCGGACCCCGTCAAAAAAAATCCATCGAACCATAAACCGATATGAAACCGACAAAATAAGTTCCTTCGTGTCACAACCCGATCCAAACCAGAAAATTGAAGTTAACCCGAAACTCGACCCGAACCAGACAAAAAAATCCAATGAACTGTAGCCCTCTCCAAACCCGAAAAAATAAATTCCTTCGCCTCGCAACCCGACTCGAACCTGAAAATTGAAGTTAACCCGAAACCCGACCGACCCTGAAAATTTATGCTAACCCGAAACCAGAAGAAATTTAAGTAAGCCCGAAATCAACAAAATTAATCCATTGGACTGTAACCCGATCAGAACCCGAAAAAATAAATTCCTTCGTCTCGCAACCCGACTCGAAACTGAAAATGGAAGTTAACACGAAACCCGACCGAATTTGAAAATTTATGCTAACCCGAAACCCGACCCAAATCTGAAAATTTAAGTTAGCCCCCAAACCCGATCCGAACCCAACAAAAATAATCCATTGGACTGTAACCCGATCAACACACGACAAAATCAATTCCTTCGTCTCGCAACCGGGTCCCGAACCTGAAAATTGAAGTTAACCCGAAGGCCGACCCGAACCAAACAAATAAAAATCCATCGATACGTAATCCGATCCGGACAAAATAATTTTCGGTTTTTAGGTTTCGGCTTAAATTAAATTTTCAGGTTCGGGTCGGTTTTTGGGTTAACTTAAATTTTCAGGTTCATCTCGGGTTGCGAGACGAAGGAATTTATTTTTTCGGGTTCGGATTGGAATAAGGTTCGATGGATGTTTTGTCGGGTTCGGGTCGGGTTTCGAGCTAACTTCAATTTTCAGTTCGAGTCGGGTTTCATGACGACGAAAATTATCTTGTCGGGTTCGGATCGGATTACGTATCGATGGATTTTTATTTGTTTGGTTCGGGCCGGCTTTCGGGTTAACTTCAATTTTCAGGTTTGGGTAAGGTTGCGAGACGAACGAATTTATTTTGTCGGGTTCGGATCGGGTTACGGTCCGATGGATTAATTTTGTTGCGTTCTAGTCGGGTTTCGGGCTAACTTAAATTTTCAGATTTGGGTCGGGTTTCGGGTTAGTATAAATTTTCAGGTTCGGTCGGGATTCGGGTTAACTTCAATTTTCAGGCTCGAGTCGGGTTGCGAGACGAAGAAATTTAATTTTTCGGTTTCGGATTGGGACACGGTTCGTCGGAATTCTTTGTCTGGTTCGGGTCGGGTTTTGGATTAATTTGAATTTTCTGGTTTAAATCGGGTTGTGACACGAAAGAATTTAATTTGTCGGATTCGGATTGGGTTACGGGTAGATGGATTTTTTTGTCGGTTTCGGGTGGGTTTTCGGGTTAACTGCAATTTTCTGGTTCGGGTCGGGTTGCAAGACGAAGAAATTAATTTTGTCGGGTTCGGATCGGGTTACTGTTCAATGGATTTTTTTGTCTGGTTTTGGGTCGGTTTCGGGGCGATGGTAATTATCTGTCGGGTTTGGGTCGGGTGTCGGATTAACTTAAATTTTCAGGTTCGGGTCGGGTTTCGGGTTAACTTGAAATGTCAGCTTCGGATCGGGTTGCGTTGGGACGGATTTTATTCTGTCGGGTTCTGCAATTTTCTGGTAACTGCAATTTTCTGGTTCAGGTCGGGTTGCAAGACGAAGAAATTAATTTTGTCGGGTTCGGATCGGGTTACTGTTCAATGGATTTTTTTATCGGGTTTGTGTCGGGTTTCGGTTTAACTAAAATTTTCAGGTTTGCTTTGGGTTTTGGGTTAACTTGAATTTTCTGCTTTGGATCGGGTTGTGACACAAATTAATTTATTTTTTCGAGTTCTGATCGGGTTACGTATCGATGGATTTTTATTTGTCCAGTTTCGGTCGGCTTTCGTGTTAACTTCAATTTTCCGGTTCGGGTCGGGTTGCGAGATGAAGAAATTTATTTTGTCGGGTTCGGATCGGGTTACTGTTCAATGGATTTTTTAATCTGGTTCGGGTCGGGTTACGGGGCGATGGTAATTATCTGTCGGGTTTGGGTCGGGTTTCGGATTAACTTAAATTTTCAGGTTCGGGTCGGGTTTCGGGTTAACTTGAAATGTCAGCTTCGGATCGGGTTGCGGTGGGACGGATTTTATTCTGTCGGGTTCGGATCGGGTTACGGTTCGATGGATTTTTTTGGTTGGGTTCTGGTCGGATTTCGAGTTAACTTAAGTTTTCAGGTTCTGGTCGGGTTGTATGACGACAGAAATTATTTTGTCGTGTTCGGATCGTGTTACTGTTCGATGGAAATATTTTCCTGATTCGGGTCGGGTTTCGGGTTAACTTCGATTTTCAGGTTCAGGTCGGGATGCGACACAAAGGAATTTATTTTATCGGGTTTGGATCGAGTTACGGTTCGATAGATTTTTTTGTCGGGTTCTGCTCGGGTTTCGGGTTAACTTCAATTTTCTGGTTCGGGTCGGGTTGCGACTCGAAAGAATTTATTTTGTCCTTTTAGGATCGGGTTACTGTTCGATTGAATTTTTCTGTCGTGTTCGGATCGACTTCGAATAGAATTTTCAGGTTCGAGTTGGGTACAACACCATATATTGAAAATAAACTGGTCATTTTCTAAATTGGCATGACCATTTTTCAATTAGCCTAACGCTGTCTAGGCTCTTTGCAATAGGCCTGAAAAATAGCAGGCTGATTGGTAAAAGGGAGATGATTCTCCAATTAGACCGGCTCTTTGCAAACAGCCTAGGCTCATTGCAAAGAGCCAGATTTCCCTATTAGCCGACGACATATATATGAGTTTTGTTCATTCGAAAATTTTCAATCTTTTAAATTTTGGATTTTTTTTTTTATGTTGTAGATGTACACGGGTAGCTGGAGTCCTTATGTTTAACTCAGAACTTTATGAATTTCTATCTGGAGTGGAGTCCATGTGAATCTATGTGATATGCCATATACAGAAAAGGTAAAATGCATTAAACCCTTTATTGGTAAAAAACGGGCAACGAATCCGCAGTTCTTTAATCCAGTATCATAAAATTTTGTTCATTTAGAAAAAAAGATATGTCGCTATCAAACAAAGCAATTTGGAGTTCCAAACCGCAATTTTCTACACGTATTAATTATAGTACTTCACCACTGATTTTTAGAGAGATATATTAATAATTCTAAAGGAATCAACATCAGCGATTTAAAACTTATTTGACTATCTCGATACGCTAAGTCATAAATATCTTGTGAATTTTATCTATAAAGTTTAATAATTTCGTAAAATATTTACCATCTCCTTTCTTCGTGTTCGACACACAGACAGACAAGCGGCATTTTTTTTCTTCTAAAAATATGTTTTTCGGAATCTCCAGTGCTAAAATGTATAAATCCGTCATTTTTTTTCTTCGATTTTTAAAACGGTTACAAGACTTACCCTATACTACGTATGATGGGTAAATAATAAATCAAATTTACGTTGGCCGGTTTTTCGTACATATACTACTTACATTTAGATGTATTGGTCGAACATGTCCAACAAAGTTCATTATTTTGCAGTAAACCGTAAATACCAACTTATAATTATCCAAATACAGGCTACAAAATCTTTACTTAAATATAATGGTTTAAATAAAAATTTCACATTTTAATAAGATTATATTTCTCTTACACACAATTACATTCTGTGGTTTTCAAGAACTTAGACTTTTTTTTTCTTCGGGAGGAATGTGCTGGAATAGAACGTCTAGTCCAGACCACTAACCCGTTCGGGACCATGGGTGCATGTGCATATATGCACCCTCAAAAAGTGCTTACAGCGCTTGAGTTTGATACCAGTAAAAAAGAAAAGTAAAATTGATTTTATTTAATTCCGACATTTTCGTGATTTATAAAGTTAAGTCAAATAATTAACAAAAAGTGGTGCCAAACGAATAAAATTCTTGTAAAAGTTGCTGGTCCTGAACGGTTAATAAACGGGTCCCCAAATTTTTCGTGGTGACATTTCAATGCTCCAGATCTGGAATAGGTGTGAAAATATTGAAAACCGATTAATTAAACATGTAAAAAGTGATTTTTTTTTTATTTTTTTTGCATTGCAAATAGATGAGCGTTTAGACATTTCTAATAATGTAAATTTGATACGCTTTCGTTCATTACTATGAATTTGGTGGTAAGATATGCGACGACTTTTTTAACAAGAAAAATAAATAAACTCTTCAAGATGTATCGAAATAATTACAGATGAGGCTCCAGCTATGTGTGGAATTGTTAATAGTTTGATCAACTTGGTTAAAGCTAAAGCACCACATGTAGTTTGGACCAACTGATGTATTCATCATGCGTCGCTAGTCGCTGGAGATTTGAAGACTACATCCAACGAAACTGATTTAGTAGTAAATTGTATCAAGGTTCGCCCACGGAATTCAAGACTTTTTAAAATAATGTGCGAAGAAATTCGTGTTCAACACAAACAGGTACTTCTGGAAACAGAAATTAGTTGGTTGTCACGAGAGAAAGTTTTAAATTGCATTTTTGGACTGCATGATGAAGTAAAACCGATTTTAATGGATTCCAAATCCCACTTGAAAGTTGTTTCAATGATTTCTCCTGGGTCGTTAAGGCGTTATTTTTAATTTTTTGAATCAACTGAATTTAAGTTTATAAGGAACTTTGGTACTCATTTTCAAAGTCCAGATCCAGAACAAAGAGGGGGAAAACTGATTTGTGGGCAAATAGATTTAAAAATAATATTTGAATCATTTCCAATATTATTCGATTTCTTACAAACGTCTGACGATAAAATTTCCCCTGATATTATTAAAAATTTTGTTATACATCTGAAGCTTTTGAAATAAAATTTTTAGACTCATTGAATCCTTCTTCGAAATCAGAAAATGAGTGGATGGTGCAATTTAAATATTATCCTTTACACGCTGAAGATAGCAAGTTAATCTCGAATTAGGCGTGGAATTATATATACATAGATATTTAACTCTGCTGTTCTGTTCGCATTTACTACGCGCAAGTAACGTTCTATCTCAATAAATGTATAGAGAAGATATGAATGAAAGTTCTTTTCAGAGAAATAACATATCACACTCACTAATTCAGTCATAAACTGTCGTGAATAGCAAATATTATTTCTATCCTATCGTTTTTATAAGCAATAGTAGGCATATTATTGAAGTAATAATCGACCACAGAAAATAATACATTCGAATTCTACGATATGGTCCTATTTAACATAATTATGATAGGATAATTTTCAGAAGGGATCATACAACTATGGCCAAAAGGGAAAAAAAAAAAAAAAGCTTTTTATTTTTTGCAAATTTAACTTTTTAACTTTTAAATTCATTGTTAATGTATATTGTTTGGATCCTAGTTATGAAATTTACTGATTCCGCAAGTACGATCACTTATTAATTTAATGTTTTCGTGTCAATATTTTCTTTTGTCTGAACTATCTCAAAATAAATGGACGAAAATCTAGAAACACCTTAAAAAAGTAGTAAGAATTACCAGTTTCTTTCTATAAAAAATAAATGATTTATAGAATATGCCATTCTTTGTTTTCGGTTAAGAAATTTATGTGTTAAAGATCGTTTTTCTTACGTGATTTATATAGAAAGAAATGAGTAGAAGAAAACATTAGAACAGCACGGTGTTAACCTATTTTTAACAATACACAGCAATGAATAAATAGTCAAAAAATTGCTTAATCGGTTGGACTTTCTTCAGAAAAGTTTTCATAGAAATACATGTAAATAAAGTACTAGAATGAAGAGGAAATCCTTCTAAAATGACTTCAAGGAAATAAAAAACGAAAAATCATGCGTCAAGCATAGATTATGAAACGCTTTCCAACACTCACGGAATACTTTAACAAAATTTCACCGTTTAATAAGCTGAAATTTGATATTTAAGTAAACAAAGTCGAAGTCAAACCGGGCGGGGAGGCCTACCTTTCGGGTTTAGCTCAACTAGCTCCTCCCATATTTAAGTAAACAATTTGGAAAGAGCATAACACATTTGAAAACCCAATTTCACCAATTACCATCTATAGCCGGAAAAGTATTCGAATTCTTTTGTGCAGCCTTGTATATTATCATCTATAGAATTTATATACACCAAGTAATAGGAAAAACACTAGTTTAATTTAAAAATGCGCACAACTTAAAACCCACTTCCAGAAATTATTGTTAATAGACAGTAACTGAATTTTGCGTCCCTCTAAATGAATGCTACGCACATCATATTCTACAATAAGTCTCTTGTACTTCACCTCGGTGGTATATATTTTAATTTTAATAAGTTTGAAATAGTGTAACATCATTAAAATAAAACGCAAACAATTTTTTCCCATAAACCGTAATGTTACGGAATTCTTTTGAGTGTCCCTGTAAATCAACTATAAATGCTACACACTTCAATTTTCTATACCGAACATGCCATTTTAAACGTCAATAACATATATCGATTGCATGACAATCAGAGTATATTTACGCGAGTCACACGGACAGATAGACAGACAGACAAACCGAATGCATAAACACTTTTCAACGATGTTCGAAAGTTTTAAAAGAGAATGTCTTTCCGAAAAGCAAGAGAGAAAACATTTTTGTTCGCTAAAGACTACAAGTTGAAGAACAATTAGAATAACAATATCCTATAGTAGCAGAATTTTCTGTGTCAATCTGCAGCATCAAATTTTCTGTGACCAGACTAAAATTTATCTGTACCCTCTACAATGTTACAATGCCAGATCTTGGTACCTCGCCAACATACCTACCTAATGACAAGCTAATCGGATGCTTTTTACGGCAGTTATCGAGAGACAAACCCACAGACAATAAACATTTTTCTTTTCTGACACGTTATAATAGAGTTGCTAGGCAACTGGTGGATTAAAAGAGAAAAATTAATTACATATAAGAAAAATATAAAATTGAAAGTTACAAGGCTTTATATTTTTCGAACATACGCACGAAATTCCATCAAACATTGTATAGATAATTTAGAATGTCTGACATATATATCGATAAAATTTCAAGCTAATCGGAGAAATTTAAGACCCCCCTCCCCCATTAAGAAATTTTAGTATCCATAATTTAACATTTAAAACAATTATCCAAATGCGCCATTTTCTTTTCAGTGAATGATAAAATTTGTAAATGGTCTGAGGTCCCATAGAAAAGCATTATGACGGAAAATGAATATGTTAAAGAAATGTTTTATATTTTTCGAAGGAATGAACCAAATTTAACCGGCTAATTCCAGGTACCTCGCCAACATACCTACCTAATAACAAGCTAACCGAATGCCTTTTGCGGTACTTATCGAGAGACAAACCCACAGACAACAGACATTTTTTGGGTCCCCACAGTAAGACTCACTGACGTTTCGGTAAAGACAAGTAACTCGTTAAATTTAAAAATACTTTTCGGAAATGTAAAACCAGAGCAAAAAATCATGCGTCAAGCATAGATTATGAAACACTTTCCACCACATCCAGAAAACTGTAACGAAACTTCTCCGTTAAATATGGTGACAGAAAATATGTAAGTAAACAGTTTAGAAAACATATAACACATTGCAAAAAAAATTTTTTTTTTTGAAATTAACTTTCATTGTCAAAAAAGTAGTCGAATTATCTTCTGCAGCCCTGTATATGATCTATAGATTTGGATATATACTACATAGCATGATAAAATTTAGTTCAAATAGAACATTCACATTTAGCAATTTTCGCCAGTCGATGGAAATGAACTCGAAATCTTTTGTAGAGTCCTGTATATTATCTAAAGACCTTTTGTACACATCACATTAAACTAAAAGTTAAAACACGCATAAAGCAACTTAAAACTCACTTCCAGCAATTACAACGACAATGTATCTTGTTCTTTGCGTAGCCCTGCATATGAATTTATTTATATTTCACAAACTTATATTAGTCTACTAAATATAGTTCAGCAGGAAAACGCTTAACACAATTAAAAATTACCCTTAAAGCAATACACTCCCATAGTTTGTAATACTTATGAATTCCTTTGTGTAGCCCTGTATATGACCAACCGAATTAATTTATAAACACACACGTACTATGAAAAAATTTAGTTAAACTTAAAAACGCAAACCAAAAGTGAAAACACATCACACATAGACTGTAATTATCGCACGTATCCTGTAACCGATGACATCTTTTGTGTGTCCCTGTAAATGAGCGATAAGCGCAATGCACACTATGCTTTTAAGCGAGCAATTTATAATGCACCTCAGTAATGCATATTATTTTCAATATGTTTGAAATAGTGAAACATATTAAATTACACTGTAAACGATTTTTCCCCGTAGAACATGTAACAGATTTCTTTTGCTTGTCCCTGTAAATGAATAATAAATGCTTTACACCCCACATTCTACAAAAGCATGTTTTAATGTGCTTCATAATTATATATCAATCAAATCATGTTTCAAATGGTGTAGCATTATCGAAATGCACTTGAAACGATTATTTCTCATTGACTGTAATGTAACGGAATACTTTTGACTGTCCCTGTAAAAAGAACTATAAGTGCATAAACACACTTAACAAACTGTACACTTAACACTTTTGCTACTTATTTTGAATAGTACACTTCATTTTCAATAGGGAACATGCTGTAGTCAACGTACATAACATACAAAAATTTCAGGGTAATCCGAGCATATTTACGCGAGTTAGAGCACGACCAGACGGCAGACAAACTGAAGTCATAAACACTGTTCAACTAGGTAGGAAAGTGCTTTAAAAAGCACGGTATTTAATTAATACTGAAAAATGTCAAAAATTAGTCGACTTCGCGGCAAATAGGTGTAGTCCTTAAAAACCAATGTTTTGCAACTAAATATTAATAAAACAGTTACATTTTTAAAACTAAATAGGAATGTAGCGAATAGTGATTTGGCCGAATAGCAACATTTAAAAAATATATGTATTTTGATTATATGTCTCTCTGTGTGTTAATTATACATACATACATATTAATTTAAATAAATAAATATACACTAGTGTGCAAAACTTAAGCAACAAACATAAAATGCTAATTTCTGAACACGTGAGTACTCAAAAGGAAATTCTCAAGTGTAATAAAGAGGTACGGCCAGTCGATGTGAAGTCTCCTTGACGTTACATATGGTTACAAGTGTCACAATCGCTACGGTGAATCAAAATATAGGATATTTCACTCGTCTCATTATTACTCTCCAATGACTGCTATCACTGAAAAGTCACTGTGACTGTTGCTTTGTAATGGGTCACCAGATGACATTACAATGAAGTCACCATGTGATTCTCAAGGCACTGTCAGTTGAAGACTGAACTTTGAGGTCATTGTGAGCATTGCATTATGATGAGTCGCCAAATAATGTCACAATGAAGTCGCATGGTGACTTTCCGGTGATCGACACTCGATTGTGAAATCATCATTGCACTCCTTTGTGAAAAGTCACCAGATGATTTCATTTTCTATCACTTGGAAACTCGTCACAGAACAGCTATCATGATGACTTTACAATGGAGTGTTAAAATGACAGTCACAAGATGACTTGATTGTAAAGTCGCTTGGTGACTCGTCAAAAAGCAGCAGTCATGGTGCCTGTTCAGTGGAGTGAGCAAATGAGAGTAAAAATGAGACAAATGAAAGATTATCACATTTCTGTTCATTGTAGTGACTGTGACAACTGTGACCATTTGTGATGTCAAGAAGACTTTACATCGACTGGCTTTGCTGTTAGGGTAGTACTTATTTTGAACACTTCTTGTTTATAGAATTTCCTTTTGAGTACTCACATGTTCAGAAATTAGCATTTTGTGTTTGTTGCTTAAGTTTTGTACACTAGTGTATATGTATTAATTGCTATGCATATTAATTTAAAAATACAATTAAACACAAAATGAACAGCTTGATGTATTTTTGTAATATTCAAACACCTTCACACTAATAATAAAACATGACTAATTGCATAATTTTATCTGTAGATACACGCAATTCACACACATTTTATCTCATAGAAGAACTCATTATCACTGTAAAATGTGTTTTTCAATTTATTATTTTTCATTTAGAAAATGTCTTTCACCGAAAAAAAATAATAATTTGCATTTTAATCCTTTTATATTTAGACGCATCATATTGGGTTTCTGTAAGTCAGGGTGGTAAGTTAATATCTCCACTAAAATATAAAGAAAATTCTTCAGTTCTACTATCCACTGATACTTTTATCATTTTGTACATTCAAAATTAAAGAGCCTCTTATAACGTTTACCCTTTTTGTGTTGCTATTGGTTATTAAATTTGTAAAAAGTAAAAAATATATATCAAACAAAACTTTTAAGAGTGAACCAGAAAATGCACAAAACAAAATTTTTGAACATATTGAACACATATTGAAAGTACACACAGACACTGATATCAGCATTCAACATTATAAATAATCTTGAATTTACTTTCTGCAATATTTTGCATTAAATATATTTAAAGGCTGTTTTTTTTAAATATATATATTTTTTAAAATATTGCTGAACAATACGAATTTTTCTGATGTAATCACAAAGTCACTTTTATATGCGCATGGAATTTACAGACATTCATATCCAAGTGCTTTAGAATCAAATATAATTTTATTATGTAATGTATCTTGAGTTGTAATCGATTGTTCCCTAATGAGCTTTCCCTGACAGTTGCGTCTATAAAATTGGTTTAAATCTCCAACTTTGACATAATTTTCTTAACGATCCTTAGCCTTTATAAAAAATTCTATATGATTTCTTGGTAACTGAATCAGAACGGTGTCAGAAAATACCCAATTTGGATTTGTGATAAAATAAAAGAAAAAATATGACTGCATTCGGCTAAATAACTAAAACAACATTCGGCAATATTCGGAAAAATGACCTAATAACGGCTAAATATTTTTCTTACGTAAATTATGTTTAGGAGGATAGTTCAGAAAAAAAAAAAAAAAAAAAAAAAAAAAAAAAAAACATTATGACCCAAAATCATTTAAATAAGCAGTGCTTATACATACAAAATCAATAAATTATAAAACTAGAATCCAAAAAATACACAATAAACATAAATTGTAAAAGTTAAAATGGCGTTTTTCTTAAATTTTTAATAAAAATAAAAGGTGTTTCTACTTATTTGGCCATGGCTGTATGTTTCAACTAAACAATGTATTCAAATTTTGTGGTGGAGCACTTTTATACGGTGAAAAAAGATAGGTTAACATTTTCACCGAACCTTAAATAATTATGCAGGATTATCTGTAGAATGAATCCTCTCAAAGAGAGAGAGAGAGAGAGGGGGGGGGGGAGAACTTTATTAAAATCGATGCTTTTATTGCTCAGAGCTATATGTGAACAATAATCTGCATTTGCATGGGAATTAGAAAAAAAAAAAAAAATGAAATGAAAAAAGAAATGAAATGAAGGAAAAAAAGTTATTACTATAATGCGAAATGATAATTTTCTTGAATGATGAAATTTTATTGCAATAATTCAGGATTAGTGAAATGATTAGAGATTATTCTAAACATAACTAATGCGACGCTGAAGAGATGTAAAAACGAACTTCGAAAATTTGGCCTCTTGTCCACAAAATTCGACTCGTATTAATTTAATGCCACACAGCATATTCAGATGAATGCTGGCACAAGCAGGGCCAATTTCTCAAGGAGGTAAGGTCGGGCGACAGCCAGGGGCGCTGAACAAATTAAAGGCTTCTTACAAAATAAATTCTGCGACGAGAATCATAAAATTCTCTGGGCTTTCTTTGCAAAGCGCTGTGTAGTCAGTTGTGACCTTTTATTGCTCTTCAAATGTTTCGAAGTACAGAGCACAAAATCAACAAAAGAAATTCTCTCCAAAGGACGTGATAGCACACTTTGCTTCCAAACCTTTGAACAGCAACAAAAAGATCACTGTTGACTACAGAGCCTTTGGAAAAGAAAGTTAATTTATGACTTCTCGTCGGAGAATTTGAAAATGTGATCTGCACGGAATCAACGTCCGTTACCATATTATTATTATTTTAATGTATTTTCGTCTACAAATATTACTATTCACATCTCTGTCAATGATTTTAATAGTAGATTTTAACAGTTTATTATCAACAATAGTCGCCCACGATCACATGAACCGTCGTAGTGAACGAACTTACTCATGGAAATCTCATCTTCAAATAACTATCGCCTTGTGGTTCAGGGAATCCCAAGCTTTCAGACTGACGTACCAGTAAATTGAAATTTATACTTTTGCAGTACCACCAAGTATAGAAAGTAACATTAGGGACTGATTTACTGCAGAGTGTTTGGCACAAGTGATCGCCCCCCGTCCCCCCACTCTCAAAAGTACCCCCCCCCCCAAAAAAAAATGCATGCATGCCTGAGGTCTCTAAAATAATAAAACAGTCTCTGAATGCTAATATTTAAAACTACACGATTGTGCTACTGCAATGGTACTTAAATTATTATTTTTTATTGACATTCATACAATAGCTTGCAGCATTATGATTATATATTAATATGCAAAATATCATAAAACAGTATAGAGGGGGAAAAGAGGACTGCAACTTGACTTACTGACATGCGTTTATACGTACTAGTATTAGCTGATTTATTTATACGCTATCCTAAATATATACTAACTTGAGTTGTATTGCTGATGCTAAGAGTGGGCTTACATAATAAAGCGTAGTTTTCTCATATGGTCACATGCCCCGTTCAATATTTGTTAATTTCAGCCATGTCTGATTCAATACCTCATTTATTCCTCCCACATAGAATATGGGACCCCCATGTTAAAAACAAGCATAAATTTCTTTCAAGCTTTCACAGAAATCTGATGCTATTATATTCACGTCAGCAAACAAAACTCCATTAATTCATACTTTTTAAAATGTCATCAAAAACATCATCACAGAATCAATTCTTTCTCCTTTCTCTTCAATGACAATGACAGAATATCTTCAATAAAAAAATATTTCCGATAAAAGATTCTGTTAAATTTTCTGGAAAATAGTCATTGAAATCTGCTACATGGTATTCATTTTTATATTAGTCATTAACTCAGGGTGTTCTTTACCTATTTCATTCTCACCAATAAAATTATACAAGAGTAGAACTAATTAAATAAGATTTACTTTTGTCATCGACTGAGAAAGGAGGCGATCCTGAAAGTTCTTATTTAACAACATTGCATTCAGAATAGAAAGTTCGTTTACCATAATCTGGAAACCCTGGCATATAGACGGTAATGTAACTGAATTATTTTGTGTGGCATTGTAAAAAATGTATAAAATACTACACACATGAATATGCGATATGCGTTATTGTATTTCAACAGCTTACACTTCGCTCCTTTTCTAATTTTCATAAAAATTCCGCGAACAGGAAACAATCTCTTTTTCAACTATGCTGTACCAACTATGAAAACGACATTGACTTTGAATTTAGTAATTTTTCTATTTACGGAAACTTCGTCATACAGAACAGAAATTTTGTATAATTTATTGATTTCAAAACTTATTCAAAGCCTGTGTCATATTTCTTAACATATTTTCTCTCTTGATAATTTCAAATTTAATAATTTTTAGCTTTCACGATACAAAGATTTTAAACCATTTATTTCCATGCTGTCACAGCAACTTTTATGATTTTTTTTGTTTCTTTCACACCATCTCTTTTTTCCACGCTTAAATGTGGGATACAGAAGATCGTTCGCACTTTATGGAAACGATTTTCACAATCAATTTCTGAAAATATATGCCATATTCTTTGCGATAATTTTTCTCTACTGTATAGCCCTGACTCTTGATTTTAAGTCTGGGATCGAAATTTCCATCACAGTCGATTTTTCTCTTAGTGCAATCATATAAATTTTCTCCCACACCTCTTGGAAAACTTTCCAAAGTCTTCCAATGTGTTGTGGACAGCACTTTATAACGTTCACTTTAACAAACACATAGGTAGTGATATATAAAAATTTATCGTAACACTGGATGAAACATGGCTTCATTTAAGTGAGTGTATAAAAAAGCAGCAGTTTTTATCAATTAATAATTTTAAAAATAAGTTTTGTAAATATAAAGAAAAGTTTCCAAAAAGATTCATGATTGCTGCTGGATAATGTTAGAAAATTAAATTAAAGGTAAAAAAATGTAATAAAGTATTTAGAAGTAAAAGCAGTAAAGATTTATTATCGGTAAAATATTAAAGAACCCATTTTTGAAGAAGAAATTCCAGCTTTATATGAAAAAGACATTAGAGCTTCATATGAACAAAGTCCTCCCACCTACTTTTCCATAATTCAACTGACGCATATTTAGCAAAGAAAGAATCCCAAACGGAAATAAATTGTGTCCCAATTGAAGAAATACACGTAAAATCACCTGACGACACCCCATCCTCCTCCTCAATGGACTTTTTCTGCATTTGGCTTGTTTAAATAAATTTACGAACGTTCAAAAGACTTTGGAAAGTTTTCCAAGAGATGTGGGAGAAAATTTATATGATTATACTAAGAGAAAAATCGACTATGATCTAAATTTCGATCCAGAGTTATAATCAAGAGTCAGGGCTATACAGTATAGAGTAAAATTGTCGCAGAGAATATGGCATATATGTTCAGAAATTAATTGTGGAAATCGTTTCCATAAAGTGCGAACGACCTTCCGTATTACCCTGTTCTTGATTCTTTTGCAGATAGTAATAAAGTTTTACTCATTTCTCCCATAAAGGAATGTCATGTACAGATCCTGCGTGAAACACTTGAACATTTCTATTGATTGAAGATCTTTACAACAGTATCATTTCTATGAGAAAGAATTAACACTACCTTTATTACATTCACACATGTTCGCTTTTCACACTCTTTTATGAAACTCAACTTGGTTTTTGTATGCAAAGATGAAATTTCGAAATCTATTTTTAACACACTTCCTGATATGCCATAATTACAAAAATTATATACAAAAGGTGTGTTTTCGACGACAAGAGAACATTTTAATTAGTGATGGACATAAAGATTATTTTGATTATTCAAATGAATCATTCGGGCATGCGCAGAAGCATATCTGTCAAACTTAAAAAAAAATATATACTCAATTACTACCAGAAATTTTGAAAAAAGTTTCTGATTTTAATTAAAATTAGATTAGACGCAAGATAACAATGAAAAATGTGTTTCGTTCGCCAAAAGAGACTGGCTGTGAAACTGCAACAATGCAATATTTTAAACACTAAAACATAGAAAATTAAATAAAGAAAAAGTAAAGAGTGTAATAATTAAAAAACACACACTTTTATAAATTAACAGCTTAATGTTAATTAAATTATGATTATACATAGAAAAAAACAATTTACAAATCCCGAATAGGTAGCTTAAATGATGCCTTTAATTTTTTTTTTCTGTAGCCAATATCATAAAAAAGAACGAAATATACATAATTTTTAATAACTTCCCTAGCTTGTGCTTTATACCAAGCGTTAAAAAAGCGGTGAATTTTTCATAATCGGCTTCGGTGCCTCCGCCAAATTAATTTATTTTAACGGAATGTTTTCGAAAAAATCTTGGCTTTGAGTCATGAAATTAGGCGTGATTTTTCAACACAAACATCGAATGCTTATGTTGATGAATGTATTCTAAATCGAATAAGTGTATTTAAAAAAAAAAAAAAAAAAAAAAAAAAAAAACTATTTTTACTTTTATACTTATTTCTCTATGTAAAATAACTGCAGAGAAAGCATCTAATATTTGTTTATCCTATTGTAACTTTGAAAGGAATTTTCTTTCATTCATTTCAGAATTCCCCTTTCACAGTTTTCTTATCTATTCTGCTATTCTAGAGAAGAATTCTAAACACAGATATTCATGTTTTGTTAACCAATAAATGGATTACGAATTACAGAATTAAAAATTGGGCTAAAAAAAAATTAAAGATTTTCTTATAACGAAAGATAACGAGGAGACACCCGTCCAAATACGACGGAATAAAAAAAAAATCCTGACGGCTCGGTCTACAGGCACAGGTAGATTTCGAAGACGAAGATCGTGGGGCGCCTGTTTGTTGGGAACTGCGGAAGAAATGACCTTTTAACCATGATGCGGCAGTTGGAACCGCCCACTTTGAAACCTAACTTGTTTGCAGGCGGAGCTGGAAGGGATTTTTTTTTCTATAAGGGTTGGTCCTATAAAAAACTTGTCAGTGTAAAAATTTTAGATAATATTAAGAAGATTTATAATAAATTGAAGAGGATTTGATATCTTGTGAATTGACGAAGTTATGAATTTTTTTCTTCACACCCCCCCCCCCCTTCGGGCCATTTTTAATGACATCAAAAATCGGTCATACATAAATTTTTTACCCTTTTCCTAGAAGTAATAATAACTTTAAGCGGATTCGATACGTATCATAATTAAGAAATTATGGGTTTTTTTCTGTTTTCACAAAAAGCCCCCCCCCCCCCCTTGTTCGATTTTGCTCATTAACGAGCTTGACCGAGATTTTATGCCCCTTGATTTTATGTATGAGTTTGGAAGAGATTTGTGCAGAATTATTGAAGTTATCGTGTCTATAAAAAAGTGACATAAATAGATAGATAAAGTTTTGAACTGGCGGGGTTTTGGGTTCTGGGAGTCATGAGCGGAGTAGATCTGCAAATTTTTTTCAAAAATTCCAACTTAGGAGAGAATGTAATACATGTAGTATTTCTTACGAAATCTACCTAAAATGATAATAAGGAACTGTTAAAATAACTTATATTAAACCCACAAAAATAATTTGAACAAAACATCAATTTCATCATTGGCTAATTAATTTAAATCCAAAAGCAATTACCTATTACTTTAAATTATATTTGAGTAATTCTCAGAAAATTGGCAATTTCGTGTTCCAGGGGTCTTGTGGACGTATTTTTTAAATTACAAAAAGAAAAGGTGATTTAAATTATCAATATTAATCAGTTTTACGTGTAAACTGATATTATTTGTTTATTGAAATTGTAACATGTTTAAAATATTTTTTTTTAAATGCAAATATCATTTCCCTCACTATGTTCCCGCTCACACATGTAGGAAAGAAAATTGTTTCGCTGTCATTATGGCATGTATGTTATTATTATTATTATTATTATTATTATTATTATAAAATACATTTAAATAAATATTTAGCTACTTAATTGTATTAATATTTTATGCAATATAGAAATTAGGACACTTTTTATTATTGTCCCTAGTAATTGATATAATTTCCTCACATTACTATAAATTACTATACAATTTCTCTCAAAAAGATTGACCTTGGCTATCCTTAAATATTGATCATAGACATATATTTAACTCATTGGGGGGAATTTTTTATACGGGGGGGGGGGGTATAGAAATTTAAATTTTGTATTTCTTCAAATGTAATACCCTGAAAATTTTAATCGGTTTCATAAAATTATGTAGCTTTTTTTACTTAACTTAGTAATTTATAATATATGTCTATGATCAATATTTAAGGAGTGAAGGCCGAGGTCAATGTTTTTGGAATATCCTGTATATACTACTATACATTACCATATACTAAATACTATACACCCATTTACTCCGTAAATGACAGCACACGCATTATCAAGGTCTAGGATAGTTTAAAACCGTCTATTTTTAACACTTTCCAACTTAGTTGAAAAGTGTTTATGACTTGAGTTTGTCTGTCCGTGCTCCAACTCGCGTAAATATACTCGGAATACCCTGAAATTTGTGTATGTTATAGTCGTTTACTATATCATGCTCCCTATTGAAAATGAAGTGTGTAGCACTTATAGTTTTTTTTTTTTTTTTACATGGGCAGTCAAAAGTATTCAAAACAACAAAAGTGTTTTGAATCAACCTTGGATCACTGTGTTGAGAAAACTGATGTAATTCACCAATATTCTATAAGTAAGGACACTAACTAGTAACACAGTACACTCACGAACTGATTTAAAACATTTTTTATTTGGATCCAAGTAATCTCAAGTTACGGTACTTTAGTTTTCAAAAAGACAAGAATACACATCAAATCAGAGTTTCAAAAAAAAAAAAAAAAAGTTTCCCCTCTCTCAATTAAAAAAAATCATAAAAATATGCTATTTTTATGTAAATTTCTATTCGTTTAAATGCTTTTCACATTGACTTCCAAAAATTAAGGTACAACCAGATTTTTTAGTTTTTTTTTTTAAATCTAAATTACAAATAACATAAAAATATGAAATTTGAACGAGCTGTTCGCTGATCAATTCATTATTTAATTTTATCTACTTTTGACTTAATGTATAATTTATCCTTATCAATCTCTTTACCATATAATTTGTTTACCTATATGCTGGTTATCAATCTCTTTACCATATAATTTGTTTACCTATATGCTAGATGCATTTAAAATGTGCATATGTAGATTCTATTCTTGCTTATTTTGTAATAATAAAATTTGAATGCATCATTTAAGTAAATATGGTTTGAACAAGAAGTAGGGTTATTAAAATTTTAATTGTATTATTTATAAATTAATTATATCTAATACATATTATTCTTTTTTAAGAGTAATTCAACTATTTGTTATTCATAATTAATAAGGACTTTACGTTTATAACATTGTTGCTGTGTTTGATATTTGTTCTAAAACATCAACCGAAAAGAGAATGATGCATTAGCAAAACGAGTCGTCCAATTCTGGGAGAACATTGCTGGGAAAGATAAAACAACCACCATTAACTATTTTAAAAAAGAAAGGAAAAAGAAAGGTAGTGATTTATCAAATATTAGAGATATGTGAAAAAATAAAACAGCGGAATTAAGAAATCCTGAAAGTCGTTCGTTCACCATCTAAATTTACACTAGAAATCGTTTGCAAAGTAGAGAATCTCTTCAAGAAAAATCCTATTTCTACCAGTGCAGCTGCTAAAAATCTGAAATTAATGAGATTATAGATTTAATGTATATTAAAAAGAAAAAAAGACAGGAAATTATACGTTTTGTTTTTAAAAAAAACTGCTCTAAAATGCTTGAAGAATCAGTGAAAAAAATCAGAGGGCCAACTGTCAAAGCGTTTGAACAAGAAGTAAGATTACTAAAGTTTCAATTTTATTATTAACAAATTATTTATTTCTAATACTTATTATACTCTTTTACAGTTATTATTGTTTTGTAATATAACATTGTTTGTAACATTTTCCTACACAGTTAAAAATGTGTTTACGAATTCGGAATTTCTGCCTGTCTGCCCGCCCATGCTCTAATTCGCGTAAATATACACCGATTGTAATGGAATTGATATATGTTATTGAGGTTTACCATGGCATGTTTGGTATTGAAAATGTTCAGGGTTATTACACCTTTTAAAATTAAGTGTTTGCGCGTGTAGGTTTTAAAAACTCTTTCTTTCTCTTTCCAATTTTTTATTATTAAAATTTTCCACCTTTTTTTCTTTTGCATACTCATTTTTTTCCATGTTAACTAATATATTTTAACCTCGCCAGTTAGAATTTTTTTTTCTTGTTTATAAAATATTTCATGAAAATAATCGTAGAAAAATATGACGAAGATTGACATTGGAAAATAATGGAAGAAAAAGATAATTTGACGAATTTTTACAGATTTGCATTCAAGTAAGGACTTACAAAAAAGGGGGTGGGGACCCTTAAAGGACCGTAACACTTTTGATACATGTTGAGATTAATATGATGAGTTAGAATTTGTTTTAAACTCTTGAAAAAACTTTTAATCATCATCTCCCCAACCCAAATTTTCATAAAGCAAAAACACATAAAAGCACGAACGTATAAAAATAATCGCAACACAACCGAGGGTATAACAATCCAATAGCTCATTTAATGCCACCATTCAAACACAGCAAACCAAGAGCGGGGACTTTACCTTCCAATGCCAATTATTTCGCGTGGATAAACGCAAAGGGGCAGCGAAAATTACCTTCTTTCAGAGTCGAACGAGAAAGTGAGTCAGGAGGGATAGAGAGCGGTATCATTTTGATTTGATTTCCGCTCTTACTTTTCCCTTCAAACATGGGGTGTAGGGTGACACATAGAATAGAATAGAGCGGTACAGAATTTCCGGAATTTTCATAACTCGGCGAGACCAAAAATATTACAACAATCCCTTTTGCTCATTCGTTGTCCAACAAGATTTTTTTTATTATTATTTGAATGAACCAATAAGCAGAAGGAGAGTTGAAAAAATGATTTAAAAATTTAGCATTCCCCCATCTTCCCACTTCAGATTTTGCTTTATATTACTGGAATTGCGGATCATTTTCTCATCTAGTACGTTAGTCGACAATGCTTTCTAATAAAAATTCACAACCATGTCTTATTTAGTAATGTTCGTTACTAGAAAAATTAAGCAATTACACGGATAAAAAAGAAAAAATATATATGTACTGAGGATAAATTACGACATGCATTTTAACCTTGCATTAAAAGTATACTGTTTTCTTCCTTAATTGCTAAAAAATGTTAATTAAAAACTATAAAAACAGTAAAAAAAACTTTTAATAAATTGTGTTAATAATGACTCCATCGAAGCCATAATCAAAACAAATAAGAATATTCTATCGTTGCACGATCGATATTGTAATGATTAGAAACACCATCATTCAATGTTTCACGTACTTTCTCAGATTACGCACGTTATTTTATTTTTTACGTGGATGTTTATTTCCATATTCATAACCATGGAGTAATTCAACCCATAATTTTGATAAGTTAAATGATGCTGCAACGTTACGAATTAAATTTTTACATGTTACAATCTCTATGGGTTCTCTTATAATGGATGGATTGGAGGGAAAAATTATCTTACTTTCATAATCTTTAATTGTAGTAATAATCTTTAGTTATAGGGAAAAATGAGCACATAGCTGATATAAAGTATAACAGAAAAATCACAGCCATTTGACTTTTTGCCCTTACAAGGGTCGATCCAGGCAAAATTTGGGGCTTATTTAGGGCTCCTTCACAAAAATCAATTTAATAAAATGGGCCCCTTCACAAAAAATTACTTGATAAAATGGGGCCTTCACAAAATTCCTTATAATAAAACACGTCCCTTCACAAAATTCCTTTTAATAAAATAGGTCCTTTCACAAAATTCCTTTTAATAAAATAGGTCCTTTCACAAAATTCTATTCCATAAAAATTTAGTACTTATTAATTAATTTGTTTTGTGACGTTTTAAAATGTGTAATTTGTAAACAAACAAGTTCACCAGAAAGGGAAACTTCATCAAAAGCAGGGGTCTGTCCAGACTTTTTTCACAGGGTCCTGTTTTTGTGAAATTGTGAACAGCTTTTTATATTTGTGAAAAATCTAATCATAATTTTGTGAATTTGAAATGGTCGTTATATTCAGATTCTTGTTTATGCATTTTTAAGAAGATATATGGATATAAAATACACATATTTTCTTTATATATGTATAAGTGACAGGTCAGATTTTACTTTTAAATGATTAATTTGTGAAATATTTGGTTTAAAGATGGAAAATTTTTGTGAAAAACCTATTTTTAAGACAAAATAATTTTGTGAAGGGTTCTGTTTTAGGGAAAATAATTTTGTGAAGGGTCCTGTTTTAGGGAAAATAATTTTGTGGAGGGTCCTGTTTTAGGGAAAATAATTTTGTGATGGGTTCTTTTTTTAAATGAAAAATTTTGTGAAGAGTCCTTTTAAAGGACCCAATTTTTTCCTAAACAGATCCCTGAAAAGGATTTTAAAAAGTTTTTGGTAATGAATGTTTGGTCCAAATTTGAGTAATTTGGTTTCAACTTTTGTTACAAAATGTTTTTTTTTTTTTTTTTTTTTTTTTTTACAAAAATACAATAAATTTCACAAAAATAACCTTTACTTTTCACAAAATGGACCCCAAGAAAAAACAAACCTGTATCGACCCCTGCCTTATAACGCGTGACCTTGATAAAGACTTTCTGAAATTATTAATTAAATTTCTAAAACCGTAATTAAATTTATTTAGAGTTATCTATTAGAAAAACGCACAATTGAAATATAAACTATAACACATGCAGTAAATTATTGAAGAAAACCTGTTTTCTCCATTTTTTTATTTTTATTTTTTTCCAATAGTGGAAGAAACCCCTTTTTTCCATTTTGAAAGAAACGACAGTAACCATGGAACACGTACCCCATTGTTTTGAATATACACTTATAAATTTTAAAAACACATTTTTTACCCTAAAATCAACTTCCATCCATTAGCAGATGCGACAAACAATAAAAGAAACTTTTAATCGATTATCTTTTTTTTAAGCTACCAGTTGTTATTCACAAAGTTGTATTGCAAAATATCACCATTAAAGTAACAAATTTTACGGCATAGCTGCCTAATCTTAGGATTTTTCAGTATCACTATTTCCGAATAATAATACTCGTTTTATTTAATTGCAATTTGGTGTCATTAAGTAAGGCAAATATTTCTATTCAGAAATAGTGGTACTCGAAAATATAAAGGTTTGGCAGATAGGCTATAGCAACCATGATGCCAATATCCGTTTGGGTAAAATCATGTAACTGCTAAAGTTATATTTTTAAAAAACTAATTATACAGAAAAGATATCTAATGATTGGAGTATCATAGTTGAGATTTTTCCAACAGAGCGAAAATATGCCGGGACCAGGACTCGAACCTCTGTTCATTATACAGAAAAGGTTACACAATTAAATTTGACTGAAATAAGAAAAAAAAAGTTGGGGAAAAATATTTGTTGAGCACCTATATAAAATATTTCACTTGCAAGTTTACTACAATTAATTCAACATTAAAATATATAAGGTATTAATAAAGTTCTTTTCAAATTATCCCATTAGACATATAAACTAGTAAAAATATTATATTTACACACTGAGATAAGTTCTAAGTAAAAAAAACCAACTGTGTTAACATTCAAAAATATAATTTAAAAATATCTTTCAAATATGTATTTTTAAGCACTTAAGCTAAAAAGAAATATTTTCGAAAATTTACTTTAACAGGGAAAAAAAAGAAAAAAAAAAGCATTATTTCAAATGAATTTTCTTTTTCTTAAGTGGAAACTTAACAGAGTTACACAATTTAATTTATAGTAAGTCATAACGCATAATATAAAAAAATAATAATACAAGGAAGACAAATTCTTCTCTAAGATAAATAATTTGAATATATCGGCAGATTAAAAAATAAATAAATAAATAAAAACTTTACTATCTGCAATCTTATGTACAAAAGTAATACAAAAGGAAATTTGAAAATTTCTTCTGGTAACATAGGCATGCAGTTTTTAGTGGAAAAGTACGATTCTATTAAATATATATATATATATCTTTTAAACTAACCTGATGACACTTTTCAATGTACTTCTGCGCGAGGCTAATGGAATGCATCTCTTTTCTTGAGCTTGCAAGCTAGCAGCTACAATAGCTCTGAATGTTCCTTTCCATAATCTTTCAAAAAGTACTTTGTTGTCAACTCTTGCAGCTTTTCGAGATCTGGTCGACTTTGCTACAGCTGAAGAGGAACTTTCGACCATCGAAGTAGATTCGATCATGTGCAGTTCATCACGCGATTGTTGTTTACGGGAACTTTTCATGTCCGATGTAAAACTTCGGTTTCCAAGAGGACGAAGTAATAATAGCAGATCGAAAAATATCTGAATAACGTAAGGGTATACAAATACACAGTTCCTAAAGATGCGATGAAGCTGAATACTAAATGAAGACAATATTACTGTTCCCAAAGTTGAAAATAATGCTTACGAATAAAGTGACAAATTTAAATAATCGACATAAGAAAATATCTCTCTGGAGAAAAGTGCATTACTAAATGAGTAATTCGAGAGCCTATATCAGCATTAAAATGGAAGACGAGAGTTCAATACACTAACGGTGATTTATAATAAGTCAAAAAATATAAAAACTGCAATTTCTAAAGTTGTAAAGCTGTTTTTCAGTTTCTTGTAAATATTCAATGAATTATTAACAAGCGTGCATCAACATCATATAATAGTTAGCTAAAACTTCAAAGACAATAATCAAGCACACAATTAAAACTTAACATCAATTTAATGCCAACAAGATGGTACTTTTCTATTCCCTTCACCTTTTTAGGTCTTTAAGAAGATATCACAAGAATTGACTTTGAGAATAAAATACTGAATCTAGTTAAAAAGCTTGTCTGGAAGACGTGAATGAGCTAATAAGTAAGTACGCTGAAAAACTTCAAGGCACCTCAAAGGTGTAAAGTCCTGTTTGTAAGGCGAAATATGGAAGACTTCGTCAAAAATGTTTTTTTCGTTTTATGAATACATCATAAATAGAAAGTTACAGTTTAAATGAAATTAAGTAACTTTATTATAATATACACACTTACCTAAATTTTTAGAACAAACACTTTTATCAACAGACATTTTTTACTGTGAACAAAATTCAATTAAATTTTATTAACTATATAAAGTACAATAACCTGAAAATAGTGTATATTGCACAAAGAAATATTGACATAGGAAGCTGAGATTAAACATACGAACAGCTAGTAGAGTAAGAAAAAAATCAGTTAACTTATATAAAGATTTAATTATAGAGTAGAATATGAAATTTCTCTTAAAATAACGGTTTATTGCTGTACAATATACTAGTTTAGTGACAAAAGTTTTATTTGAGCGAACGGCTGAAAATGGAAGACTTGATTATACACAAAAATTTTTGCGTAATTCAACAGTACAGTGAAGAATTGCACGAATTCCCAAAAGTATTACAGTCTACACTGAATGCTTTCAAATGTACGGTATCATTAGATACAATACACGAGTTTATTTTATGCGCATTTTAATAAATATTCTTAAAACTTCAATAAACAAGTAAACATGAAATACGAAGAAAAGGAAACACAACAGATTTTTTTTTTTAAACTGGAAACTGTACGAAGAGACTCTTTAGCAAAGTTGAGATGAAAGTCACACGCGATATACAAGAGAAAAGCAGAATGTTCGCACTTAAAAAGTCACATCGATTTTGCAAAACAAATTATTTTAAACTAATGACGATTCGTTTTAAATGTCATAATTCAGAGAAAGAATTTTACAATCCAATTATTTAATATGAATGATTGCATTAAACGGGTTAAACCATACATAAGCAACAACGACGTAAATCGCACTTTCGGAGACATTTTCCCTACGGTATACCATCCTTTGCGGAGGTAAATACAGTCAGTCTGATATCATGCAAATAATTGTTTCTCGATACATCCATGATGGTGTCACAATATGGCTGCGTGGACGCTAGTTGCGTTCGGAAAACGGAACTCAAAGGCGAGAGAAAAGCGGGATTAGCATCCGCGGCGCATTCATCTTGGGCATCCCTGCAATGAAAGCTCCACCGGCAAAGAACTATTGGCTTTTCAGGAATTCCAGGGAGGAGCCATGCAAGGAGAAATATACCCGGCTGGAATAATGTTGAACGTTTTCTACGATCGTCAAAGACCAAGATTTCGAGCACAGAATCGATAACGAAATGTATTTGCTTGCGTTCCACACATTCATACTGAAAATGAATTTTTGCAACATATGCACCGAATTATCCCCAGAACAAAATAGTCATTTTAAAAAAAAGCCGCATTAAACACGAATAATTAAACAATAAATCACTTGAGCTTTATATTTTCTATTACTTTTTTTAGTAGTGTACTGACTATTGTTTCGATCGCATTGCCGAGTACCGAGTAATTGGCCATTTATTATTCGGCCTAATAAGCAGTGCCTATGTAGGTTTTTTTTTTTTTTTTTTTTTTTTTTGTTCTTAGATCCCATTTTGTGAAAAGTAAAAGTTATTTTTGTGATAAATAACATTTTGTAATGAAAAATTAAACCCAGTTATTCAGATTCGAACCAAGAATTTAATAATAACTTCTTAAAAGTCTTTCTGCAAAAGTTTTACTTTCTGGCGAATATGATTAATTTGCAAATTATACATTTTAAAACCCAACAAAATAAAAGTAATTTGGAATGAAATTTTGTGAAGGGAAACTGTTTTATTAAGACGAATTTTGTGAAGAAACCTGTTTTATTAAATCCATTTTTGTGAAAGAGCCCTAAATAGGACCAAAATTTTGCCTGAATCGACCTGAGTGTGTAAAGAAAAAACACTCATGCATTCGTAGAAGCGAGTAACAGGTAACACCCAGAAAATAAGGAAAATGTTACAAACGCAATTGAATATATATGCACACACTCACACGCAGTTAGATGTAAAAGTTTAGCACTGCTTGAAAACACATTTTGAGCATGAAGTATACTTTTAAAATTCACTTTAATTCCATATTTATACTAAATCATGCGCATTGTTTTAAAGAAATTTTATATGTAATTAAAAACTTTTCATTGTTTAGAACCAGCAGCAATTTTTAAAAAGTTGTGAAAAAAAGAACGATACACAAAAAATATAACTAATCAATGAAAAATTAAATTGATTCTTTATCCTTTTATCTATGTTTCTAATAGCAATTCTATCTATCAAATTATTTTTGCTTACTGCCACAATTTTCATATAAATAATATAAAGTTTATGGAATATAAATACTTCTATTTCGTAATTTTACCTGATTTTAAAAATCATTTTTAGTTTATAATATATATATATATATATATATATATATATATATATATATATATATATATATATACAAAGTATGTATTGGCATTACAGCTCCTTATCATCTTTTATGTGCACATTACGGTAATGTGTCGTAATTAATTGTTTTCTTAATTCTCTATAAAATTATTTTCAGATTGATATATTATTCATTGATATATTATACTATTAAAATTCCTTTTTAAAATAAGATTAAATGAACAAATGCATATTTTATGAAATGTTTCAGAACTTTGTTGCTGAATATTGCAGAATCAATCACCTATATATAAAAAAAAAAATCTTTATCTACAAAAAATGTAGAATGCTTCGTAATTTTGCATGAATAATTTAAAATAGAATAAAATTAATTATTTTTTAGAGGACTTTTTTTGTATTTTCCATTTCTAAGAATTACTCTTTATCTAAAATCTCCAACCTTTCTCCCACTGTTTCAAAAATGATGACTTATTTGTATCTAGTCATTAAAATTTTGTTATATATTAATTCTACATTATTGTGTAGGCACATTTTTATGTACTTGGTAATAGTTTTTATGAATTATTGTGTATATTATATTACACATTGATATTTACATTTGAATCAATTTTACAAATCACTCGGGTATGAGTTTTACTCGGCAAACTGGCCGAGTACTCGGTACACCTTTAAAGTTTTTTTTTGCCAATATTTTTTTTCCTTCCATACTGTATAATTATATTAATATTTTAATTTAAAACAAATTAGCTCACAATACAATCTGTTCTACAATTATATGACACAAACAAAAAAGTTGCTTTATTTAAGCTATTACCACAGTAATTACAACTGTGGCTCTTTTTTATAATCAGGATTCATAAATATAAAAAATATATATCCTATATTTTGATATGTATCCGATATTTTCAAAACAGTCCACTTATTGATGATTATACATGTTTTCAGACTTAATATAAATTAGAAACTAAAACATATTGAACTTAGCATGAAAAATTATTAAAAGAATATTCTTTTTTTTTTTTTCTTTTTCTTTTCACTTATGCAACAAAACTGAAGAGCATTTAACTGAAAACAGACACAATTTGCTTTATACACTCGTAAAAAAACCTATAGGATTTAGTATCAAGAAAAAATGTATATTTTATACAACAAAATTTTAAATACAAAATTTTTTAATTGAAAAATTAGAACACAACTATAAACTTGTCTGTTTTTTCTTTCCTTAACCTGTTTGCAGTTTAAACTGAACTAAGCAGGGGTCGATCCAGACAAAATTTGGGGCTTATTTAGTGCCCCTTCACAAAATTCTATTCCATAAAAACATGTTCTTCATTAATTATATTATATTGTTACATTTTAAAATGTCTAATTTGCAAAGAAAACAAAGTTCACCAGAAAGGAAAACTTTAGCAGGATGACTTAAGGAAGTTATTATTAATAAATGCTTGGTTCGAAGTTCAGTAACTAAGATTTCATAATTCGTTACAAAATGTTATTTTTCACAAAATTAAAATAAATTTCACAAAAATGAAATAAATTTCCCAAAAATATAATGAATTTCACAAAAATAACTTTTACAATTCAAATACAACATTTGCTAAATGGTACATACATTAAAATCGTGAATTTACAATCACAATTAAACATCAACGTTTCATTTCGCTTCTGCGAACGTCATCAGGATATTACAAACAAGTCGAAAATGTCCAAAAAAAACTTTTTTTTTTTCTGTTTTGTTTTTTGACATTTTCGACTTGTTTGTAACATCCTGATGACGTTCGCAGAAGCGAAATGAAACGTTGATGTTTAATTGTGATTGTAAATTCACGATTTTAATGTATGTACCATTTAGCAAATGTTGCATTTGAATTATAGAAATTATGGTGCAATTGTCCTGTTTTTAAATAATAACTTTTACTTTTCACAAAACAGGCCCCAAGAAAAAATTCCTGCATCGACCCCTGCTAAGACAAGACCACCAAAGATTCTTCCTAATGAAGCTGTAAATAAACCATTATATAAATTAGACAGTATCTTTCAATGGCTAAGCTAAATTAATATTGTCCGAAATAATTATTGGTTCTTCATTTAAAAATATTCAGCTTCAAACGCAAAGAATTAGAAAATATTTTTTGTTTCTTTGTTTGTTTGTTTTTTGGCTAAAAAAGTCACTGCCAGAGAAAAAGTTCTTTATTTACAGAAAGACGCAGTTAATAACATTCGTAAAATTCATTTATACTTGTTTTGAGTGAAAATATTAAAAATATTTTCAGTCATTTACACGTTATTTTGAAAATAAATGTCGAATCTATAAAAATATCGAAAATATCAAACAGTATGATGTTTTCAAAGTAAATATCGCCGGTAATAATGGTATCATACAAGTTCCATGGAAGAGTGTTATACAAAATCTCACGAAGTTGCGGAAATACGATTAATTATTAAAATAAGGTATTCATTAATTTGTATGAATATTCAAATTATCAGTAAGAAAAAAAAAAATCTGTAATCATGGGATACCTCTATTTAAATTATTTTTACGATTGAAATATTATACGACTAATTTTATTTTTTAATTGATTAAATGCATACAAAAATCAAGAGTATAAATTATCATACATAAAATAATTAAAAACTTAATTGCTGCATAAAAAAGGTCTAAAATATCTTTTCAAAATAGCATGAAAAAAATTCATAAACATTAATGAAATTCTATTATAAAATAATATATGAAAAAAAAAATGAATTTTCAGTGACATTTTACCTTACAAATAAAGAAAAATACTTATATTTCACCAATTACTTAAATAAATAAACGTGAAAATTTTGAAAACCGCATAACTTATCGTCTGTATCAAGGAATGTTTCAAACAATCTTAATATATACATATATTTTATTGCATGAAAAAACAAATATTTTAATGATTCTAGCTCACGATTTCGCACAGCGAAACTACATTTCACCCTGTAGAACCACTTTTCCCACTTCAACACCGAGCATGCAGTCAAACTTGCGTTGCACGAAGAATTGCAACATCATCTTCCGATTGTTGCTGATGGTCTTTTTAAAAAACAATAGAAAATAATAAAAATATATTTTAAGAGATTATGCCATACTTTCTTAAATTTCTATGAATTACATTTTATTTTTTTCCTTCTTTCTATCATTTAATTTCTTTTGAAAAATTTTAGCGATATGTATATTACAGAAGGGAGAAATTTGTATGTGTGCTGTGTTTCTAAAGAAAGAGCTGAGCGTAGAGCTATAAGATCTGGAGGGAGGTACCCCTATGTCTGAAGTTATGCACTTGGAAGCCAATTTTTGGATTTTTTTTATTAGATTTAATTTAATTTAATATTTTATGCGATTTTTAGTTATTACCATACAGATAATATTGCGATTGTTTACTTTTAATTAAAAAATTAACTCCATTATTGTAACTCTCACATTTTAACCACATTGTTTTCCGCATCGCTATGACGTCAACGTCAGTAACACACACATTTGTGATTTATGATGTAGATGGACTTTTAGAGAAGAGTTTTACTTCTAAAGTAATTTTTTTTTTCTTTTCCTTTTTTCTTTGAAATCGCGAATTGATATGTAGCCAAATTAGAACTTACATTCTTTGTAACTCTAAATCATTTTTTTTTTTTTTTTTTTTTTTTTTTTTAATGAGCAATTTATTTGGGAAACACTCAAATAAGCGATATATTCGAACAAAGAACTCTCCGGTAAATTTTGTTTGTATGACTAAACTCAAGTTAGAAGGATACTAAATCGGCTCAACGTGAACAACGATGCTAAAAAATTTCATTTTAATTTGGGTCGGGGAAAAAAAAAGATTAAAAAAAAAAAAAAAATTCAAGGTTGGCTTGAATTGATACCCGAGGGGGCGTGGCCTGCATAGGTGTATGCTGTCGCCTGTCGAAAGCAATGGAACCCAAACACGCTTTTGGAAAACCGACCAGAGAAGCAGACGAAGATCAGCTAGTATTAAAAAAAGCATTAAAAGGGGTAACGAAATAACAATTTCTAAATAGCGGTAAGAATGTCATAAAGGACACGATGTTTTACCGGTTTTCCTTTCTTCGATCACGAAATACCATGTTAATAGTATATGGGAAAATTTAATTAGGTGATTATAACCTAATAGAATTATCGGGAAACGGTTTTCACCAACAGGAATTAGACATAAATTGCCGACGTAGTGCGTTTTTAAAAATTGTCTACTTCAATTTTAAGTATTTAAAAACATCCGGTAAACTATGAGATTTCTACTTGTGGAAATTTTTCCAATTTTATCATCTCGTAAAAAAAAAAAAAAAAAAAAAAAAAAAACTTGTGAACGACCTCTCACTAATGTGCGATTGACACTACTTAAAACGGCACATAACTGAAAGCAACGCATAAAGTGCATATACTTGTGTCTTAATCTTTTAAACACGTATAAATTAAGAAAAATCATGCGTCAAGCTTATATTACGAAATACTTTCCAAAACATTCAAAATACTGTACCAAAACTTCACTGTTTAATACGATGAAAGATGATATCTAAGCAAAAAAAATTGGAAAACTCATTTTTGAAAATCTAATTTTAGCACTTACAGTCGAAAAAAGTATCAGAATTATCTTGCGCAGCCCTTTATATAACAGATTTGTATATATACTGTGTGATACTCTAAAATGAATTCAGTTAGGAAACGCATAACTTGGTTGAAAATACCCCTTTAGAAACTTCAGCCACTAGACGGAAATGTACTCGAATCCTTTTGTGCGGCTCTGGATATTTTTTTATAGAATTTACACACACCAAGTAATATGCAAACAAATAGTTAAATTTGAAAATGCAAGCTGGAACTG
Organism: Maratus michaelseni; assembly: GCA_963931845.1. Taxonomy (NCBI): domain Eukaryota; kingdom Metazoa; phylum Arthropoda; class Arachnida; order Araneae; family Salticidae; genus Maratus; species Maratus michaelseni. Next base: position 216,844,471 of record OZ007594.1, read on the forward strand.
AAAACGCACTCCCAGCAATTTTCGCTCGTATACACTACTATAACTGAATTATTTTGTGTGTTTATTTAAATAAACCATAAATGCTAGGCACATCTTATTCTATTCTACAGTCTCAGTGATGTATATCAATTTCAATATGTTTGAAATAGTCTAACATCGTTAAAATACGTTGCAAAAGATTTTTCGTCGTAGGGCAAGATTTAACGGAATTCTGCTACTAACGAATAAGTGCTACACACTTCATTTTGAAAACCGAACATGCCATAGTAAAGCCCAATAACATATATCAATTACATGACATTTGGATTATATTTACCAGGGTTGTAAAAAACACGGGTTTAAAAAAAAAACCGGGGGGGTACCCGGGCAGATACTCACTACAATCCTTATGGTTGTATAAAACCCGTTTTTTTTTTAAACCCAACCCGGGCGTGTACCCACTACAACCCTGATAATCACAGATGTTTGAGCAAGGCAACGTGCTCAAACTTATTAGTGATAAAATTGTAATGCTAAACTGAAACTAGCCCAAAACGAACATTCGGTCGGTCACTAATTACAATCCATTTGTTTTGCGTTTTTATGAATGAGTTCTATTGCACTTTAGAAAACCATTGTAAACTCCAATAACATATATCAATTACATGGCATTTGGAGTGTAACTACAGGCGTTTGAGCAAGGCCACGTGCTCAAACTTATTAGTGATAAAATTGTAATACTGAACCGAAATTATCCAAAACGAACATTCGGGTAGGTACTAATTACAATCTACTTGTTTTGCGTTTTTATGAGTGAGTTCTATTGCACTTTAGAAATCTTCTGCAGATATTTTCCTCAAATGATTTCCTATTGATGGATGAACAGACCTTGCTTCATATTTATCATAGAATGTAACCTCTAATGGAATTGAACCTATTACTTCATTTAGATCACTGTTCATCCCACACAAACCTCGCCACTCTCTTGAAAAATATACTCGTTTTCATACAAAAATTTCAGCTGCATTTCGAACAGTGATAGACTGTTGTTCACATGTGCCCTCAAATGTTTCTTTCACAAGTGTCCCATCCATCAACCTTAGCCCAACTTCATAAATCCACATCCACCTTCGCATATCTTTCAAAAATAAAATATTTGTAACTGAAATAAAAATACAAAAGCTTACCTTATTTATATCACGACATTTTGCAATAGTGCTCTTTAAACAAATAAAACTTTTTCAAATTTGTTTTTACATTAATAACTAAGAAAGTTTTGGTTACACTACCCTTCTAAAACAAATTAATTGCTGTAATTGTAAAACAAAATCTCTGACTACATTACAAGTTATGCCAACATATGGTATTATTACGAGGGATGTGACGAACAGTGATCAAATTTTGGGCCGAATACTAACATTTTCTTTTAAATATGCATTTTGATTGCCGAAACGTCAGTTGAGGCTCACTGTGGAGACCCGAAAAGTTTTTGGTTTCTGTCTGTCTGTCTGTTCCGCGATAACAGCCGCAAAAATGATCCGATTAGTTTGATTTTTGTTATGTTTGTTGGTCAGGTACCTGGAATTAGCTGTATAATTTTTAGTTACATTTGGTTCATTCGTTCGGAAAATATAGAACATTTCTTTTTAGGTCATAATGCTTTCCTATGGGAATTCAGACGATTATGAAATTTTTCATAAGGTGAAAATAAAATGGCGATTTGAGTAATGTATTTAAACGGTAAGTTATGAAGGCTAAAATTTATCAAGTCAGGTCTTAAATTATTCACATTAATTTGAAATTTTGTTAATACATTCGTCAGACTTTTTAAATTAGGTGTATAATTTCTGGTGCAATTTTATACATCTGTTCTAATAATATAATAAATTTTATTTTATCATTTTTTTGCAAATTTTAAAATGCATTTATTTTTATTTTCCTCTTTAATTTAACCGTAGCCTAGCAACTATATTTCAAAGAATCAAAATAATAAAATTCAAATAACTCAGACTATTTTGCTACAATATTTTATTCGCAAAATAAAATAATTTTGGGTAATTTTAATATTTTATTGACATAAATGAGAATTTATTTTGATACAAGTTACCTTTTAACTACTATAGAATGATAACCGAAACACTTTTACATGAGATATCATTCATTTTCTGGAAGTGATGTGGATTTTTCGTGGTTGAAAATTAGTATTATTTTTAAAATAGGATATAATATCGCGTAGAACGAGATGGTTAATATAAAGAAATTAAGAGTAGTAAAACGCATCCATACAGCCAGAAATAGCACAATTACTGGAAACTGAGATCATAAAAAGTTATCACAAAAAATACTTTATAGCGCCAAATCACGGTTGCTATTTAGTGAATTGGCAGTGGGCACGATTATGAATGATTACCCAATAGGTTTAAAAGTTTCCAAATAAGCCTATTTTGGGGAGATTTTAGTATGCTATTGCCATCGAGTTAGATCAGGATGTACTTAGGTAAAATAAATATTATAGAATGACCGTCAAAACTGTTTTTCCGGAACAAAAATTATAATAACACTAGATTTCTGAAATAGATATAAGTGTAATATAGTAGATTCAGTTTACATTTCCATAATTTGCTTTTGTACACGAGATATTATTCAACTTATCTATCAGATGCGAGTGTTTCGTGGTTGGCAGGTAAGTAAATATTGCTATTTAGGTATTAGGATGACATGAAATTATGTTCGAAATTTTTGCTTATCCTAATAAAACCACTGTGTCCCACAAAATCCAAGATATACTAGAATCATTCATACAAACAATAGGAAATCACGAATATAAATTTAATAAGATTACAAGGGGTTCAGGAAGGCAAAACCCTCCAGAAGAAATGTTTTTTTTTTTTTTTTTTTTTTTTTTTAATCTAAAAAATAGAATAAGAAGTTCATAAGAATATCAGAATATTATTGCATAAACAGTGTTTAATTTAACGCTTCTAATTTCTGAAACATTCGAATTATTTTATATGCATATAAATATATATGTAGTAATTTAAAAAAAATTAATTTGCGGATTGTAAGATGTTAAATATCACGAAAAGTGATATTAAAAAATATTGACTTTCAGAGCTGACGTTGAGACTTCTGATCTTTAGATTTACTAGTATATATAATTTGAAAATTGAAACAAAATTAAACACAATTTAAAATGGATTTTTTATTATCTATAATTAAAAAAAAATTAACACCTTATTTTATTATTTATATACTTTATTTATTTTTTGTAATAATTTCAAACATACTGATGCTAACAATAAAACACGACTTGTACTAAACTAAATTACGAATAGTATAATTTATCTGCAGATACTTGCATCACATATATATTTTATGTAATACAGGAAGTTATTACCACTGTTTAATGTGTTTCTTCAATTTATTATCTTTTAATTTAGAAAACTTATTTCATTAATAAATAAATATTTGCATTTTATCCATTTTGTTCATACTAAATTGACTTTTTATAAGTCAGGACATGGTAAGTTATTACCAATGTAAAGAAAATTCTACACTTCTACTTTTCAATGATACATTCACCCCTTCTTACATTCAAAATTAACGAGCCCCCTCACAATGCTTACTCTCCATTACGATTTAGAATGAGATAACTCCTGAAATAGCGCTTGATCAAGTAAATTTTATTGTGAGGAGTTTGTGTTTATATTGGTCAACAAATTTGTAAGAGAGTTTTTATCGAAAACCGGTTCCCGGTTTTTTAAATTACATTATAAATCTGAAATTATAATTTTGAGTTTTAATTGAGCAACACGAGGTATGGTTAAAGTAGAAAATACATATATCTGAAAAAAAAAAAAAATCTTTTAATAGTTGAACCAGCATACATACAACACAGAAATTTTCACAATTTACTCAACACATATTAAAAGTACAAACAGAAACTGGGGCCAACAGTATGAATGATCTCAAATCTTTTGTCATATTTTGTATGAAATATATTAAAAGTTATTCTTTAAAAACAAACAAACAAAAAAACAAAAACCCAACTAAATAATGGAATCTTTCTGGCACACTCACAAAGCCATTTTTATATGCTCATGAAATTTCCAGACACAGGTATTAATATTCGAGTGTTTTAGAATCGAATAGCGTTTTTCATTTCTCTACATCTTGATTTTTAATCAACTGTCCATCAATGAAGACCTTTCCCCAATCACTGTGTCTATATAATTGACTTAAACTTCTAACTTTAACACCATTTTCTAAAAAATCCTTACTCTTTAAAAGATATGCTATTTGATTTCTTAGTATTTGATTCAGAATAGCTGTAAATCATGAGCATTTAGGAGCGATAATGGCTTAATGAATATGTTAGAAAATAGCCAATTTAAATTTAATAAAAGCATTGAAAAAAGAAAAATATATTAGCCTGTATTCGGCTAAATATCCAACAATATTCGACCGAAGTATTTGACCAACGGAATATTCGGCGAAAGGGCACATAGGCCGAATACCGAATAGTGAGCGAATATTCGTTACACCCCAACTACTAATACCAACTATTGACAATTTTTGAAAGATTTTTACCTGAAGTTACATTATTCACATGTACCTCATATTTACATGAGCCCCTCTTTCCCCTACGTGGCAATATTAAAACAAAATATAGGATTCCACCCATTTTAAGATTTGTCTTCTAAGAGCCTTAAATTTTTATCATTTATTCTTTAACCATATTCCACTACTAGAATTGAGCAATATTTACTTTACTTCAGAATCACAGAAAGGGATACTTTTCCCAACTTCGAGCTTACTTTTTTTATGTTTTCAGAATTAGGGCATAGTTAAACACTTTTCTTTTTTCTTTTCTTTTCTTTTTAATATACGTTTTTTTTGCTGTTGTTAAATTTACTGTCCTGTTTTACCTATCCTCATTATTTAAATGTTAAGATGATCTCGTTTAACTTTGTTTCATTTAGCGATCTGGTGTTTTGAAAACCATCTCCCTGCATTAAATGGGTCTTACTGCAATACGCACGCAATGCATTATATGTTAATGGAAGCTAAAAATTACTGACTAATATTAAGTGTCAAATCCAAACACTTCTACGTTATGCTGGTTCAAAATTACACAGATACATTCATTTTTTAAAACTAATTGAGGTAAACTTTTTTCTATCTTTGAAACTTTTATCTATCCTTGAAACAAATATTATATGGATTTAAAATAGAACTATGATATTTTTTCCCAACATTATACGATGTCCCCTTCTATCTATGTTTTTACAGTAGATATAATAAAAAAAATATTTTTAAATGTTTCCTAACGTATAATACTTGTAGGGTGTTCAAGTAATTTTGAAAAATATTCACAAAAATTACTAATAAAATATAGAAGAAATTACTTAACTTTCTTATTGCTAAAATTATATGCACATAACATCTTTTTAATAATGTTATTTCATTTTGAAAAGACTGAAATTAAGATTCCCACTTATTTTTCCCCTTTGCAACTCGGCTATCATTTTCCGTAGTCTTAATGATTATCGGACAATCCCAGAATTAATATTTATTGTAAACAGTTCTTCGATATTGTTCGGAAACACTCGTGTAGTGTGGCAATGAAGATTATACACAGATATGTATATATATAGTGATAGAATTCTTTCATAATGATTATTTTTTATTGTGAGTAAGTAAAGATTTCGGGAAAGGAGAGAAGAAAATAATAAATGGGGGAAGGGAAATAAAGAAACCTTGAAAGTAGCAACCACACTATCTGTATTTTAAGAATAACTCTACCTGAAATGTCAAAAACCGAAAGAAATAAAAGAACAAACACTACTTCTAACACTTAAAGGTATTCTCTTCAGATCTAAGACTTCTAACTTCAACTCCTCCCAGTATGCGAACGTTCAATGTCAACAAATCGATGGAAGAAATCAGAAGAGCTTATTCAGCCACTTAGTAGCTATCAACTCTCCCCCACTGTCATCTAAAGCGGTCGACGTGACGGAGTCACGAAAGCCAATTAGATCAACAAGGGTGATGCTTTGAAAGAAATATTATTAGGGGAAGCTTTTTAGCGTCAAAATTCACAGTTCTTAAAAAAGTTGTATGACCAGCCGCAACACCTACGAAATTTCGCATTCTGTGAAAAAAAAAGATAAAGCAAAAAATCCTTTAGTCTCATTGGAGACCACTACACTTATACACTTATAGGGGGAAGTTGCGAGCCAGGCTACAACCCCCCCCCCCCTCCCCACACACACCTTTTTAATAAAAATTTTAAAAAAATCCCTAAAATTCGAAAAAGTAATTAAGCAAAATGCAAAATTTCCATAACGGACACTCCCGAATAGGGAACACCTCTATTTAGCGGATATGTTATTCCTCCCTAACACCTATGCATTTATACATTTTTACCTCTAAAGAGAGAGAGGGGATCTATTAAAGAATCAGAGAATCTATCAAAGAGTCTTGTTGCAGGCCCTTAAAAGCTCATTGCACTCTCCAAATCACCCTTACCCTAGGATAACTAATATGATGATAATATTTTCTATTTTAACTGAGATCTAGAAGATGAAAAAATATGCGGTTCGCCGTCCCTGGTCTATAATACATTCGCCCAATGGCAGCTCAATCGGAAATACCGTCTGGAAGTTATAATGTTCACTCACAAAAAATATGCAAGATTTTTTTACCTTCTAATATGGTAAAATCGCAGTTTTCGACCTTCTCTAATTAAAAAATTTTTAAGATAGATTTTTTTTTTCCCTTGCAGACGGATTTTAACTTATTTTCTATAAAGATTTCTACATACAAAGTGTAGCAACCAATAAATAAATAAAATTTGTCGAAATTCTGTGGAATTACCCTATATTACAGAAAATAGAGAAAACACAAAGTCTAAAAAGCAAAATCAAAGTCCATTTTGACTGGTTGCCCCTTTAAAAATTAATGCGAAAAAAACACACACACAGAAAAAAGCATTTAAATTAGAAATCTGCATGAACTTGGACCAATTTCTTTCATTGGATTTGACCCAGACCGTTAGATTACTTTTTTTTTTTTTTTTTCTGCTGACTCGGGCTGGGTCGGGCATTCTTTCCACGCCCACTCCGGTCTGAGTCTAATTAAATAAAATTGGCCAAGTCTGTGTCAGGCTGGCATTAAAGAAAAAAAAATAACAATATTAATGTTGCACTCTTTTAACATTATAAATGCGACGCTAAATGAATTAATATGTAGACTCCAACAGGCGGTATAAAATCTCTATTATTAAAAATAATAATTAAAAAATTAGTCATAAAATATCGTTAATGCTCAGTGTTATCTTTCTTCTTCTCTTTTCAAGTTCATTAGTGATATTATAAAGCGAAGTTAGATGGTTAGATAGATGGTTTGTTTGTCTTCTCAGGGGACTGCTTAGATCACAGCGGGATCTAAAACATGCGTGATAATTTCATTAAAAGGGTTTAGTGGGCAACATAGCAGCGATAGAGGGGAAAAAATGATATGCTACTATCAGGGTTGGCAAAAACTCTTTTTTTTTTTCCCCTAGAAAAAAACACAGTCCAATGGGTTTTATCAGGGTCAGGGTTTTTTTTATCGGGATTTTTGTAATTTTTCAGTTTTTTAGGGTTTTGTTCATCTTACGAAACCCTATTACTCCCGCTCCGTTGTCTGTCCGTCACAGAGCATAAAAATTTGTGTACTTATAGCTAAATACCTACTATGAAGCTCAAAATATTAAAATTTGAAAAAATCGTATTATTTTAATATATAGAGATAAAAAACCAAAAATCTAACAGCCTTTTCCTATTAAATTTAAACATTTTTCGTTATAGCAGTTGCCAACAATTAAAAATCCACAATAAACTTCTTTCTACAATAACTAATTTTCTATTGAAATATTTCCACGTGAAAAATGAAAATGAAATAAAAATCACACTTGGCTCAGATATGTTGATGATATTTTTATAATTTGGCAGCATAGTCTTGATGAACTTAAAATATTTATAAATCAGCTAAACTCAATTGACAATAACATTAAATTCACTATTGAAATTGAACATAATAAAAGTCTTCCATTCCTTGATGTAATGTTAACCAGAACAAATAAATCTATCGACAGAGCTGTTTCCGAAAAAGTATGGCTAACAAATCTACCATACTAAATAACGCATGTTCTCCATTTACATACAAAATTTCAGCCTACAGATTTTTCATAAGACGGGCCTTTATAGTATGTACTGAAAATAAATTGAATAATGAATTTGATAACATTCGTGAAATTGCTTGTAATAATATTTTTAAAGTACACCATATTAATAAATTAATCATGGATATCGCCAATAATAAAAAAAACAGAAAAGAAAGTTGATTCGCAAAAATGCAAACTTTATACTCTTCAATATTATTCAAGATTTTTTGAAAAATTAAAACACAGCCTAAAACGTTTCAATATCTGCTTAATAGCCAAACCCCCTCAGAAATTAAATAATATCATTTGCAGTAAAATTGGCCCAATTAATTTTGAGAATTATTCAGGAGTATATGAAATACCTTTTTTTAAAGAAGACGGATCCAAGAATTACTATATAGGCATGACCAGCAGGAAATTTAATTACAGAAAAAAGAGCATATAGCTGATATTAAGTATAATAGAAAAACTACAGCCCTGGAAAGATTATATTAAGAAGAAACCATCCAAATAAATTTCAATGAAAGTAAAATAATATTTCCCTCCAGTCTATACTATCCATCCATAATAAGAGAAACCATAGAGATACTAACACGCAAAAATACAATATGTAACGATGCGGCATCTTTTAATTTACCGAAACTGTGGCTCGAGTTACTTCATGGTCACAGATATGAAAATAAACAACCAAGTAAAAATAAATGATAACGTGCGTAATTTTTTTTAAAAGTACATGAAAATAATAACTTCAAAGCCCATGCAATTATGGAATATTCTCATTTGTTTTTGAAAATGACTCGGAGCGAGTCGAAACATGTCAAACAACCTAATAAAAGTTATTTTAATTTGTATTATGTTGTTAATTTACACCTTTTAGCATTTAGAAGAAACATGGAATAAAAAGTTTCACCAACTGAAAAAAAAACAAGAACGAAAAATCATGCGTCAAGCATAGATTATGTAACACTTTCCAACGCTTCCAAAATAATTTTACGAATCATACTCTTTTATAAGCTAAAAGATAACATCTAAGTAATCCGAATACTTTATTCAGCCCTGTATAGGATCTATAGATTTGTATATATACTACATAGGATGCTAAATTTTAGTTCAGTTAGGAAACACGTAGCACAGTTTAAAATTCTCCGTCTGGAGTTAAATAATACGGAAATGTGTTCCCGAACTTTTGTACTTCCCTGTATAGGATCTACAGAATTTATACACACCACGTAATATACAAAAAGCGATTTAAAATTAAAATCGCATTCAGTAACTTAAAACGCACTTCCAGGAATTATTGTTAACATACAGTAGAGAATTCTTTTGTGTGTCCCTGTAAATGAACGATAACTGCTATACACACAATATTCTGTAGTAAGTCTCTTGTAATGAACCTTATATAAATTTCAATGCGTTTAAAATAGTGAAACTTTATTTAAATAAACCGCAGACGATTTTTCTCCATAGACGTAATGTAACGGAATTCTTTTGACTGTCCCTGTAAAGTAAGTATAAGTGCTATGCACACCCTATTCCATATTAAGCTTCTTCTAATGCACCTTAGTGATATATATAAATTTCAATGCGTTTAAAGTATTGAAACATTATTTAAATAAACCGCAAATGATTTTTCCCCATAGACCGCAATGTAACGGAATTCTTTTGAGTGTCCCTGTAAAAAAACTATAAGTGCTACACACTTCCGTTGAAATAGGGAACATGCTATAGATAACGATTATAACATATAAAATTTGCAGGGCAATCCGAGCATATTTACGGGAGTTAGAGCACGGACAGACGGCAGACGGCAGACGGCAGACGGCCAGACGGCCAGACGGCCAGACGGCCAGACGGCAGACGGCCAGACGGCCAGACAAACCGAAGTCATAAACACTTTTCAACTAGGTTGGAAAGTGTTAAAAAATAATAATATGACATCATAATGGTAAAAATTTTCCGAATTTTCGAAGAATTTTCCGGAAATTTTCCAAGATTTCTCAATAATACAAGGAGTATGAGTAGAGTATGTACAGAAAGCAGATTAATATCACGTCATTAGAGAATTAAAAAGAAAATTAATCTGACGTCATATCGGAAGTTTAACGGATTTCTCAAATGTTTGAGAATAATACAAAGCGAGTATCAATATGAGTAATAGAGAATAGTAAATATATGAGTTTCAGGAACGTATTGAATAATGATAAAAACCCGATTATGGAAATATTCACATATTTTAACATTTTGAGAGTGTAGAACGTTTTTTTTTTTTTTTTTTTTTTTTTTTAATATCGCATTTAATCCACATGACAGAGTAATCGGGCTGGTTTACATATTCGAAAAAACGAAAAAATAGACCGGTAAATTTTTACTTTATAAAAAACATGACTTTTTGTTGTTGTTGTTGTTGTTGCTAAATGAAATTTATTTGGATTTATAAAAGAAAGCATAAAGTGTTTTGACAGGAATATTAAACGAAACCCTTTGTGCGATTTTCGATCACACTTACCCACTTGTTACTTTCTTCTATCTTTACAAGTATTGGATTCATGAAAATTTTCGACTTCCGATTTTCGACGGATTTATACGTTTTAGAAGGTCCTGAACACGATTTGACTATTTTTAGAAAATGTCTGTCTGCGACTCTGTCTGTATGTGACAAAAATTTTGTGGGCATTCTATCTCAAGAGCTAATGTTCGGAATTTAATAAAACTTTATATTCAGTTAGTCCCTGATATAAATTGGTGTTGATTAGATTTTGGTAAAAATCGACCAGCAGGTGGCGCTGCTATACAACATTTTTCGCGATTTCCGCAATAACTATCTCAAAAACTAATGCTCGGAATTTAATAAAACTTTATATTCAGTTAGTACACTATATTTCCAATGATGACCGGTCACTTGCGATTTTAGACGTTTTGTTAAATATCTGGAAAGATACATGAGGAATTACCCGGAAACTTCAGGAGTGTAAACAACATGATAGACGTCATATATTTCCGCGAAGATTTTTTCCCGAAACCCCATAAGGGGCCGTCAACAAATAGAAGAAAAACGAATATCTTTTGGATAACCCTGTAAAAACCAATATTGCAAAAGCATTCAAACTATAGATTATGATTATGTGGCTTATTGTAATAATTTGGGTTCATTTTTATGAAGATAGCATGTATACTCGAAGAGAAATTCAGGTTTTTATAAAAACAGTCCCAAATTTTAATAAGTTTTTTGCTTATAATTTGCAGAGTTTTTAATATAAAAACAAGTTATTTTCAGAAAATATGACAAACAAAATTGTACACAATACCCTGCAATCAGAATTAAAAAATAATAAAAATTGTATGAAAAATGAGCAGTTCACTAAATATTGTTTCACTGCGCATGCGCGAATTCAATCAAAATTTACTGTGCATAATATATTAGCTAAATGTATAGACCAACTTTTATGAAAGTCTCAAAAACATAGCTTGAAAATTCTGATAGTAATCGTCGATAGAATAAGCTCGAAATTAGCTGTTCCCAAAATGAAGCAAAAAGATGAGCAGTTGTATCCGAATATAGTAGCTTATGAAAGTTGACATAATAAGAATGAAGTGTCTCTCATTCTATATTTGATACAACCCCTCATTTTTTTGCTTCCTTTTGGAGACAGCGAATTTCGAGCTTATTCTATCGACGATTACTATCAGAATTTTCGAGCTATGTTTTTGAGACTTTCATAAAAGCTGGTCTATACATTTAGCTAATATATTATGCACAGTATATTTTGATTGAATTCGCGCATGCGCAGTGAAACAATATTTAGTGAACCTGCTCATTTTTCATACAATTTTTATTATTTTTTAATTCTGATTGCAGGGTATTGTGTACAATTTTGTTTATCATATTTTCTAAAAATAACTTGTTTTTATATTAAAAACTCTGCAAATTATAAGCAAAAAACTTATTAAAATTTGGGACTGTTTTTATTAAAACCTGAATTTCTCTTCGAGTATACATGCTATCTTCATAAAAATGAACCCAAATTATTATAATAAGCCACTTAATCATAATCTACAACTTGAATGCTTTTGCAATATTGGTTTTTACAGGGTTATCCAAAATATATTCATTTTTCTTCAATTTGTTGACGGCCCCTTATGGGGTTTCGGGAAAAAATCTTCGCGGAAATATATGACGTCTGTCATGTTGTTTACACTCCTGAAGTTTCATGATAATTCCTCCTGTATCTTTCCAGATATTTAACAAAACGTCTAAAATCGCAAGTGACCGGTCATCATTGGAAATATAGTGTATCTGATATAGATTGGTGCTGATTAGTTTTTGGTAAAAATTGCCCAGCAGTTGGCGCTTCTATGCAGCATTTTGCAGGATTTACACGATTTTAGCGAGAGTCATATCTCAAGAAATAATGCACGGAATTTAATAAAACTTGATTTTCAGTTAGACCTCGATATAAATGGGTGCTGATTCTTATTAGTGTATGCGAAACCTGTGTGAGATAGAAGAAAGTTTTGGGATTGACACATCCGACTAGTTTTTTTTAATGTTTTTGGTGGATTTTCCAGACTTTTTTTTTTGTTGTTGTTGTTTTGTAGGAGGATATATAGGATGATTTAAAAAATTAAATATTAATCATTTATTAATATCAAAAACTTAAAAAATTAGTTTTAAAAAACATTTTATGACAGAGTTGAAAAGAAATTGGGAAAAGTAAAAATAATACTATTCTAAAATTTTCTGTCTGTCTCTTACAAACAAAAATTGAATTTAAATAATCAGTTATTTAGTTTTGTTCCATTAGATATTTCTAATTTAATAGAATTCCTTTAAATGTTTTAATTATTACTAATTAGCAGCATTTTGTTGTTAAATTATTCAGTTATTTTCTTATTTGATTTGTTAGTTATATGTGATGACAAGTAGGAGAGATTAGGGAGGGATGGGACATCTGCAGTATTGCTTAAAGTAAGCTTTATTTTTAATTTATGACTTTCACCAGATGGAGAAATCATTGCACATACTTCTTGCTGAAAATCTTTTTAGTTGCAAGCACCTATGAGTTTGTGAATTAAAAAGACTATTTTACAATATCAAAAGTAACTAACTACTCAGATTTTTAATGTAAATTTTCATTCTCATTCTTTGTTGCTAACTTAATTGTTTTTGATGTTTTGTAAACTGAACAGTATATATTTTATGAATGAACAGTTAACTTAAGACTAAAAGCCACATGCTTTTTGTAAAAGCCTATTTTGTTTTAAATGTTGCTCTAAGGGAGGGGTGGGACATTCCATTCCACCCAAATGATATCTCTATCCAAATAATTATGTTTAATTATATACTTTTTTTGGTATTTTATAAGTCTATGTATAAGACTATGTTGCTTTGGAATTGAATAGTTTAACAAATAAAACTTATTATTTTGCAAGTTAAAAAGGAATTTTAACTACTTTCTTGATCTTTTTTAAAAACAAATATAAATTGAAAAATTAAAGCAGTGCAATTTTTTTTCTTACTCATGCATTATTTATCAATGTCAACCATTAGTATTAAATATTTATATTTATTTCAATAATATCAATTTCCTTAGCTTTTTGAATAAAATATTAATGTTTTGAATTAATTATTGAACTCAAACTGAGAACTTTTATTTTTTCATTGCAATAAATATATATATGTAAAAAAGTACATTATGACCGTTCCACCTTTGATGAACAAGACATAATTGCAAAGCTACATTTACCAAAAATAATTAATTGGTGGCACTAGTCGGGCACAAGCATATTTTTAATTTGATTTGGATTTTACAAAGCATTATATATAAAATAAATGTTGTGATTTACAATAAACCTTAGGAATGCAAATGCCACAATATTTTTGTCATTTTTCACATCATTTTTGAAAATTAGATATGAACTTTCATTTTAAAAAGATGGGACATTTTTCTTGTTAATTTAATGGGTTTATTAACCTAAAATTTCAATTATTATCATCAAATTTATGTTTTTTAAATATGTTGAAATGTTTCAAGATGGCATTCTGAAAATTTCCATTTTGTACAAGCGAAACATAATTTGTAAAAAATATTTTGGTTAAAATTGTCCCATCCCTCCCTAATCTCCCCATCTAGAATTGTTCACATAAGTTATTCTCATATTGACATTTACTTATTTTTTATTGTTATTTATAAATATTTTTGTCTGTTTAAAGATATATACAACATGCTTCAATTAAGTATAAATTGATGCAAAATTACTTAGTTTTACATACCTTTAGATTTTCTAGTTTTCAATAATGTTATCAGCTTTTTTTATAAGTAAAAAAATCTTTATATTTAAAGAATAATTTCAATTAGAATGATTTATATACATCCTGATTTTTAAATCTATGTAAAGAAACAATTATTATGAATAGTCAATTTTCAATTATCCGTTAATAATTAATGTGTTGTCTTATTACCCTTAATCATGTGTTTATTTTCCTCTTAGCATAGAGAATAAGAAGAAAGCAGAAGTTTAATGGAAGAAATTTCTCTTATTCTGCTTAAAAAACCGGTGATATAATATAAATCACATCCTACTTCTTGGAAATTATCACCTAATCTTTCTCCTTAGATAGAAAATAGGTCTTGACTATAGGGTTGCTAATTTCTTTTTTCTCTCAGAAAAAGGAAGATTTTTATTAATACTATAGTTGGTTTTGGTTTTACCACACTACTGGCATTTTCTACATACTATATTAAACTATATTGACAGAACAAATAAAATATCTTCTTTCAGAAATGTTTCATAAAAAAAGTTTATTAATTAACAGTTATAATTATTATTTTTCAATTATATTTGCATTACATTATTCTCTTTAATTAATTTTAACTACACATTTCCCATTAAGAATCGAAAATTAACTGTGGCAATAGAAATAAATCAAAATATCCTAAAATTCAGTAACAGTCAGGAAAATTTTTTTAATAGGCGTCCTAAAATAATAATAATAAAATTTTAAAAAAAATTGAATTTAAATTCAAAGTAAGGTATTTAAACAAACAAACAAAAAAATTATAATGTAAAGATGCTTTTAGCTTACACTAATGTCAAGTTTAGATAACGAAACAATAAAATAAATATTAGTCTTGGTTTCCGTCATCATTTGAGTGAAATAGTGTGCAACTGTGGTACAAAATGGTGTCTTCAACACTGAGGTTTTTGAATAAAAAAATTAAACACTCGAAAGAAATTGAAAATGTAAACTTAGAAAAATACTCGAAAATATTAAAAGTCACATATTGGGAAAAAACGGAATGAATCGTCGTACGGGAAAGATTTAAACATACAATGTACAATAAGCCTGAAAAGTGTACAAAATACGGAGAAAACGTACAACCTGGCAACTCTAGTTGGCTACTTCCACCAAAGAAGCTTTTCCCTATTTTCTGACCCACTCGCACAAATTTAGCCCTTCCTAAATTTGTCTGGTCAGTTTCCTAGTCGCTTCTAACTTGAAAAAAGTTACCAAACAAGAAGAAAATTCATTCAATTTGATTCATGCTATTGTGCCATCTTACATTTTGTTTCAATGAGTTTTTAATGAGAATTATTTTTACATGGGACATTTCCCAGTTTTTGTTATGTAGAGCAGTTTGGGCCTCTCCAGTATTTCTGAAAACTCTACGTCCATGATATAATATATATACAGGGTGACCAGAAAAAACGTAACGAAGACTAGAAGTAAGATCACGGTTGATGATTTTGTTTTTACTCGATTCTCAGAGTTCGTTTTCACTTATTTATTCTACTATAATTTTTTTAATAGGATGGCAAACAAACGGAACGCTATTTTGGAACTTCATCGCCAGGGAAAGCGTGTACGTGAGATTGCTCGATTGCTTCAAGTGCCTCATCCAACAGTTTCCAAAGCAATCAAAATATTCAAGGAGCTTGGACATGAAGGAGACCAACCAGGAAGAGGCAGGAAAAGAACTGTGAACACCTCCAGAAACCGACAGTTGATAAAGAAACGAGTATCATCCCGAAATCCTCGGGTGTCTATGAGAAAAATAGCGAGGCAGACTGGGATTGGCCGGGAATCGGTTCGACTTATGGCCAAAGAGGAGCTGAACCTTCATCCTTATAAGCTGAAACAAGCGCAATTTCTCACCGAAGAAAACAAACGAGTACGGCTTGCAAGATGCAGGAAGCTGCTGAATCGAGCTGCAACTCCACGCTGGGAGCAAATCCTGTTTTCTGACGAAAAGTTATTTTCGATAGAGCAATCGTTCAATCATCAAAATGATCGCATTTGGTCAACAACTTCCCCAGGCAAATCTTCCATGGTTCACCATCGTCAAAATCCTAAATCTGTCATGGTGTGGGCAGGAATTTGTGCAACAGGCAAAACTCCTCTCATTTTCATCGATTCTGGAGTCAAACTGAATAAAGATGTGTACCGAAAAGAGATTCTTGAAGATGTAGTACTTCCCTGGGCTCAAAAACACTTCGGAAACGGGACTTGGACTTTTCAACAAGATTCCGCACCTTCTCATCGAGCGAAATCCACACAGGACTGGTGTTGGGCCAATTTTCCAGACTTCATCTCGGCTCAAGAATGGCCTCCATACTCGTGTGACCTTAATCCCTTGGATTACAACAGTTTGTGGTCAATTTTAGAGGCAAGAGCTTGCCGAAAACCTCACAACAGTTTGGAATCTCTAAAGTGTTCGTTGATTCGGGAATGCAAGCTAATCACTCCAGCAGAGCTGCGGCCAATTGCTGAAAATTTCACCAAACGTTTGCGTCTCTGTATCAAAGCAAAAGGAGGACACTTTGAGGAAAAGTGATTTTTTATTTTTCTAATACATTGTTGTTAATAAATAAAACATTTGTTTGTGCAAAAGTTAGTGTGTTTTCTTTAACCGAGTCAAATTAAACCGTTACGTTATATCTGGTCACCCTGTATTATGTTTATTATTAATTAGATAACTGCAATTTTAAATAAGGATTTTGAAAAAACCCACGTGGGTTATTTCAAGTGGTATTAAAAAACACTCGGGTTGGGCAAAATCAAGCCAACCCTAGTCACAATCCCGTAATATGATTTGGCAGCCTCCTTGACTAGCCTTGATACTTAACATGCGGTCCGTGAGCCGCATATGACCCGCCCTTTTTTGTGTGCGGCCCGAGACACGCAATCATTAATCCATATTTATAAAAATTTGAAATGCGCATAAAAGTTATTGCATGTTTAGTTATTTCATTGTTTAATTCAAATAAAATAATTTTATACATCTTTGAAACAACATAGCTTCCAGCATTACTAACAAGGAGACCGCCAAACATGTTGCACACAGATTTTGATGATTTTAATGTATGCTGTAGGGGTCATACCCTTAACTATTCAGGTCAAAGGTTTCCTTCAAATGGGTCTTAGTTTTCGAGAAATTTCGGGTTAAAGTTCAGCATGCGTTTCAAATACCCATTAGTTAGTCAGTCTGAACGAGGTCTCCGTGGCGTAGAGCTAGCGTTCTCGATTTGTGTCCCGACGGTGAGGGTTCTGTCCCATCGTGTGACTTTTGCCTTTTTAAATAAGTTTTATATTATTATTCGCGTTACAAGTTTTATGCAGAGTTATGAATTCTGCATCTTTGAACTTTTTGATATTTTCCTAATAAATTCCATTTACATTTTCGAATTTTTCGCGAAAATTATATTTTTTGTGCAATTTTTAATCTAATATTTCTGTCGAAGAAAATCCAAACATCTTGATATTTCGTCTTTTTAAAACGATCATTGTTTACATTTATATATTATTTATTTATTTATCATATTTATGAAATAATGCATATACTATATATATTTCATTTCTATTAAAAAAAATTTAAATGATTAAGAAAAAATTAACAAATTAATATATTCTTTTAAAATTTGATTTGTTCTAAATATATTGCAATATGTTAACTAGTGAAATACTAAATTATTTACTTTCACCGACATCGACATTTTTAGTTTATTAAATATGGAATTAATTGTGTGATACATATCGTAAAAATATTCAAAACAAAATATTGCATTAAAAAACACCGTTAAATAATTTTTTTACGTACATTCTTTTAACAATATTGGAAGGATGGATAAATTAACAGATTGCATATCCTTTAAATACTTACATTTGATAAATATATTTAAAAATGTATTAAAAGTTTAAAAGGAAATTATTTCAAACGTGGTAATTGTCTGCAACGGAAGCTAAACGAAATGAATAAAAAGAAAAATTTATTTATTCTGAAATTATCGTAAAAGTCATTGCAGACGATTTTTTCCAGATATTTTTTATATGTATTGTAATTTACAGACGATTTTTCATTTCTAGTTGAATTTTTCTGTATGGCATCGGTTTGTTAGAATGAAAAAAAAAAATAATAATTGTAATATATTATTTTTTATTTGTGCAAATCAAAAATTATGTTGAGTTTGAACGTTATAGTTAAATGTATTTAGATAAAATAAATACAGTGTCTCACAAAAGTGATGGGACACTTGTGCTTTATAAAAAGAAACTGCAATAAAATAAATAAACAAACATGTGCAAAAATTTTTTGGGTGTGTTTCATATTTAAAGTTAGTAACAATTATTACGTAACATACATTTTGTCAAAATATTAAAATATTAATTTAGTAAAAATACAATTGTTCAGAACGGAGCAAAAAATGGCTCACATAAGTGATGGGACACTTACTTTTCCATCAAATATTTATCCAAAAATTTTACTTTTTAAAAGGTTTAATATTTTGTTGGATTTCCTTTTACTTTTAAAACATGATTTAATCTTTTTGGGATGGATTCGACTAATTTTTTTGTGATTTCTGGAGTGATTTTACCCCATTCTTCTTGAAGCACCGATTTTAGTTGTTGTTTTGAAGAAATGGTGTGTTTGCGAATTCTTGATTCCAATTCTTGCCAAATATTCTCTATGGGATTTAAGTCTGGAGATTGTGGTGGTGTTTTTATTATTTCAGGACAGTTATATAGCAGCCAGAGTCTAACGTTCAGAGCAGTGTGCTTGGGGTCATTGTCCTGGTAGAATTTAAAATCGTTATGAAGGTTCAATTTTCGTGCTGAAGATTTCAAATTTTGCTTTAAAATATCAATATACTTGTACTGATCCATTATACTGTCAATAAAAACAAGATTACCAACTCCAGCGGACGACATACACCCCCATACCATAACTCCTCCTCCACCATGTTTTACTGTTGGTACCAAGTTCTGTTTGCGAAATTCTTCCCTGGGTTTTCTCCACACCAAGATTCTACCGTCAGAACCAAATATATTAAATTTACTCTCATCAGCAAATATAACTTTATTCCAGTAATCAGAATTCTTATTTATGTTGGATTTTGCGAAAGCTAGTCTGAGTTTTCTATTCTTTTCACTTACGAAGAATTTTTTCCTGGCTACTCTACCGTGATATCCAGCAGATCGAATTACCCTTCTAATAGTCTCAGGATTAACAATTATTCCATATAATGCTTGTAAATCAGCAGCAACTTTTGAAGCACTAATTCTTGGATTTTTTTTAATATTTCGAACGATAATTCGCTTTATTCCATTGGATAGCTTTGATGGTCGGCCAGGTCTTCTTTTATCCTGAATCATATGATTCTTTTTATATCGTTTAATGATATTGAAAACTGTTGAACGACTCAAGTTAACTGTTTCAGCAGTTTTTCTAATAGATTTTCCACGTTCAATATGCAAATTAATAACTAATTTTCGAATTTCAGGCGAAGTTTCTTTTCGTTTAGCATTCATGGCTACACAGAGCTAAAAAACACAAAAATTCCAAAACAAACTGGAGAGAAATACTGCAGACGATTTTATAAATTATTGCCAATTGCTTTTAAGTAAAAATAAAACCCCCAAAAATATTTTTATTGCTTATTTCAGACGATTTTTGTTGCATATATAATGGTGTCCCATCACTTATGTGAGCTATTTTTTGCTCCGTTCTAAACATTTGTATTTTTATTAAATTAATATTTTAATATTTTGACAAAATGTATGTCATATAATAATCTTTACTAAATTTAAGTATGAAACACACCCACAAAAAAATGTGTACATGTTTTTTTAATTTATTTGATTAGTTTCCTTTTGTAAAGCACAAGTGTCCCATCACTTATGTGAGACACTGTATATACAGGGGACCGTAGAAAAAAGTCGTACAACTGAGAGAGTCGTATAAGTGAGAGACCATCTTATTATACAAGTTTCAAACTTTATATGCATTAATTATTTTATTTTACCTATATTAAAAAAAGATAAGTTTTGAGTACTAAGAACAGATTTTAACAAAATTTATAAAATAATATTAAAAAATAAAACATAAAAATTAATTTAAAAAGTTTACAAAATAGTTCACTCACCACTATGTTTATTTTGAAGATTAACAGTTCAGATTTTCTTAAAAAATGAAGTGATATTAGTTTGTCTCTGTCGTCGACAAAAAGAGAAAATGTCTTCTTCTAAGTCTGATAAAGCTTTTAAGCTATTTTGATAATAATCATTTTGGTGGACATAATTCTTTAATGTATTTAAAGCTACACTTGCTTCTGAAAAATTTACAACAGCAGGAACATTGTTCTCATCTTTGTCATCCTCCTCGCTCTCGTCTTCATTATTGATATACTCAATAATTTCTCATTAAAGGATTCCCATACGCTCTCAAAATCGGATTCATTTGTTGACCTAGCAGTTTGGTCTTGTGAAAAACCACATTTCTTAAAACAATTCTTAACTGTCCGCGATGACACATTTTTCCATGCAGATGCTGTAAGATGCATAGCATCTAAAATGGAAATTGCTTAACTTCCTTTTTGTTTTCCCGATCAAAAATAAAACGACAAATCAAACTCCTTCTGTAGTTTACTTGAAAAGTCTTTAGAATCCCTAAATCTAATAGCTTTAATCTGTTTGTAGAATTTGCTGGCAAAAATCAAACTTTAATTTGTTGCAGAAATGGTAGACCTTTTACATCTGGATGTGATGCATTTTTCAATAACCCTGATTTCTCATTCAGTACTATACAGAGACGTGATCTGCAGGTGGTCATTTGGTTTTTTTTGTTAATCGGTTTTGTTAAATGGCAGGCACAAGAAAATTCCATACAACCACCTTCCCGTCATAGATTTGATCGTTAATAACACAACAAGGTAGATAAGAAATGTTATTCATTATTGATTTTAACAATAGTCAAAAGGATAATCGTAAGAAACGTTAATGATTTGTACTTTAATGATTATAAAAATGAATTCTTGAGTGAGAGATGTAAAATCGCCTGAACCGTTTAAAGCGTCGTATAAGTGAGAGAAGCAGTCGTATAATTGAGAGAAGTTTAGTATTATTTCCCATACAGCGTGGACGGGACGAAGATAATTCGGTGTATAACCGAGAGAGTCATATAAGTGAGAGGTCACTGTATATATATAACTGGTTAAAACTTCCATATAAGCGTTACTGCTTTAATATTTTATTACTCCTTTCAAGATATGCTAATGGAATTACCTAATCATACGTACGTTTAGAAGAATTGAGATGAAAAATATTTTCTATTAAATTATAAAAACTGATAAATTTTCATTTAAAATTCCATAAAGTTAAAAAAAAAAGTATTATTTCAGAACGGTTATTAAAATACAAAAGGTAAATAATAATAAATTTTAAACAAATCTAGACATAAATTAGATTGGAATTTCGTCAATAGAAATATTAATTTCAAAATCGTGAAAAAAAAAAAAATGTAAATTTTCACGAAAAATTCGAAAGTGTAAATGGAATTTATTAGGAGAATATCAACAAGTTCAAAGATGCAGAATTCATAATTCTGTATAAAACATGTAACGCGTCAAATATATAAAATTTATTTAAAAAGGTAAAAGTCACACGATAGGACAGAACCGTTACCTTCCGGACACAAATCGCGAACGCAAGCTCGGCGCCACGGAGACCTTGCTCAGACAGGCCAACTAATGGGTATTTGAAACGCATACTGAACCCGAAATTTCTCGAAATTTGAAAGCAACCTTTGACCTGAATAGTTAAGGGTACGACCCCTACAACATATATTAAAATCATCAAAATCTGTGCGCATCATGTTTGACAGTCCCCTTGTAAATGTAAAAATATCAAATTATTCTAATTTCACAAAAATATAGTCGGAAAATATTTTACCATTAATGTACATATTTTAAACTACTATTTTGAATACAATAAAATATTGAAAAACTGGAATGATACACAAATAAAGACAAAAACCTCTTTTTAATAACAACTTAAAAATAATTCTTATTTTTATAATGTTATTAAGAAATTTTGGCCTTTATTTATTTTGTGTACATTTCCATAAGTATCCTCTTACCCCTTTATTCTAATGCAAAATATTGTAACTAATACGAAAAAGAACACATTTAATTAGATTTTATAGGTTGATACATATATAAAATTTTTAAAATAAGTGTTATTTATTTCCTAAAACTGCCCCCCCCCCTTATTATTCTACTTGAGACTAGTGATGAGTTATTTTGATATTCTAATTAATCCTTCGGATTCGAGCATGCGCAAAATCGGACGTGAACTTCAATGTAAAAAAAGAAATTTTGAAAAAAATAATAATAATAAATAGAATAAAAATAATTTAATTAAGAACATATGCTTTTGCGCATGCCCGAATGATTCATTCCAATATCAATACAACTCATTGTGCCCATCACTATTCGAGACCACTGACCACGCCACTGCCTGCTGGTCAGAGTGCCTAGCTAGCGGGTTGTGATCCTAGTCGCGGATCCGATAAAAAATTTAAATTTGAACTTGGAAGTTTTTCTTTCCTTACCGCACAGCAGATGTTCTCTTCACCCATCGCACAGCGGACGAAATTGGAAGAATTGTACTGGAGGATTGGAATGGGAAGGATAAATGTGGACAACACCAACCACAAAACGAAAAATAAGTAAATTTATCATAGAAAATAAACAGATTCAGCGACAAAGCAGGATATCCACACATCTGATTTTCTGAATACATTGTCCACAAACTTTACTAAAGTGTGATGAAGTACCCAATTTTATATCCAAGCATAAATAATTTCAATAGAATTCAAAGAAAAGTAAATCATTTCTAAGAATTTCATACGATAAAAAAAAAAAGTTCTATTTTTGGAAGCAATCTGATTTAGCCGAAATAATATATTTTAACCGGAATTGGAAATATACTTTCCCAAGAATTTAATCGCTTACAGAGTTAACATGTTTTTGAAGTAATAAAACTGATGACCGCGTTTCATATTTAATAATATAAAACTAAACATTTCTTACTTTTGTAAATTATTTTTTTTAAATAAAAAAAACAACAACATCGAGGGTATAAATAAATATAGCAATAAAAGCAATTACCTGGATTTAGTAACAGGAATTTTGCTATAAGAGAAAGGACTAATTTAAAGACAAATCATAAACGATTTCTTATTAAATTGAATGGGACAGCGAGAGTTATAGGAATTGAAAGCAATATAAACTTTATATCATCGGTATCAGAAACGTAAACTTTAATAACACCTGAAAACGTAAAAAGGGTGATTAATTATATAACGGTAAAGCATTTTAAAAGATGTTACATTATTAGACGCTAGCTGCAAGCTTGATTGTTTGACTTGAGGGAAAATTCAAGTAGCCTGCTAACATTAAGAAATAAATAAATAAATTTAGATGGGATGATATAACTAACTCAGCAAAGTTTTGTGTTAATAACTTTTGAACCAGTGTTTTTATATCTACAAAATTTACATTTAATAAAATTCAAAGTTTGCAAATTATTTAAAAACATTCATTTAGGAATTTTTCATTTGATTTCTCTTAGAAAAGATTAACAAAAAATGAAAACAGTCTGCATTATTTTGAAGCATTTAGTTTTAAATGAAAATCGATGGCTCCATCCATGGAAATGGCTCCATTACCATTAATTATTGAAGAGTAAGCTTTTATTGTAATGAATTAAAATTAATGTGGTTAGTTACCACCCGAACTTTATTATTAAAAAAAAAAAAAAAAATGGTAGGAACATAGCCACACACGGGAATAAGTAAATTCCCTTACAGCTACTCTAAGGTTTACTGGGAGTCATTCTACTGATTTTTTAACGTTTTCTACAGTTAAGAAGTAATATATATGTTCTTTGTAGAGAACTATCTAAATTCATTTATAAACTATAGTACTATTTTCATGTCTATACACATTTTTATTTGGCATTCATTTTAAATGGCGATATTCTGCCTGTAGCAATGATTATAAAATTAGAAAAGACAGCGTTGAAAAAGGCAAGGGTTAGTGAATTAGATGAACGCATAAGCAATAATTACATTCATTAAAAATAACTAATAATAGTAATTTTCATTGCTTTTATATCAATTAATGTGACAAATATTTATTATTTCACAGTTAGAAATCAGTTTTTTTTTTAACTCTTTTATTTAACTCAACTTGGTTTTTAGGGTTCCGTACTTAAAAGGTAAAAATGGAACCATTATAAGATCACTCCTGTGTCTGTCTGTCCGTCCGTCTGTCAGAGCACTTTTTCTCGTAAACTATGGGACGTAGAAAGTTCAAACTTGAGAAAGTTATAAAACCTTTAAACACACATATTTTCAGATTATTAGCCGTTCACAAATGTTTAGGAAAATTTTAGAGAGCTAATTAAGTTACACGAAAAAAAAAATATATATATCGTGTGAAAGACCTCGTAATACCGAACTCAAAAATACATGTGTTTTAATTTTAGGTATCATATTTTCAGAGATATCATCGAAAATGCACTGTAAAAATATGCCCCCCCCCCACCCCACTATTTCCGAATCTACTGAAACTAAAATTATGACAAAAAGTTAGGAGTAGTAGAATTTTATTTAAATCTTGCAGGAAAACTATAGGGATATTCCTAAGGTACCATAGTTTTACAGAAAAACGCATTTTTCCGTTAAACACAAACTACTTTTCGGGCGGTCAACGGGGGAGTTGACGAGGTATCTATCGATGCAGAATCATCCAAGGATATTTGATAATGATTTTTGAAAAAAAAATTTCAGTAATTAACCGAGATATTAATTAAGTTACTTGAAAAAAAAATCTTTATATCTATCGTGTAACGTATCGTTCGAAAAATCTCCTAACATCGAACTCAAAAATATATTTGTTTTAATTTTATGTATTATATTTTCAGAGATATTGTTGAAAGTACTGGGACAATATGCCCCCCCCCCCTCCCCGTCTTATTTCCGAATCTACTGAAACTAAAATTATGAAAAAATTAGGGGTAGTAGTAATTTATTAATTAATAAATTCAGTGTACGGAACCCCTTGAGCGCGAGTTATACTCGCACTTTTTTGGTATGTATGTAAAGATGGAATTTTGAAATCGATTTTTAGCTAACTTTCATATGCTAGAATTAAAAAAATTATGTTCACATGTGTGTTTCCGAGAACAATACAACATTTTAATATTCTTAGAATTTAAATATAAATTAATACATTCATTTCAAGGCATTTTTCCCTTTACCCGCCACATGTGATGAATCGCCCAATATTCTCTGTAACTCGTACAATTGTATACGAGGTGAAACAACAATGAATTTAATTAAGCGCCAAAACACACCAAATGGCTGTGAGACTGCAACAAATCAATATAGCATTAAAAAGGAGAAAATAAAATAAAAATAAAAAATAGCGTGTAATAATTTAAAAAAAAAATACGCTTTTATCAATTAATAGTTTCACATTCATTAAATTGTGATTGTACGTTGAGAAATCAATTAAGAAATCCTAAAAATATAGTTTAAAATATGCTTGCTTTTCTTTTCTGTTAACCATATCTTTAAAAAGAAACAGAGTAAAAATCATATATTTTTTTCAAAACAAATTTATGAGCTCGCGGTTTCTATGAAGCGTAAATCAAAGCGGCGAATTTTCGGATTAGGTGCCCACGTCTTATTCCATGAATTTGCAGAAATTATAACTGTTTTTCAAGATAATCGTATTATTTTCCAGATATGCGTATAAAAGTTTTTTTTTAAAGCTATTTTTACTTTTATATTTATTTACGACTGTTAACTAACGTTATTATTAAAAGCTAATTTTCCGAAAAAGAAATCGCAAGAAAAAAATGAAAGAAATGTTACTTAGCTAATAGAAACTAATATAATATAGCTATTAGGAGTTCATTATGCAGTTTATTAACACTTTTCGAAAATTATACTTTTCTTAACTGTACTTTTACGATCCTCCTAATTTTTTAAACGTTTTTACAGTTAACAAATATATATATATTCTCTTCGTAATAGAACTACCTAAATTTATTTATAAACTAATTTTTACGTCAATGTCTCTATGAATTTTTACTTGGCATTCATTTTAAATGGTGTTATCCTGCCTGCAGCAGTGATCATGAAATTAGAAAATGCAGCGAATTGACGTTGAAAAAGGCAAGGGTTAATGAATTAGGCGTACGCACGCATACGCAAGAATTACATTCATTTAAAAAAAAAAAGCAAATCCAAACAATCAATTTTCAATGCTCTCGTGGCACGAAAAGACACCTAATCAAAAAGGCACCACCGTATCCCCTGACTGCCTTGCCTCAATAGGCATCAAATGCTCCGCCTCCGAACGGTTCGGGTTACAGGCAAAGGGGATTTACCGAGCATTTCAATATCGACCGGATAGATACAGCGACAGCTGCGGTGACGCTGAGAATAGAGTAACACCGACAATTTCCAAAAAATCCAGACGCAATAAAATCTCCCAACTTCTTGCATTTGAAAGCTTGGAGACAATAATGCAATATTATTGTAATTATGAATAATATTGCATTGTAATGGCAATCGAGAGTATCTTATCAAGCAGGTTTTCGCGATGACAGGGTGCTTATCCTAGCAGCACTTCCTCAGATATGACGCCGTTATTTAAAAGCTGCAAATTTTCTTCTATTAAAATATTCAAATGTCTTGTGCCGTATTTCACGTAAAAATAATAATAATAATAATAATAACATAATATAAAAATAATATAAATATTTAAAATTTGTATTATTATTATAGATAAATCTTGCACGCTGAGGCAATGGCTATGCTTAATTCAACTTCAATTACACGAATCGAAATATTGCAAAAGCGTAGAAAAAAAAAATAATGGTGTGATTGACAGTAAAAGCGCTTGTTGTATTTTCATAAACACAGAAACTCTTAACCACCATTAACAATTTGATAACATAACCCAGCGGCTTATATCCTTTTTCAAGTGATATTTAAAATTGGAACTGTAATTTCAAATTAATGTGTGGATATTACAATAATAATTTATTCATTTTCCCTTTTTCCTGAAAATCAAGTCACCAAGTGCCCATGTTAAGAATTTTCTTCAAACGGTTTATTAATCCAGAAATTAACTTAAGAAAATCTTCACATTCAGGAAAATATGTTTTCAATTAATGGCCATGATATATTGAACAACTCTTTTGTTGGCAGCAGCAGCATTTAAAAAATATTCTCAAAAATGGAGAAAATCCTGCAAATCAGTAATGGTCGGTCCGGTCCACTGACAATGCTTTTTTCTTATTTTTAAGAGATGCACTTTATTATTTCATGTACTCTTCTTATATTTGGTCCTCTACTAACAATGTTTTAAACAAATTGGCATTTTTAATATCAGAGCCTCTCCTTGATAAGACAGTTCTCATAAAAATATTCTCCCCCGCTCAATAAGGCGAAACTTTCTGACACATTTACAGACACTGTTTTTAAGTGCAAAAACATGGCACTTGCAGGCTTGACTATTGAAGCGATTTGGAATCGAATGGTGTCTTCCATTTTTTTGATAAATAAATTACTTATCGAGTTACAAGCGATTAATGTCATGCAACGACATGTTTCTCTACTTTCCCGCGCTGTTGCATCCAGAAATTTGGTTCAAAACGACAACTTTGACAGTATTTTCTGAAAGATCTTCTGCCTTTACCAAAAAAAAAAAAAAAAAAAAAAAAAAGGAAAACACCATTCGATTACATAGTTTCTGAATAAGAACACCAGCCAATTTCATGCGTTTCCGAACAAAGATGAATTCAGAAATGTGTCCAAAAGTAGCTCCTATGGAAATGAGAACAACCTTAAGATGAATTGAGAAGGGATCTAACAACGCTGAAGAAGCAGGCGATTCAAGTAGCAGCAACACTGATCAGATATCAACCTTTTTTTTTTTAAAACAAATTATAGAATCCGAAATTGGGAGTCCACATAAAACAGAAGTAAGGAAGCAGTCATTGATATCTAAATCATGTTTCTTTTATCAAAAGGGCTCTTTCTGTTGAGTAAAAAGTCACTTTATGTTCAGTGAAAATAAACTTTCCTTAGCTCCCACAGGATTATTTGTACTTACATTATACATTACATATTGAATTGTAAAACAATATACAACTTAATCTGAATGAAATTATATAATACGTTACCTGACTTTTATCTTTATTTTAAAAAGTATCCTACATTAAAAAAAAGGAGGCAAAATACTTTGGAAAAAAAATACAGAATGAAAAGTTGATGCTAGAAAAGTGGCTCTTTAAAAAACTAACAGGAATACTCGTATAATCTGCTTATACATTTAAAGAAAAAACTTTTTAGTAAAATCTGAAAAAATCTGTAGTAAAATCCGATATACTGAATCGTCGTCATGTGTCCTTCAAGTGACTATTTTTTCACATATGAAATATATAATGAAAATAGTTAAAAAACAAAATTAATATAATAAACATATAAAACATGTTAGTTGGCCTCAATTTTCAATACATCTTATTCTTACAATTGCCAATTGAAAGTATGACATGTATAACTGATAGAATTTAATTTAACAAAAACAAACTATGTTTGCAGATATGGGAAAGAAAGAGTCAACATTTTCATCTTGTGTTCCAGTTTATGCTCTCTGAAATTTGATCACAATAAAGATTTAACATAATTTAGACACTCATGTCTTTACTCATGTGAGTTTAATAAAAGGACCAAAACTACTAACTAAACAAAAATTTTAACCCTTGATAATTAAAATATATATATAACCAACCAACTTCTACCAGTATTTCCAGAATTTTTTGCGTGGGGAGGGGGGGGGGGGGATAAATATTTTTTTTTTTTCTGGTGACTAGAAATTTTTGCTGGCTACCAGATTTTATCAAGGGGAGTTGAACAGTTTGGGAGGGAGAAAATTTTTTTTTAAATCCCACTGTTATTTTACGTATTATTTAAAGAATTACATTAATGCATTAGGCATGGCAAAATACCATTGAAAAAAATTTAAATCGACAACTCAGAATAATTATGCAAAATGTTTATTTATTTATAAAAAAAAAGAAAAAAAAAAGAAGAAGTCGGTTTTATATACATCTAATATTTTTCAACTTTCACCAAATGTTAGAGACCTTAATAATTGGGTTGTTAAATCAATTTCTGAATTTAGAGTTTATTGGATTTTGGTTACTGAAGCTTCTTTCACAAGGTACGCTTCTGACAGACAGCACAAGAGCAACTATTATAACTTTGGGAAATATTGGAAACTTACGGTGCTCTTTTGAAAGCTTTTCAAAAAAAATTTCAAAATCTGATGTGCTTTCATTTTTAACTACTTGTATGAACAATGTATATTTAGTGGTATTATCAAGATCCATTTCTGAGCGGAATTGTTTTAGCCAAAACCGGAATCCCTGGTATTTTCTTTTGTTGAACTGGGTTCTATGCATTGAAATTTTAAATTCATGTCCAAATTTTGAAAGGAAAACTGTCATTTCTTCTATTACACGAGAAATGTAGGTTGACGTTAAAATGTCAAGTCCTAATTTCTGTGAATTGCAAGGATCAATTAGTTTGTTGTTTCTAAATATGTTTCCTTGAAGTTCGGAGAAAAAAATTTCTACATGGGCACAACAAGATTTTTGCAGTTCTAATCTTATTTTTGTTTAGTGCTGACTCCTCTAAGCCAATTTGGTAGGGCGCAACGCATGATGGCCCTTATTGTCCTTTTGCTTTTTCGATCGCGGTAATAAAAATCGCGTGTAATACGTCCATGAATAATATGGAAAAAAAAATCATGAAATTCGCCGATCGTTCACAGAAAAAAATCACGAATTTCATCAAGTCTGTCATACGAAATAAAAATTTGCAAAATTTGTCGTTCGGAAAAAGAAATCCACAAAGTTCGTCAATCGGTCGCCGGAAAATATCGCGAAACTCGTCAACCGGTTATGGGAAAATATCGCAAAATTCGTATAACGCCACGAGAAAATATCGTGAAATTCGTCAAACAGCCTCCGGAAAATATTGCGAAATTCATCAAACAGTCGCGAAGAAAAACGCGAGATTTTTCAGTCAGGCGCGAGGACAAAATCGTGAATTTCGTCAATCGGTCGCAGGACGGAAAATCCTGAATAACGTCATTGTCACGGGGGAAAAAATCCCAAAATTTGTCGTTCTGGCACTCGAAAAGGAAAACCCCTCGAAGTTCGCCCATCAGTCGCGGGAAAATATCGCGAAATTCGTCAAACGGTCGTGATAAAATATTTCGAAATTCGTAAAACGATCGCTGGAAAATATCACGAAAATCGTCTGTCGGACTCGAAGAAAATATCGTTAATTTCGTCAATATCTCGCAAGAAGAAACTGTGAAATTAGAAAAATCGGTCGCGAAAAAAATCGTGAAATTTGTCAATTGGTTGCGGAAAAAAATCGCAAAATTCGTAGATCGGTCGTTGGAAAAAATTGTAAATTTCGTCGATCTGCCGCGGAAAAATATCGTGAAATTCGTCAGTCGGTCGCGGAAAAAAATCGCGAAATTATTCAGTCGGACGCTGGGAAAAATCGCAGATTTCGTCAATCTGTTGCAAGAAGAAACCATGAAAGTCGCCGATCTGTCGCGGATAATATCTGGAAATTTGTCAATTGAGGGGGTCGGGGCAAGAAAGTGTCAAGCCACATTTTTGGTGAAATAAATCTAACACTGTAATATTTTGCTTAATATTGTAAATTATAATATACAACATATAATTTCTTTCTAATGTCACTTGGTGGCAGCATATGTGACAGGTTTCGTTTTTGCCCCAGATGTTTATACCTCCTATGAAGATAGCTAATTTACAAAAAACGTAACAGTAATATCATTAAAGTAATGCCATATTGTTACTCAGAATATCTCAAATTTTAAAAGACAGTGGTGAAAAAACATTAGGTTATATATCTTGATTTGAATATTTGATCGAATTTTCAAATTGAAATATCTCAGAAGTTGAAAAATGAGGCTTGGCACTCTCTTGCCCCCACCCCCTCAATTGGTCGCTGAAAAAAAATGCGAAATTCGTCGATCTGTTGCGGGGAAACTCCCGCAAATTTCGCCGATCTGTCACAGCGGCGGCGGTCGTCATTTCAAAAAGCAAAATTCTGCGGAAAATGATGAAGTTTTTTGGGCGGGAGGGTTTTGCCCACGACATTCTTTTCGGCGGGATTTCAAAATTTTGGGCGCGAATCCCACCCTGAAATTCAAGTTTGCTTCGTTAAGTGGGCCGCAATACACTGTAGTTATATAGTAATGTAAGAAATATAACAGTTGCATAACAAAGCAGTGTAACAACATTAATGTAATAACTAGCATCAGCTATATAAGTATGAAACGAGGTAACATAATGCAAAATTTCCAAATTCTATTGATTAAAAAAAATTATATAAGATTTTCTTTAATAAATTCATTTTTTTTTTCTCAATGCAATAGCTTTATGTATTTTGAAAATGCGAAAATATATATTTTAAAATTCATTAATTTTTAATAATATTTGATTAGAGGTGAAGATTGAAAAATATACACATCTCTGTAACGCAAATAGGACTAAGTAAGACATTTCCCCTAAGCACACTACGTACTTTTGAATCATAAATAACTGGGCTGATTTTGTCTTCCCATTAAAATATATAAAACAATAGTGAAGACCTTAAATAACTTTTATGCAAGTCTCAAATTTTTATAAATAAGGATTAATCATTGGGTGTCTTGGGCCGCACATTAAAGTTTACTGGACTGCAGGTTGAGTATGGCTGGTCTAAAGTGAACAATTATTTTCATAGGTTGGAAATGTACAGGGTAATCCTAAAATTTTAGAACAAACTTTCAAGGAAGATAATGCGGTCAAGCAAATATTTTCTGTACAGGAAACCATCATCGCAATCCATTTATTTAATAAAAAATATAGGATGTTTCCCTACAAGCTGAACACGAATTTTCGTCGTTCACAACTTTAACTATAATGAAGATATTTTAGTGAGATTTTCATCATATTAATTTTGTTTTGTATGAAATGTGATGAAATCATTGAAAGTAACTGAATTTTAGTCAGTGACACAGTATATGTACGGTCAGCTGCATTCTGAATAATGGAATGTCTAGTTTAGTGCTGTTTGCACAGCAATGATAGCAATTTCTAGCACTTTTTGTCATATTTCACAGAAAGCAAAGTAAGTGTGATATTTGAATATATCGTTACAATATCTTTATTATTGTTAAAATTAAACGAAAATGCAAATTTGCCTTGGAGTGAGATACATTGTATTTTTGAATAGGTGGATTGCAAGCCTGGTCTCCCACACAAAAACTGTTTGTCTTGTTACTTATTATAACCTCTGAAAGCTGTGTATTATCTTCCATTATGTTTAGAAACACCCAGTTGTGAAAAAGCAAACAATATTCAGGAACTTGCATTCATGCAGTTCTTATGCAGAGTTGCCAAGTCTCCGGCTTTTTGAACACCAGTATTTTAGTACAGAGAATGTTGTTTTAAGTAATCGGAACATTCTGTGATTTAAGAGAACAACATTATGTCTAAAATAATACTGGTGCGCAAAAAGCCGGAGACTTGGCAAGTCTGCTTATGAATGTCATCATTAACAGGTTGTTTAGAAACACCCAGTTGCGAAAGAGCAAACAATATTCATGAACTTGCATTTAAGCAGTTCCTATGAATGTCATAATTAACAGGTAATTTTCTTAATTGTTACTTTTCAAGCAACAAATAAATAAGGTAAAAGCAATCTCTATTACTTAAATATGATTCTATTTCTTAATTTTCCTAAAAATCTTTATTTATCAGTTAAAAATAAAAGTTATCTAAGGCTTAAAAAAATATTTTTAAAAGCATTTTCTTTCGGTATTCGGTTTATCCGAATATCTTGCTTAACAGAATATTCGGTAAAAGGCTGAATACTGAATACATGCCAAATATTCGGTGCGCCCCTAATTATTGCATGTGTTATGGTATATAACTGCATATTAGTTCTTAGTTATTTTTTCTTTCTAAGGATGTTAGTAGGTACATAGCAAAAAAAAGGTTTCAAATCTAAACTCAATACACTATTGCTGCAAGATAAAATGATAGTTATTAAATTAAAAGTAAAAAATTATTCTGTAAAAGATCTTTTCATAAAGTTTAATTGTGGTAACCCTCAAATTTATGATGCTATAAAAGTGGGGGAAAAAAGGTTGAAAAAGGAATCTGAAAGCTGATCATCCAACAGAAAGAAGAAAAGTGTGGTGAAAAATGAAGACATTGATGCATTAACTTTCGAATTGTTTTTGAATGCTATAGTAAAAAATATGCTCATACACGCAACTCTGCTGCATGAAAAAGCAAAAGAAGACATAGTAAAAAAATTAAGTAAAATGAATTTCAAGTCTTCCAGTGGATGGTTAATTGTGTCCATTAATGAGTTTCCTTAATCAACATTGGCATGAAGCAAGTTTGCAGAGATTTGATGTCCCAGAGCATGAAGTTAAGGAATAGAAGGAAATTTTTCACCTACTGAGAGAAGAATATCAAGCAAAGGACATACATAATTACAATGAGACTGGACTATTTTTTTTTGCGTTGCCGACAGTCTCTTGCAAAAAGAGAAAGTGAATGCCACAGAGGCAAAAACTCCAAAAAGCGTGTCGGTGTTTTGATGAATGCAAATTTGAAGGGTAGTTTAGAAAAGCCATTTGTGACTGGGAAATTAAAAACTTCACAATGTTTCAAGAATGTGAACATTGATAAACTGCCTCTGATTTGGAGGTCTCAGAAAAAATCCTGGATGTCATCTGCCTTAATGGAGGGGTAACCGACAGAATTCAATAATCGAATGATTAAAGAAAATTGAAAAAATTCGTTGTTTCTCAATAATGCATCTTGTCATATGCCGGCATCAAACTATGGAATATAAAATTACAATTTCTTTTGATGAATACTACTGCAGTGATGCAACTGTGGTTCAAGAAGTTATAAAAATAATGAAAACTCATAACAAAAAATATTTGTTGTGGCTGATTATTGCATCTTTAAATGATTGCCCTACAGCAACTAAACTGACCAAAAAAAAAAAAAAAAAAACATCAGTGTTTAGATGTTATAAAACGGATTGTCAAATTTTGCTCAGAAATGTTACCAGAAAAGATTGTTTGTTGTTTTAGGAAAGCTGGATTTGCAAGAAATTCCTTTCTCAGAAAATGATCAAGAATCAGTTGAACTGCTGAGAGAAATTAGTTACAAAGTCTAATAAACAACTTAAAATGTGTACCTAGCCATGAAAAGGTTAATAAAACCAGTGACACAGTGAAGGAGAGGGGGGGGTGGGTTAAAACCCCTCCCAGACATAAAAAATTGTATAAATACTGACGCTTATGCAAATCATTGGTTAATCAAATTAGCCGCTTTTATGAACCAATGAAAACCAAAATCAGTATTAGTATTTTTGTCTTAATTGTAATCCACTGCTTCATTGAATAAAATTTTATTCAACAAACGTAATCCATTAAAACTGCAGTCAGGGTTGGCAAGTTTCTGCCAGGGTGGTTAAAACCAGTAATTGTAACCGGTTAAAACCGG
The DNA here is from genome assembly GCA_963931845.1 of Maratus michaelseni. Classification (NCBI taxonomy): domain Eukaryota; kingdom Metazoa; phylum Arthropoda; class Arachnida; order Araneae; family Salticidae; genus Maratus; species Maratus michaelseni. The sequence goes on from OZ007594.1 coordinate 216,879,636, forward strand.
CATGACAGAAACTAATTTCTACCAGTAAGTGGCAAAAACTGGCAGAAACTAAGAAATAACACTAATAAGAACTTTAATCTACAATGATTCATAAATCCACATATGTATTTTATATGTAAATAATTAAGTTAAAAATTAAAACTAAAGATTATGAATGTTATTCAGAGTAGCAAAAAGTTTCAAAAAGATCATTGCCGAAACGTCAGTGAAGGCTCACTGTGGAGACGCGAAAAGTTTTTGGTTTCTGTCTGTCTGTCTGTCTGTTCCGCGATAACTGCCGTAAAAAACGTCCGATTAGGTTGATTTTTGGTAGGTATGTTGGCAAGATACCCGGAATTAGCTGTATAGTTTTTGGTTAAATTTGGTTCATTCGTTCGAAAAATATAGAACATTTCTTTTTATGTGATAATGCTTTTCTATGAGAATGCAGACGATTTTCAAATTTCATTTTTAGCTGAAATGAAAATCGCATATTTTGAATAATGGATTTAAACGTAAAAGTATGCTAAATTTTCGATATGGAGGTCTTAAATATATCCAAGAGCTTTGAAAATTTGCCGATATATCTATTAGAATTTAGAAATTAATTGTTTAAATTATTGGAAAAAATTTTGTAACTGTTCGGGAAATATAAAACATTTCATTTTCCTATCTTTACAATTTTTAAAATGCATTTCTTTTTCTTTCCTCTTTATTTTATGAGTTGCTTAGCAACCATATTTCGAAGAATATCAAAATAATAAAATTCAAGTAACACGCTATATTTCGCTGCAATATTTTATTAGCAACATAAACTATTTTCGAAGAAATGTATTTTTTTACCTAAAAAATTACAAGAATAAGAAAGTTCATAAGAATTTCAGAATATCCCTGCATAAGCCGTGTTTAATTTAACGCTTCTAATTTCTGAAACCTCAATAAATATGTATGCAGTATAAAAGTATTAAATTTCGGATTGTAAGATGCTAAATAATATGAAAAGTGAGATTTAAAAAAATGACTTTCAGAGCTGACGTTGAGGCTCCTGATCTAAAGATTTACTAGTATAAATATACTTTGTTTATATAATACTAATTTTCTTTCACTTGAAAAACAGAAAATTTCATAATGGTAATCTGATGCTGTATAAGTTTAACTATTAATATTATTGCTTACAGTTGAATTTCTATTTAAAAGTAAAAATAAGAAATTTACAAAAAATTCTATATTTTAACAAATCACTTTTAGAGTATTTTTAAATAAATAATACAATGCAATAACTTAAAGATTACCTACTATATAATTGGATATAGTTTTCTATTTTGATTTTTAAACTGAGATTTTAAATATTCTAATAATTGCTTATAAATAAAATTACACAGCCATATTATAACAATAATTTTATCTGTTGCATTACTCATTTTTATAATACAAATTTATTTCTTTTTTTTTTAATTAAAACTATCCACAGTATTTTATTTGTTAGTTATCCTGAATAAAATGTATTAGGAATTTAATACTACTAAAAAAGTCTCAGATTTTGTCACAAAATGTGTTTATGCCTGTTTCTGCCAGTTAAAACCGATTATAACCACTTTCTGCCACTGGCCTGGCAGAAATCACTTTCTACCGGCATAAACCCAGCCTGACTGCAGTTAATGTATTTAAAAATGGAGAAACGCATAATGAAAATTGGTCAATTGTTTTGAAAAATTACACTATCTGCACCATTCTGAATAAGTCCTAGGCTATATGAATGATCATTTTCTGTCACACTGCTGTATACAGAGAAATCGTTTAATTGCATTTATTTCTTTTCCGAAATGGAATTGGACTAATGCTGAAAGTTCATAAAAAGCAAAGTATCAAACCCTAGAAAAATGGAATTTTTGCTGTTTTACTTGTTAAAGCAGGGAGAAATTTTTCTTAAATATAATAAACATGTGAAAATGGAACCTACCTATAACGAAATCCTGTCTTCAACCGGAAAATTTCACTTTCCTCGTAGGAGGAAAGCATATAATTATACTTTTTAAAACAAAAACGTGTTTAAAATGGAATTTTCCCAGTCACTAATGATTCTGTTTTTATAGGCTTTATTGTATAACTTAATAAATTATCCGTTATTATAATTAGGTCTAGAAAATTTTTCTTTCGTTAAACTCTGGTTGGGTGATGGGGCTACTTTTTTATGGCCTACGCAAGCCCGTACAGAGGGGGTAGAGCTGGTACAAATTACCAGGGCCGGCGTCCTCTAAGGGGCCCGGCTGCGGTACTGGTTTTTAATTAAATACCAGAAAAAGTAGACTGGTATTTTTTACATAAAATTTTTAATTAAAATAACTAACAAATAACAAACTTAATAAAAAAGAAAACTGCCCAGTTAAACTGAGGGCATTGAGCTCACAGGCTATTCACATTAATTGTATATTATACACTTATTTCAAAGAATTTGAAATAAGCCCCTCGAAAAATAAAGAAATCGACAATATATTAAGGGGGGATCATCCCCCCGTTCCCCCACCCCCTTATAGTTAAAAATTGAACCCCCAAACCTAATCAGGGAAGCCCTTTATTACAATGAACATATATACTAAATTCGAAGCAAATCGGATAATTCTGCATGAAAAACCCATTTATCTAAATTAAGGGGGATTACCCCCCCCCCCCCGCATCCTCCTTTATACTTAACCAATGAACCCCAAGACTAACCAGGGAAGCTCCTTACCACAATGAGCCTATATACAAAATTTGAAGAAAATCTGATAATTCTCCATGAAAAACACATTCATCTAAATTAAGGGGGGAGGATAACCCCCCCCCCCCTTTACCCTCTTTATGCTTAACCAAAGAACGCCCTAAACTAATCAGGAAAGCGCCTTATCACAATGAACCTATATACAAAATTTTAAGAAAAGTCGGATAATTCTGCATGAAAATCGCAGTTATCTAAATTAAGGGGGGGGCAGCCCTCTGTTACCCCCTTTATACTTAAACAATGAATCCCCAAAAGCAATCAGGAAAACGCTTTATCACAATTAACCTGTATACAAAATTTGAAGAAAATCGGATAATTCTGCATGAAAAACCCATTTATCTAAATTAAGGGGGGATTAGCCCCTCCCTTTCCAACTTTATACTTAACCAATGAACCCCCAAAACTCTTCAGAGAAGCGCATTATTACAATGAACCTATATACAAAATTTGAAGAAAATCGAATAATTCTGCATAAAAATTCAGTTATCTAAATTAGGGGGGGGGGGGTTATCCCCCCTTTCCCCCTTTATACTTAACCAATGAACCCCCAAAACTATTGACAGAAGCGCATTATCAAAATGAACCTTTATACAAAATTTGAAGAAAATGGGATAATTCTGCATGAAAAACCTATTTAAATTATGGGGGGTTAGCCCCCCATTTCCCCCCTTTATGCTTAACCAATGAACCTCCAAAACTAATCAGGGAAGCGCCTTATCACAAGGAACCTATAAACAAAATTTAAAGTAAAACGGTTAGTTCTATCAACAGTTATCGCGTTACGTACATACATACAGAACCGGCGGGCACATAAGCTCTCAGGCTTTGATAGCCTGTGAGCTAAAAAGTCAGAAGTTGCTTGAACGTCTTTACGATCTGTCTAGGAGGGAAGAGAGGGGTGTTCAAGAGGCATTTTACATTCGAAACAAAATCTAGCTTTTATTAAAAATCAGCAGAACGCACATAGCAAAGATGTAGGCATTTATTTATTTACGTTTTATAGAACAAATATTTTCTGAATTGTAAAACACAATGACAAAAGTTGCAATAGCGTCAGGCAATCGGCGCCTTAACTGATGAATTGAATTAAAATTTAATTATATTTTCAATATTTTAAATTTCTATTTAAAATCCTTATATGAAAAGGTGTTACCAATGCATCATAAACTGTAATACTACTGTAAAATACTGTAAAAGAAAAATAATAAAATTGTAAGAAAATACTACATAGATTTTCTAAAAAAGTATTTTCCAACATATTTATTTTCTAATACAGTAAAGGCTGTTTATAACGGAATTCTGCTGTAAACGGAGAAAAAAAATCATGGTCTAGCCAAAAAAATTCCATGTATTTATACCTTTTAAAACGAAAAAACATTTATAAAACGGAATTTAATGTATTTTTCGTCTAAGCAGGTTTTATTTTATCAGGCCTCTGGTTGGGGGCGCATTGGAACTATTACCGGGCCCGCGGTCTTTCTGTACGGCCATGGGCCTACGGCTACTATGGCTGGGTCTTTCCAAGCCCGGTGGAAGTCTAATGAAAGAAACTTGGCCCCATCCTGCATCGAGGTGGCTTTTTTTCTCTCTAAAAATAATACTTATATTGTACATTTGCTTAAGGCTGTTCGAAGGAGTTACTTTCTGACATATTTCTGAATTCCTATTTGTTCAGAAACACATGAAATGGGCAGGTGTTCTTATTAAGAAACTATGATGTAATCGAATGACAGTGCAGGAAAGGAGAAAAACCTGTCGTCCTGTGACAACAATAGGCTATAACTCGATAAGTAAATTATGTATTAAAGAATGGAAAACACCAATCGATTCCAAATCACTTCAATGGTCAGGACTGTCACTTTTATGCCTTTTCGTTTGAAAATTAGTCAGAAAGTTTCTCGTTGTTGAGCAAGGAATTTGATAATTGTCTTAACTAAATCTTTAATAAATTACGAAGAAATATTTTTCAAAATATATATATATTTTTCTTTATAGAGTCTTAAAATTGTAATTTTCTTTAACCATCTTTTCTTTTTTTTTTTTCATTCTAAACTACACAAATTTTTCAATGTGTATTCATTTAATTGTCTCTAAGTTATCATTAGTATTGTTATTCTGTATTCCATAAATTGTGAACATATAATCTGCTGTACCTTAAAATTTTTACATAAAAATGTATACAATATTCTTTTAAAAGGACTTTAATGTTGGTTAGTCAGAAAGTTTCTCGTTGTTGAGCAAGAAATTTGATAATTGTCTTAACTAAATCTTTAATAAATTACGGAGAAATATTTTTCAAAATAATTTTTTTTTTCTTTATAGAGTCTTAAAATTGTAATTTTCTTTAACCATCTTTTTTTTTTTTTTTTTCATTCTAAACTACACAAATTTTTCAATGTGCATTCATTTAATTGTCTCTAAGTTATCATTAATATTGTTATTCTGTATTCCATAAATTGTGGACATATAATCTGCTGTACCTTAAAATTTTTACATAAAAATGTATACAATATTCTTTTAAAAGGACTTTAATGTTGGTTAAGGACTATTGGCATGTTTTTTGGAAATTGGGTCTGGCTGGATTCATAAGCTATGCCAAAAATAAACGTCCCGTATTGGTACCGGTCGATATTTTAGCTTTTGTAACAGGCCGAGCACGACCAATAAAGCTTTCAGCTTGAATTTTTAACTTTTATTATGAGCTGGCCGAGCATAAAAATTTTGGTCGATACAGACCTCTTTCCCTGCCAACCAGAAATATATAGTGTTTATTCTGGGAAGAAAAATAAAAACAGCAACAGGGCATAATAAAAAAATTAGAAGTACCACACAAAAATAGTATTGGGCAGTCATAAAATGGCACAGCATGTCTACCATTAAATGAACAGTCATAGAATCACAAATATTTTATTAGAATTAATATTTTCCTTTAGAAAAAATAAAATATTAGTAACATACAGATTGTTTAAAAAAGATGAAACAAACTGTAAGAGATGGCAGAGCACACTTATACTAACAATTTTTGCATAAAAAACTAGGGTCATGGTCAATTTATTCAAACAAAAAATAAAGTTTATCTACTTCAAGCAGAATTCTGACATTTATGCAGACATTTAAGAATAATAGTGATAGTTTAACGAAAGTTTCAATGGTTTTATTTTTATTTATGTGAAATTCGAAATCATGAAAAAAGCTGGAAATGCATAGTAATTCGGTCAGTAACATCATATAGAATTTTAACTACATTCATTTCGAAACATGGACCACCTAGTTGAGCACTGTTTAGATGTGGATGATGATAATGTCCATCAATTTTTGTGATATTGTTGCATTTGAACATAAAGCAAGATGTCTATTAAAAATTTCATTAAAATAGCCTCATTATTGTTAAAGTCTTGATCAAGAATTTGTGTTTGGCTTGGAGTGAAACATTTTGTGTTTTTGATTGAATAAATAGATTGTCACCCTGGTTTCCTACACATTTTTGTGTGCGTGTATGTGTATGTATTCTTCCACCCTTTAAAGCTTGTCTCATCTTTTTTAAAACAATTTGATTAAATGTGACTAAACTAAGTGTAACTTAATTAGTTTTATGTTATTATCTTGGTGCATTTTACATTATGTAACTTTAAGATAGTAAACGCTATGATTAAATGAATTATGTCTAACCGCTACCCCCATAATATAAATGCCTAATGCATTTGACTCAAAAATAGAAGTCAGCTAACGTTGATAGATGGCTTTGCTATCTGGGGAATGCTGTCATGGTACTACATTGATCGCCTCATAGAAATGTCTTTCAAAGCTACTATTTAAAAAAAATTTTGCAGTGATTTGTGCTTGTTTAAACAGAAAGTTCATTTGTAAATGAAAATTAATATATTCTTCCTAAAATGCCATAGTGCTGAGTGTCTTATTGCCGTTCATCAAGTAAAATCAAGGAAAATATAGACTGTGGTGAATGTTTGAAACTATTATTCAGTCAGCAAATTATTCTCTTAACTACGTGATTTGTCAAGTAGACAGAGGATGATTAAAATATCCTAAATCTCAATTTACAAATATTTTAATTTTGTTGGATTCCACCTTAAAATATTTATTTAGTATTGATAGATTCGAAAAAGACAAAGTTTTGATGGACAGATTTATCATATATTCTAATACCTCTAAATCTTGTGTGTGTGTGGTTATATATATATATATGCAAATTTTATCTTAAAAACGGCTCTAAGGATTTTGACGAAATTTTGTATCCTACTGTTTTGGGCACCAGAAAACCATTGGGCTAGGTCACATGTTCGAGAAAATTCGATTAGTGGGTCATTTTGGGTCACCATGGGTCAGGGTTAAGCTAATTATATCTAAAAAATGGTTCAAACGATTTTGACTAAATTTTGTATCCTACCATTTTCGAGCACAAGAAGACTATTGGGCTGGATCACATGTTCCAGAACTTTCTATTAGTGGGTCATTTTTGTGTCAACGCGTGTCAAGTTAATTTTATCTAAAAAATAGCTCTAACAATTTTGACTAAATTTTGTAACCTACGAGTTTCGGACATGAGAAAATCATTGGACTAAGTCACATGTCCGAGAAAATTCGATCAGTGAATCATTTTTGGGTCAAGCTAATTTTATCTAAAAAATGGCTCAGGCTATTTAGACTAAATTTTACATCCTATGGTTTTCGGCACAAGAAGACTGTTGGACTAGGTCACATGTGCGAGACAATTCGATTAGTGGGTCATTTTGGTCATGCTATTTTTATCTTAAAAACGGCTCAGAGGGTTTTAACTAAATTTAGTATCCTACAGTTTTAGGGAACAAAAAGACTATTGGGCTAGGTCACATGTTTGAGAAATTTCAATTAGTGGGTCATTTTGGTCATGGGTCATTGTGGGTCAAGCTATTTTTATCTTAAAATGGCTCAGATGATTTGAATTAAATTTTGTATTCTGCGGTTTTTGGGCATGAGAAAATCATTGGGCTAGGTCACATGCTCGAGAAAATCCGATTAGTGGGTCATTTTTGGGTCACTGAGGGTAAAGCATTTTTTATCTAAAAAACGGCTCAGACTATTTTGACTAAATTTTATATCCTACAGGTTTCGGGCACGAAAATACATGTGGGCTTGGTCACATGTTTGTGAAAATTTGATTAGTGGGTCATTTTGGTCATGGATCATGATATTTGAACTCAAAGCTAATTTTGACCGAGCATAGCTCGGTCTTCCCTGCTCGTACTTCCATTAAGGAAAACCCTCATTTTCTCATGTCCCTAAATTAAATGATGAAAGTCATAAAAAATATTGTGTGTCCATTTCCTAAAAAAAATTCTACGACCTTGTGTAGCCAATTTTTGCTAAAAATCAACAGATAATAATAATTGCAAAGAAAACACAAAATCTAGAAAAATTTTAAAGTTTTAAAATAGTAAAAATTTTTTGCAGATTTTAAATGTATGTCAACTTAAAGAAAAGCTAATGATGATTTGCCTCATACTCTTTGATATGATTTATAACATTTTTACTAATAGCTGTTTTTAATTAATTTCATGTAGTTAATAAAATTTAATATTAAACTAGATTATTATTATTTTAAAATATTAATCTTGTGATAATTACATTAATTAATTTGAGCAAATTTATTTGAAAATGACTATTTTGTTTCATTAGTATGCTTTAATTAACTTCTGATTCTAAATACAATCATAAAAACAATTATGTATTATTTTTTGTACTGGAATTTGGGGAGCTTTGATTTATTTCTGTTATTACAATTAAATTTTGATTCACAATGGGAAGTGTAACTATGAGGGTAGTTAAATAATGTTGATAGTAGGGCTGGATTATTTATCAATATATAGTATCAATATATAGTTAAGTATTGATATTTTTTAAATATCACAATAATGATATCTAAACTTTGACTCAGCCGATATATCCTAATAACAGTAATATTGTTTTACTATCACCGCGATTTCGGGCCACGATAAACAGCAACAAATACCCCATACCAATATGTTCTTCAATCCTTCTTTCGTCAGATCTGTTTATTTATTCACTGCGCTGCTTCATCCAAAACAGAAAATCTATCACCGATGATTATCTCTCTCGGTGGTAGGTATCTCAAAGTAAAGAATATTCCAATATATCCCAATACATTCAATCTTTGTAAACCACAGAGTTGGAGATAAATACTGAATAACACTAGTCATGCGTCCCTTGTTTGGCTGTTGTGATTGGTCCAGACATATTGAGATATCTCTCGGCTATTGATATATCCTGTCCAATAAGATGAGCTTCAATATGTGCTAGTTATTGCAAGGGTTGGGTTGATTATTGACGGCCAATTATCTACACTAGGGATATAGGCCCGGGGGGAGTGCCCTTCGTGGGGGTCTTTCTAAGGGTCTACTATCTTTAAATACTATCTTTAAAGAAAAGCTTTATGAAAGTAATTCTAATGCAAATAGTTATTAAACAATGTTTATTTTTGTGTTAAAAAATATGAAAAATAAAAATTATGTTCTATGAGCAAATAGATATAAAAATTTTAATTCATCACATTCAACTAACATTTGTGTTTAAATTGCTGATACTATATCATTTATCTTAAAAAAATAAAAAAACAGCAAATGCTTTTACTCTCCTATCTCGATATATCAGCAATATCAATATTAACTTGTTGATATAATGCGATATTAAATTTTTGATATCATCCAGCCCTAGTTGATAGATTAATATATGTTTAAAAAAAGGTGGAATATAATAATTATAACTATTAATTAAAAAATAATTTTTAAAGAAATTCCTTAAGGATGCCCATTACTGACACATTTACCCTATATTAGCTTTGCTTATTATTTTGCCTGTAATAAGAAAATTTTAATTTAATGCACTACTTTTATATTTTGCATTACCTTTTTTTAAACTTGCACATAGCATTTGATCCATTAATGATGGGAAGGAGAAAGGGTGGTATTATGGGGATGATATTAAAGGATTTTATATGGAATTTTATAGTATCAATACATATTTTCATGCATAAACATTGTTTTATTTTTGATGCAAATCTATTTACAAATAAAGGTAAGTGCTATTAATTTGTATATTATAATTAAAAAAAAAGAAAGTTTATATTAAAAAAAAATTATATTAAAAATATCAGTTACTACAGCAATTTAAATTGCTGTATATAGTATATAAAAAAAAAAATTGAAATTCTAGAAATTATTAACTAGAAATGTTTTAAAAAGTTTATTTTTTAAACTTTTTTTTAAATTTCCATACAAATATTCTCAATGCAGCCTTTGTTTACATTATTTACTGGTAGGTATTTAAAGATCATGTCAGGTGTCACCGATAGATGGCAGCAAAATTTGGGGTAAAGTTGACTTCTAATTTTTATATGGGGAAACGGTGAATGCGTTAGGCATTTATTATTACGGAGGTAGCAGTCTAGCATAGTTGCTGATTGTTACATGTGAAAAAAAGTAGTATTATAATCTATTTTATAAAAATGTTGATTCAATTAACTAGTGATTTGAATAAGCGGCGACTACTGGACTAGCTAATAACTTAACCCTACCCCCTAGATATAGGTGAAAATTAGCGATCGCCACTCGCCACATGGCGATTAAAGTTTAAAAAGTGGCAATTAAAAAATCAGTCATCGATCGCCACCCTAGTCGCCACTCGCCAAGTGGCGATTAAAAAATCTTATCGATCGCCAAGTGAAATACACCATTTTTCATGGAAATATGCAGCTTTACATTGATTACATCTAATTACAGAACTGGTTCATTCTTTTTCCTACCAGATGCAAACAGATTTCAACGACTTAGCTGTATTTTCAATATTTCGGCTTTTTCTTAGTTGCATTATTTTTTCAAGAAATACAGTTTTATTCTGCAAAATATGTGATTCCACATGCATTTCAAGTAATTTATTCCTTTTTCCACACTGGATATAAGCGATTTTAAGGACATTTTAGTATCTTCAATATTTCGACTCCTGCCACATGCTCACCAGCTGGATTATTTTTCTTCAAGAGATACTGTTTAATCGTGCGAAATACACTCATACTCATACAATAGGTATAAAACTCTTATAGAAAAATATGTTTATGTACAAGGATTATAATTTATCTAGATGTCAAGAAAGTTTGAACATAATAGTGGCCGCTAACTTTAAAAAGTGGCCACTAATGAAACTGAGTCTACCGGCCACTGGCTACTAACTAAATTTCTCAGTTTTCACCTATACCTCTAGAGCCAAATTGTAGCTGCACCACTGATAAAACAAATCTGGAATTTGTATGATTTTATATTTATTAAATAAAAATCTTTCCAAACAAAGTACGGGGACTCCTTATTATAGCGATTGTTGATTTAATTAAGCAGATGTGATAATTTTAAAATGAAGTGAGAAAGAAAAACTTAAAAATCGAGACTTAATCAAACTCCAGGTTTGTTTTTGTTTTTTTTGAAATAGTAAATATATTTTTTTTAAATGAAAGATACTGCTAACAAACAGAAAAGTACAATGAATTTTTTTTTTTTTTTGTGTATGTAAGTCCACAGGAGACCTGGTAATCACAATTTCAAAATACAGAGAAATGGAATGTTTTCCTTATACCTGCATGGAGATGTGAGGAAAGTCCAGAAACACACAGGCACAATCGGTGGCACCATGGAAGCTTGTCATTTCACGATGTTTATTAGGAGTTTTAATTTTAATATAACAGCTAATTACAAAAAAATGAAAAATTGAGCCTCAGGTGCATTTGGATCAGTCTTTGTCTATCCTCATCCAATTTTCAGACATCTACATGCTCTAGATTTCCCTAGCCATCGCCGACAGACAGATTGACAAACATCTTTCTTTTATTAATATAGATACATAAGAAAATACAATTAAATTACAACAGGATTTAACAATCTCCTGTGTTCTCTTAAAGAAATGTGGAAGTTCTTTCATTTTTTCAAGCTTTTAGCTACATGGATTTAGAAATACTGTGATATATGGAAGATTTTTACAAGCAATGTTTGGATACAACTAAGAATGCATTTCATTATTTTTTTAAAAAGGCAGGGTGCTACACCCTTAAAAAATGGCCTAGATAGAACACTAATAATAATAAGAATGATAAATTGGCAAGCATCAAAACTTCATTATAAATGTATTATATAAAATTACTAGACATAACATTGCCCAAACAAAAGCTTATTAGAAAATTATCACATTTATAAAAATTAAGAATCAATAAACATTAACATACTTACTACAATACAATTTTAGTAATGTTTAAACACATTACATTTTCTCTCCCTTTCCAAATTAACAGAAATAAGAATAAAATTGCATAAAAACAACAGGAAAATTTTAAAATAAATATATTTAGAATAGATAGATATAGAATAGATAGATTTAGAATATTAGATAGATTTAGAATAGATATATTTAGAATATATATACAGTATACTCTCGATATCTCGAACTTCGATATCTCAAAAACCTTGATATGTCGAAAAATTATTTTTCCCCTTGATATTACATATTCATCTAATGTTAATTTTAATTCTTATCTCGAAAAGTTTTCACTCAAAACCTTGTTATGTCGAATATTTTTCGAAGTAAAGATATGAATTTTTCCTGAAAAATCGCCGTTCATTTGTATCCAAGAAAATAAAAGTATGTTTCTAAGAATCTCTCACACCCTTCATTATCTCTCTGAGGGATCAGGAACGATTTCGATAAGTCCATCTGGTCACTTGAAAGGCAAACAAAGGGAGAAAAACTAGTCGTTCCTTGTCACATGGGTGGCATTTTTGGGAGGGAATGAATGAGGGGGTGGGTGAAGATGCATGCGGTAGATTGTCTCGCCAAATCACATATCTTGCAGGGGTGATTGTGTTCAGGTTATATACCTGAATTCAGGTATTCTTTTCCATTTTCAGTACTGGAATTAAAGATTTTCTGATAGTTAAATTCATAAAATAAGAGTAAAATACTATAAATTTCATATGATTGCTAAATGCTAAGCATAATTAAAATTAATATTTTTCATAATTTGACCTCCCTATAATAAATTATATGTCCCCCCCCCCTCTCCGTACCAAAACGTTTTCTCGTTAAAATTTCAGGTATTTTTTCATGAACTCACAATCACCCCTGATCTTGCCAATGATAATTCAACTATCCAATCATTTGTCACTCATGTTTGTTGCTTAGGTCAAGTGTGTTGTTCTAAATTGGTCAGAATTTAATGCATATGGTTAAGGTATTCGCGAAAAACATTAGTGAATTGATAAAACGTGTTCGTGAATCGCCAGTTCTAACCTCAAAAATGGAAAGTTTGAAAGAAAATAAAGCAGTGAGCATTAAGCGAAAGTTGAACGTGTTAACAATTGAAAAAAAGGTAGAAATTTTAGAGGCTGTAGATAAAGGTGGGAAAAAGGGACAAATCGCAAAGGATTTCAAAATTCCAGCATCGACTTTATCGACGATTTTGAAAGACAGAAAAAAGATTGAGAAACTTTACGAGCAGGAAAAAGGAGCCGCAAAGAAGATTAGGAAGGCTGCATATCCCGATTTAGAAGAATGCCTAATAAATTGGTTTAAACAGTGCAGAGATCGTAATGTCCCTCTTGGAGGTAATGTGTTGAAAGAAAAGGCCGAACATTTTGCAGAAAAACTGGGACACAAGGATTTTAAATGCAGTAATGGATGGTTGGAGAACTTTAAAAAACGCCACAACATTGTTTTTCGAAAATTGTGCGGCGAGAGCCAATCAGTGAGCGATGAACTTTGTTCGGAATGGATTAAAAAACTTCATGCTCTTTTGAAAGATTATTCCCCGGACAACATTTACAATGCCGATGAGACAGGGCTTTTCTTTAAAGCACTACCGGACAAAACTGCAGTTTTCAAAGGAGAAGCGTGTCACGGAGGAAAGCAGAGTAAAGAGCGAGTAACATTACTGTTAGCTGCCAACATGAGTGGGACCGAGAAGTTAACCCCCTTGATGATTGGAAAATCCAGAAACCCAAGATGCTTTAAAGGAATGAAGTCCTTTCCTCTTCATTACAAAGCGAATAAAAAGGCTTGGATGACAAGCAAATATTTTTCAGACTGGCTGAAGCAAATAAATAAGAATATGTGCAAAAAGAAGAAGAAAATCTTACTTTTCATCGACAACTGCAAAGCTCACGGCATTATCCCAGAATTGAAAGCGGTGAAAGTAGTTTTCCTCCCACCAAACACCACTTCAAAGCTACAACCTCTCGATCAAGGGATAATCAGAAGTTTCAAAGTTGGATACAGGAAGGAGGTAGTGAAGAAGATCGTAGATGCCATCGATAGGAAAGAGGAAATTACGCCATTAAACATTCTTGATTGCATGAGGATGGCTGACCGTGCTTGGAGGGACGTCACTCAAAAGACTATCATAAACTGTTTTAGAAAAGCTGGCTTTGTGAAAGAAGCAGAAAATGAAATTGAATGGGACGAAGAACAAGAAAGCAGCGCTGAACCCGAAAGTGAAATGCAGTGCGAAGAATGGGAGAAATTTTCAAAATAACTCAATCTTTCCGAAAACATAACTTTCGAAGATTTCACTGAATTAGACGCTGACGTCGAAGTCTGTGGACCGATGATGAAATCATTTCTCAATCGATTTCTTATCCAGCGTCTGATGATGAGGAAGAAATGAATGTTCCAAAATCATCACCTATCGTTACTGCGTCCCAAGCTAAAGATGCTGCCCACATACTACGACACTTCATGGAATGCTCGGAAGGCGTGGAAAATGATGACTTTGCCGCTATTTTTCGAATAGAAAAATTGGTTGAAAACCAATTTCAAAAGAGATGTCGCCAAGCCACGATACTGGACTTTAAAAAAAAAAAATTAGCGATGTAAGTTCATTTATGTATTTTCTAATCATTTTCAATTTAATGTAATTATTTTCTACTAGTAAATTAAAATTATCATCAGGTGATTAGACATATTGTCGACTATCATTACATATTTTTACTTATTCTCATCTATCATTACTCTAATTTTTATAATATTATTCTGTATCTTGTGTTTTTACGTGTTTTTTTATGTTTTAGCTATGACCTTGTTATCTCGAAAACTCGCTATCTCGAATTTGTTTTAGAGTCCCTTCGACTTCGAGATATCGAGAGTATACTGTATCTGAAAAATAATAACATACAAATGTTTACTATTTCAATTCTTTAAGTTTGAATTGAATCCATAATTACTTTAGATTGAAGAGTTTGGAAAATGTATACTGGGATGTGGCAATGCTTTACAAAACTGATAGCTTATTTCTCAACCTGAATTGTTCATAAAACACCCTAAGTATTTTTTAAGATGCTGTAAAATACATAAAGGAATAAGAATTTAAGTAGTAATTTTTCGTTCCTAGTAATAATGGCACAATGCTAGTTACACATATGGAATTCCGAGATAATCTTATAGCTATTTCACAAACATTTGATGCGAAGCTCTTAGTCTCTTATGGCATGACAAATTTTTCTAAAGCCAATAATTGGTGAGATTATTTTGGAATCAATATTTTCAGCTGAATGTTACCATATTTATTACTTCATTTACTGTTGCTTTTTAAGAAACCGGTAATTAATTAGGGGTGAGGGGAAGCCATCAGGTGACAAAATACTAGTTCCAGAAAGAAGCAGATAAACGTTCAACTGCTAAATGTCAAAAAGGGGGAAGAGAAATAAGGGAAAACTCACATTGGTCTTCCGAATTCATCTTTAGGTTTTTCCATCTCAACACCATCATTTTCAACCAATAACTTTCTAAATAATGCCACTTTTGATTCTATTTCATCTTCTGGATACCTATTTACAATAAACAAAATAAATAAAATAATAAATAAATAAATTATTGATGCACAAGACAATATAGAAAAAATTACTTATAATCTTTAAATATATTTTACAAAATAGATGCATCTGCTTCTGCTACATATTTATATTTTAAAAATTATGTGTCCAACTTGCGGGCTGCATAAAATGAACTCGGATGGGCCGCATGTGGCCCATGCAGTGAGTACCACTGGCCTATATTTGCAGAACTGATTCATTCATAAGTTGTCCATTCCTAAATGGGGTTAAGGGTGGAATTTTTTGAGCAACAGATACAGACTGAGATTCATGTTGTGATTAACCCTTTCAGAGGCAAGTAAATTGTACTTCGGTAATGTTGATACATCACCAGAATTTTTTTAAAATTTTACTTGAAATTAAGGAAATGTCATTTTATAGAAAATATTTTACCAAAGTTTATTCAAAAATTCTGATATAAATCTCGATTAAAATTAAGTGGTATGAAACATACCCTACTACCCTTCAAGAGGTTAAAGATTTACTCATATAAGCAGGTGTGATATCTTTAGTAACTATGCTAGTAAGCACTGCTAAACTCTGATACTTTTCTAAGACCCTTAATTTTGTCAATTGGATACAGAGAAAGACCCTAAATTTTGTCAATTAGATACCGGAAAAGACCCTTAATTTTGTCAATTGGATACTGGGAAAGACCCTTAATTTTGTCAATTGGATATCAGGAAAAACCCTTAACAATTTTTTACAGTTTAACAGTTTTACAATTTCAATGAAATAAAACGAAACATGAATATTGACTTTCATGTTGTGGATGAAAAAATATTGAACACTATATAGAGGTCTGAACTGGATGAGATTTTCAAATCTGGGCCCAGCCAAACAAAATCTATCTTGGCCCAACCAGACCCAGTGTAAAAACAAAAAGTTTGGCTCAAGCCCAGACTATTTCTTTTTTTTAAATTTGGCTTGGCCCTTCTCTGGTGAAATCAGGCCTGACGGGATTCGTTAAGAAAAGAAAAAAAATTTCTTAATCTACATTATTTTATAATTAAAGGTCTTTAAAAAAATTCACACATAGCTATTTACTCAAAAATACAACATTTTACAGTTTATGTGCCAGCAAGCCATGAAATATGAAATAATATTGATTGCTTAAAGACAAACACATTCAAATGAAGACTCATTAGAAAATGTAATGTAGTTTAGAGATTTGCATGAATTCGGACCTGGCCAGAGCACATATTTTTTTTTTTTTCCCCAACCGTGTTTTGCCACCTCGTAATCTGATTGGCCAAAGCTTTTGGCATCAAAGTGACATATTTTGGCAGGAATCGTGCTTGGCAAAAACCATCAGAAGCTTGTGTTTCAACGGCAAAAGTGATTTATATGCTTTTGTTACTTGCTTACTAAAAGAATTAGTAAAACTAGAATATCATGAAAATTAATAGAAATATATTAAATTAGTTTTCTGTTTGAATAATTTTTATCCAATCAATTGATTATAAATATTAACCTGTATTATTTGATCTTTTAATGTATAAATACTTTCCTCCTTCCAAAAAAACAAAAACAAAAACAAAATATAATCTCCATTATCTAATGCGGGGGGGGGGGGACTTCAAAGTTTCGATAGATTTCTGCTATTTTTTAAAAAATCATCTAAATAAGGGGGTGGGGTTTATTTATATATTATATAAAATAACATATAAGACAAAAGATGTAAAAAATATATTATGTATATAGATTTTGAGTGCTGGCAAAGCAAAAGATGGAGAAATGTAAATTTCAGGTGGGAGTGGGGATTAAGACGATTGATTAGTCACTGCGGCTTAGATGCTTTACACTCACGCTAAAAAAAAATAAAATAATAATCGGTTAAAAAAAAGAAAAAAGTCGCCAAATTTAGGGGATTTTTTCCTTTAATGGCAACCTAGCCATTGTATTAAGTTATTCGTTTGGCGCAGTCTTGGAAATCGCGCCAACCAAACAGTCGCCAATCTTTTGTTTACATTTTAGCGTGAGTGTAACACATCTGTTCCGTCACTGCAACTATAAAATGACAAGTAAAGCAAAAAAAAAATAATAATAATAATAATAATAATAATAATAATAATAATAACTAAATATAAATGTAATAATTTTTTGTAATTAAATATATTTTTTATTTAACAATATTTTTGCATAATTTTAAATTTAATAATCTTAAACAATTTAAAAATTTTAATATTTTTAATGATTTAATAACTAATTTAACTCTTTGCTCTAAGATTATTTGTTGGGAGAGGAGACAGTCGAATTTTCAGAGGGGATAATGTAGAAAATTGATTATTTATTTATTTATTATTACAATAAAATAACAAATGGGACAAAATATTTTTTTTTTAAAAGATTAGAAAAAAACAGGATGAGTTATAAGATATCCAAATTTTAATGGAAAATACTGTGTTCAATTAGAACAAAATATTAAAATATTTTTAGCATTGGCATCATACAGTTAGAATCGTAAGTCAAATAATTGATGTTTCTCGTAAAAGAAAATCAAAAGTGATACGAGGTTCATTTTCAAAATGAGCCTATTAATTTCCTTAACATATTTAGAATAGCCATTCAAAAGTACAGTACAGCATAATAGTTCAGACTACATGCATAATAGTTATATATGCATACAATATAGATACACATAAAAAAAATAATAATAAGATTACTACTACTTAAAAATTGAACTTTGTTTTATATGTGCGAAGAGTGTGGTAGGGGGAGGAACAAAAAATTTGGAGCAGAAATTTCACAGAGGAATTTAGATGATCAATTATTAATACACCAAATATTGCTGAATTAAAAAAACAATATTTGTTTTCAGGATTATAAACTTTGTGTGTGTGATGGGACAGGAGAGGAAAGAGGAAGAAAGGGAAATTTAGATGCTGGATTATTTATTTATTATTGCAGCAAAGTAAAAAATCGTAGAAGAGTTTTTTCAAATTTTACAGTGTGATAATACTTTCCATATCAGCAGATTTTTGCTTTTTCTGAAGATTTCATCTAAATTTATCATTCTATGAAATTTCTACTTCCCCACCCTTTACTCCACCTGCGCGCAAAATTTAAAATCTACACAGGTATTTTTTTTTTTCCTTACACGTTGTTTGTCGTTTTATAGTAATAATACTTCAATAATACACTTTCGGCAATTCCCCACTCGCTAAAAATTTTATTTCCTCTTCTCACAGCACTTAATCATTAGAGCATAAAGAGTTACATGTTAAAAATTATTAAATTTAAAATCATTAAAAAAGGTTAAAATGTATAATTTATTTAAACAATTATAAATTTTAATTACAATTTTATTTAAGGATAAAATTTATTTTAATTTTTTATTAAAATTAAAAAATATTAACAATATATATGGTTAAATTAATAAATATTCGAAAAATATTAAATTTAAAATTACTGAAAAATAATAAATTTATAAAAATTATTTGGAAAATTTTCTCCTTTTTTGTTATAGATAAGCCGCTATATAAGTTATCAATCATATAAATCTCTTTCCCCTGAAATTTACACTTTCCCACCTTTTGCTCCACTAACATATGAAGTTTAAAATCATATATGTATTTTTAAAATTTTTTGTCATATTTTTTAGAAAAATCTCTTTTTCTACCTATTTTTTTTAAGGTTTTCACCAAGTATGATTCCCGCCAAGAATTGTCACTTTGATGCCGAAATCTCTGACCAATCAGATTATGACATTCGGTATGGATGGCAAAACTCGGTTGGGAAAAAAATATATGCAGCCCGAGCCTTACACCCAGCCTTGACCAACAAAATAAAGACAATTTTTTAACGGGCCAGACCAATAAAAAAATTAAATGGGTTGACCGACTTGCTTTAAGAAATTTAAAAGGGCCGGACAAAATATGAAAACCTTCAATGGACTTGTCTGGGATGATAATGAGTATAAATGTGCAGCACGAGCCAATCGTATTTTGACTATATAACAAAGAAGTTTTGCATATATTTTAAAATTAATAATTGTTTTATTCTCCAAATAAGGTATTGAAACTCAGAATGTGTATGTTACAAGAAGGCACAGAATACACAAGTAAATAGAGTATTTATACAACTTAAAAGTCAGCAATATCTAAAAAATAATAAAGATCACATACCCTTGCTCTTCCATCAATTCTCTCATTTCAAAACATTTCAACTCAATTATTCGTTTTTTCTCATGAGCCAAAATTCCTTCATTGGGCTTCTTGTTTGCCAATGCATCTAATTTCTTAATATCTTCTTCTGTTCTATAGTTCACTTTTTCACGAACTTTTGGAACAAAAGACATATTGCGCTGTACATAACCATTAGTTCCACTACCCCGAGGGGTCTGTAGTCCGATCCCATTATACATTATGGAATCTCTTTGAAACTGGAAGAAAAATTCAAATTAAATTTCAATTCACAATAACATTAACATAATATAAAAAATACGTTTTGAGGTATTTTATTTTAATTAAAACTCTAAAATTAACCACTATCTAGTTAGAAAAATAATTTGTTTTCTTTACTTTTTCAAAATAAAAAAGAAGTTTGATAGCTATAAAAGTTATAACAGCAGGAAAATTAAACCATAATGCAGAAAATAGTTTAACAAATATAAAATGTTTCTTCAAATTTGTATTTATTAAGTTATTTATTATTATATATGCAAATGCTTCTATATTTAATGAATAATTTAAAAGATTGGGCATCCATTTTTTGCTACTTCTTCAAAGTGTCAAAAAGAGAAAAAAAGAAGAAAAAAATCAAAATCAAATAGTTTTTAAGATTTTAAACTTTGTGTGCTTGGGAATAGGCAAAGTGGATATTTCAGAGAGGGGGCTGGAGATTTAGATGATTGATTATTTATTTGTTGTTATCACAAAACAAGAATCAAGACAAACCATTTTCAAAAGAATGAATGAGTTAAGATTTTAAAACTTGTTGCTGTGGGCAGGAAGCAAATGAGAAAAGGAGGGCTTTTTAGAATGGATAGAGAGGGAATTAAGATGTTTTATTGTTTATTTATTGTTACTTCAAGGTAACCAATAGGGCATAAAAGCTAACATTAAATAGTTTTAAAAGACCAGCCATCATGTTACGCTAGAAATATTTAACATAGTCTTCTTTATATAATGCATAGCTCAAATTACACATTAAATATTAATTATCTTTGAATTTTCTTCTTTTTCCCCTGGGACAGCATATGTAAGCGAATTTTGAAAATGGCCCTTTAATTGATCAAGATATATTTTTTAATAATCATCATACTTACAATGGATACAATAATTAATTTGCGCTATTATACAGGTGAAAAAGTCAGTATGGTTCATATTAGACTTTATTTCGCTATCAGATTCCAAACTGCGGGAATTAATAGCAAATACAAAATGTTTAATTAGTTTCCAAATTATCTGCACAATTACGAGTAAAAATACTTAAAAATTCACACAAATGTTATGCATCAATAATGTTTAAAGTAAAATATTATGAGACAGGTACAAAAAAATAAATAAATAAATAAATAAAAAATAAAAATAATAAAAAATCCTCAATATAAACAGATGAGACGATTTCATCCAAAGTGTTATGCTTAGAGAAAAAACATTCAGCAGTATTTAGAAAATCGTTACGTGCGGTAACGATTGATTTACATTATCTGAACAAAATGCACAAATCTGAATTTTCAATTTAATAACTAGATTATTTTCCTTACTTCAATAAAATATATTAGATCACACTTACTTTAAATTACACAGGTAATTTAATGTTTATAAAAACAATACGCATCACAAACAACACAAAATAATGGCTGTCTGCATTTAGAGTTTATTGTGTTGCCAATTCTGTATCACAAAAGATAATTTGTGGAAAAGGGAGATAAGGCAGGGGAATGCAATGAAAAATTATATTTTACAATGAAAAGTAATTTTTAATAGCTGTGTACTGTTTTTAGTTGTTAAATGTGTAAAAGTTTCTTTATGTTTTAAAATATTCTTCCAAAAGATCTTATGATAATTTTTAAGATAAAAGTTGGCAGCATAATGCAATATTATGTAAACATAAACAAGGAAAGGTTTTTCAGTTCATTCTTTCATGAAATTTCCGATAAATGTGAGTTTATTGAATTTGATATTTTCTTTATATTGACATCAGCTATACTTAACATGAAACATCATTCAGATTTTCTAACATTAAAATGTCGTTTCTTATTTCTATTACATAAATGATATAAACGTATATAGAACTTTCTTCGTGTTCATGTGTTAATACACTTTTATGTTCCTTTTGTTGTTAACATTTTATTCAATGTTTTTTACATTTCTAGAAAATATACATATGCTTGTTGGGGAAATTTTCATAAGTGAGGATGTTGCCAATTAGTAGGATATTGTATTGAACGTGGCTTGTCGCAAATTTAATTGGTACTTTTCGGTTAGCCGGGCGTCAGGCATATATACAGTGTCTCACATAAGTGATGGGACACTTGTGCTTTACAAAAGGAAACTAATCAAATAAATTAAAAAAACATGTACACATTTTTTTGTGGGTGTGTTTCATACTTAAATTTAGTAAAGATTATTACATGACATACATTTTGTCAAAATATTAAAATATTAATTTAATAAAAATACAAATGTTTAGAACGGAGCAAAAAATAGCTCACATAAGTGATGGGACACCATTATATATGCAACAAAAATCGCCTGAAATAAGCAATAAAAATATTTTTTGGGGTTTTATTTTTACTTAAAAGCAATTGGCAATAATTGATAAAATCGTCTGCAGTATTTCTCTCCAGTTTGTTTTGGAATTTTTGTGTTTTTTAGCTCTGTGTAGCCATGAATGCTAAACGAAAAGAAACTTCGCCTGAAATTCGAAAATTAGTTATTCATTTGCATATTGAACGTGGAAAATCTATTAGAAAAACTGCTGAAACAGTTAACTTGAGTCGTTCAACAGTTTTCAATATCATTAAACGATATAAAAAGAATCATATGATTCAAGATAAAAGAAGACCTGGCCGACCATCAAAGCTATCCAATGGAATAAAGCGAATTATCGTTCGAAATATTAAAAAAAATCCAAGAATTAGTGCTTCAAAAGTTGCTGCTGATTTACAAGCATTATATGGAATAATTGTTAATCCTGAGACTATTAGAAGGGTAATTCGATCTGCTGGATATCACGGTAGAGTAGCCAGGAAAAAATTCTTCGTAAGTGAAAAGAATAGAAAACTCAGACTAGCTTTCGCAAAATCCAACATAAATAAGAATTCTGATTACTGGAATAAAGTTATATTTGCTGATGAGAGTAAATTTAATATATTTGGTTCTGACGGTAGAATCTTGGTGTGGAGAAAACCCAGGGAAGAATTTCGCAAACAGAACTTGGTACCAACAGTAAAACATGGTGGAGGAGGAGTTATGGTATGGGGGTGTATGTCGTCCGCTGGAGTTGGTAATCTTGTTTTTATTGACAGTATAATGGATCAGTACAAGTATATTGATATTTTAAAGCAAAATTTGAAATCTTCAGCACGAAAATTGAACCTTCATAACGATTTTAAATTCTACCAGGACAATGACCCCAAGCACACTGCTCTGAACGTTAGACTCTGGCTGCTATATAACTGTCCTGAAATAATAAAAACACCACCACAATCTCCAGACTTAAATCCCATAGAGAATATTTGGCAAGAATTGGAATCAAGAATTCGCAAACACACCATTTCTTCAAAACAACAACTAAAATCGGTGCTTCAAGAAGAATGGGGTAAAATCACTCCAGAAATCACAAAAAAATTAGTCGAATCCGTCCCAAAAAGATTAAATCATGTTTTAAAAGTAAAAGGAAATCCAACAAAATATTAAAACCTTTTAAAAAGTAAAATTTTTGGATAAATATTTGATGGAAAAGTAAGTGTCCCATCACTTATGTGAGCCATTTTTTGCTCCGTTCTGAACAATTGTATTTTTACTAAATTAATATTTTAATATTTTGACAAAATGTATGTTATGTAATAATTGTTACTAACTCTAAATATGAAACACACCCAAAAAATTTTTGCACATGTTTGTTTATTTATTTTATTGCAGTTTCTTTTTATAAAGCACAAGTGTCCCATCACTTTTGTGAGACACTGTATAAATTTCACTGGCGACCGGCTAACTGAAAAGTACCATTTAATTTTATTGTTATAACCCGGTTTGTTTTTCAGACGATTATATAATAAAGATAATGTGTTTTCTCTGTAAGCTGGATGTTTTTCAGGCTTATTGTACAGTGTACGCTTCGCTTAAACCTTTCTTGTATGATGATTTCGGTACTTCTCCATTATACCGTCGACCACTTTTCATAACAAAAAACTATCGCCAAACTATAAGATTTAACGCCAAAAATACAGTCCCATTCACTTGACGACAGAAGCATTTTACGCATTTGTTATATTGTCGAGGGGTTTTTAATTCGACATATACCTGTATTTTTCATTATGTTTTACTAATTAGTTAGTTATTTTTTAATTAAAATAACAATTGCGTCCTTAAACGGCGGTGCCATGATATTGAAAGCTAAA
Organism: Maratus michaelseni; assembly: GCA_963931845.1. Taxonomy (NCBI): domain Eukaryota; kingdom Metazoa; phylum Arthropoda; class Arachnida; order Araneae; family Salticidae; genus Maratus; species Maratus michaelseni. Next base: position 216,903,862 of record OZ007594.1, read on the forward strand.
AAGCATTGGAAAAATTGGCTAAGATGCTTTACACTCATGCAGAAAAAAAATAATCAGTTAAAAAAAGTAAAAAAGTCGCCAAATTTAGGGGATTTTTTCCTTTAATGGCAACCTAGCCATTGTATTAAGTTATTTGTTTGGCACAGTCTTGAAAATCGTGCCAATCAAAAAGTCGCCAAACTTTTGTTTACATGTTTGCATGAGTGTAAAGCATCAGTTCCGGAAAATGTTGCGATGCATATTTACGTGCAACAGATCAGTTTCAACTAACAATACAAACATTTATTCACCAGCTGAGAGGGATAATTAAGAAAAATAATGTAAATAAATATCCAAGATATTTTTTTTTCTGTTTATATTAATATATATATAAATCTATATATATATAGTTTAAACTTACTGATATTTGACACACTGGTGAGTGGGGCTGTTCTGAATTTCTTGTATTTTTTTATTTTGATAATGGCAAAATTCTTCCATTTGTTTATTGGCGTTACAGTTCAGTGATAGTTTTTTTTTTTTTTTTTTTTTTTTTTTTTTGTAAAAAGTGGTCAACGGGATAATGGAGAAATACCATGATTTCTTCCGTTTTTTTAAAAAAACATGTCAATAATTTTTATCAGTTTTTTTTTTTTGTTTTGTTATTTGTTTGAAAAATTTAACTGATTCATCTGTCTGTGCATGCTCTAATTTCCGTAAATATGCAAGATTACCACGTAATTGATATGTGCTATTCAGGTTAAATGTCATGTTTCCTATTGACAGGGGGGGAGGGGGAGAATTTTCAGAAAATCGTACCAGCCATTGTACAGTTGAAAATTATTATGACAAAATTTCAAGACTGCAAAAATAATTCATTACTACCACAATGCATTTTCATATTTTTATTTCATTTATTTCTTAAATAAAATTAAGAAATATATAGGGGAGACCGGTACACACTGGACCTATGGACACAGTTGACCACCCCCTAATATTTTTTTTATTTTTTTTTAAGCTTCTCTTCTATCCTAATAGACAACAGCACTGCAATGATTATTTATAGCCTTCAGAAAATATGTTTAGCTCAGATTGAACTATTTTATCCTGCTTTGTTGTTTTGAGCTTCTAAAAGTAAAATCTTTCATCATCATATTTTTATTTTTTTAGTAATTAAAGGTTGTAGATAAATAAAATAAAACAGCTTTTTTGCAAAGCTAAGATACTTGTTTTTATTTTACTTTAAAGTTAATATGTTTAAAAGAAAGCTATAAACGATATTAATAAGATTATTTATTGAACTTCAACATGGGGTACAGTGGACCACCCACTCCTGGGGCACAGTGGTCCACAATCCACTCTGTTCCTGTAATGCAGAATGTTCAAAATATTTAATAATTGTTTATTTTCTATAAAGAAAGATTGTTTTAAAGTAGATATAACTGTAAAATAAAGTAAAGTAAACAAATAAAAATAACAATTTATTTAACATAGTAAGAAATATTTTGTTTTATATTTACTGCCTTTGATAAATATAATTGTAGTCTAATTGTTGATGATTCTATTCAAGTAAGATTCATGAGACGCAAATTGAATGGAAATCAGTTTATTTCTCCCGAAACTGTAGATGAATCTGCTGTTGATGTCAATGATTTCATAATGTTGCTCTAAGACCTAAAATTATTTCTTGAAAATTCCAGACTCAATCTTACTCATAAGTACTTTGGAATTTCATTTGCAAATTTTAATGTGCGGTGATTTTTTTGTACTTAAGTAATAACTTCAACTAAATTGCAATTGTTCCTGTATTAATCTGTTATTATTTTCAAAACATAATTAATTTTTTGTTTTTGTTTCAAAATTTATATTACTATGTTATTTTGCGGGTGAAAGGGCAACAAAAAAAAATTAGATTAATGAAAAATAGATTTATATTGTATTTTAGGTAATACCTAATAGTGGTCCACTTTACAAGTGCATGTAATTTTTTTTTTGAAAAATGTATTGAAAACTGTGTTGTGAGAAAATTATGATGAATGTAAGAAGGTTTAAGGAATATTCAAAAATATTTTCATACAGATCGGTCAGTCTGTTAAAGAGAAAAAAAATGTTAACTGAAAATGTGGTCCACTGTGTACCAGTCTCCCCTACAACAGAAGAAATTTTAGTATAGAATGTAATTTGGTGCAAGTGAGAAAGCTGCAAAATATGACTAACAAATAAATATATAAAAAAGATTGTGGCATATTTTCTATAAGCCTGTAGTTTTTAAAAGACTGTTAAATTTCACTTTCCCTGTCAAAAAATCCAATCAGCAGTGGTGAGTAGAATGATGTAATTCCTCACTCCTTCCTATTGAAAACGGAATGTGTTGCATTTATAGCTAATTTTCAAACTTCAGCTTGAATATTCAGTGAATTTTGACTTACCTTTTCTGCATCAATTGCTCAACCAATATGGTATGACTCATCTTCATCTTGTACACTAGCAAGGGGACCGCCAAACATGATGCGCACAGAATTTGATGATTTTAAAGTATATTGTAGGGGTCATACCCCTAACTATTCAGGTCAAAGGTTTCCTTCAAATGGGCTTTAGTTTTCGAGAAATTTCGGGTTAAAGTTCAGCATGCATTTCAAATACCCATTAGTTCGCAAATTTGAACAAGGTCTCTGTGGTGCAGAGCTAGCCCTCGGGATTTGAGAGCCGGAGATGAGGGCTCTGTCCTCTCTTGAGACTTTTACCTTTTTTTAATAAATTTTATATATTTGTTGCGTTATAAGTTTTCTGCAGAATTATGAATTCTGCATTTTTGAACTTTTTGATATTTTCTTAATAAATTCCATTTACATTTTTGAATTTTTCGTGAAAATTTATAGTTTTTGCACAATTTTTATTCTAATATTTCTGTTGACGAAAATCCAAACTAATTTATATCTTGATATCTCGTCTTTTTAAAATGATTATTGTTTACATTTATGTATATTTACTTATTTATTTATCGTATTTATGAAATAATGCTTTTTTGTGTTGTTGTTGCATTTTCTATTTTAAAAAATTTAAATGATTAAGAAAAAATTAACAAAATAATATAATATCCTTTTAATACTTGATTTGTTCAAAATATATTGAAATATGTTAACTGCTAAAATACTAAAATAGTTATCATCACCGACATCGACATTTTTAGTTTATTAAATAAGGAACTAATTGTGTGATACATATCGCAAAAATATTCTAAACAAATGTCGCATTAAAAATCGCCTTTAAATATATTCTTTACGTAAATTGTTTTAACAATATTGGAAGAATGTATATATTAGCATATTATATATTCTTAATACTTAAATTGTGATAAATATATTAAAAAATGAATTAATTTGAAAAAGAAATTATTTCAAACGTAGTAATTGTCTGCAAAGGAAGCTAAACGAAATGGATAAAAAGAAAGTTTTATCTATTCTGATATTACCGTAAAAGTCATTCCAGACGATTTTTTTTTCAAATATTTTTTATATGTATTGTAATTTACAAATGATTTTTCATTTCTAGTTGAATTTTTCTGTATGGTGGACTTGTTAGAATGAAAAAAAAAAATAATAATTGTAATACATTATTTTTTATTTGTGCAAATCAAAAATGATGTTGAGTTTGAACTTTACAGTTAAATATATTTAAATAACATAAAAAAATATATATATAACTGGCTAAAACTGGATATAAGCGTTATTGCTTTAATATTTTATTACTCCTTTCACGATATGTTGTTGGAATTACCTAATTATACATACCTTTAGAAGATTTGAGATAAAAAATATTTTGTATAAATTAAAAAATATGTATAAATTTTCATTTAAAATTTCATAAAGTTCAAAAAAATATTATTTTAGAAGGGTTATTAAAATATAAAGGGTGAATAATAATTAAAAAAATAAACAAATTCTAGACATAAATTAGTTGTAATTTTGTCAATAGAAATAATAATTTCAAAACTACACAAAAAAAAATAAATAAATTGTAAATTTTCACGAAAAATTCAAAAATGTAAATGGAATATTAAGGAAAATATCAAAAAGTTCAAAGAAGCAGAGTTCATAATTCTGCATAAAACTTGTAACGCGTCAAATATATAAAATTTATTAAAACAGGTAAAAAGTCACATGAGAGGACAGAACCTCATCTCCAGCTCTCAAATCGCGAGTGCTAGCTCTGCACCACGGAGACCTTGTTCAAATTTGCGAACTAATGGGTATTTGAAATGTATGCTGAACTTTAACCCGAAATTTCTCGAAAACTAAAGCCCATTTGAAGGAAGTCTTTGATCTAAATAGTTAGGGGTATGATCCCTACAACATACTTTAAAAACATTAAAATCTGTGCGCATCATGTTTGGCGGTCCCCTTGTAAGTACAGTGAACAATTCATCAGTACATGATGCAAGTTCTTGTAATCTCGTGCATCTAAAGAAAACTTTGCTAAAAATGTTTGGTACATTTATGTTAGCCAGGCACCAGTGATATATATATACATATATACACACATATTTATACATTACATATGCATATATATATGTTATATAAAAATTTATTTCCTTCGTATCCTTCCATTTTATTCGCATTAATATTTTAAAATTAATCTAACTTCTGACATCATCAGCATTTCCTTAATTCTTAATAATATCTATTCCTATTTAAAGTCCTTTTAAAAGTAAATATCCGTATATTAATAAATTATCTTATTCTAAATCTTAATCTAAAATTTTAAGTACATTCGTAGCTTTTATCAGCTCCCCAATCTATAAAATTCTGAGACGCGTTCTCATTTCGAATGTTTTTTAAAAGCCATTTTCTTTTTATTATTATTATTATGCTAAATTTTTCGCGTGCTGATGTAGTTTCACTCCAAAATTAATCCGCTACCAGGTTCGGAATTCTTTACCGTCTTAGCTCCTCCTTCGCACCTCATTTGCTGGGCTGGAGCTAGCCTCTCACTCATTGGTTTGTACGCTCGTGACGTAAATTACTGTATGTCTCTGCTGAAGGAACAAAACCAGGTCGCATTAGTCGGAGCACTAGATTTTTGACGTTTTTGGAAATCTAAACAAATATGTGTCTGGTGTTTTTATATCCGTAGAATATTCAACTGGCCCAGTAACATCTTAATTCAATGAAGTGAAGCAACGTTAGCCCGAGGGCTATAAGTTTTAGACCTTTGGGAATTGTTTCTGTGTTGTTCGTCTTCTAATAAAATTATTTGTCTGGAGATTGGCTGGATTTATTGGAAAACTTTGGTGGACTCATTTCATTGCCTTCTACTTCGCCATACCCGCTAATATCGACTGCAACTTTCTATATCGTTGAAGGACTGCCATTTTTTTTTTCATCGAATATTATTCATGGTAATATTTCAACCTCGTCAAAATGCTACAAAAAGCCCGTTAGGATTCTGTAGGGTTAGATAACACCTCCCCCACAATATCTTGAGCCACACTGCTTACCATTTAATTAAAATAACTATGTGCATGATGGAGGCTAAAATAATTGCAACATTTTCTGAAGGAAACAAAAAGGGTTTATTAAAACTGTAGGTTATAGGTAGCAAACACATCTTTTAGAAGATACATCATCACAGGCACATAATAAGTCAAATTCTCAATAATTTCTGAAGTCCAAACATAGTTCATTTATACTGCATATATTAACTGAATATTTTATACACTAAAAAAAACAAGTAGTCACCTGCTACTAAATGAAACACCACCAGAAATAAGGCCTATTTGCAAAAGCTACTCACATGTTGAACTGACTTGTCAAACTACAAACTTCCCAAATATATACTTCAAACACAATACAAAATCTGCATTTTAATGTTGCCAAATTAGTAAATATAACTTTCAATAAGTGATAGACACACCCACTAGAACAAAATGACATCACTGTGTCAGAATGACATAAGAAGAAACAACAAATCAGAAAAAGGTTAACTAAAAAGTAACAGAAAGTTAACTTCACTACCAACCACCCAACCATATGCTGAAAAAGGTAAACAAGCATGCACACTTGCTGTAAGTACCAGACTATTGAATTTAAACATTAAAAATGATTAACTAAATAAGATGCTTAGAAAATAAATTGAACTAAACATAGAAGCAAGCTTTTATATGGTGGTGGTTATTAAATAAAATGAGGAGCTGGGAAAACACAAAAATATAACTTTAAGCCTACAAATGCCCCCTTTTTTCCAGGTCCTCTGCCTAGCCAAACAACCATTTTCTAAAATAGAAAAATTTCTCACTTGACAATGCTTTTGTCATTACATCAGCAACATTACACTTACTAGATACATACTTAAGTTCAAAATTTCCAATATTTTCCTTTACAAAATAACTACGTGTATCAATATATTTGGTTCTTGTATTTTCTATATTGTTTTTAGAAAAACTTATAGTACTTTGATTGTCACAATGAATTGTTGGTTTAGTTAAGTTTAAGTTCAAAAAGGAAAAGTCATCAATTATTCTTGTTAACCAACACAGTTACTTGACTGAGTCTGATAAAGCAACATATTCAGATTCCATACTTGATAAGGCAACACATTTTTGTTTAGAAGAATTCCAAATAACAGGTACTTGGTCTACAAAAATTACCAAACCACTAACTGATTTACGATCAACTAAATCTGAAGCCCATGTAGCATCAGTATAGACATTAATATTACAATTTGAAATTCTAGATAGATTTAAACTCAGTTCTTTTGTATCAATAACATATTGCAAAACCTGACACAAATTTTTCCAATGATCCCATGATGGCTTATTAGAAAACTGAGATAAAGCAATAACTGAAAATTGAATATCAGGTCTACTTCTAGAAGCTAAAAACAACAAACAACCTATCAACTGTCTGTAAGGGACATCTATTTGTTCCCCCTCATTCGTTAAGTTTAACACTGTTCCTGGTGTTAACGGCAATTTGCATTTTATTCTAGGAACATTAATAATTTTTGCAATTCTTTCAATATATTTAGTTTGATGCAGTACATAAGACCCCTCACGTTGCTCGAATTCAACTCCTAGAAAATTTCTAATTTCACCTAAAGTTTTTATTTCAAATTTAGACTTTATTAATTCAATTACTTGGTTTAATATTTCCTTATTCTCTGCAAAAATTGCTAAGTCATCAACATAAACTAGAATTACTACTTTTAATTTATAAACATATATGCAGTTGCAATTCAATGCTTTATCAAAACCTAAATCCTTAAAAGTTTTGTCTAATTCATTAAACCATTCGCGGCCAGCCTGGTGGAGTCCATATAATGCCTTGTTAAGTTTCCATACATACTTTTCATCAACTTCCCGGAAACCATCTGGCTGCTCAACATAAATTTGTTCATTTAATTTTGCATATAAGTATGCACCTTTTACGTCAATATGCTGGCTAAACCATCCCTTTAGAACCACAAGTACAATAAAGAAAAATCTAACAAGTGGAAAAGCTATGACAGGTGAAAATGTGTCAAAATAATCGATTCCCTCAACTTATCGGAATCCCTTCGCTACTAACCTAGCTTTAAAACTTTTAATTTTACCTGACACATCCTTTTTCAGTGTATATACCCATTTTGTACCAAGAACTTTACTCTTTTCAGGACGGGTTACAAGGTCATACACTTCCCTATCTTTTAATATTTTAAGTTCAGTACTCATAGCTTTAACCCACTCTTGTTTCTCAGGAAGATTTTGGGACTCACTAAAACTAATTGGAATTTTTATTTCAGCACAATGTGCTTCTGGGTTAGATTCTAAGTCCTCTTCATCAGTTTCTATTACAGGTTTAGAATTAGAGTCACTTTTCAGTTTAACTTCAGGCTGGGAGGGATCCCAATTAGTTTTAAGTGGTTTAAAATCAAATTCCTCAGATTTAAAAAGTAGACCCTTTTTCTTACAATAATCCTTCACATCATTTTTACTTCTTAACCTAATACCAGGTTCTGGATAGTAGTAAACATCTACACGACCTGCAGAACTACCTGACTCTCTAACCTTTTCAATTCTCTTCCAATCTGAAAAAGAAGTATTTTCAACTGGGTCATCTTGCACTTTAAATTTAACCATTCTATTGCTAGAGTCTTTAACTGGTTCTGAAATAAAATCATTTTCAATGATTTTCAAATGTTTAGTTTCCTGCACTTCTTTAGTCCCTTGAAACCATACTCTATAACCTCTCGTGCTCCTGGCGTAGCCAATTAAAATTCCCTTTTTAGATCTTGCCTCTAATTTATTACGATACCTTTTTGGAATATGAACAAAAACAGTACTTCCTATAACTCTTAAGTACTTAACCGAAAAATTTCCACCTTTCCAAACATTCAGAGGGGCTTTCCCATGCAATTTAGTGTGAGGGTATCTATTTTTTAAGTAATTTACAGTACAAACCATTTCAGCCCATAATTCTTTAGGTAAATTTGCCTGAATTAACATAGCTCTAACTCCCTCCATTAAAGTACGGTTGTATCTTTCCGCGATGCCATTCATCTGTGGCGAATACGTATTCGAGTGCTCATGTTTAATCCCCTCATCTTTTAAGAATTTCTCAAACTGATTAGAATCAAATTCTTTACCCCAATCAGAACGAAGTCTTTTAATTACATGACCTGTCTGCTTCTCAACTAAAGCTTTATAATGCTTGAAATAATCAAATGCCTGACTTTTATATTTAAGAATGTATACATGTGCATACCTAGAGAAATCATCAACTAAACTCAAGAAAAACCTAGCCCCACCTAAAGAAGGTTCAGGAGCTGGTCCCCAAATGTCGAGGTGCACTAACTCTAAAATGCCACCTGTCTTAATATCATCTATAACATGATGAGATTCTCTAGTACTTTTTGCTAAATTACAAACTTCACATGACCCCATTTCACCGGATAAATTTTTAAGTCCAGTTACATAATTTGTTTTTGAAAATTTTATCAAGTTTTTAGCATTTAAATGACTGAAACGCCTATGCCATAGCACTAAATCATTAGAACGATTATTTAACTTACTATTTCTAACAACATAAGCACACGATTCATTAGACACACATTTAGCAGTAATACAATAAAATTTAGTTACTAAAGGCACTGTTAAAAATTCAGAATTATCAGGATTAAAAATTATAGCCTTACATTTGTCAAATTTTACTTTAAAATTTTTATCAGTTAATTTTCTAACAGACAGAAGATTTCTCACCATATCAGGAACATAATATACATTTTTTAAAGTAAAAGTTCTTACTACAGTACCACACTGCTTACCACTGCTTACCACACTGCTTACTCGTAAGTCAATGTCCCCTATACCACAAATGTCAGCAATTCCTTTTGCTATAACAGCTTGACTTTCTAATTCTCTGAAATTATAGAAGAGAGATCGATCATAACTGAAGTGATCTGTTGCTGCAGAATCCAAAATAAATTCAAGTTCAGGTCCATCAGACAATAGGGCGGATGCGAAGAAAGCTTGATTAGGCAGTTGGGATTTCCTTGAACTTGATCTGAATCTTGGTCTATACTGATTTAATCTCCTGGTTTGGGATCTATGTCTACAATTCTTGATTAAGTGGCCAACTTGACCACACCGATAGCACTTTCGGGTTTCTTGTTGCACAGTTGAATTCACAGCACTAGGAGGATGGACCTTTGGTATAGTATCAGTCGAAAAATTTCTAGAAGACATTAGAGCTGTATTTTGATTTTTGAATATATTTTGGTCATCGATCTGTTTATTTTGCAAACGGTCATATTCAGCAAGCAAAAATGGTCGAAGACCTTCCACAGTGAATTCATCATCAGCCAATTGATAAAGACGAGATATAAGGGTCTCATAAGATGGCGGTAAACTTTCTAAGATTTGAAAAGCAATTTCATCTTTAGGCACACTCTTTCCTGTTTGCTCTAAATCTCTAACTATTTCCAAAACTTTTCCAATATACTGACTCATAGTATCACTGGCCTCAAACTTTGTATTTATGAACTTTCTCCGAAGGTGAGCAACTCTTGCACGTGACGTAGGTTCATAAGCACTTTTTAATAACTGCCACGCCTCAAAAGATGATTCAGCACTAAAAACTACACTTTTGATCTCTTCAGTCAAGCTTAAACATATGTATGCCAATGCCTTCTTACTTTTCTTCATATACTCCTCAAAATTTTCAATATTTCCTCCATCGGCTTTTGCTTTACCTTTTTCTTTATCAGAAGTATAAATTTCTAAGCCTTGGCTAATTAGCATCATATCCATGCTGAACCTCCATGCCATCCAATTATCATTACCCAATTTAGGGAAAGAGAGAGTCTGCTCAGTTATCTTACTCATTTTATCACAAAATACAGCACCACAAAATAAAAGGTAAAGCAGTAAAGGTAAGCAGAGCGCCCAACCACGCTCTGCTACCACATTGTAGGGTTAGATAACACCTCCCCCACAATATCTTGAGCCACACTGCTTACCATTTAATTAAAATAACTATGTGCATGATGGAGGCTAAAATAATTGCAACATTTTCTGAAGGAAACAAAAAGGGTTTATTAAAACTGTAGGTTATAGGTAGCAAACACATCTTTTAGAAGATACATCATCACAGGCACATAATAAGTCAAACTCTCAATAATTTCTGAAGTCCAAACATAGTTCATTTATACTGCATATATTAACTGAATATTTTATACACTAAAAAAAACAAGTAGTCACCTGCTACTAAATGAAACACCACCAGAAATAAGGCCTATTTGCAAAAGCTACTCACATGTTGAACTGACTTGTCAAACTACAAACTTCCCAAATATATACTTCAAACACAATACAAAATCTGCATTTTAATGTTGCCAAATTAGTAAATATAACTTTCAATAAGTGATAGACACACCCACTAGAACAAAATGACATCACTGTGTCAGAATGACATAAGAAGAAACAACAAATCAGAAAAAGGTTAACTAAAAAGTAACAGAAAGTTAACTTTACTACCAACCACCCAACCATATGCTGAAAAAGGTAAACAAGCATGCACACTTGCTGTAAGTACCAGACTATTGAATTTAAACATTAAAAATGATTAACTAAATAAGATGCTTAGAAAATAAATTGAACTAAACATAGAAGCAAGCTTTTATATGGTGGTGGTTATTAAATAAAATGAGGAGCTGGGAAAACACAAAAATATAACTTTAAGCCTACAGATTCCATGAACTTGCGCTGAGCTATGCCAATGTTCTGATGGACGGATGAGCTGCGAATGTATTGCCGGCTACTGTTGTACATCTTCATAGCGAAGAGTGTGCGTCTAGTTCTCGCGAAGAGTATGTCGATTAGTTGTTCTTCTGATCGTCTGATAAACGGAGAAGCTGTGATATGTTGCTGAATGCGGATGCTGTACATTTTTCATTGTGGTGTGTGCAACTGATTCTCATCAAAATATGCATCGAATTTTTCAAAAATTGTTGGAATAATTTATCCCTGGAAACACCAGATGCAGACCAGTGTGAATGTTCTACAAAACAACATCTCAATAATGACGGAATAATCTAAATAATATTTTCTTTTACAGAAAAAAAAAAAAAAATGAAAAAGTATCATTATACAAAAAAATAAATAAATTGATCGGTCTCAAAAATTTCAAAAAGTAAACAGGCAGACAACTTGTGAACGGAATTACGTAAGTTTGAAAAAAGTTATTATTGTATGTATTATTTATTATTTTATTTATTTTTATGTTATTTAAGTTTCGCTCAGATTTTCTTATTTGTTGTATTATTATTATTATTATTATCATTATTTATTAGAGATGAAGGTATTTACATTTGTTATTTAATTTAAATTTTATTTTACATTTTGTTGTGTTAATTTCCTTTAATTTTTATGTTAATGAGGTACCCCTCTTTTATGTTATTACGATCTGGATTTGTAAAAGTCCCTGGTGATCACAAAATGAGTGAAAACGAAATGAACATCATTCCTTTTGATTTCGAATCTGGAATGAACATTCAATCTTGGTTAAACCATTTTGACAAAGCATGCCTATTCTGAAAAGAAAGATGAAAATTGGAAGATTAAAAATATTTCAAAATATTTGAAAGGAGAGGCTCTGAAGGTCTTTATCAATGAATGTTTAGAATGTAATGCTTTTAACAAAATAACTGATATTCTTACTGAAAAATTTATTACTGTTCATGTTCTTCGATTTTCAGAGTTTGCTTCTATGAAGTTAAATGATCTCAATGATTTGGATAAGTACTTTCGAAAAAAGGTTGAAATAGGTAGACAACTTTGTTTATGTGAAACTATAATAGTACAGGGATTAACAGACGGTCTCAAACCTGAGTACCAGAATTATATGATTAGTAATCCTCCAAAAAATACAATAGACTGGTACCTAATGGCTAAACAGCTAGTAGTAATTCCTACTTCCCAGGTCAACAATAGTAATTCTAGGAGTAATTTTCAGAATTATAGATCATTGCCACAATATGATCAGGCACCTAGACATTGGGTTCGCCCAAGTCGAAATTTTCATATGCCAAATTCCAATTTTCATTCACAGAGCAATTTTAATGCTCCAAATTCTAGATTTATCAATCCTAGGTTGCCTACTACACATTTTCAGAGCAAATACCCAAGTAGACCATGTCGAATGTGTTTAAATAGAGGTATCCAAAATGCTTATCACTGGGAGAGGAATTGTGTATTCAATGTGAGCCCTTTGCAATCTTCTGCACCCCCTCTTAGTCAACCACAACCATCTACTGATAATATATGACAGTTAATTGTATCAGGATATGTAAATAACAGGGAACTACCTTGTGTGATTGACTCTGGCTCAACCATAAGTATTTTACCTTTTAAAATTGTTAAATTGTTAAATGCTAAAGTTATAAATATTCCACCTGTTATTATTGGCCAAGCCAAAGGAACTGTTGTAATAGATAAAGCTTGTAAATTATTGTTTAAATTAGGTAATGTGCAGCAAAATATTAGATTTTTGATATGTAATACAAATTTAGATTATGCTATATTAGGTTTAAAAGAATGCTGTAAGTTTAATTTAATTATTGACTGTGCTACATGTAGAGTATTGCAAGGAGACCTTGTTTTAAATGAATCTAAGAACATATCCAGTGATAAATTAAGATTACTTCATTTTAATGTTAACTGTGATTATCAGAGAGTACAACCCGATGATGGAAATATCATATCTCCTCAATCCTTTGTTCCATCTAATGTTGATAATTCTAAATTAATTGGGGACATAAATTCTATAGAAAATGAAACTTTAAGGGAAAGTATAAGGGATTATGTAGACATTTTTTCTAAAAATAAATTTGATTTTGGGAGAATTAATATTGAACCGCAACGTATTTTACTTAATTCTGACCTACCAATATCTCTGAGGCCGTACAGAACTTCCCCTTTAGAAGAAAAGGAGATTTCGGATCAAATTCATTCACTATTAGATGCTGGTTTAATTAAAGAGAGCAATAGTCCCTATTCTGCCCCTGTTACATTAGTAATGAAAAGAGAAGAAGGTAAGAAAACTAGATTATGTGTTGACTATAGAAAATTAAATGCAATAATGAAAAATGACACCGAACCCCTACCTCGTATTGATGGAATTTTAGATAAACTGAGTAGTGCACAGTATTTTTCAACTTTAGATTTAGCCTCTGGCTACTGGCACATACCCATACATCCATCCGATGCTGAGAAATTGGCTTTTGCTACCAACTTTGGGCTCTTTGAATGGTTAGTTCTGCCCTTCGGGATTAAATTAGGTCCCCTGATATTTAATAGAACCCTTAGAAGAATACTTACTAAATACAAAATAGACTTTGCTTGCCATTATTTTGATGATATCATTATTTTTTCTTCCTCATTAGAAGAACACATGCAACATTTAAACCAAATATTTGAATTATGTAGACGTGAAAACATTAAACTTAAACTATCTAAATGCAATTTTGTTCAAAGTAAAATTAACTTCTTAGGATATACCATCCAGAATGGCACATTAACTCCTGCTAATGCTAATATTGAAGTAATAAAAAAACTAAAACCCCCTTCAAATGTAAAAGAACTTCAGAGATTCTTAGGATCTATCAATGTTTATCACAAGTTTATAGATAAATATGCCGAAATTCGAGTCCCTCTTAACAGATTACTCAGGAAAAATACATTATGGGAATGGAATACAGATTGTCAAAATTCTTTTCAAAAATTAAAAGATGCCTTAATAGCCAAACCTATCTTAAAAATTTATGACCCTAAGTTACCCCTCCATATGTTTGTTGATGCCTCACAGGTGGCAGTAGGTGCAGTCTTAAAACAACCTGATAGTAATAATTTTTTACATCCAATTGCTTATTACTCTAGAGGATTGCGAAGTTATGAGAAAAATTATTTTATTACCGAGTTAGAGTGTCTTGCCATCATTGACACGTTAGACAAATTCTATCATTATTTTCATGGTGTAAATTTTACCATTCATACTGATCATGCATCTCTTGTATGGTTAAAAAATACTAAACATCTGAGAGGCAGGTTATTTAGATGGTCTTTGAAGTTGAGCATGTTTGAATATAATATAGTTTACGAAAAGGGATCCACAAATGTCGAAGCCGACATGTTGTCGAGAAACCCAGTTTCACATTTTATTCAACCACTTACTTTTCTTCTGGACGTTAAAGAAATTATAGAGAGGCAGGAAAAAAATAATGTGTGTGGTAAAAATTATCTAAATGAAAATGGACTTATGATTATTAAAAGGAAAGGATTTCGAAAAATAGTAGTCCCCATGTCTTTAAGGAGAAAAATACTAAATGTTGCTCATGAAAAATTTGGTCATCCTGGTATCCAAAAAATGTTAAATTTAATCTCCCCTAATTATTATTGGCCTGACATGACGCAAGATATAACCAATTTTGTAAAACATTGTGATATTTGTCAAAAGAATAAAAAACCCAGACAGAAAAAATTTGGCTTATTACAAGCTATGCCCACCACAGATCAACCTTTTGAATGTCTTTCTATTGATACTGTGGGAGGATTCAATTATTATAACTCCACCAAAAAATATCTACACATCATCATCGACCATGCAACCAGATATGTTTGGGCATTTCCTTCCAAAAGTGTTACCACAGAAACATACACAAATTGCTTAAAACAAGTCTTCAATATTCAATTCCCTCAACAATTATTCTGTTTCAACAAAATTTTCGATATGCAGGGTCCTCAAAAGGTAGTGATAGGAATGCAGCCTTTACTTCACCTAGATTTAAGAAATTTTTACGGAATCACAATATTAAGCAACGTTTAACCACATCACATCACCCTCAAACGAATGGCAAGTGTGAGAGAGTGAATCAATCAATAGTTACAAGATTAAAGTGTAAAGTTAATTCTACTACCTCCAAAATTCCTTGGACCAAACTTCTGATTGAAGTAGTTAATGAATACAATAATACACCCCATTCCATAACCAAATTCCCTCCTGCTTATTTACTTTTTGGCAAATTACCCTATGATTCCCCTCTTAAGCAAAATTATTACCCTCCTGTCCAGGAAGCCCTCAACATTGCTAAAAAACGCACGGATGAATATTACTGGAAAAGTAAAAAATATTATGATAGAAATTATGTGGAGCCAAAATTTGAGATAGGAGATCTTGTTATCTATGAAGAATTCCATTATCCCAATACCAGAAAGCTCTCACAAGTTTTTAGTGGTCCCTATCAAATCCTTAAAAAATTATCTGATGTTAATGTTGAAATTAATAGACAGACTCAAAATAAATTTACTGAAATAGTCCATGTATCAAAATTACGCCCTTATTACCCTCCTGACAAATTAAAGTTATCCCATGAGCAACAACAAACTAATGTTAAATCAATAGCTTAATATTAAACTTAGTAAAACAAAAATTAGCTAAATTTAATGAAATCAAATTATAATTGACTAATCAATTCTCTTCTGTATAACAGTATGTTCTTGAATATAGGAATTCCCAAGAATACTACTGTCAATATTTTTGCTTGAGTTAACTTTTTATGCAGGCGTAAATTAGTTGATTTGAGTTAAAAGGTTCTTATATTGGATTGAATTGAATTAGAACAATAAAGTAAATTGGAATAGCAAATTAGATTAGAATAATACATTAAATTAAAATAAATTGAATAAAAATTCACTGGATTAAATTAAATTATAATAATAGAATAAAACTCTCTACTAATAGTAATAATTAAACTTATTATCCACCATACACTTCAAGGTCTTATTTTCATTGAGCAGCTTATGTTTCTCTTGTTTGATTGAAAACAGAGAGCACATTATCTTACTGAATTGTTGATAATTTTTCACAGATATTTCTTTTATTTTGTTTCCTTTTATTAAGTATATTTTCATTCCTCACTGATATTGAAAAAGAATGAGGAATTAAATTATATACAGATGAATTACTGATTTAGTATTATTTTGAAGTTGTTTGTTATTGTTGATATTATTATGTTGTTATTATAATTGTTGTTGTTATTTATTATGTGATAAGATTATAAAAGAGAATATTCTTGAGAATTGTGATAAAAGAGAACCACTGATAGTATATTAGTTGATGATAAAAAGTCACATCTTACTAGCAAAACATCTAATACTCATATCTAATTGATGGAACATTATTAACTGACTGGACTTCACTTAATAAGTGCACTTATCAAGCTATACCTACTTATCAAGGCACAAAACTTATCAAGCATCACAAACCAGTACTTTAATTGTTTATTGAACTTATTGGGGATGAAACTTTCTTATGTTTTTGAACTTTATGATTAACTGGAATTATCCTACTATAGAATCAATACACTGTATTGCCGTAAACTGTATTACTGGCTAATACTTGACATATCTGTGCCTTCATAGACATACCAAGAAACTTTTTTTTGGAAATGAGAGGTCTATAACTCAGACTGTTACTGATTAAGAGGACTATTAGACAATTATACTTTTCACTGCTTAGACAAAAATGCTTTGTTTACTTCATTTTCATCCTTTTCACTATTTATGTTTGAAGAGTGAAAAAAAAAAAAAAAATTATTTGTTACTAACTTATTTATTTTGTAATTGTATGTATTTCTGTATTTAAACAATTCCCACAGGTTCGCGTTTACAAAAATAACTATTGAATTAACTTTAATAAAATCAAAGAATTTTTGGCATTAACTAGAATACCAGATAAATATTTTGTAATCCAAATTCTTGCTTGCCTTAATGAACTTGTAGATCATCGGATCTACCCATCATTCTGATTTTTTTTTTTTTTTTGGGGGGGGGGGGGGGGGGGATAATGTTATATAAAAATTTATTTCCTTCGTATCCTTCCATTTTATTCGCATTTAATATTTTAAAAATTAATCTAACTTCTGACATCATCAGCATTTCCTTAATTCTTAATAATATCTATTCCTATTTAAAGTCCTTTTAAAAGTAAATATCCGTATATTAATAAATTATCTTATTCTAAATCTCAATCTAAAATTTTAAGTACATTCGTAGCTTTTATCAGCTCCCCAATCTATAAAATTCTGAGACGCATTCTCATTTCGAATGTTTTTTAAAAGCCATTTTCTTTTTATTATTATTATTATTATGCTAAATTTTTCGCGCGCTGAGGTAGTTTCACTCCAAAATTAATCCGCTACCAGGTTCGGAATTCTTTACCGTCTTAGCTCCTCCTTCGCACCTCATTTGCTGGGCTGGAGCTAGCCTCTCACTCATTGGTTTGTACGCTCGTGACGTAAATTACTGTATGTCTCCGCTGAAGGAACAAAACCAGGTCGCATCGGTCGGAGCACTAGATTTTTGACGTTTTTGGAAGTCTAAACAAATATGTGTCTGGTGTTTTTATGTCCGTAGAATATTCAACTGGCCCAGTAACATCTTAATTCAATGAAGTGAAGCAACGTTAGCCCGAGGGCTATAAGTTTTAGACCTTTGGGAATTGTTTCTGTGTTGTTCGTCTTCTAATAAAATTATTTGTCTGGAGATTGGCTGGATTTATTGGAAAACTTTGGTGGACTCATTTCATTGCCTTCTACTTCGCCATACCCGCTAATATCGACTGCAACTTGCTATATCGTTGAAGGACTGCCATTTTTTTTTTCATCGAATATTATTCATCGTAATATCTCAACCTCGTCAAAATGCTACATATATGTATGTATATATATGTGCATATGTATCACTGGTGCCTGGCTAACATAAAAGTACCAAAATGGTATATTAAGAAATGCTTACTTTGATCTTGAGCACCAAAATTGGTATAAAACAAGTTCCATGTTATTCATTGATTGTCTTAATTTGTTTCGATGAATTGTAAAAGATATGTAACAGACTTTTGACATTTAAGTACTTTTGGTTTATTCTAAATTCTAATCTTATAAATTTAAAGAATGTATGAGAGCACCAAAAACTTTTTGTTTACTCATCTATTTAATTTTATTTTTCAGATAGTTGGACATATCAGTTATTTTGTAAAAAATGGATCAAATCAAGCAATATTACACAACAATATTTTCCGTTGCTTATTCTGCCTGTGGATACTATCTAGCAGCTGCCAGTAACTATGGTACAATTGCTATATTTAAGTATGTATATTTAAATTTTTTGTAATTTATTTTCAAATAGAAAATGTAACAAATGATGGTTATGCAATTTTTTTTTTAATTTATTAGGAAAATCCTTATTACAATGGTCCCTATAATTATGATTATGCCAAGATCGTCACCTACTTAATGAAGCATGAATGTATAATAGAGAAATAAAAGTAATACATACATGTACACAAAAATAACATAATAATATACAAAATAATACATACTTAAATACACACATCTTAAAATATAATACATACTACATGAATAATATATATTAGTATTAGGTATATGTATGCATATTTATTTATGTATAGGGGAGACCGGTACACACTGGACCTATGGGAACAGTGGACCACCCCCTAATATTTTATTTATTTAATTTTTTTTAAGCTTCTCTTCTGTCCTAATAGACAACAGCACTGCAATGATTATTTATAGCCTTCAGAAAATATGTTTAGCTCAGATTGAACTATTTTATCCTGATTGGTTGTTTTGAGCTTCTAAAAGTAAAATTTTTCATCATCATATTTTTATTTTTTTAGTAATTAAAGGTTGTAGATAAATAAAATAAAACAGATTTTTTGCAAAGCTAAGATACTTGTTTTATTTTACTTTAAAGCTAATATGTTTAAAAGAGAGCTATAAACAATATTAATATGATTATTTATTGAACTTCAACATGGGGTACAGTGGACTACCCACTCCTGGGGCACAGTGGTCCACAATCCACTTTGCTCCTGTAATGCAGAATGTTCAAAATATTTAATAATTGCTTATTTTCTATAAAGAAAGATTGTTTTAAAGTAGATTTAACTGTAAAATAAAGTAAACAAATAAAAATAACAATTTATTTAACATAATAAGAAATATTTTGTTTTGTATTTACTGCCTTTGATAAATATAACTGTAGTCTAATTGTTGATGATTCTATTCAAGTAAGATTCATGAGACGCAAATTGAATGGAAATCAGTTTATTTCTCCCGAAACTGTAGATGAATCTGCTGTTGATGTCAATGATTTCATAATGTTGCTCTAAGACCTAAAATTATTTCTTGAAAATTCCAGGCTCAATCTTACTCATAAGTACTTTGGAATTTCATTTGCAAATTTTAATGTGCGCTGATTTTTTTGTACTTAAGTAATAACTTCAACTAAATTGCAATTGTTCCTATATTAATCTGTTATTATTTTCAAAATATAATTAATTTTTTGTTTTTGTTTCAAAATTTATATTGCTATGTTATTTTGCGGGTGAAAGCGGTGAAGGGGCAACAAAAAAGATTTAGATTAATGAAAAATGGATTTATATTGTATTTTAGATAATACCTAATACTGGTCCACTTTACAAGTGTATATATATATATATATATATATATTTTTTTTTTTTTTTTTTTTTTTTTTTTTTAATGTATTGAAAACTATGTTGTGAGAAAATTATGATGGATGTTAGAAGGTTTAATCAATATTCAAAAATCTTTTCATACAGATCGGTCAGTCTGTTAAAGAGAAAAAAAATGTTAACTGAAAAAGTGGTCCACTGTATACCGGTCTCCCCTACTATGTATGTAGTGTTAATGCAAATGTTTGGTGAGATTTTACGATTCAACTTGGCGATATATCTTGATCCATTGTAGACCTATCCTTAGAAGCCACAGTAATAAGAAAGTAGCAATTGTTATTACTATTTTTTAAATTCTAATATTATTATAACATGAAATATCTTTGATTCTTGATGTAAAACTACATTAATTACACAGAAAAGGATATTTCAGTAATTTTTTTTAATTTCAAATTAGAAAATTTTCATCTAGATAGAATATTAAACTAAAATATCTGAAAAATAAAATACCTTGTCATCTAAAAGCAAACCATACTTTATGTTTTATCAAATTTTTCTGAAAATATATCTTATCCTAATAATAATATAAATGTGATTGTGTGTGTGAATGTTTGGCTGAAGTAAACGTCAAAACGGAGGATTTAATGACCCTGTATCTTTGCATATAGATGGATTGTAATCCAGAAATGAACATAGGCTAAATTTTGTTTATTTTATTCAAATGTAGTTTTCTTAATAAATCAAAATTTCATTATTTTCTTAGAGAATGAATATTTTTTTCATATAAAATTTTAAAATGGTTAAATTTACTTTATCATTGTTAATACTTTATCGTTGCCAATACTAAATCAAAACCAGAAATAATAAATTTTACTAAACAATTTATTTTAAATTGAAAAATTTCCCCGTGAAGAATAGAAATGAAACATAAAATTTAAGAATTAAACAGAAGATGAAATGACATCATATTAGAAATAAAACATGAATTTTCAAGTATTTAATAATGATACAAGGTACATAGATACGAGTAAGTATGGAAAGCAACATAATATGCATCATATATCGACAATAAAACAGATATTCTTTGATGTTGAAATAAAATGATATTGGTTTATCAAATTATTTATTATTAGTTTTCTTTTCTTTATTTTTTTTCTTTTTCTACTTCACATAATATGAATGCATTTTAAATTTATGTAATATATGTATTTTAAATGTATGTTGTAAATTAAAGTTCTGTATTTTAAATGAAATGAGTGAAAGCTTTATATTTTAAATGAAATGAATCCATTACAAATGATGGTGATAAGAATAATACTTGATGGTTTATCGTCTGTGTACAGCTAACATAAAGATACCCTATTTTTAATTTAAATTTTAAAAAGTTAAAAAGCAAACGTCTGAAAAGAAATTGAACAGCAAATGTCAATAATATGCACTGCAAAATTACCCATGTTGAAAATCAGAAAATCTGAATAAAATTTACTTTATTTTTTGAGAGAAAGTTGCTTTTTTTTGTCATAAAACATAAAGATTTAATATGATTGCGTCAAAGTAACATAATTTTCTCTCTACCAGTATTGAAATTAAGGCTTGAGCACTTGAAGTAATTTGGCACAATTGAGACACGTTTGTAAATCGTCATTTTGCAACAGGAATTTAATTTTACATTTCTTTTAGCTTTAAAATAGTAAAAAGTTTGTTGTCATTTTTAAATATTGCTTTTTTTAATGTGCTGTTTTATAATAGATTTTTGTAAAGTGAGAAAAATTACATAGCTGTTAAAGCAATGTTTAAGTAAATTTACAATATCTTTAAAAACTTAAAACAATAATGTTATCGAAATATAAATCGCATTTATTGAGAAATTCATGTAATGCAAAAGCCAAAAAGTAATGAAACTTTTCCTCAAGCTGAATTGCGTAAACTTAAACAAGCTGATCGTGTCAATTCATAATATTATAAATGTGAAAACGCATTGTATATAGTAAAAAAAAAAAATCACATATAGATAGAAAATTGTCGAATATAGGAAGGTTAGACTCTGTAATCAGGTCCAAAGTCAGTTTTTTTTTTTTTTTTTTTTTTTTTATCGAACGAAATTTGGCACAAAAGTAAATATATTGTTGTAACCAGATTTATTTTTTTAGTGTTCACTTAATGGTATTTGTGATGATCATTTTCTTGCTCACCTTTGATGTTAACTATGATTGTAAAACATATTAAAAAATATCATTCTATAATTTTCTTATTACTTCATGATATAAACAGACATCCGGGTTCTGCCTTTAAACCTGAATCGGTCATACCATCGTCACCCAATTTTTAATCCTAACCCTAATCGTCCCCTATCCTAATACTAATAATCAATTTAAACAATATTCTTTGAAACAAATACATAAATTAAATCAATACCCATAAATATAATGAATGGAAAATAGAATAAATAGAAATGACAAAATAAAATAACAAGAAAGTACAATTATTCGACACTTAATCCTACAGAAAGCATATATGGAATTTCAAGTTCACGAAATCAATTTAAATAATAAATAACAGAAATATGCAAACTGAGATCAGCAGGTTGGTATTGTCGGTATTTCTTTGTTTATAGTGTTCTTGATGCAATGGAGAAAATGTCGAGGTTAAATTGCGCAGAATTTAAAGTACTTTCTGGCAACCTTTAATTTACATTTTAGAATCACAACAAATTGTTATATCTTTATGAAATATCTATCAACGTAAAAAATTCATAAGCAGTTTTTTCACTATTTACACCACTTAGTGACAGGGTTGGCAAGTTTCTTCCAAAGTGGAAAAAACCAGCTGGAAGAAATAGTTTTCTTCCAAGTGGAAGAAACTATTTTTCTTTAGGAATTTACCACACAAGTTGCAATTTTGTAAGACAATAAAAATAATAAATAAAAATAAATGCATTTTTCTAATAGATAACCTTAAGTAAATTTAATTAGACCTATAAAAATTTAATTAAATATGATAAATTGATAATTACATCAGTTTTTTAGCCAAGATTATAAACCTGTCTAAAGCTTTCCAATCATTGCGTACCTGAATAAAATAAGTACTTTTCTGTTATACTAACGCCATGCCAAAATGTATGTTAATGTGCTATTTATTTCAACACTGAACATGCAAAGGATTTTTATTGCAAACCCTGCCAATCATTGTGATTTACTATTTATTGAACATGAATCTTTTTAATTATTATTATTATTACTTAATCATAACCTCGCAAAACATCTTAATTTGGTATTTTTCATATAGAAAATATTTAATATTAAGTTGTAACTTATATTTATTGTTGACACTGATATGGATTTTACCATTTGACAGTTACCAGATGATGAGGAAGCTGCAATAAAATTGTTTCAGGACTTTGGATACATAAAAAAAAAAACACGAGTGTCTTCATTTAAAAAGTGAAATGTTTACTGCAGTGCTAAGAGACAATTACAATTCCATGCCTGTAGTTTAAATTGAGTTTTATTTTATTATTTTATCATATAATATTTATTTGTTCTTTTATTTTAAGTCTAGATTTGTACTGATTTAATAAAATAGTTTGTGAAAGTCTGTAATTTTCAAATGTTATATTTAATTGCTCAATTTTGTGCCAACAATGTTTTTTTTTTTTGTTGTTTTTTAATGAAATATTATACATGAATTTCATTTTACGCCAATTATTACACTTGGCAACGACAATGGTGTTGGTATAATGGAAATGTACCAAATAAATTTATCCAAAATACACAAAATCAATTAAAAGTAATTCAATTCAAAACAAGCATATTTTTTTTTTAATTATTTAACCGTCTGTAACCAGTGGATCATTTACCTACTGTAGGATGACTCTCATTTAAAAAAAAAAGATGGTGCTTTTAATTTACATCCATTTTATTAAGGGAACTAATATACAATAATTACTGTACATAAAGATTTCTTTAAAATCTCCATTTTCCTTACTACAGTGCAACATGGTATGACAAAACAAAAGTATTTTAGCAGTAGGATGCTGCAATCAATTTTTCAACTTAGAATGGATGAATGCAAATGATGAAAACATTTCCTCAAGTCCTGCAGAACTTGGAGAGTTTAAAAGAATTTTAGCATACCCATAGAGTTTAGTTTTAGAACATTTATCTTTTAAAATCAGCATTGAGATATGCATGCTAGTATACGTAATTACAAATTTGTTTACTTTAAGTGTTGCACAATAGTTTTTGAAATATTGCATTTTTATATAATAAATAAATAAATAGTAAGTAGTTTTTTTTTTTTTTTTTTTTTTACAGAAATGACAAACAACGAAAAAATATCCCATCACCCTACCTCTAAAGTTGTAAAAAACATAACCTGTAAATATCTGCTGAACCTGAAGTTTATTAAAAAATAACTTATTTTTCTATAATTAATATTTTTAATATTAATTAAAGTTTCCAATTTAAATTTCATATAATCAGGTTTTGAATTTAATTCTTTTATATAGTTAATATATTTTAATTTTGAGCATCTGTTTTGTTTTCTGTAGATTTCTTCCATTTCTTCAAGTTTCTTCCACTGTCCTGGAAGAATCTAGTTTGTTCTGGAAGAAACCCAACCCTGCTTAGTGAGAAGCACTTTATTTAATTTAAACATAAACAAGAAATAAAATAATATTGTAGTAAGAAATATATAACATATGTCTATACAAATAAACAATATAATAATCACATTTAGCAAGGCATACATATACAAATTCCACACCAAATACCTCGTAAAATGCACCGTTGTAGCAGATATCTCCCAGTCTTGTATTTTTGTTTTATGAAGAGGGATTCATCTATTTCCACGATTTTACTCGGCCTTCCTTTTTTCATTAGTTGCAGCTTCATTTTCGAGATTGTTTATATTATTTGGCGTAAAATTTCCCTTTTTTAAGACTTCACTTTTTTAAGTCCTTGAGTTATGTCAAGGCCCCTATAACAAAGAAATACTGTATTGTCGCCTATAAAATGTGATAAAGGTTTGGTTAATTACATGTGTTTTTAATTATCGGGTGTGAAATGTTTTACTTAATTAATGCATTTACTCTATTTTTGATGTTATGTGAATGAAGTCACGGGTAAAAGCTAGTAATATATAAAGGTATTAAAATCACATTTTAAATCTAAAATTTGAATTTATTTCTAATTAAATATTTTCAATTTCCAATGCCCAATTCTGATTCTGTCCCTGGAAAGTTATTTTTATGGCCTTACAAATAGTACTTGTAGATATTAAATTGTATACAACTTTAAGATTTGAAACACAACCTAAGAGCTATTTGCAAGAGTGTGTGTGGTTTCAGTTGCATCCAGGGCTCACTCATTGTCAGAGGCCCAGGCATCAATCTAAAGTTCTAAACCAATTAAGTTAAAGTGTCCATCCAATCGACACCTTCTCCCCCTGATAGAAAAAAATTACAAGTTCTTGATCAAAAAAGCGAAAGCATACACAGATTTGGAGAGAATGTCAGATGTCCAGCTTTCTTTAAAAGCTTTGCCATAAATGTTAATTAGTAATATAACTTTCAGAGGCCTCTGTTATAGAGACCTGTTATTGAAGAAGCAGACGAACTGGTGACATATGGAGAAGTTGTCCTACACATGTGCCACCTATTTGAGACATTTTTCCAGGAATGATATTCTTCTTGCAAAAGCTATTTCATTAGAAGTCCTTCTTTAGATCTATGTTCATAGAAATTTGATAATAAAATAATATTTTCGATCACCCAAGTAACAAAAAATGCTAAAAATGGTCTGTCATTGTAGCAAATGACTATGTAGGTCCTGTTCAACATTTGTGTGCATTTGTGTAAGCATAGCACGTATATTCGTGAAGATGTTAATGTTTCTGTGAAAAATTCAAAAGTTTTTTTTTTTTTTTTTATAGCATGCAGAGTTTTCAGCCGAATTTAACACTGCTTTCCAAAAACTTGACAAAATATCGTAGAAATAGTATACTGTGATTAAAATATTAATATATTGAATATTTGATAAGATATAGGTATTTTTATGAAATAAATTTTAACTGCACATGTGCGAACTACAGCAAAGATTTTTTGTCATTATTTGACAGTCAATACTATAGGGCAACTCGTATAAAAAAAAACAGTGAAATATCGTGAAAACTCAAAAAGTTACAAAAATAATTGAAAAGTTGAGGAGGAAATCCCATATAATACTATGGTATGTTTTCATTGTTATCTCATTGATTAGACCTGTCCAAGTCACAGAAATTGAACAGTTCTCTTTAAATAAAGATGTATTGTTAAATCTGGGTATGTGGGTATGTCATATATTTGTTCCTATATTATTACCATTCTAAAACTGTGACAAATTTTGTGATTTTGCAACTATTTTATTATTTCTGTGAAAATTTTAATGGTTGAATGTAGCTTACAATTCTTGTTTTGTAATTGATAATTGATAATTTAGAATTTTTCAAATTTAAAGGTATAATTTTACCAAATTAAAATGATTTTTACTGATGAATTGAGCCTGGTTATCTATATTGATTAAAGAAAGATGCTTGCCTGTGTGTGTGCAGCATGTGCCTAATGCTAGAGAAATCTATTGCACATAGAGGTCTGCATATTTGGTTCGGGATAGATGAAGACAGGTCTGTATGCACCGTCTCTCAGATGTCGATATTTTTTAATTTCATTTTTTGTTATTTTATGTTGAACTCAAAAATTCACACATTTCCTCAATTTTCCATGTTTGTCCACAATTTTAAGCCACTCATAAAAGCAATTCATATTCAATCTTTTAGTCGAATATAGTAAATTTTGTCCTCTTTTCAATAAAGTTTTTTGTAATTTGTACAGTGATTTTTGAATTTTTTGTACATTAAAGAAAACATTCCCTTTCTGCCGATGTGGGTTTTATTTTTTATGAACAAATTTCTAGTTGTTAACTTCGCCATCCAATATTATATTTTATATCCCTGTATCAAGAAAACCTTTGGAAATCATTTTAGAAAAAAATAATAAATATTAATAATTATACAATTTTTTTTAAAGCCAATAACAAAATAAGAAATTTTTAAAGATCAGAATGAAAATTCCACAAGGACATTTTTTTCATTTTCGATCATTACAGTAAACTTTTATTGCCAAAAAGCTTGTTGTTATAATGACAGAGTTCCTTTGTTTGTGAAAGATAAGTGATTTTGTCATGTATCCTTGCAGCAATCAAAATTTTAATTTTCTTTTCTTTTTGCAAAGATATTTTTAATTGTTTATTTTTATAAAGTTAACTTTTTTGATTTTGTGTAGCCAGCAAAAGAAGAAAATGCTTTGCTAGACTCTGGACGTGCAGATTTGCTAGTGTTTTCATAAAATTATGCGGTTGTGTTTGTATGATACATATTTTGGAACAAAAAATGACTTTGCATTTTGAAATTTGTGACATTGTGAATTAAAATTTTTAAACTTACAGCAAAAATAATTTCATGTATTATTTTTCTGTCATTTTAGTTTGACATCTCATTTAGAAAATGAAGAAAATGTATCAACTGAAGATTCACAAAAAGGACCTTTTTATAAATTTTCTGGTAATTGTTTCTTTTTTCATGCCTAGTACTTTATACCCATTTGTGATTGATTTAATAGTTTTTTTCTACCTTGTAGCACATATTTTTTATGTAAAAAAAAGTTATGCATATTTATTATTACATTAAACTAAGCTGTAGTGTTCCTTTTCATTAGGAAATTAACAGATTTAAATAGTATTGACTTTTTAACACTTTCCAACCTAGTTGAAAAGTATTTATGACTTCGGTTTGTCTGGCCGTCTGTCCATACTCTAACTCCCGTAAATATGCTCGGATTGCCTTGCAAATTTTATATGTTATTGTCGTTAGCTATAGAATGTTCCCTATTTCAACTGAAGTATGTAGCACTTATAGTTTTTTTACAGGACACTCAAAAGAATTTTGTTACATTACGGTCTATGGGGAAAAATCATTTGCGGTCTATATTAATGGTATTACACAATTTCAAACACATTGTAATTGATATATATCATGAAGGTGCATTACAAGAAGCTTAATATGGAATATGGTGTGCATAGCACTTATAGTTACTTTACAAGGACAGTCAAAAGAATTACGTCTATGGAGAAAAATGTTTGTGGTTTAATTAAATAATGTTTCACTATTTTAAACGCATTGAAATTTATATATATCACTAAGGTGCATTACAAGAGACTTAATACAGAATTTTGTGTGTATAGCAGTCATCGTTCATTTACATGGACACACAAAAGAATTCTCTACTGTCTGTTAAAAATAATTCCTGGAAGTGCATTTTAAGTGCATGTTGTTGAACGCGATTTTAAATTTAACTCACTTTTTGTCTATTACTTGGTGTGTATAAATTCTGTAGATCATATACAGGGCAGCACAAAAGTTCGCGAACACATTTCCGTTTATTGACAGAAACTCCAGAAGGAGAATTTTAACTGTGCTATGCGTTTCCTAACTAAACTAAAATTTAGCATCTTATGTAGTATATATATAAATCTATAGATCATATACAGGGCTGAATAAAAGTATTCGGATATTTTTCCGAATATTGTATATGTTGGAAATTCCTGAAGTTACGTTTTTAAATATGCTATGCATTTTCCAAATTGTTTACTTAGATGTTATCTTTCAGCTTATTAAATGGTAATGATTTGTAAAATTATTTTGGAAGCTTTGGAAAGTGTTACATAATCTATGCTTGACGCATGATTTTTCGTTCTTGTTTTTAATTTTAATAGAGTTGATTTTCTTATAGACTGTTAAAATCCATTTTGTAAAAATGAATGTGTAAATGTAACTGAAAATTCATAATATTATCAATTTAAAATAACTTTATGAAAGAGCTGAATCTGGTAAATTTAATCCAACAGTAAATTAATTAATCCTTACCTAATAAGAACATTGGAAAAAATGAAAAATAAAATCGCTTTTTAATGAGGGTCATCCCAGATATATGCAAATGGAAGTTAATACATGGCATGCATACGTAATTGAAGACAAATAATTGCAGAGTCATTCCATGTGAAATCAGCACACTTTACTCCCTTGACCCTTCAGATTGTCATGAAAAGGGATTATCAAATGTCTTTATATATAGTTACATAGATCAGATATATATATAAATCAACATTTGAACGGAGGGTGGTTTTAGGGTCTGGGGGTCATGATTTGTGAAAATGTCCGAAATTTTTCGGGATTGCTTTCCTCCGGACATACTTGTATTATAGGTAACTTTATACTTTTTTGTATTGAAAGCTACTTAAATGTATTTCTTTTTTGTTGTGTCTGAGTCTGGGTTCGTAAATATCATGAGATTTTCGAAAATATAAACCATATCCGATATTTTGATATATATCCGATATTTTGATATAAATTCGATATTTTCTATATGTGTATCCAATATTTTCAAAATAGTCAATTTACTGCTGATAATAAATATTTTCAAGCTTAATATAGATTAGAAACTAAAATATATTGTACTTAACATTAAAACTGCTTTTTACCCTCCCCCCTTTTCTATTTTTTTTTCACTTTGAACAA
Source organism: Maratus michaelseni (assembly GCA_963931845.1). Lineage (NCBI taxonomy): Eukaryota > Metazoa > Arthropoda > Arachnida > Araneae > Salticidae > Maratus > Maratus michaelseni. Next base: position 216,933,474 of record OZ007594.1, read on the forward strand.
AATTGAAGATTAACTAATCAACAAAACAGAAACAATTTGCTTTATACACTTATAAAAAAAACAACTATAAGATTCAGTATCAACTATCAAAAAATCAGAAATTTATAAAACAAAAAATTGAATGCAAAATAGTTTTTTTTTTTTTTTTTTTTTTGAAAAATTTAAACATAAGTGTCAGTTTATTTTTTTATTCCCTAACATGTTGTACAATTTATATTTAAGCTCAACAACACCAAAACCAGAAATTGATTCTTTTCTAATGAAGCTGTATAGAACTGATTATCTAAATCAGACAGTTTATCTTTCTATTTGTCCTGAATTTGTTATGTCCTACATAATTATTAGTCCCATATAATCTACATTTAAAAATAAAAACTTCAAACAGAGCTTTGATAAGATTGCTTTTTTTTTTTTTTTTTTTTTTTTTTTTTTTTCCCCTTTAGCTAGAAAAGTCACTGCCAGAGACAAATGTTCTATATCTACAGAATGGAATAGTCAATATTAGTTAAAAATTTCATTTACACTTGTTTTGACTTAAAATATCAAAATTATCTTGCACAGTGATATTTTGAAAATAAATATCAATTATTGAAAATAACAAACATCTTGATATTTTGAAAATAAATATCAAATATCGAAAATATCAAAAATCTTGATGTTTTGAAAATGGCTATACCGGGTGATTATAAAGTTACGATTTCAAAATTCGATAATTTTAAAACTACTGGTCAGAATGACTTGATATTTTAGCAGAACAATCGTGAGGCAATGGAATTTTGTTTGGCGAAGGAAAAAAATAGTTCCAAAATGTGCCGATAGATGGCGCTGTCAGGGTTCACATTGTCTGGAGAGATGGAAATTACTAATACGCGACATGCGCACAGCACACATAGCTGCCATAAAAATGCACAGCACCAGCTCTTTGCCTGAATGCTTTATCATGACTCGGTCTATGAAGGATCGCGATCTGCTTTTGAAGCTTTTTTATAAGAACGATGACTGTGCACTTACAGCTATTAGGACGTTTCGGACATTAAATCCATAAAAAGGGGTCCAATAACCACGAATGGTCTCCGAAAAATGATTGCTAAATTCGAAGAGACCGGTTCATTTGACGTTAAACGGGGTAGAGGAAGGAAACCAGTTTCGACTGCGGCAGTGGAAGATATGGTGTAAAGAACTTACTTACAGATTACTTATTTTTCAGTGTAAAGAACTCACTTTCACAGAACTTATTTTCTCCAGGCCACCGATAGATGGCAGTACTCATCCAATGAGAGATTAAATTGAACTGTTTTGCAGAAGAAGAAGCTCAGAGCAGGAGTGAGCGGTCGGAGCTGGACGTGTGAAGGTGAAGTTATGTATGGTTGAGTGGGACGAAACAAAAAGTGTCAATGCTTCTAAGTGTATTTGATTTTGTGTTGTGTGTTGTAAATTGTGCCTGTGGAAATGTCTAAATAAAATGAAAAAAGGACAATATGGCTTCTTAGTAACATTACATCAACCTCTTAAGTGTTTGTCGTCGATCTTAGGCGCTACAATCTATTTGGTGGCAGTACTGGTGCAATACCTAGGTGATATAACCAGTGTTACTCTCTAAAAAGATGCAAGTTCGTCTTGAAGCGAGTAAGCCAGTTCCAAATTTCTTTTTGTATTTTTTTTAGTACCTTGAATTGAATCTATTATCGATTATAAAATTTCTTTTTAATCTGGATTAATTTGATTCATTTATTTTGCTTTCGTAAATTAATTTCAGACTTTAGTAAAAGTTGTGAGTTAATTGGGGCAAATATTCAGGTACTGAAATATACTGGACTTATTCCCATCAAATAAAATTAATCAGAATATTGAAAAGTTATTAAATAGTTTTCTTGATGATAAATAGTGTGAATTTCGAATTCGTAAGCTATTTTATTTTAGAAAATACTAAGAATTGTTCTGAAAGTAAATTTTAAGAATAAATAATACAGTTCATTTATTTTTTGTTGGGGATAATTATGATGTCATAATTCTTTTGAATTAAAATGGTTTAATGTGTAAAATGGTATTTCATTCTTTGAAGGAAATAGAAATAGAATAAAATTTCCAATCTTACCAATTTGCTATTTGGATAAATGCCAAAATTATAAAGCACTGGTTTATTCTGTTTTATTTTAGAATATTTCTTTATTTGGTTATTTGTTTATTCTAAAAATAGAATAAATGATTTTTTGTTCTTTTATATCTGAGTCGAAAATGATCAGATTTGATATTTGTTTTGTTGTTGTTAAAGGGTAAAGGTAACAAACTGAGTTAAAAACTGAAACAGTAATAATTCTGTTTTGTTTGTTAGATTTATGTAAAAAGAAAATAAAAACTTGATGAAGTATTAAGTAAACAGAAAAGTGTTATTTTCATTTGCAAAAGAACTTGAGTTGAATATTTTAACATTTTTTCTTTTTATGTAAAAAAAAAAAAAATGTTTCCTGGATTATTTTAAATATTTTTTTTTTGCGAGTAATTGGTTATGCTTGTATAAAAGGTTTGAGAATTAAGAAAAATTCTTGTATTTACGTAGTTTTCATTGGTTTAATTTTAATTGCGTAATTTAATTATTGATTTGAAATAATTTTGTTTATTGAACATAAAGTACAGTTGTGTATTTTGAGAGTTTAAAAATATTCTTTTATCTATCTGAATCGTATTTTTGTGATAATTACATATGCTTATTTAATTTGTTTAAAATATTTGCGTAGTGTTTAATTTACTAAGAATTTTGGGTAAAACGTTATATTGTTCGATTTTCTTACGTGGTTAAGATTTTAATTTGTTTAAAAAAATAATAATAATAATAATAGGTCTAAGCAGAGGATTTAATAGAAGTGGAATTTAGAATTGCTTTATTAATTGAAAATTATTCTATCTGCTTGAAATCTTTGTTGTTAGTTTTAAGTAGGGGAGACTTGGGTGTGCTATAATTAGAAATTAAGCATTCTGATTTTGTTTAGTTTAGTCAAAAATTGCGATGGCCTTTTTAGCAAAAGCTAGGAAGACAGATTTACTAGAAATTTGTGATGAATTAGCGTTGAAGATTGATCCTGTGAGGACGATTCCAGAAATAAAAAAACTGATTTTATAAAGTGAAGTTTACAAGGAAGAAGATATTAAAATCATGCTAGACCGAGTAATAGAAGATAGGAAAGCGCAAGAAGAGAGAGAGAAAAAGGAGAAAGAAAGAGAAGAAAGAATTCGGCAAGAAGAGAAAGAAAGAGAAGAAAGAATTTGGCAAGAAGAGAAAGAAAGAGAAGAAAGAATTCGGCAAGAAGAAAGGGAAGAACGTATGGCTAGGGAGGCTCAAGAACATGAACTACAGTTAAAGAAACTCGAGCAATCGCAAAGAACTTCTACACAGAACAACGGTTCAGAAAGAAAGGCTGATATCGGACCTAAGATACAGTTGGCACAAATTGTTCCAAAATTCGACGAAAAATCTGATGAGATGGGTCTCTTTTTAATTAATTTTGAGAGAAGAGCAGAGATGGCTAAAGTTTCGAAGACTGATTGGGTTGCATACTTATTAGCTGTTTTGCCCACAGAAATTACGAACATGTTAGCCAGGGAATCTCCCGAAGATGCAATTAACTATGATTTCGTTAAAAGTCTTATCTTAGAAAGATATAAGTTGAATAGCGAGAAATTAAAGCAATGTTTTTATCGGCATCATAAAACGCCACACAAGTCTTGGAGGAATTATGCACAAGAACTCGCTAGTTATTTTAACGCTTGGATTACAGAATTAGGTATTGAAAAGTTTGATGAACTTAAAAATCTAATTATTACAGAACAGTTAAAGTTTCGAGTCCCTGCGGAAACAAAAGAACATTTTCTTGATAATTGGTTAAATTTTGTGACGCCTTTAGATTTGGCTAAGAAATTGGATGACTATGAAAGTATCAAAGATAGTTTAAAAAAGAAAGAACTTCCGAAAAAGAACACGTTTAATTCTCGACCCCAGTTTAAGAATTCAAATAACTTTGACTACAAGAAAGAAGGTAAGGATAATAAGCCAAAATTTCAAATTAAATCAGAATCATTTTCCGGGAACCATAAAGAAAGAGAATTTGATAAGAGGAAAACATTACGTTGTTACGAATGTGAATCAAGCAATCATCTTCGTCCTCAATGCGATAAACTTAAGAAATCCACAGAAATCATTTCTCATGTTAAGGTTGGAGTTGGACAAGATTCTTCGATAACGCCTTATCTTAGTGTGGGGAAAGTAAACGGCGTACAAATGGAAATTTTGAGAGATACAGGTGCGACAATAGATTTAGTTGCACAAAGGTATGTCAAACCACATATGTATCTGAATGAAAAAGTGTGGGTTCGGGTGCCCTTACACGATGGTCTATTCTGTTTACCTCTCGCAGAAATTGAATTAGACTGTGAAATGGGGCATGTGATAACTAAAGCTGCTGTCTCTAGAGACTCTGTAGATTTAGGAAGATATTTATTAGGAAATAAAACAGCCGCTTTATTCGAACATTGTAAGAAAGAGAAGGCAGTGAAAGAGCATATGATTAATGCTGTTCAAACCAGAGCTCAGAAGAAAATTCTGGAAGCAGAGAAGGTTTCTCTTGAAGAACCTGAAATGCACGAAATTTCTGATGAAACTTCTGCAAAGAATCATAGCAATAATATAGAAAATGAAAACAAAAAAAAATGGATGCGAAAAAGAATAAAGATCAATCTGAAGAAGAGAAGTTGGAAATCAAAAAAGACTCAATTTTGCCAGTATGTCAAACTGTCTCAGTACAAGAGCTTATAAAAACTTCTCCTAAGACATTTTCCGAAGAACAAAAGAAGAGCAAAGATCTAAAACCCCTTATTGAAGAAGCTAAAAGGAAAAATACCAAAGATAGCAAATTTATTTTGGAGAAAAATATGCTTTTTTATAGAAGGAAAGATAGGAATGGTGCTGAAAGAAAATTATTAGTTGTCCCAGAAGGATTTCGTGAGCTGTTAAAAATGTTTTGTCATGAAACGGTTGCAAAACATTTGGGTGTAGCTAGAACTAAAGATGCTTTGTTTAATACCTTTTATTGGCCAAATTGCTTTAAATATATCGAAAATTATATTCGCAAGGCATGTGCTGAGAATTTTATGGTTGTGTCTTCTGTAGTTTCCTGGGATACTTGTTGCAATGAGCTTACAGACATTTATATGCTTCTATTAAAGGATCAAACTAGATGGGTAAAGGTAATTGCTTATCAGTGTCTTGGTCCCTTCAGTTCTACATTTGCTGAGCCATCTAAAACCGGTTTATATTATAATGAAGGAAAATTAGTCGTTTGTGATGTTCCAAACTCTCCTCCAGCACAAAATTCTCCAAATGGCAGAACTGAAACTGTTCAACAAAGTGCTGACAATAATTCCTCCGATGTAGACAGGACTAATGTTTCAGAACTCTGTGATAGATTAGTTCCTTTGAGCTGTTCTGAAAAGTCTCCCACTTCTGTTTCAGAAATTCCAGATATCTCGTGCCATGTAGGAAACTATGCCACTGTAATAGAAGTAGGCTATCAAAGCAAGTCTGCCAACGACAGTGTGATAAATGATGCAATAGATGTCTCTCCAATGGAGAATGGTTCACAACGGTTGTCACAAACTCGTTTGAGGCGAGTTGCAAAAAAGAATAGGACTAATCATGTTTGTTGTCTGAATGATTTGAACGAGTCTGAGGATTCAGTGAGAGAGTCTTATATGTGGTATGATTATTATATGGGAAAACAGAGTCCTCTTGTTAACGGTGACTGTAGTGAAGCGAAAGAAACTGATCCAGTTGATTTTGATGCAGTTCAGAACTCTGTTGTTATTAACGGTGTCTGTGTGAGTGAAGTGCTGTCTGAAACACTAACTTGTGAACCACTATCGATAATAAACTGCAGTATGAGTAAACTAATTACTGATGAAAATGAAGAAGACTGTGAGAAAGCAGATAAATTGTGTTAATCTTTAGACGTATCTCAAAGTAATGAAAATCCTATATATTTACATTCAGCTGGTGCTATATTAGACTTAGATTCTCAATCCAGAGTAGAAGAAGATGAGGATGATTGCAGTTGTACAGTTTCTTTAAATGATGAAAGTGCCTTTTACAGCTTCCAGTATTGGCGCATTCCTCTTCCAGATGTAGATCCTACAAATATACGTGAGCCTTCTGTAGACATAGATATTTTTTTTTAGCCGGATAAAGGCTCAGACTAAAAGCAACAATATAGTTTGATTCCAGTACTTCCATACCAGATCTAGATTTTAGATGCAGCCTTCGATGCAGTTGACTCAAAGAACTCGATGCAGAGAACTCAATTTTAAAGCCAAGTTGTAGAATTGAAATAAAAACTTTAGAGTTTGATAAAATGTTAGAAAATAAAAAAGGTGAACCTCCTCCTTTGCAGAATACTATTACTGCCTATGATCAGGATATTGATCCCCCTGAGTTGTTTTTGTGCTATTTAAATATGATTGATGCGAACTGGGCTGAAATTGCTCAAAATTGTGCTTATAGTTTGTCAAGAATTGCAATTACTCTTGGACGTAAATTTTGGCCATGCCTCAAAGAAACGTTTGATGCTCTTTCATGCAGGATTTTATAATGATGAGGAAAGTCCGTCACACTGTTGCCTCTTCCATGCATCAACTAGCTGTGATACTTGGTCCTAAAATAACATCCCAGGACTTACTGCCTGTGTTTTCATGTTTCATCAAAGATCTGGATGAAGTTCGCATAGGGATACTGCAACATATGTTCAAATTCCTACGGGGAATTCTTCCTGTAGAGCGAAAACAGTTTCTTCCCAGTATTTCAGAATTTCTGGTCACAAATAGTGATACTGAGAGCAAAAATAAAAACAGAGGAACTATTCCTAGACTTTTAAGTTGGGCCTTACTTTTACAGTCCTTCAATTATGAAATTGTTCATAAAAAAGGAAAACAACATCAGAATGCTGATAGTTTGGGTCGAGCCATAAAAGCCTAAATTTGATTAGAATGCTAATATGTAAATATGATAATTTGTATGTCAGTTAATTTTGAATTTATTGTTTTGAATATGTATAAATTATTTTTCAATTGTGTCTTGTCTTGAGTATAATGCCTGTTTATTTGTAAATTTTAATGGTATTATCTACATTTATTTTTTTTTTCTTTTCACGGTGGGAATAAGTCAGGTGTGGTTCAAGGTACTAATCTATTTTTTTTTTTTTTGAACTAGTGCTTGAATGACAATAATTCAGAAAGAAACTTTTCCCCGTCAAGACCGTGAAAAGTTTTCTCCAGGTGGGGAGGAGTCTGTAAAGAACTTACTTACAGATTACTTATTTTTCAGTGTAAAGAACTCACTTTCACAGAACTTATTTTCTCCAGGCCACCGATAGATGGCAGTACTCATCCAATGAGAGATTAAATTGAACTGTTTTGCAGAAGAAGAAGCTCAGAGCGGGAGTGAGCGGTCGGAGCTGGACGTGTGAAGGTGAAGTTATGTATGGTTGAGTGGGACGAAACAAAAAGTGTCAATGCTTCTAAGTGTATTTGATTTTGTGTTGTGTGTTGTAAATTGTGCCTGTGGAAATGTCTAAATAAAATGAAAAAAGGACAATATGGCTTCTTAGTAACATTACATCAACCTCTTAAGTGTTTATCGTCGATCTTAGGTGCTACAATGGCTACATAAGCCGCCTTTTTCTAACAACGTGGCCGCCATGTTCCCCCGACTTAAACTCGTGTGAATTCTGGCTTTGTGGGTACGTGAAGAATGTTGTTTCAGAATCTAAACGACTTGAAGGCAAGCATCACACACCACACCCATTGCATCAGTACAGATACCCTTCGATCTGTTGTGGAGCATGCCGTGTTGCACTTCCAAATAGTAGAGGAACAAGGCGAAGGGCATATTGAACAACCTATGCTTTAATTATCAGTAAGGTGTTTGTTCCATGAAGCTCTTTCTTTTTTTTCATTATCGCTGTTGTCGCTGTAAACACGTATTCTTGTCTTTTCGGTAATAAAAATCCCTGAATCCTATTTTTTTCCTTTTGGCTAACAATATTTCTGTGTTTAACGAATACATTTTTGATCTTTCCCCTGACATTACCCTGACAGTGCCATCTATCGGCGCAGTTTAGAACTATTTTTTCTTTCACTAAACAAAATTCCATTGCCTCACGATTGTTCTGCTAAAATATCAAATCATTCTGACCAGTAGTTTTAAATTTATCAATTTTTGAAATCGTAACTTTAATTATAATCACCCGGTATATGATGATATATATCCATTGATATATATCAACGAACCCTCTCTGAGTGTAGGTTTATTTTTGGTATTTGTCTATGCTTGCTCTTCATTTGGATATGTTTTTAAGGTATATAAAAACTGGTGTTATTTACTTTCTAACAGAATTGTTGCTAGTTACTTTTAACTAATTATTAATCCACAATTTTTGATTTCATTTACATTTGTCATCTACCTTAATAAAAATATTTTTTTGTTTTTCAATAAATGAAGCCTTTGTCAAGCTTTTTTAATTAAGAAGTACTGCTTATTGATTCTTTTTCTTTTTAACTGTAAGTAATTTTTGCAATAAATTTCTTAAACTATACAATTATGATTAATTATTATGCTTTTCTGAACTGTGAACTCATTTGTATTTATTTTTCTTCTTTAGCTCATTCCAGTGCAATATATTCCTTGATAGCTTCCAAAAAATTACTGATAAGGTATGTGTAGTCAAATTTTTACTTTAATATACTATGGTTAAATAAAGTTTTAAATTTTGAAATGTAAACACTAAAGATAAGACTCTCTATGCTATATTATCTTTAAACATAATGAAATCGTGATATTAATCCTCTCAGCATTATCTGTGTAAGCTGACAGCAAAAAATGTGTGCCTCTGTTTTTAATGGGCTTGCTTTCTCTAAAGCACATTTCTATTACATGTTATTCTATCATTAACCCTGCATTAGTTGCATCTCTGTAATACAAGCCTTCATTTTCCTCATCTAAGTTTTGAACCAGGCCATAGCTTTGGAACCTGTGGCCTCCCTCTACCTTCCTATTACAAGTATCAATTTTTCACCCACAACAGTTGCTCTCGAACTGGCTAATGCATTCAAAACTTATAAGAGGAAAATCACGGCTTGTATCACCATGGGTTGATGCAGGTTTTCTTGGTGGGAGGGAGCATTTTGTGAAAAATAAAAGTTATTTTTGTGAAATTTATCATATTTTTGTGAAATTTATTATAATTTTGTGAAATTTATTATAATTTTGTGAAAATAACATTTTGTTATGAAAGATGAAATCCAACTACTCAAAATCAACCCAAGTATTTAATAACTTCTTTAAGTCCTTCTGCTAAAATTTTCATATCTGGTGAACTTGCTTTATTGCAAATGACACTTTTTAAAACCTAACAAAATAAAAATAATTAATGGAGAGTATGTTTTTATGAAATGGAATTTTGTGAAGGACACTATTTTATCAGGAGTATCTTTGTGAAGGGCCCTGTTTCATTGAGAGGAATTTTGTGAAGAGACCTGTTTTATTAAATGGAATTTTGTGAAGGGGTCCTAAATAGACCACAAATTTTTCCTGAATCAACACCTGATCGCAGAGATTAGCGTTACACATGCGACTAATGCAGGTTTAACGTATTTAACTTCACTACCTGACTTTTATAGAAAAACTATTTTTAGATAATTAATGCTTTAGTTATGCTAGAATTGGAGGTTTACACGGGCCAAAATTTTCAAGCCTTTATTTCTTTGCAATTTATGAAACAGGTAAAAAAACAATGAAATCAGGCCCAACCATACTTGACTCAATTTTTTTTTAAAGCCAGTATTCCTTAACCAACATTATCCTGCAATTAATTTTTTTAAAGAATTTTTCATACATATTTATGCAAAAAAGTTCAATATTTTTCAGCTTATATGTCTTCAAGCCATGGTATATGTGGTAACAACATTATTGATTACTTAGACAAATAGATTCAAATGGAAACTCATTAGATAAAAATAATGTAGTTTAAAATAAAAGAAAACAAAATTATAATTTTGAAGCTCTATTAAAGAAAAGTAGATTTTTAAAAATATTTATCAGTAATTTATTATTAAACTAGGATAAATTTCTAAAAATTTTGTTAAACAAATGTATAATGTCACTGTACTTTTCACAAAAAGAAACTGCCAACCAGATGTGGCCCGAAAAGAATGAGTTACAGGCCCAGGCTGTGCTGAGTCTAATTTTTAAAAAAATGGCCTAAGTCTGACTTGCTGCGCTTAAGAATCAGGCCAGGTCCAGAACAATGCAGTCCTTTGGCAGGGATTAAAGATGTACTAATAAAATATGTTTTACTGAAATACATTTATTTTAAAAGTATTGTTCATTGGAGTTTGTTTCACTGTTTTTTAATGGATGCAAATTGTGAGTTATAACATTAGAAATAAGGTGATTACATCTTTAGCACCTGAAGCATAGTTGGATTATTGAGTTTTTTTTTGGAAATATTGCATAAAACAAAATTGATGATTGTCTGTGATTTAAGATGACACCATGAAGCCTGATATTGCTTTGTAACAAGTTCATTGAGCACTGTCCTTTTCTTGCCTGTTCTCTCTACTTAAAAATGGATAGTATATTTTGTAAATAAGTGCTGATGTTGATTATTCACTTATCATTTTAAATTTTGATTAATTGAATAGCCCTCATAACATTATTTTTTCACAGCTGTACTTTAAATGAAACTTGCAATATAAAACAAGTAATACATTGTGCAGTGTAACTATTTCAGTTAACTTCTAAATGTTATTTTTATTTAATGTAAATAAATTATAGTTATATTGTTATTTATTATTTTTTATGCTTTCATAAAACCACTCAAGTTTTCTCTTTTCAATCGAAATTGTTACTATTAAATTATATTATTAAATTCAAATTTTTGTTGTTATTAAATTGAACATGATACATGTAAAACTGCCATAAAGCTATTGCACTCCTATGCTTCAATTACAATTAGTTATTAGTGCTGTGGAGTGTAATTAAGTATGTAAAATTGCTTATTCACAATTAGCCCAGATGTTCATAATTACTCCCAAAGACTATGGGGTAATTGTCATCTATTTTTGTGCCTGTATGGTATACTACAAAATTTATCAAGTTTATACACAACATTTGTTCAACAACAAGTTCATACACACATTCTTCTACCAATAACTGACCCGCCCGGAGTTGATCGGGTCCCTTAAATATAGTTAAAATCAGTATTGAAGGATTTGCATTTTTAAACAAAAATCTTTCCAAAAGAACCTAATGTTAGGGGCTCCAATGTCCTCAGCAGCGTATACCCTCAGATTTGTAAGATTTTATATTTTTAAATGAAAATATATACAAACAAACCCAGAGTTCAGGTCCTCACTGCCTTCAGCAGCATACACTAGGTGCCATACACACTCTCTGGTCTGTTTTGATTTTATATTTTTCAATATGGAAATCTTTTCAAACAAACCTAATGTTGGGGGGCCTCACTTCCATATTTAAATAAAAATCTATTGAGACAAACTATGAGGTCTCTGTTATAGTGATTGCCGATTTAATTTCTGCCATTTAGATGTATTAAATTTTCAATTCTGAACAAAAGTTCCTGAGTGAAACTTAAAGTTTCAACTGTACAAGCAGTTATGACTTCATATGAGACTTAATACAACCTAATATTGATCCAAAACATTTAGAAAAAAAACTGTTCTGTATCATAAAAAATGTGGGTTAATTATGAACATTGTTCTGTAGGTCCTTAAAAATAAGTTGGAGCAAAGACTAATAGATATTTTGTTAGACTAATTATAACTTAAAAATTATTGATTAAAAACGACTTACCTGGACTTTATCTGATAGAAACGAAGAATATTCGCATGCACTATAAAACTGTTAACGAATTTGATAAGCATGAGCAAGGATAGCAACCGTGAAGTAAAACCGGCAGGATCACTCTTATTTTGTCAACAGGGATATAAACCTTTGATTTCTACTTCACTTTAGTATTAGCTACTCTCACATGAGCTTTAGTGATGCTTGTTCTGAATTACCCCAATTTACCCTATGCTAAATGCAATCTTTGCAGTATAGTTAAATACTTTAAAATGGGTCTAATTTTTTTTTCTTTATGGAAAAGCAGCTTCATCTACATCTACTAGAACATATACATTTTAAATTAATAGAGTGACAGTGCTATTATCTTAACTATCACGTCTAATATTACAATTGCAATGAATAGTTTTGTGTTGTTAACGTACTGTTATCCAACAATACTCACTTTTTCTCCTTTAACATATATAATATTTTTTATATTTTTGTAAAATAAAATATTAATGATATTTTTATCGATGTTTTCTTTTATTTTTTAAATACCATTTGTAATTTTAACAAATGATATTTTAAAAAGTTATGTCTCTAAACTCATGTCTGTCTATCTCACTGTTGCTGCATTTCATTTAGTATTTGTTTGTTTGATTTGAATGAAATTATTGTCATTCAGTCATCTAAATTCAGGGACAGATCCAACCCTTTATTTAGAGGGGGGAGAGGGATTCACATCTCTTCATAAGTAATTTTTATATCTTTTTTTATATCTTATATTTATTTTTATAACTTCAAATTGGCTGTTTTAAATCGCATTCACAAAGTCATTTTCATTTGTAAAGGTTTAAAATTTCCAGATATATTCATAAAAATATAAATTGCAAGTTTCATTCTAAAGCCAAGAAATTGAACAGTTTCCCATTTCCTTATATAAAGGCAAGGACTCTTTCAGAAAATGTTGCCAAAGTTGGCATTTTATGCTGATTTTTGGAACTCAACAGTCACAGAATGATCGAGTGAACAATTAATTATAATTGAAGATGAATCATATATATGAAAAAGAAAAGCATTGTTCTATTTTTTGGCGTTTAATGAGTAATGTCTGTCAACTTCATGCATTACCATTGTAAATGATTTCCTTATCAAAAGTATTTGCATTTTTAGTGGGGAATTCTTTTTTTTTAACATCTTTAATGTGTATTTAAATTTTAAAATGTATTATTGTATAGAAATTATCTTCGTTGAGAGGAGTTCGTGATCCCCATGACCTCTTCCTTGGAATCACCCAAGGTTTAAATCAGATTAGTACCCACTGAATCAAATTATAGGAGAAAGAGTAGTTACTTATTATCCTTTAAATCTATTATTCTTTTAATTTCATTTATTTTTATGATTACTTATTCCCAATTTTTTATTATTTTACTTATTGATCTAAGAGATTTATTTCAATATGTGTATTATTTGTACTGTTTCAATCATGTTACAGCTGTAAATCTTGAAACTAAAACTTTAATTTTTAACAGTGGTAGCATTGGTGAAATAAAGGCATGGAAATGGTCTGATTTAAAACGAAAAGAAGCCAAACCTGTTTGGACTTACTATATCCCTCAAGGGTAAGCTTTTTTGTTTTTAATAATTTTATTGTAATAACTGTTCAATTAATTTTGTAAAACTTTGTTTCTGTATATAAATTTTTACTTATAAATTTTTTTTTTTCATACACAGGGTCAATTTTTCCAAGTTACAGTGCTTCGGGTTCTAATCGAGTTAAGGGTTGACATTCTGTGATTTTTTTTTTTTGTTTCCTCCTTTGATGTTAAATTATTAAAGGAAGAAAGTCATAAACGATTTTCTTTTATTATCAAAAAATTAACAGACAATTTTTTTTTTAATCTAGTCGAAGAATTTAAATAAAAATGATAGAAAAATATTTATTTAGTGGATTTTTTTAAAGTGAAATGATTATATGAAATTTTCCAAAGAATATGTTCAGTAATTATGTAACAATTTTTTAAAGAAGACTCGCTCTTTTTGAGAATTTACTCAGTTTTGAAGTATTCTATAAAACAGCTTATTACATATAGAACAAATACTTCTAGAATTTTTTTTTGTTTTTCCTGATTTTATTTCCTTCTAAATGTTTGAATTCAATTAATATTTATATTTTTATACCTTTCATAATTTATAAGAACTTTTTACCTTATTAGAATTCCATTTGAATAACACAGTAATCAAGACACTTAACTCACATGTTATTAGATTCTTTAGTCTTAAAGTAAAAGTTAATTCTGTTTTTTTGGATGACAATTTTTTGTTGCTATTCATATCATCATCAACCGTTTTCAATCCACTATTGGATGTAGGCCTCCCCCAGATTTTTCCATTGTATATATACATATTAAAAGTGGTGACCATAATTATAAGGATTTTTGTAATGCAAAGCTTTTTGCTTGGTTCATGTATTACATTACTATTCAAGAAGTATTTTTATGTCTGGCAGTAGGAAATGTAGCTTTTCATTATTAAAAGATTATATAAAAAATTGAAAGTAAACTGAAAATGATAAAATTGCGTCAAGTTTTATTTTAATATTTTATTGATGCTTAAGTGAATGTGTCTTTGTTACCATTTTTAAGTAAAGAGGTTATAAAACATAGTAACTAAAATCCACTTGTATTATAAAATATTTAGTGTATGTTTATATATTTGGTTTCAAAGGTGAGTTCTATAACCATCATTAATATGCAGATGATACTGCTTATTTTTAGAAACAACTTCTGAACAATAAAATAAAACAATGCACTGAAGGGAATATAGCATTCATGCATTATTGTGCCAGATGCTTTCAATTTTACTTTTAGAAGGGAAAAATCAGGGGAGAGTTGCAAAATCAGTGAAAAGCAGCCAATATTTTTCTTTCTTTTTTTTTTCAGCAACTGTTGAATATGTTTCAATATTCTTTTTTATGTTTTTGCTAAATAACATTAATTTTTATTAAAAAGACCTAGATTTGGTGCATAAATATTTTATAACACAAGTGAATTTTGGTTACTGTGTTTTATAACCTCTTTATAATACAAAGATACACTCACTTAAGCATCAATAAAATAATAAAGTAAAATTTGATACAATTCTGAATTTCTTATATGAAAGAATTGAAGG
The DNA here is from genome assembly GCA_963931845.1 of Maratus michaelseni. Lineage (NCBI taxonomy): Eukaryota > Metazoa > Arthropoda > Arachnida > Araneae > Salticidae > Maratus > Maratus michaelseni. The sequence continues at coordinate 216,948,532 of OZ007594.1, forward strand.
AGTTTGAGCCATGTTTTCATATCAAACATCGATTCAGCATAAGTGTAACAAGCGATTTAAAACAAAACACATGGGATTGTGGTGTGGCTAAGATTTTTGCACACACACTCAATAAGTGCACAGAAATTTCTCCATCAAACGTATTTCCTTTGCCAAACATATCCTGATCTCTGAACCCATACTCAAATCGTCTGCTTTCCACGCAGTATCAGAGTGCAGATAAGAAGATATTCACTCCTCTCTCTCCCGCCAACTGAGTAAAGACGTGGTAGAATCCTCCAAATGGTGCATGTGCATTATGCATACGGAGAAGGACTCCATGCAGAACAAAAAACAACGGCCGGGAAGGCAGGAAGTAAAGAAGAGGAAATGCGGCCGTACATAACTCGAGACAAAAACAGAAATTTATTTATTTTTCAAAACATGATTACAACAATGAAAAGATCCCCAAAAGTCATTCGCCAGGATGTATTCACATTTGGCATGTAGGCAAATAGTTAGCGCAGCCCTTGATTAAACATGGAGTCATATGGATTCACATATGCTACACATGCTTGTGCCAAGCAGTGTTTACATACTGTACGATACTCTGAAGCATTTGCAACAATGAATAGTGTTAGATTTTCACACAGGACACGCATGAGATATCACTTCTCTTTATGGCTTGGCAACACCATTTACAATGAGTTGTTTTTTGATGAGATAATGTTTTGCATTAAATTACCTTAAATTATATTGTAACATTTTTTTTTTTTCCCACTAACAATTATTTTGATTTTCTTACATAATTTTAAAAATCTATGTTTTTTAGGTATGGATTTGATAATTTTTGTTTCTTTTTAGGGAAAATTTGACAAAACCTGAAGTAAATGATATGGTTTTAGGTCAAAAGGTATTTTATTTTTTAAGTATTTTTCTTTCCTTTTTTTCATCCATTTTCTGACTAATTTTCTGGCTGGAAATTTTATTTTAGGATGATGAATCCACACTGTGCTTTGGTTGTGGAGATTACAAAGTTTATTGCTTAGATACTGAAACACAATCATTGAAAGTAGGTTTATTTTCCTTTGTAATATATATATATATATATATACAGTAGAAGATCTTTATAATGCAAACCTAAAAACACAAGGTTGTGCGTTATATAGATCACATTTCACACATCATTAAATGAAGCTTGTAAAACATGGCCAAATAGGTGTGAAACATATCAAAATACATTAGAGTATCTTTATATTGTATTCTTTATTACCAGGAGTTGTGCAGATTATAATTTTTTGCATAATATAGATCATTCCACTGATTGTTAAATTTACTTTATAAACATTGTCCAAACATACCTGTATCAAATCATAGCAATTTTTTCAGTAATTAGCTCTGAATTAAGGAGATAGAGTTGAACTAATGTACCAAATTTAGTCCTCTAGAGAATAACAATTATTTATAATGTGGGAATTCGGGTGTTTCTTAACTGAAAATTCATTGTTTACTTCTGAAAAGTTGTGCGTTATATGGAGAATTGCGTTATATAGAATTGCGTTAAAAAGATCTTCTACTGTATATATATATATATATATATATATATGTGTGTGTGTTTATCATCATAAAATTTTAGTGACATATACAAAGTGTCTGAATTGATGGTCTGAGCTGTAAGGGGTGATAAAACATGTTAAAGCAAACAATTTTTTCGTAAGAAACCAGAGTTACTATCTATTTATTTAATGAAAAATATAGGGTGTGTAGCTGCCAAGCTTCCACTGTTTTTCAAGTTAAATAAACATATTTTGAACCAGAAATACAATGCTTAATGAGTGAATTCCATATTAATGCAAGACATGTTTTATTAATGTTTATTTGACTGGAAAAAATCCAGAAGGTTGTCATCTATGATGATATCTCACTACCAAAAGAGGGTTTATACAGACTTCAAGAAATACTAAGAAATTCCTTAGAAATGAAAAAGTTTCCAAGGAGTACTTAGAACTCTTTAAATAAACAAAATGTTCCTTAAATTATCATGAACTATTATTTAGCATTAAACAATGATTTAATTGAAATATACAAGAGTAGAAAATAGAAACGTATATATTACACGGTGAATAACAATGCTTAAGCATGGAAGAGATTAGTCTTTAAAGGAAGTAAAATAAAAATCTTCTCATGTTTACAAAAGTAAAATGAAGTTAAGTTACTGTATTTTTTTTTGTATATGCCACATGGTTTTCCCTTCAAAATTTACTTTTAAAATCTAGACGAATGTGATATATCATGAGTATTTGGGATTTGACTGACCTCTGTTTATATGGCCATTGGTCACTGCATAAAATAGTCCACTGGCAGTTTTGTGTTCAAATTTATGAAACCAGTAAGCAATGCATTGTGAATGCTTTGTAATTTTAGCACTAACTATTAGATTTTAATCGAATAAAATCTGTTTTCTCTCTAAATGAAGTATTAAAAATTAAGGTGTATGTGAGTGTTATACTAGGGCACAGCATACATGAAAAAATATGGTACATCCTTTAAAATTCTTGTGCTCCTTAGAAATTTTCTAGATTCCTTGGATTTTTTTTTCTCAAATCTGTATGAACCCTGAAACTGAATGCAGATTTTTTTTCTTCATAATTGTTACAATAATGATGATTTTTTTAGCTAAACCTTCAATAGAATAACTTTGCTTTCTGTGAAAGAAACATTATGACATCAAGGGAAGAGCTAAAATTGCATGGTAATTCAGTCAGTGGCATTGTATGTGCTGCAGCTATCTTCTGATTTTTGAAAGATCTAACTCAGTATTGTCTAGATGGGGATAATGGCCATTTCATAGCTGCCAAGCTTCTGCTTTTAAGTCAAATAAACATGTTTTGAACTAGAAGGTTTATTTAATGAAATATGTTCTTTTCTATGTGCACTTATTTGATGATTTCATTTATTAAGTGAAATTTGTGGTTCAAAATATGTTTATTTGACTTGAAAAAAAGTAGATTTTCAGCTATGTATCCTGTATTTTTCATTAAATAAGTAGTTGGCTAACCTTTTTTTTTTATATACAAAAGTTGTTGGTCTGGACATATTTTATCATCCCCAAGTTCTGACCATGAATTCAGATACACCCTGTATATATACATGTGTTTGTGTTTTATTATTATATTGTTGTCATTTCATCTGATAAAAACATATGTACAAATGTCTTAAAATCTTTAAAACACAAGGTATTAGTTATTAGTAGTACATAACACTTTCCTAGCGCTTTCGGCTCTAAACTAAGCCTCTATCAAGGATTTTAATGATAGGAGATCGAGCTCTAGTCTTAACAACATCACAGCTTTGGTCTCCGCTCGGTACTACTAATATCTTGTTTTTTAAAGTTCTTAAGACATTTGTACATATGTTTTTATTGGGAGTTCTAGTCTTGAACAACATCAGAGCTTTGGTCTCCGCTGTTTGAAATCATTGATAATGTCTTAGTTTAGAGCCGAAAGCGCTAGGAAAGTGTTATGTACTACTAATATCTTGTGTTTTAAAGTTTTTTAAGACATTTGTACATATGTTTTTATCGGACGTATATTTTAGTAATGTGTAAAATAAATCATTTTTCATAAAAATGTTTTTCTTATTGTCCTAATGTTACATCTGTATAATTCTTATACTACTTCATTGAATGACTTTCCATTTGGTATCCAAAAATAAAATTTATCGAAAAATCCAAATATGTCAAAATTGGATGTCCATATTGAAAGTTTAATAATTCCCAATTAAAAAGCTATTTTCAATTTTCTCTGCAACAATTTTGCGATTAAAAAATATGGGTTGTTTGTAACAACTACGTATCTCAAAGCTGAATTTAATAAAAAGAAAAAGAAAAAATATGCTATACAGGGTGTTCCATTAATAGAGATACTAACCTTAAGAGATGGTGGAGAACATCAAAACAATTCAGAATTGCATTGAAACCTGTGACCAGAAATGTCATGTCAAATATTGACGCCATAGTCAAATGTTGATAAACACATAATCCATAATGGGGAAAACCCACAAATGTATGTTGGGGTGATTAACTATGGCCTCTTGCAAGAAATATACATCATTGGTGAACAAACATATGAAGGGGAAATGAATATATTGAGCACTTTTTCTAGAAACCACTGAACAAAATGCACATGTGCAGTAGGAATTGTGGGCAGCAGTGGCTGTACCCTTTGGAGATAATATGGGTGTAAAGGATTCGGCTCACAACACACATTGTACAATATTCCTAGACATCCCTATGGCAGCAGCGATGGCACGATACTAGTACTTGGATTCCTTTCTACAACATCCAACACAATTTGTAACATGGTGGGCATATGAGTCATTCATGACCTGTCCTCTTTATGTCTGTTACCTCTTAAAGATCCATATTCGCACAAATTGTGATGCACATGTGAAAACAAATGGTGGTCTGGTATCTCTCTTTGTGGTAACTGTTCTTGATGCAGTTGTTCAGCTGCTTGTGCATTGCTATCAGTCAATCCATACACTAAGTGCATGTCTGCAAGCTCCCAGTTCATGTAATATTCATGCTCTTCCTACAGCAACTACTGCTCGAATGAAGAAATCAGATATATCCCCTCCTGCACTCTCATGTACAGTGTTGCCTACCAGCAAACTGTCATGAATTCCTATGCAATTCTGAATCATTTTGATATTCTCCACTTTGTCTTAAAGTTTGTACCTCTATTAATGGGACACCCTGTATAATTTTAATTGTATCATGATTAAAGTTATTGTTTATGATAAATTTGTTTACATTTATTGTTTCTGATTGTATACACTAATGGCCAAAATTAAGGAAACCTTTAAAAAAAAATACTTTTTTGAATTTGGATGGCTTGTAATACTACATTTTTTTTTTAATATTACCATAAAAGTATGTATCAGTGGAAAGATAATTTACTTAAGAATATCACACAATACAGTTTGTTCAGCTATTAATATTTTATCGAAAGTTATAGCCAAATAATCAGAAAGACGGTAAAGATTGTTTAGGTTGATATGAAGTATCTTTCTTTCATTTGAATGTACTCAAACTACATGAATTTTTGGATTGACAGACAGATTTCATTTTGTTTGGCAATGAATCAGTTAAGCCTAGAGTAGGATTTTAACTATTGATGTCATGTACTCTAGCTGGACTTTTATCAGTGTATTTTATAATTACTATCATACTGGTAAAATTTCATGTGTCCTTTCAATTACTGAGTGAGTACGCATAATAAAATTTTTAAAACATCATAAGGAAGTTGATTAGTTACCCAAAAAGTGATGTATTATAGTATTGTTAATTGAGGTGGTTTGTGACAGTGTAGTAAGTCAAAATTTTTAAAAATCTAGATAACCATATTTTTTCTGAATGTATATTAATTTCTATTCAGTGTGAAATTCAAATAAGTCATAGTTCACATAGGGAGTCACTAGAAGAAAAAACAAGTTGGACCACTTAATGCAGCGGCAATACGACAAGTTTCACAAAACCCTTCATTTTTCAAATTACTAAATATTGACTTACTGCACTGTCATTCTAACCTCCTTAATTGTAGATGGCTGCAGTTATGAAGAAATTCAAAGACAAATTGGAAGAAAATTATCCAAGGGATGTTAGATTTCACAAAACAAGACTGGTGAAGACAGAAAAAGGTTTACAAGAGCAATTGGAGGTAAAAAAATAAAGATCCTGTGATTAGATACAGAAAGAAAAATCATCTCAGTGCATACAAAAAAAAAAAAAAAAAAAAAAAGTAGATGCAAAGTAGACTGTATTACTTTGGTCAAACTGCTAAAATTCCATGAAAAAGCTTTTTTATCAATCAAACAACACTTAAAAAGATTAAACTGGAGTGAAATGCATGTGGACATAGATAGCTAAATAGTCGGGCCGTGTTATTTTTAGTAATGAGACAAAAATTTCTATATTGGATAATGATGGCATGAAAATGAAAATAGAGGAATCTAAAAAGATATACATTCTGGTTGCTTTACACCTTCCATGAAACACCCAGTTAGTTTTATAATCTCGTGTTGAATGAGATTAAAATGCAAGGACATATTTTGTGTGATTTATGGATATATAAATGCCAGAAAATACATTAATGAGATACTTCAACTCAAAATGAAGTCTTCCATGTGTTATCTTTTACAATATAATGAAGTATTTGTTTTAAGCAAAATTTAGCTCCCTGTCATGTTGCTGCTGTATTTCAAAATAATCACATTCTACAACTGGAATGGGCTGGAAATAGTCCAGACTTTAATTCAATTGAAATTGTAAGGAGACAACAAAAGAAATAAGTTTGTCTGAGATACCTTTGCAATTAAGTCTAATTAACAGAAACAAAAATTCAATCTTGGTTTCATTTTAAAATAGTCATAGCAGGAAAAAAAAAAAAAAAGAAAATTGTTTCACTCTTTGGTAAGGCAATTTAAGGCTGCTAATAATGCTAAAAATTATTCAAATGTGAATTAACTGGCTGGATGAAATTTTTTGTATTCCTGATTTTCTTCATATGTTCCAGTTTTTTTCTTGACAACTGCTATTAAAATAGAACTATTGTTATGTCAATCAATGCATCATATTCTGGATTAAATTATCTTTCCATTGATATGCAGTTTTATGGCTTTACTTCAAAATTAAGTGTATGTTATAAATATCAAACTTTAGAAAGTTTTTGCAAAACGTTTCCATAATTTTGCTCACTAATTTATGTTTACAAAGAAGTCAAATGTTAGACACACAATATATAGAGTGATAAAGGTGTTTAGGAGTGCATATATATAACTGTAAATTACAAAAAAATGTAGCCAATTCAGCTTTTTATAGTCATATTCAGCACATCAAATTCATTTTGCATAGTGTAATTGAAATAATTTGATTTTAATCATTTAGTTAGAATTGACACATTTAGTTTTTATATTTGCAATAAAATTCAATGTGATGTGGTTAATGAAATAAAATTATATGTAATATTGTATCCTTAGTGTTTCTCCTATAACTGTTATAACCAGTTTTCTATTATCATCAATCTGTATTACACAAAAAAGAAAGAAAAAATACTTATGTTTATTAATTTTAAACAATTACATTTAATTTGAATTAAAATATCCATTTGAATGATTTAACTACAAAATTTTTCTATATATATATGAAAGGATAAAAGCTAAACCCCTTTTTAAAATGCAAAATCCCTTTTTGCCCCTTTTAAAATTTTAAATTACCGTTTTAAAAAATAGAAATTTAAATCAAAACTTTTTAAATGCTTTAATAATTGTGTTTCAATTGATTGAAATTCGCGTTGCCCCTGTTAAATTAGTTTTCTTGCATCGCATCTTATAACTTTCAGAGATCGTTTTCTGACTCTTCATAAGAATATTTGTGCTGACGCTAACGCGATTTTAAAGTCTTGCTGCATCCTATCGGCCGATGGAGCCAACGCCTTTATTCCGCACAATCAATCACTCAGCTCGCGGCCAATTAAAATTAAAAATACGCCTCTTTTGACTTTGACGACCTCTAGCAGAAATAATGCAAAACCTTCATATTTATACCATTGCACTGCTATCAGGAGCGAACTTTTTACGATTTCCATCATCTAAACAAATCCACGCCAATCTGCTCTCTCGGAATTGCCTCGCGATGGACGAACCTTCGATGTCCAGACAGACTTAAAAAGCAGCTCTCACGCCAATATGGGCCTGGTTTAAAAGGAATCATGTAAGAAAAAGAAATAAACCAGGTTCCGTAATAAACTGAGTCTTCATTTAAACAGAAATACATTCACTCAGAATTTAACCGAATCCCGCTTACGGCCCAGGACTACACGAACATGTAAGGGAATCAGAATGAGCGCTTTGACGTACGGAGCCGCCATCAGTCCGCGCAGCCACCGGCCCGGCCCGGCGCCCAACCACCGACGGAGTCCCGCTTCGTTTCAGAAGTTGAGTAGGACAGTTCATCTCAACGGGAAAATCCCAAAAACTAAACAGTTACGTCAATCCCAGCGAATACCTCCGTGAAAAATTCTTACAGCATACGGTGAAAGACTTACGGAATTTATCCCAAGAACTCAAAAGTACTTAATCTCCCTTCGTCAAAAGGAAAGTGAATCATTAACTTTTCTCTTCATTCTGAATCTTGTGCTGTATTTCATTCTGCCGGCAAGAATCGAAGTGTTTTATCAGCAGGAAGAAAAGTAGGTCAACTACACAGCTGTTTTCAATTTTCAAGAGCGCGCCGCCGATAAAGAAATGAACTCAAGTGACCTATTAAGCGCCAGATGTTTGAGTTTTGGTTTGTGGACTATAGAGAAAAGGAAAGAAAATAAATCATTTGGTTAATGATCAGAGAAATCTTTCTGCGAAAGTTATTTTTTTTATTATTGTTTCGCGTCGTGGTGGTGAAATGAAAGTAAAAGCTATTTTATTTATTTATTTATTTTTTGTTGTGTCCGGTGTGTTGTGTTTTATTTTGGATTTATTTAAAGTAAAGGTTACAGGTATGTAATATAGTTTTGATATTAACCTTAACGAAGAAAAATTTTTTTAAAGATCTTTTTAGTGAGAGGCATTGGTTCTCAAACTTTTATTTTTGAATGCTTTTTGATTTATTAGATAACAAGCACTGAAGAATTTTTTTTCTTTTTTACAATTTCGGTTGTTGTAAAAGGACTGCCAAGTAATCTTTTAAAGAAATATTGTTTTTATTATTAGAAGTATAAACAAGTGGTTCTCAAACTTTTTATTTAATTTTTTATGCATGCCAAAAATAAATTAAAGATGATTATGTTTATTATGCTATTATTTGTGTGAAAATTTTAATTATTTTTAAGTCAGCTATTTAAGTTCAAATATATAATTGTTTATGTATTGTGTTTAACGTAATTTTAAAGAGATGAAAAGGTAAGAATGGTGATTTTTATGAAAGTTCTTTAGTTGTGTTGAACTGATAATTACGATTTTAATGAAAAAATAACATTAAATAAACCTCATATTAAAATCATTTTTTCTAGACAGTTTGAAAATATTTTAACAGAAGTGAAAATTTTATTAGTATTATATTATTATAATATTTTTATTATTAGGTGTTAAACTTTTTAAAGGTGATTTATATGCAACGTACTTTATAGTTAGTGAGGTTATTTAAATTTTTATTGAATTCAAGTTATTGAAAAAAAAATATATATTAAGGTGGATTTTAATTTTAAAAAGATGATTTTAACAGATTTTTACAGATATAGTGTTACAAATTTTAAATAGTTTGAAAGATTTTTTCATTTTTATTCTTATGTGCTTTAATGGTGTATTATATTTCTGTGTAATTCGGTGATATTTTGTATTTATATCCATCATGAGTAGCCCAACCCCTCCCAAAGAAGTAGAGGATTTAACAGACAAATCAGGTGACCCCGAAAAAGAAAAAAATCAAATTTCGAGCAAAGATGATAATCCCGTTAATAATCCTGAAGAGAAAAATAATCAGAAGTCTAGTCAGGAATCTGGAGGTGCACCAGAGACATCTGGTGTAACAATGTTAGGTGGACAGACCCTGTCAGCTCAAGCTGGGTCTGCTCACACTTCAGTATCCGCCAACCCAAAAACGTCAGTAGACCCCGATATCGTTGCGTTTTCTCCGCAAGATGGAATGTCTTGGATACCATGGTTAGCCTATTTCGAGAGTGTCTGTATAGGACAGGGAAAAGACGAGTGCTGGAAAATTAGGCACATACAGAAATATTTAAAGGACAGTGCACTTACGTTGTACATTAATAATTGTCTAAATGTACTTCATTGGTCCGAATTTGTCACTTTGTTTAATGAACACTACGAAATTCCCGATACCCTTTCTCTCACTGATTTTTCACGTATTAGATATAAAGTTGGAGAGGACTTGAACGAATATTATCAAAAAAAGACTAAAGTAGGCCGAACCTTAGGTTTAGAGCAGAAACTTATCCTGGAAGGGTTAACGGAGGGCTTGCCATTAGAAATGCAGAAGTTAGTTATTGCAGGCAACCCCTCAACTACACATTCATGGCGTGAATTAGTTTTCAGAATTAGCAAACTGCAACTGGACAGAAAGGGAAATGAGAGCAAATTTGAAGCAAGCCCCCAAAACCCCAATCAGTATCGACAATGGCGACCAAGCCGACCTCCATATGAGAATGGACAGAATTTTAACAAGCAGTGGAACTACAGAGTTCCCTATCAAACACACCCCATTCGACCTTTTCCATCAAATCAAGCAAGAAATCCCCAAAATACGTTTAGACCGACTTCAAATGTTCCACCACGACCTAATGTACACCACCAGACCACTTTGCCGCCCTCTCCATGCAAAGTTTGTCTTAATATCGGAATACCAAATGCGTATCATTGGGTGGGAAACTGCCCTTTTCGACAACAAGTGTTAGCAGTACCAACCCCTAGTCACAATATGACTTTGCCGAACCCCAACCAAGATCATAGCGCTAATGAGTCATCCCGAAATACATCTAGTAATCAATGACGATTTCTTATGTCTGGACATATACAAAAAGAAAAAGCTAGCTATAAAAAATCAAATAGAGATTGTCATAAAGTTACTTATGTAAAAAATGAAGACTCACTACCTTGTTTGATCGATACTGGGAGTTCGATTAGTGTTATTCCTTGTCACTTAGCCCATAAACTTAACCTAAAAATATGTAAAGTTCAGCAGAGTATACCAGTCACCCAAACACAAGGTGTTCTTGCTTTGAAAGAAAAATGCCTTGTTAGTTTGCAATTAGGACGTATCTCTAAGAGAATTGAACTTTTTATAATTAACAATCAGTTACCTTATGCTTTGATTGGGCTACCCCATTGTAAACTATTTAGATTAAATATTGACTGTGTTAAAATGCAAATAACTCAAGATAATAAGAAAGTACCTCTCATGGACCATATTCCAACAAATACATCTCACCATACTTTACATTTATCCGAAGTATATACTAGCCAGCCAGCAATTGAAAATGCAGAGATATTCGAAGAAAATTTTGAGCCGGAGTTGTTCGAGACCACTGACCATGTGCAAAATGTTCAGTCTGTCAGAGAACAATTACCTGCTCTTCTAGCCAAATATGTCTGTATTTTCGCCAAAGATAAATATGATATAGGCTGTGTAAACATGGAACCCCAGAGAATACAGTTAACATCAGATCTCCCCGTTTCTTTAAGAGCATATCGCACTTCCCCTAAGGAAGAAGAGGAAATTAAAGAACAAATTCAAAATTTATTGCGAGCCGGTATCATTAAAGAAAGCTATTCCCCTTATTCATCACCCGTAACTTTGGTGTATAAACGTGAAGAAGGGAAGAAAACCCGGTTATGTATTGACTTCAGAAAATTAAATGCCATTACAAAAACAGATGCAGAACCCTTACCTCGAATCGACACCCTGTTAGATAAATTGGCGCATGCTAAAATTTTTTCCACTCTTGACTTAGCTAGTGGATATTGGCACATTCCTATCCACCCTCGAGACACTGAGAAGCTGGCATTTGCCACCACCTTTGGATTATATGAGTGGAATCGTTTACCGTTTGGATGGAAAAACTCACCTGCTTGGTTTAACCGTACCCTCCGTAGAATTCTTAATAAATACAAAATTGACTTTGCCTGTAGTTACTTTGATGATGTTATTGTATTCTCCCAAAATGAAGAGGAACATTTATGTCATTTAGAGACATTATTTAATATATGTGTTCAAGAAAACCTTAAACTCAAATTGTCAAAGTGTAATTTTGTGAAATCCAAAATTAATTTTCTAGGATATGAAGTCTCGAACGGTTGTATCACACCTGACAACCCTAATATAGAGACGATTAAGAAATTAACACCACCAACGAATGTAAAAGAATTACAACGTTTTTTGGGATCTATAAATGTTTATCACAAATTTATTCCAAAGTATGCTAACATTCGATACCCTCTCAACAATTTGTTGAAGAAAAATGTCCCTTATGTGTGGGACCAAAATTGTCAAAATTCTTTTGAAAAATTAAAAAATGCTTTAATTGAAAAACCAATCTTAAAGTTGTTTGATCCCAAAACACCTTGTCATTTGTTTGTAGACGCATCAAGTCATGGAGTGGGATGTGTAGTGAAACAAGTTGATGAAAAAGGAACATTACATCCTATAGCATATCACTCTAGAAATCTTCGCGATTATGAAAAAAATTATGCAATTACTGAGTTAGAATGTTTGGCGATTGTGGATGCTTTAGATAAATTTTATCATTATTTACACGGTCAAAAATTTGTCATACATACAGATCATGCGGCCTGGCTCAAAAGTGTTAAAAATTTAAGAGGACGTCTTTTCCGCTGGTCCCTAAAACTTAGTATGTTTGACTATGAAATTAAATACCAGAAAGGCTCCACTAATGTTGAAGCTGATATGCTATCTAGACAACCTGTTTCAGAAAATTTACCCCATATTATACATCTCCTTGACTTGAATGAAGTAAGAGACAATCAGAAGAAAGAAAATGTAACAATTGATGGTAAAAAGTACACTGAGATAAATGATGTTGTTGTTATTAAAAAGAAAGGTTTGTATAAGATTGTGGTCCCCATGTCTTTACGTTTACCCCTATTAGAAAAAACCCACACACAATTTGCCCACCCTGGAATTTATAAAATGATAAATTTAATCTCTCCGCAATATTATTGGCCTAACTTTAATCAGGACATTGAAAATTTTGTAAAACACTGCCACACTTGTCAGATAAACAAAAAATGTAGACAAAAAAGATTTGGCTTATTGCAATTAATGCCCCCAACAGAGATACCTTTTGAATGTTTGGCAGTAGACTCTGTTGGCGGATTTAATTATTACAACTCTACAAAAAAATATTTGCATTTAGTCGTTGACCATGCAACTCGCTATGTGTGGGGTTTTCCGTCAAAAAGTGTAACTACCGAAACTTATACAAACATTTTGAAACAATTATTTCAGATACAAGTACCAGATAGATTGTTAACTGACAGAAATGGAGCATTTACAGCTTCCAGGTTTAGGAGATTTCTTCGTAATTACAATATAAAACACAGATTGACGAGCAGCCATCACCCGGAAACGAATGGGAAAATTGAACGACTAAATCAGACTATTGTCACTAGATTAAAATGTAAAGTCAATTCCACATCCAAGAAAATACCCTGGACTAAGCTTTTAGATGAAGTCTTATATGAATATAATAACACCCCTCATTCTGTAACCCAATTCACCCCTAGCTATTTATTTTTAGGAAATTTACCATATGATCCCCCTTTACCAAATAATAGTTACTATCCCCCTGTGGAAGAAGCTAGAAAATTGGCTAAAGAGAGAACAATTGCTTACCATAAAAAGAATAAAGTTCGTTATGATGCTCGTTTCCTTCCTGTAAAGTTTAAAGTTGGTGACATTGTGATGTATGAAGAATTTCACTATCCAAATACCCGTAAATTGACTGCACCATATTCTGGCCCATACACCATTTAAAAACAACTTTCTGATGTATCCTTTGAAATTGATAAACCCAGCCCACATTTTAAGAGAAATTCCGAAATTGTCCATTCCTCCAAGTTAAGATACTACCACCCTCCTCAAAATCTTAAACTCAGCCATGAATAAACCCCATCTATCTCTTTCGGCTGTCAATTTTTTTAATTTTTGCTTTCCTATCGTCCCCCTTACTCGTAGCATTTGGATGAGGATCCAGCTGGGCGTGTAACCCATCTCCCCAGCAGTGTAGAATGATGGTGACAGTTTAAAAGTACTGTTAGAATTTTTATCATTTTTAAAAAATATTATAATGACGAATTGATGACACATGAAGGGGTCCTCCGCTCCGTGGCCACCCATCTTTAGCCGGACTGTTTTCCCAGATTCTCTTTCCAGGTTGAACGGAGAATCTGGCAAAACTGCTTCGCTTCCCCTCTGCAGGTGAATATCGATTACCCACTTTTCTTTTTCTGTCGTGCAAGTGGCACATTTTTGGGTGATATTTCCCTCAGAGTATTAAAACCCATATCGCACTGACCCTGCGCATGGTGAAAATTATAGCAAGTGTATATTTAGTTTTTATTAGCTGTAGTTTTCTTTTTTTTTAAACAAACTTAGTGTTGTTTTTCATGGATATAAACCTAAGGCTGCATCATAGAAGTAGCTAAGTCCCTACCAAAACAGAAAGGTATACGAAGAAATATAATTTGTTTTTGTTATTAGTATTTTAGGATATTTTACTGTTATTTTATCTCAGTGTGAAAATTCAATATATCTCTAGAAATGCAAGCGTTTCAAATTGCATTTGATATACAATATATTTTGTTGATAGTATTAGTGCATATTTTGTATTATTGAATATTTTATATTTTTGAATATTGTGTATTTGTGAATATTTTTTTTACATTTGAACATTGTCTATTATTGAATATTTTTGACATTGGAATATTTTTTACATTTGCATATGTTGTATAGTTTTCAGTATGTTTACCTGTGAATATTTTAATATACTATATAGTTTATGGTTGCAATTTGCAATTATACACAAAAGGATGTTTCCCAACAAACTATATCAAAAACTTTAAAACAAAAACTGGAAAGAAAGGGAAACACTACAAACACAGTTATGTTATGACAACTGTTATAATCAAGATATGTCGTCTCGAGACACATTATTGTTTTGCTGCAGCACCATTGAAAGAATTCCATTATTTTAGTGTAACCAATATTTTTATGTAAATTTGATATATAAATGTAAAAATAGGTCCAATTGACTTGAGAGCTGAAGTAAATACTGAAGAGCTGGAGAAAATAAGAATCTAAAAAAAAAAAAAAAAAAAAAACACGGGTTAAATTCACGAGATAAGACCCACAGGTCTTGCAGGCGAGCCCTGTGGCTCTTGTTTTAGTGGGGGGGGGGGATATGAAAGGATAAAAGCTAAACCCCTTTTTAAAATGCAAAATCCCTTTTTGCCCCTTTTAAAATTTTAAATTACCGTTTTAAAAAAATAGAAATTTAAATCAAAACTTTTTAAATGCTTTAATAATTGTGTTTCAATTGATTGAAATTCGCGTTGCCCCTGTTAAATTAGTTTTCCTGCATCGCATCTTATAACTTTCAGAGATCGTTTTCTGACTCTTCATAAGAATATTTGTGCTGACGCTAACGCGATTTTAAAGTCTTGCTGCATCCTATCGGCCGATGGAGCCAATGCCTTTATTCCGCACAATCAATCACTCAGCTCGCGGCCAATTAAAATTAAAAATACGCCTCTTTTGACTTTGACGACCTCTAGCAGAAATAATGCAAAACCTTCATATTTATACCATTGCACTGCTATCAGGAGCGAACTTTTTACGATTTCCATCATCTAAACAAATCCACGCCAATCTGCTCTCTCGGAATTGCCTCGCGATGGACGAACCTTCGATGTCCAGACAGACTTAAAAAGCAGCTCTCACGCCAATATGGGCCTGGTTTAAAAGGAATCATGTAAGAAAAAGAAATAAACCAGGTTCCGTAATAAACTGAGTCTTCATTTAAACAGAAATACATTCACTCGGAATTTAACCGAATCCCGCTTACGGCCCAGGACTACACGAACATGTAAGGGAATCAGAATGAGCGCTTTGACGTACGGAGCCGCCATCAGTCCGCGCAGCCACCGGCCCGGCCCGGCGCCCAACCACCGACGGAGTCCCGCTTCGTTTCATATATATATATATATATATATATATATATATATATATATACAGTGAATATTATACAGGATGTCCCTTCCTATCACTGACCAATAGTTAATTCCTAAATCATTAGTTTTAGATATAGAATTCCAGTTGCAAAAATGTTTCATATGTTGTTCTTCATTGTAGGAAAATCTACTCTCATCAAAATGGTTCTTTTTTTTTTCAAGTCATGAAAATTAAATTTTTATATACAATCTCTGTGTCCTATAAATTATATTTAGAAAAAGTTTCTCCATGCTCTAAGAAGTAAAACAGTTACAATTCCATTTTTGTATGGCCAAAACTTACCAGGTCATGATACTTTGAATTTTATGGTACTGAAAACATATTTTCTTGTTTCTAGTGCCGGAAAATGCCGAAAATTTCAAAAAATCATAACTTAATAAGTTTTAGTCATACAAAAATTGAATTTTTATTGTTTGACTTGTTAGAGCATGGAAAAAGTTTTTCTAACTATAATTTATAGAACCCAGAGAACATATAAAATTTTAATTTTTGTAACTTTTTTAAGAAATAACTATTTATGATGTAAATGGATTTTCATATGATGAAGAACAACATTTTAAACTTTTTGCAATTGGAATTATACCTCTAAAAGTAAAATTTTAAAAATTAGTTATTGATGAATGATAAGAACATACACCATGCATAATTTAAAATATTTTATAAATATTAATAGTTTAACTATGCATTATCTTTCTTGGTTTACCTAATGTTATTAAATTCTGCAGTTACTGTCAAAAAAAAAAAATTACGCTTACATTTTGTATTTTTTAGTTTGCTCTTGAAGGACACACTGATTATGTGCATTGTGTGGATTTAGGAAGCACTGGAGAAGAATTAATCTCAGGAAGTGAGGATGGATCAATAAGGATGTGGGGTAAGAAACTTTATAAAAAAATCGTCTTTTTACAGTCTTGCAAATATTTTTTTTTTCTTTCTCTTAGGTCATTTTTTGTGTAGGAATTTGTTTGAAATATACTTGTCATTCTCTAGTACAGGCACGCCGAACCTTTTTATGTGCACATGCCAAACTTGTACATAAAATAATTTTGCAGTGTACGATGTTTATATGAAACACTGGTTATAAAATCAGTTGCTTTTATGCATTTATAAATTAATACTTAAAAAATATTAAAAATCAAAATGCGATTTCTCTGTATATTGAAATGAGCCATCAAATTAATGAAATTTTAATTCGTAAATATGATTCATTTGTGTGGTATGTACTGTAATATGGAATTAAAAAAATATGAATTTTTTATTTTAGTAATTTTTAACTTATTAATGCAACATCTTGTAATTATCCAAGTTGTATTAAACAATATATTATCAATGCATTGATGAGATTTTTGCTGTTGTACATTTGATGGAGAATGCTTTATGCCTAGTTCATATTTTATCTATATATTTATATCAAATACATAGCTAAATTGGGCCCATTTGCCATTTTATTGCAGTGACTGTCTGATTAAATTCATTTGAAAAATACAGCTTTTTAAATTCATATAGAAAAGCAAAATGCATGTTGAAAACTGCATAGCATTACAGGAAAAGAAACATCTTTCAATACGTTAATTCATGCAAAAAATTGCATTACTTTTGATAGTATCTGTAGGGAAAAAATATATATACAGTGTCTCACATAAGTGATGGGACACTTGTGCTTTACAAAAGGAAACTAATCAAATAAATTAAAAAAACATGTACACATTTTTTTTGTGGGTGTGTTTCATACTTAAATTTAGTAAAGATTATTACATAACATACATTTTGTCAAAATATTAAAATATTAATTTAATAAAAATACAAATGTTTAGAACGGAGCAAAAAATAGCTCACATAAGTGATGGGACACCATTATATATGCAACAAAAATCGCCTGAAATAAGCAATAAAAATATTTTTTGGGGTTTTATTTTTACTTAAAAGCAATTGGCAATAATTTATAAAATCGTCTGCAGTATTTCTCTCCAGTTTGTTTTGGAATTTTTGTGTTTTTTAGCTCTGTGTAGTCATGAATGCTAAACGAAAAGAAACTTCGCCTGAAATTCGAAAATTAGTTATTAATTTGCATATTGAACGTGGAAAATCTATTAGAAAAACTGCTGAAACAGTTAACTTGAGTCGTTCAACAGTTTTCAATATCATTAAACGATATAAAAAGAATCATATGATTCAGGATAAAAGAAGACCTGGCTGACCATCAAAGCTATCCAATGGAATAAAGCGAATTATCGTTCGAAATATTAAAAAAAATCCAAGAATTAGTGCTTCAAAAGTTGCTGCTGATTTACAAGCATTATATGGAATAATTGTTAATCCTGAAACTATTAGAAGGGTAATTCGATCTGCTGGATATCACGGTAGAGTAGCCAAGAAAAAATTCTTCGTAAGTGAAAAGAATAGAAAACTCAGACTAGCTTTCGCAAAATCCAACATAAATAAGAATTCTGATTACTGGAATAAAGTTATATTTGCTGATGAGAGTAAATTTAATATATTTGGTTCTGACGGTAGAATCTTGGTGTGGAGAAAACCCAGGGAAGAACTTCGCAAACAGAACTTGGTACCAACAGTAAAACATGGTGGAGGAGGAGTTATGGTATGGGGGTGTATGTCGTCCGCTGGAGTTGGTAATTTTGTTTTTATTGACAGTATAATGGATCAGTACAAGTATATTGATATTTTAAAGCAAAATTTGAAATCTTCAGCACGAAAATTGAACCTTCATAACGATTTTAAATTCTACCAGGACAATGACCCCAAGCACACTGCTCTGAACGTTAGACTCTGGCTGCTATATAACTGTCCTGAAATAATAAAAACACCACCACAATCTCCAGACTTAAATCCCATAGAGAATATTTGGCAAGAATTGGAATCAAGAATTCGCAAACACACCATTTCTTCAAAACAACAACTAAAATCGGTGCTTCAAGAAGAATGGGGTAAAATCACTCCAGAAATCACAAAAAAAATAGTCGAATCCATCCCAAAAAGATTAAATCATGTTTTAAAAGTAAAAGGAAATCCAACAAAATATTAAAACCTTTTAAAAAGTAAAATTTGTGGATAAATATTTGATGGAAAAGTAAGTGTCCCATCACTTATGTGAGCCATTTTTTGCTCCGTTCTGAACAATTGTATTTTTACTAAATTAATATTTTAATATTTTGACAAAATGTATGTTATGTAATAATTGTTACTAACTTTAAATATGAAACACACCCAAAAAATTTTTGCACATGTTTGTTTATTTATTTTATTGCAGTTTCTTTTTATAAAGCACAAGTGTCCCATCACTTTTGTGAGACACTGTATATTGATTATAACAGAAATAGAAAATGAATTTCTTCTGTACAATGATTATCAAATTTAGATTTATCGTGTGCTAGAGAAATTGTCTTATGTACCAACCCTGCTCAAGTATGTCATGAAGGGCTTCATGTTGAAACCTTCAGTTGAAGCATATTATGAAGTTTAATTATGTACTAATTAATCATATTGACTAATATCATACTGATAATTAGAAAAAATATGAGGCTCTTTTTCTGTTTTGAGTTCATCAAGTACTTAGTGGAATAAACTCTACTTAACAAATTAGCTGCATTCTTAGTTGCAAGTACATATCTGTAAGCTTTACTAATTTTTTTTTAATTTCTTTTATTCTGTTAGAGGGGGAGGGGGACAATAAGGCTGTAAGTGCTTTTTCTCTTGTGACCAGTGATGAATCAGGGGAGGGAATGGGGGGGGGATAATATTTGTATTTTTTCTTATTTCCTTACCATCTCTTTGATGCTGATTCTGATACTTATTGTTAAGAGTTTATTAATATTTCCTATCTACCTCTTTTGAAAAATTTAAGTTATGGATTTTTAATTGAAGGGCTTCGGATGAAAAACATGATAAATAGCATTTTAATTATTTTGATTTTCTGATTTTCACTTGAAATTATTTAACTGCAACCTGGAATCCTTCTTTAAGTACAAGTTTTTTACTCAAGGTATGCCATCATAACCAAAGCTAAATTTTTGCTTTTAAAACACAATAACTTTGAAAGTAGTTTTTTTTTTTTAGAAAATTTTAATATTGAATGTCTCAAAACTTGCATTTTTTTTTAAATTTACCTTGTCTTGTTTTACATCTGAGCTTTTCAATTATAATTAATTATTATTTTATTGTTTATGAAGCATGTGTTTGATGTGGGAGATAAAATGCTAATATAGATGTATGTTCTAAACTTGTCTCCTCCTTGTTCTAAAGATGTTCTCCTCAATTTTTCAAGTATTGCTGTAACTTTTTGAGTTTTCACGATATTTCACTGGTCTTTTTATATGCATTGCCCTATAGTATTGACTATCAAATCATGACAAAAAAATCTTTGCTGTATTTTGCATATGCGTAGTTAAAATTAATTTCATAAAAATACCTATATCTCATCAAATATTCAATATATTAATATTTTAATCACAGTATACTATTTCTACAATTTTTTGTCAAGTTTTTGAAAAGCAGTGTTAAATTTGGCTGAAAACTCTACATGCTATAAAAAAAAATTTTGAATTTTTCACAGAAACGTTAACATCTTCACGAATATATGCGTTATGCTTACACAAATGCACACAAATGTTGAACAGGACCACCTACATAGTCATTTGCTACAGTGACAGGTCATTTTTAGCATTTTCTGTTACTTGGATGATCAAAAATGTTATTTTATTATTAAAATTATTATTGCCACCCCCCCCCTCACCCCCTAATTATCCTCGCAACAAAATCTTCACTGAAAAACATGAAGTCAAACATGTTCTTTACATCCTCAAAGTTCAAGGGCATTCCGGTCATTTCCTCACAAGTTTCAGTAAGATATTTGACAAAACGTCTGAAATTGGTCACTGCCTCTTAATTTCTAGATACCAGTATATTATCTCTGGTGAAAGTGCAATGATTTTTTTCTTTCTTTCTTTCTGCATAATTTTATTATTATTATTAAAATTTTATTTGCAGTAACAGTATAGTATTTGATGATCTATTTGTAATTTGTATGTAATATTTTATCTGCAGATGCCAGGAAAGGTGGAAATGCAGTTCATGTAATTGAACCATACAAATTTAGTGTAAGTAAAACCATTTTAAATGTTTCAGAATATTGTTTGTGTAATTTTCAGTTTTATTTATCTCACTTTTTGTTACTATTATTGAAGAATTTTTTAATAGTTTGCTTTTCAATTTTTATTTTTATTATATTTTAATAATTTTATATATTGCCTATTGTTTATTTCCATTGTATGTGTATGACTCTTCTGTACTATTTATTAATTTAGCTTGCAGATAGACCTGAAATAGGAAAATGGATTGGATGTGTAGCTTATGATTCATCTGATGACTGGCTAGTATGTCCTCTTTCTGTTTATTATTGATACATGATTTGAATTGTACGGTATAATTTAAGTTTACCTTCAACTCTTAAAAAGTATTTATAGTCATGCGTAGCTCCCAACTTGTACGGTTTAGCCATACAATGTATGGATTTTATTCTAAATGTACAGTTGTATAAGTAGACATAAAATTATACAGTTTTGTGGATAAATTAGTAATGAATCATAAATTATTTTATCCATCAAGTAAAAGATAAAACTTTAACTCTAATTTGCACTTTTAGATCATTACCAAATACAAAATTTCATGTCTTCCATGGAGAAGAAATCCTCTCCTCCTCCGTTCCCCTTTCCGCAGACTACACCCTGAAATTTTTGCCAATTATACAGTTTTCAAAATTGATTTGTTGGCAGATATGGTCATGTTATCTACTTGTGCAGTTTTTTTTTTTAAATTGCTTAATTATTTTATGATTATTAAGCCAGTGAATTTTATACGTTTTTTGTTTCTTTTTTTCATAATAAGGAAGCCCGTAATATATCAGCATTAGAAACATTTTTAACATTGAAAAATGTAAATATATATATATATATGATATCAAATGAAATTTTTTTAATATATATTTGGCAAGTATCTATTTCTTTTAGATTGTTAAATGCATACTATAAATATTTATTTGATCTTGGGTTTATAAATTATGATTTTCTTGTCAGATTATTTTTCTCAGTGTTTTTCATCATATACAAGAGGAGAAATTGTAAATATACAAAGAAATTGTTAATTATATTTCATCTAATGTTTACCTAAACATAAAAATTCTTTAAAAGTTTGCTCTTTTTATTTTAATTGTTCTGTGTTAAAACTTTTAACTAGGAGCTTTCTTTATAAATATATTAACTGATGTAGCAGTTGGTTACATTTTCAAAATAAAAAGTGATAATGAATTAAATATTTTTTTAAAAATCTAACAAAGTGCACAAATATCACAAAACAAAATGATTTTTTATATTTCAATAAATCCTTGGCAATTTCAGCCTCTGCCATAGAGCCATTTGATAATTCTCTTAAATATAAGGCAGCGCTAGAGTATTTCTTTTTATCAGTACAACACCTACTTCACTTACAATCTATCTAACAGTATCAAGTTACTAGAATTTCAGAATCTTAAAACCTTTGCCACTTTCTTAAGCTGTTTTAGGTTAATTCTGATAAAGTTTGTACTCTTGCTTTAGCATTCTATTTTACTTTTTGTAAAGTATATTGTTCCTTTAATTGAGCTTAATACAGCCTATTAGCAATACATTGATTTGAAATTAAATGCTCCGTACTATTATAGAACCTAATTTTGTTACTAAGCTATTATTTTTTAATGACATTGCTGCTGCAGTGTGTTTCTTTAAAAAAGTAAAGATTACTTTTGACTTAGCAGAAAAACAGGGATCTGAAATTTTAACCCTCATGGTGAACTGATGCCTTCTATATGCTTTAAAATTTATGTATTTTTAACTAATGTTAACTAGTTTTATAACTATTTTTTTTTTTTTATCTTGTCAAACTTTGAATTTTTAGGTTTGTGGTGGTGGTCCTAATTTATGTGTCTTTCATGTTCGATCTTTATCACCTTCAACTCAGTTATTAAAGCCTCGAGTTACCTCGAATGTGGTGCATTTTTATGATGATGGTGTATGTATGCTTTTTATTTCTCATAATATTTGTAATATATTTATGTATGCAATATAGTTATATTTGTCGTTTTTGTCAATCTCTTTCTATATGTACAGTTGAACTCAGTTAATACCAGAAGTAAGATAATTATAAAAGTTTTTGTATTAACTGTTATTGTTAATACCCATGATGATAATAAAAATCTTAAAAACACACACATAATTAAACTAATTACTTCTATTAATTGCTCTAATTATCTCAAAATTAACATAATATCATAAAGTTAACATAAAATACTCAGTGTTACGTTTGTGAATGTTCTTTTCTGTAGATGGGTCTTTTCTTTAGACAAAATCTCAGTACTGAAGTCAAAATCTCTAAACATCTAGTAATTCCAAAGGACATGAGCAACATACAGTCTTGTGTCCTGTCGCTCATTAGTCTGACACAATGCACATGGTAGATAAAAAAAATATCTACCAAAAATTATCTTAATGACATGGCTGGCAATTAAATTTTTTAAATCAAATTAAAGCAATCTAGAAAACATAAGCAAAAATAATCATTTGTATAGTGTAAAACAAAGATTTACTGCTGCGGTAGGGAAAAATGGATAAATGAATCATCTTTATAGTTTAAAATAAAACATGTTTTATTACAATATTATTATTAGATTAAGAATTCCATTCATTTTTTAAAAGACTTATAAACATTATTCAAATCTTTAGTGGTTAATGAGTTATTTCTTTAGACACTTCATAATAATACAAAAATGTTACTGCATAATGGAGATGTTTCATTTACATCACTTGCATGGAAATCACAGTTGAAGAAAACAATTCAGGTTGAATGTAGAAATCAGTGGAGATTTGGCAAAACAGGAGCACTCGGTCTGTTTCATCATTGTCGTCAGTGTTCGACTGTGCTGCTCTCAATCTGTCCCTGCATGTCTGAACACCATCGCAGACCTGCCGTTCTCATACTTCCTCACTGATCCACCACAGATGAAAAGTTGAAAGCCGAAAATCCCCAATCCCAACACTGCTAGCTCTTTTTATTCTCTTCCTGCTTACAGCAAGTTACTGCACGCACAAAATAGTGCCAATGTTCTCCATAAATAATTCTATTAATTAAGCATTTCAGTATGGATTGGTTTTAACTTTGTTCCCTTTATTATATTATTTATATTTTGTTAACACTTCTTTTTCAGAAACTTTTATTTTAAAATTTACTAGGTTTTCTTCACCTGCGATCATTCACCATGTAAGACTAAAGATCATGCTGTCTATACAACGTGAAAGCCATCTGCTACTTAATTATTAAAATTATTTCGAATAAATACTTATTTCACTTCAGATAAGCACAAAACCTTTTTGAATAATAATATTTTTACATTTAAACCATTCATTTCTAATAGTAATTTAGTGATTAATGATTAAATTTTTTTCATTATAAAATTTTGCAAAACTTAAAATTAATGAATTCTGAGCATTAAATACTCACATATATTTGAGAGAAGAGTCTTTTATAACAGCGGGCACCAAGCCAACATAAGAAAATACCTTCAATTATACGAGGCATGAAAAAACTGGCTAATATGGCCCAGAGTCCAGATTTAAAGAAAGAAAGAAAGGTTTTCTTCTATGCTCTATCCTTTCCATGGCTCAGTTGTATATCTTGTAATTAAGGGGTGATTTTTGAAACATTCTTATCTCTCCCTTCTTTATTTCAATCTTACAAGACATTCCTTTGCATTTTCTTGTGTGGAGAGGGTCTTCTTAAAGTTTGAAATTCTGTCTTCAAGGAGACAGAATTTCAGGCGGCAGGCAGTATACACCTGTTCAGTGTGTGTACCTCCCAAGTGTTGCTGCTATGCATTCTTTTTCAAGATTTCCGTGATAGCTTTGTCTCAAGAATGAATAAATGTCATTAATTTTGGTTGAAGACTATTTGATTTATAGAAAAAAGTTTTGTTGTAGCCACAACATACTAATTTAACAATTGTTTTATTTTTTGAGCATGAATCTTGTTGTTTCCGTCTGCAACTGGTTTAGCAGCTATGCATTAGTAAAAATTTTAAGCTCACAGAAATTAGAAATAAGTTTTAAAAAATTGCTGTAAACTAAGTCATGTTCTCAATAATCATTCTCTCCAATTTTAAGAAATTTTATCTACTTTGTATATCAACAGGCTTTTTTAATCACAATTCTAGTAAAATGCCTAAGTTAAAATTTTTGATAAAGACAAAACATACCAGTGTAATTTTGGTAAGAAGCCACATTATGTTTGATTTAAAGGAATGAAAATACATCTCTCCTTTTTTTTATTAAATCTAACATATATGTACTTTATTTCTGGAAAATTATGCTATTTTTAGCATTATTTACTACCTCAATTAGAAACTTTAAAGTTAGCAATTACTCCCAGTTTAAAAAAAATGCTGTAAAATTTTCTTCATACCTATTTAGTTGTGAATGTTTGTTTTTGTCACCTTTTAGATAATATCTGCTGGTTCAGAAGCATTTATTAATCATTGGAGTCTAGATGGTAATCTGCAAATAGAAGTACCAACCTCTGCAACTAATATATACAGCATTGGAATTAGTTCCAGTTCTACACAGCCAGTAAGGATTGCTTGTGTCATTTATTATTTCCAGATATTAAATTTAATTATACATAGATTTATTTTTATTTAATCAAAATGCTGGTCTAGTTTAGTTATACCATTTAAATAAATTTACCATCCTTGTTTTTTTTTTTTTGTTTTTTTTTTAAATACTTCTAACCAGGCCCCCTACCTGACATGAGTGCCTATCTTGACAAGTTAGTACCTATATGGGGGTGTGGGATATTCGCCTGATCACAGCATGGCTGTAATCCACCTGACAAGAGCCTTGTTGGCATTGCTGCAGTGCTCTAAATACAGACTTGCGAAGTCTGCTGATTTTCACATGTTTGTGTGTGGATGCAGATTTTTTTTAATTGAAGAAAAAAACTAAAAAATCGTCATTTGTAATTTTTTAAAAATGATAAATATTAATTTTTTTAAAAACAAATAACGCCGTGGAAACTGGAAAGATAATCTGAATAAGTGGGTACTTTTGTTTTTTGTATTTCTATCAGGCGAGCAGATGCAGACTTGTAAATATGCGGAAAAAAAATACTAAATCTACATTTTTTTTGAAAAGGTAAATATTCAAAAAATTTTTAAATGAATAACACTATGAGAATTTTGAAAATACTCAGAATAAGTGAGTATTTTTTATTTATTTTTTTTTTTTTTATTTTGATCTGAACAGCAGATGTGGCAATTTCAAAATATGGAAAAAAGTGGAATGTCCCCCTACCCCTGTTTCTTGCCTCTCTGCTTCAAGATTTTCGAAAATACCATTTTGTGCCTGACAACTGCAACAGTACGCCATTTTGTGACATACATTATAGTGTTTAATTAATACACTATATGGCCAATGATGACCGGTCACTTGTGATTTTAGAGGTTTTATTAAATATCTAAAAAAATGCATAAGGAATTATCCTGAAACTTCAGGTGTGTAAACAGCATAGTCAACGTCATATATTTTGGCGAAGATTTTTTCCCGAAACCCCATAGAGTAATCAATAAGTTGAAGAAAAACGAATATCTTTTAAATAATCTTATAAAAACTATTATTGAAAAAGCATTGAAACGGTAGCACATGCTCAGGAGGCTTTTTTTAATAAACTATGTTCATTTTTATGAGGATAGCATTTATACTCATGGAGAAATTAAGGTTTTTATAAAAACAATTTCCAAATTTCACCAAGTATTTTGCTTATAATTTTCAGAGTTCTTAATCAGGGGTCGATCCAGGGAAAATTTGGGGCCTATTTAGGGCCCCTTCAAAAAAATAAATTTGATGAAATGGGGTCCTTCACAAAATTCTTCTCCATAAAAAACTTGCTATTTATTATTTATTTATTATTTTGTGATGTTTTAAAATGTGTAATTTGTAAAAAAAACAAGTTCAGCAGAGAGGAAAACTTCAGCAAAAGGATTTTAAAAAGTTTTTGTTTATAAATGCCTGGTTTGAATTCGATTAACTGGATTTCAACTTTCGTTACAAAATGTTATTTTCCCAAAAATATAATAAATTTCACAAAAATAACCTTTATTTTTCACAAAATGGGCCCCAAGAAAAAAACCTGCATCGACCCCTGTTAATATAAAAGAATGTTCTTTTCAGGAACAATGACAAACAACATTGTATACAATACCCTGCAATCAAAATTAAAAAATTATAAATATTGGATGAAAAATGAGCAGGCTCACTAAATATTGTTTCACTGTGCATGCGCGAGTTAGATCAAAATATACTGTGCCTAATATATTAGCTAAATGTATAGAGCAACTTTTGTGAAAGTTTCAAAAATATAGCTTGAAATTTCTGTTAGTGATAGTCGATAGAATAAGCTTGAAATTCGCTGTTCCCAAAAGGAAGCAAAAAGATGAGGGGCAGTATCCAAATATACTATGAGAGACACTTCATTCTTATTATGTCAACTTTCATAAGCTAGTATATTTAGATACAACCCCTCATCTTTTTGCTTCCTTTTGGGAACAGTGAATTTTGAGCTTATTCTATCGACGATTACTATCAGAATTTTCAAGCTATGTTTTTGAGACTTTCACAAAAGTTGTCTATACATTTAGTTAATATATTATGCACAGTATATTTTGATTGAATTCGTGCATGCACAGTGAAACAATATTTAGTAAACCTGCTCATTTTTCATCCAATATTTATTATTTTTTAATTCTGATTGCAGGGTATTGTATATAAATGTTGTGTGTCATCGTTCCTGAAAAGAACATTCTTTTATATTAAGAACTCTGAAAATTATAAGCAAAACACTTGGTGAAATTTGGGATTGTTTTTATAAAAACCTTAATTTCTCCTCGAGTATACATGCTATCTTCATAAAAATGAACATAGTTTATTAAAAGAAGCCTTCTAAGCATGTGCTACCATTTCAATGCTTTTGTGATATTAGTTTTTACAGGGTTATCAAAAAGATACTAGTTTTTCTTCAATTTGTTCACGGCCCCTTATGGGGCTTTGGGAAAAAATCTTTGCTTAAATATATGACGTCTATCATGTTGTTTACACTCCTGAAGTTTCAGGATAATTCCTCCTGTATCTTTTCAGATATTTAACAAAACGTCTAAAATCGCAAGTGACCGGTCATCATTGGCCATATAGTGTATCTCAGCTAATTATTAAAAAATGAAAAATCTTAACCTCATGCACATTCAACATTCAGACCTGCCTTCACCTATTCTCACCTAAATTTTCAGGCTTTTACGTGCGGTAGATTTCCCTAGCCTTGCTCACAGATAGACAGACAAACATTTTCTTTTATTGGTATAGTTTATTAAATGATTACACAAATGTATAAAGTTAGACCTGAGATAAAAAAGTCAAAACTTACAGTTTTTAGTTTTTTTGAAAAAGTGTATGTTGGATGATGGCTTTTTCCGTTTAGCTTTTATTCTGTGACTAGCCGGTCTTCGCCCGTCTAGACGGTTGCTTGATGGGCTCAGATGACTTTTGCTGCGTATAGCCCGGTCATTGGCCAGAGCTCACAAAGTGCGTTTTACATGCAAACATATAATAAATTTTAAAAAATACTTTATTTTAAATTATACGAAAATAACTCATAAAAATATCAAAAAAGCATACAAATAAAGATTGCACGACATAAAAAATAATTTTTATTCATAAGCCCGTTGACAAAAACCCGTTTAGCCCTGCCGGTGTTAATCTTAGGAAAAGAGAGAGCTTTCGGTTGAAATAAACAAAAATGGGATAACTTAAGATATATGGCGAGTTTTGTAAATAAGGGTTTCGCACACATAAATTGATAATTGTTTGATACAAATAATGGACCCTGTGTGCTTCGCAGCCATATATGGTCAATACGGCGATAACTATAACAGAACTCCATGTATTTTGCGCCTCAGAAATCATTAAAACACCAATCCTATAACGGGGCTCTGGGAATTTTGCGTACATGAACGGTTAAAACGACAATTATTTTAACAGAGCTTTGTGGATTTCACACTTATAAAATAATTATACAACAATCATTATAACGGAGCCTCGTGCGTACTCAAGCCCACATAAACATGGCGATCAGTATGTAAATCGTAAACCTATACTCCCAAAACATTTTCTTTGAGAACAGGAGGAAATGTACTATATTTTCTATACAGATTGAAATCTGATTGCTAAAAGACGAAAAGCGTAAAAATAATTTATAAAATTATAAAATTAAATAAAAAAATAAGACTAATCAAAATTTTCCCCATAAAAATGTCGTGCGCATAATATTTAATCAAAAATCAGCAATACTTTTCTTTTTTGTCTAATCTTTCATAATCAGGTTCATAGCCAAGTTTGGCAACAAAAATTATCGATGCTGGCAAAAACGTAGCTTCGGGATTCTGAGAGTGATAACAATAGTTACAAAAATAACATCAGTTTTGCACCAAACCACGCACGCTAACACACACAAGTTGGTAAAGGGTTTTCGCTTCATTTCCGCAGAAAAGTTCTTTCCGTTAATTCCAGACAACAGTGAATGCAAATATTCTCTACATTTTCCTCTTACACTAATAAAAACAATTCGGCAAATTTTGTTACACTGATATCATTTTCGCCAAGCATAATATTTGGCAGCAAATGAAACATTTGAAATTAAAAATGAAATTATGTTGATGCAATAGTTATCATTAAAAAATATATATATCATTTGAAAATTACAAACTTTCCCAAACTATCTTATTAAATCAATTCAAATATATACTTAAAATGAAAAAAGAAATAAATACTATGCAATAAAATAATAAAATGAAACTCAATTTAAATTGCAGGTATGAAATTGTTAATGTTGTAGCTGGCATCTCGCAAGCAAACAAAAAACAAAAAAAAACTGTACTTCTCTATCATCCCGTCGACTACTTTTCATAACAAAAAACTATCGCCAAACTGTAAGATTAAATGCCAAATATGCAGTCCCATTTACTTGATGTCAGAAGCATTATACGTGTTTGTTATGCCATCAAGTGGTTTTTAATTCGATATTTGCGTGTATTTTTCATTATGTTTTACTGATTTATTAGTTATTTCATTAATTAAAATAACAATTGTGTCCTTAAATTCTTATATTTTATTTATTTATTTATTATGATATTCCAATGGCAACGTTCTCTCGTTTATTTGGCGTTGCAGTTTGGCAATAGTTTTTTGTTATGAAAAGTGGTCGACGGAATAATAGAGAAGTACCAAAAAAACTTTATTTATGTATGCATTTCCATAGTCCTGAAACAATTTTATTGCAGCTTCATCATCATCAGGTAACTACGAAATGGGTAAATTCATCTCAGCGTCAATGAAAAATGTAATTTATAACTTACAAAATATTGCAATTCGAAAAATAGCAAATTAATATCTTTTGCGTGGATACCATTAGATAATAATGTTAACAAAATTATTCACGTTCAATAAATAGCGAGCTCACAATATTTGTCACACTTCTAAATTTAAATCTAATTTCATTGGTTCATAATGAATGACATCAAAGGTGTTTTCTGATTTAATTCTCTGCAGGCGATTAAAGTCTACGTTTTCTCCGTGGTTCAAAACGGTAAAAATGACAATCAATTAAATTCATTTTGAAACGGGCATCCCGGAACTGTTGATGACAGTCACATGACTTACGGTTTTATTATATAGATGGCCCATAGCATGTAAGAGGAACATAGACCTTAGCATCTGCATCCAATGCTTTTGCAATGAATTTCCTAATTTTGTTGCAAAGAATTTTTTTTTAACTTAACTGGATAGTTGCGAGTCTACTGTACTTATAAATTTCGTCTGAATCCATCAGAAACTGTAGATTTTGAGATTTAGCACTAAATTCATTATTATTATAGATGCAAATCTTTAAAGTTATATTGGACAGATGTAATTAGATTTTTCATTAATTATTTTGTTTTATCTATAAATAAATTTATTTAAGATGCTATAAAACACTATATTATGTACTTAGTAGGGATAATATTGGTTGTTAATGAAAGTACTTATTTAACTCTTTTATGATTCTTAAGTTGTATGCTCTAAACCAGCCAAACTCAACCTGCAGTCCGGCGACCCTTTATATGCGGCCCAAGATACACAATCGTTAATCCATATTTATAAAAATTTGAGATGCGAATGAAATAATATCAGAATAATTTTTTTTAGCCTTCACTATTGTTTTAGCTATTTTTATGGGAAACAAAAATCTGTGCTGTTATTTATAATTAATTTAAAATTATGTTAAAATATATTTACATCATTTTCTTAGTCAGAAGTTCTGTTTACATGTAGGTGTAGTCTTATTAGTGTTACGATGGTGTGTATAGTTTTTAACCTTCAAAATTAATCAAACATTATTTAAATTTAATTAAAGATGCACTGTATATTTTTTATTTTTTAAAAGAAGAAAATTATTTGCATTCAGCAAAAGTCTGATTTATTAAAGAAATTCTCCTAATATTTGTATCTTTAGATCATGGAAATTCTGCATGATGTATACTTATTAAATATCTGTACTGATTGTACTAATTTTGTATTATAGCTTTGTTCTACTGCTTTAGTTATCTTACTATTTTAATTGCCTTTTATTATTATTATTTAAATGTTAGTATATTGCGGCTCACCTAACAGAGCAAATACATATTTGAGGACTGCAAAAAAAAAAAAAAAAAAAAGTCTGAGTATGGCAGATTTAAACAAACTGAAATATAATAAATTATTTTTTGAAAGCTACATATTTTTAATATACATCATTTTAATCTGTATTTTCAGATACTGAGTGCTGCTGGAAGCAGCTATAAAATTGATGTTTGTACAGATTTCCGGTACAAGGATTTTTCTCTTCATTTTTGAAATTTTGGTGTTCATATAATTCATTTGTATTATGACTCATTAAATTATTCATACTACTTTATAGCATTTCATTCTTGATATTAAATTTGTGTCCATTCATTTCTGTTAAAGATAATTATTTTTAAAGAAAATGCATAAATCTTTTCTATATACCTGTCAATAATGGCAGCTACCCTTTCAAATTAGTTGAATTTGATTGGGTTCTAGAAAACTAGTGTTATGGGTTAAAAATAATTATCATAATTTATTGAAGAAATACTGCATCTGGAATATTCAGTCTAATTTTTAAAAAAAAGAACAAAAAATCATGTGTCAAGCATAGATTATGAAGTATTTTCTAACCCATTCAGAATACTGTAAAACTTCACCATTTAATAAGATAAAAGATTAAACAATTTGAAAAACACATAACACATTTGAAATGCCAATTTCAGCAATTACCATCAATTATCAGAAAAATATCTGAATTATTTTGTGCTGCCCCATATATGATCTATAGAATTTATACACACCAAGTAATATGCAAAAAATTAGTTGAATTTAAAAACACTTACCACAACTGAAAACACACATGCAGTAATTATTGTTCATAGACAGTACAGAAACCAAATTATTTTGTGTGTCCCTGTAAATGAACAATGAATGCTATATTCTATAGTAAGCATCTTGTTGTGCACCTCAGTGATATATGACGGGGTTAGAATGACAGTGGAGTAAATCAATATTTAGTAATTTGAGAAATGAAGGGTTTTGTGAAACTTGTCATATTGCCATTATATTAAGTGGTCTAACTTGTTTTGCCCTCTAGCGACTCCGACTCCTTATGACTTATTTAATGCCAGACTGAATAGAAATTGATATACGTTCAGAGAAAATATGGTTATCTAGATTTTTCAAATTTCTGAAATATTGTTTGAAATAGTGTAACATCATAAAGATACACCACAAACGATTTTTCTCTTTAGATTGTAATGTAACGAGATTCTTTTGAATGTCTCTGTAAATGAACTATAAATGCTACATACTTAATTTTCAATACCGAGCATGGACAGACAGTAGACAGGCAAACTGAATTCATAAACACTTTTCAACTATGTTGAATAGTGTTAAAAATAATAATAAATATAAACAGCACAGCAAACACTGTAAAATGATGTGTGGCAAATGACATTTATTGAAATTTAATCATGTCTTAAAATGTTTGTAAAATTTTATGTCTTAATTTATTTTTTAAGGAGACATAGCCTGCCCATGATAATTTGACTGATGACCTTGAAAATGTTTGCAATGCAACAAGGAAGAAAGTTGCTAACAGACACAAGTAGTGCAGGGAAAAGCATTATAATTTAAAAACTAGATTATTTTAATTACTAGTAGTAATTATTGTCACCTTAATTATATATATTATTTCTGTTGTCAACATCATTTTAGGTAGATTTTGTAAGAAACACTACCTATTACATTCTCTCCTGTGTTGGAATTTCTGGAAAATTTTTGTAGATATACGCCGATCATGACTCCCAGAACCCAAATCCACCCCCAGTACAAAACTTTATACATCACTTTTTATGGATGCGATAACTTCAATAATTCTGCACAAATCTCTTCCAAACTGATACATAAAATCAAAGGGCATAGAATGTCGGTCAAGTTCTTTAATGGGCAAAATCGAACCAAAGGGGAGGAAATGGGGGGGGGGTCTTTTTCTGAAAACAGAAAAAAAACCATAACTTCTTAATTATGATATGTATCGAATCCATTTAAAATTATTATTACTTCTAGGAAAAGGGCCGAAAATTTATGTATGACAGATATTTGATATGATTAAAACTGGCCCCTAGGGGTGGAAAAAATAGGGGTTTAAGAAGAATAAAATTCATAACTTTGTCAATACACAAGATATTAAATCCGCTTGAATTTATTATAAATGCTCTTAATATTATCTGCAACTTTTATACTGACAAGTTTTTTATAGGACCAACCCTTACAGCAAAAAAAATAAATAAATAAGTAAAATAAATCCCTGCTGGCTTCGCCTACAGACACAGGTAGATTTCGAACTGGGCGGTCCCAACTGCTACATCATGGCATAAAGGTCATTTCTTCTGCAACTCGCAATAAACAGGCGCCCCCACGGTCTGCGTCTTTGAAATCTACTTGTGCCATTGTTGTGTCTATAAATTTGTGTAACATCCAATGGCAGAAATATGTATTCCCAAAATGTGTATGCATCCCTATGTTCATATAGAAATATTTTGTATAAAATTAGGCTTAAATCGTGAAATTTTAAATAATGGTTTGTAAAAATTTACAAAAAAAATAAAATAAATAAAACAATCTCTTTAATTTATGTTCTTAATTCACTTTTATGTGGAAAAAAAAAAATCGGGACTTATCTCAAAACAAAGTGTTTAATTTAACTGCATATGCTTGCTCTGCACATGCATTAAATTTATTAACTAATAATATTTGCTGTCCTACAATTACAGAGCAGTTATTAAAAATTATTAAATATTTTCAGAACAATCACATGATCATAAATAAATGCTGTAAAATGTGCTCCTTTGTGATGCTCAATGGGATTCTGTGTCAGATGCGTTCAGGGTTGCCAGATTGTATGTTTAACACTTTCCCGTACGATGATTTCTTCCATTTTTTTATTATCCTATCATTTATCTAAAATAATTAATTATATATATTTATCTTAAACAATTCAAAAACCTGATACTGGAGACTTTTTGTGCTATAATTGTACAATACTTCACTGAGATTATGAAATGAACTATGACTGACTTTCCTGTTATTGTCTTACTGTTACCTAAATGTAATATTATTTTAAATGCTAAAAGTATCACCATTCTAAAATTTTTAATTTAGTATATCTTTACCTTAAGTTTTGATGTTTTATTTATTTTATTATCATGCTTTAAATTAAAATACAAACATTATTACTTACCCATCATACATAGTATCAGGTAAATCTTGTAATCGCTTTGAAAATCGAAAAAAAAAATTTTGATGGATTTACATGTTTCAGACACTGGAGATTCCGAAAAACATATTTTTAGGGAAAAAAAATTTGTCGTCCGTCTGTGTGTCTGTAACCGCTCTATCTCCCGAAAAAATTGAGATAGAGACTTGAAATTTGGTATGTACTTAGTATGTAATAATGGGAAGAAGCGTATTGAATTTCAGTAACCTCGATTATCCAGAACTATTTTTTTCGGACTCGAAATATTCGTTCTGATAAAAGGTATATAAAAATTTTCAAAATTGTTTATTTTAAGGAGTGAATATAAAAGACAATAAAAAAACATAAATTTTGCATAAAGCATGAAGTCAATCGGATAATGAGTTGCTGAGATATTTGTAATCCTATTTTTTACACTCTTCGTTTTTTCATGACCCTGTATTTCATCCAAATTTCAATTCAAAGATATATTTTAATTGGAAATGAGACGCTTAATCAGATGCAATAAACCGCTAGTGAATAGGATTATTGTTTTTGGAGTTATAAGGATGTTTCTTTTAAGTAATTCAGTAATCAAGCCATTAAAGTTTATGACGTCATCAAGCCACGATTTTATTCGAATTGCAATGCATTTTATAAGTAGTTTACATATTTTTTATTTCAATATTTTACATTATGCATATCCATGATGGGTAAGTATTAGGGTGGCCCCCAATGACTAGTTTTTGTAGGTTTTCCATTACTAGAATGTTCATGACCATTAATGATTTTTTGGATATTTTGATTTGTTTCTGTTGCTACAATTAATTTTTGATTCATAATGAGAAGTCTGCTAATTTATTTAAACTGTGTTGATACTTAATGGAATAAGGTAATACAAATATTGTTAGACAATAATAATTATGAATATTAATAAAGAACTGTTTTTAAGAAAAATTCCTGAAAAAAGACTTCACTGGCATATTCAACATTATTTAGTGGAATATGAAAAAGTGACGATAGTGTGATAAAACCAAAACAATCTACCGTCAATAAAAATCTTCCATTTTATTAACAGATAAATCTGGTAATCCTAGATGCATTTAAAGTTTATATTAAAAAGCTGCTGTAATTTACTTGTATCTATCTTTGAAAAAAAAGGCTGAAGATACACTTCTACCTCCCAATAACAGACACCCTTTGAAGAAGACATTCTTCTCCTTTGAATAGAGGGGCCTCTTACTTAAAGGTTATCTTCCTAGAGAAGAATTTAAACAGCAGTATTACTTACTATCATCCATTTATATGGGGGAGAGTGGGGGGGAGTATTGTCGACGTCTGGTTTTTGATAGCTTTGCATGTTTTGGAATGTCCTGAATACAATGTGACTATTTTTTAAACATGTCCATCTGCCTGTGTGTTACGGAAATTTTGTAGCTGCTCTAATTCAAAGAACTGGTGCATGGAACTGTATCTTAATCTCTTGCTTATCATGTTAGTTCAACCTGTCATTCCTTTTTGGTTGATAAAAGGAGTAAGAGTAAGTACCAAGTGTGCTTGAGAACTAAACACTGAGTGTCCCACATTATGCTGACCACCTGACCAGGGCATGTTACACTGTTAAAAATTTTGTGCTGGATTGAACCACCTTTTGCTGCTAAAGTATCTGCAACCATAAGGTGGTGAAACCTCGTACCAATATTTGGAGCTATGATTTAACCAGAGCTCCAAATGTTGGAATGAGATTTCACCATTTTATGGTTGCAGATACTTTAGCACCAAAGGATGGTTCAACCCAACACAAAATTTTTAACAGTGTATGCTGTATAGAAGGAGACAGGGCCCATGGTCAGGAAAATATGGCTGTGCACTGTAGGCCATGATCCTTAAGAGGCACTTCACTCTCGCGAAAACACCCACTCAGTAATGTTAATCCCATGGGAGAAATATTTTAAGATATCTTGTTCACATTTCAATATTTTTAAATGATTTTGCATAGGATAGCTGAGGTCAATCTCTATGCAGACCCTTTTGTACTTTTTCGATTTTGATTACAAGTTTCTTTTATTAAGATACATTCACTTTCAGAACTGGTTTCGAAAGTAAAAGTATCCTCAATTAAAAAAAAACTACAACCAAAAGTAAAAAAGGACCTGCATAGATATCGAAGTCTGCTATCCAATGCAAAACTAGTCGGATGTGTCAATCCCAAAACTTTCTTCTATCTCACACAAGTTTCGCAAACACTAAAAAGAATCAGCACAAATTTTTATCAAGGTCTAACTGAATCTACAGTTTTATTACATTCCGTGCATTAGTTCTTGAGATATGACTATTGCTAAAATCGTGTAAATTCTGCAAAATGCAGCATAGCAGCGCCACCTGTTAGGAGATTTAGACCAAAACCTAATCAACAACTTATGTCAACGTCTAACTGAATCTGAAGTTCGAGGAAAATCCATGCATTAGTTCTTGAGATAGAGTTATCGTGTTAATAATGAAACAAGTAGCATAGCAGCGCCACCTGTTGGGATATCTACACCAAAACGTAATCAGCACCTACTTATGTCATGGTCTAACAGAATATGAAGTTTGATGAAATTTCGTGCATTCGTTCTTGAGATATAGCTATCGTAAAAATCATGAAAAAAGTGGTATAGCAGCGCCAAAACTAATCAGCACCAATTTATATCAGGGACTAACTGAATATAAAGTTTTATTAAATTTCATGCATTAGTTCCTGAGAAAGAGCGCCCACAAAATTTTTGTCACATACAGACAGACAGACAGAGTCACAGATAGACATTTTCTAAAAACAGTCCAATCGTGTTCAGGACCTTCTAAAACGTATAAATCCGTCGAAAACCGGAAGTCGAAAATTTTCATGAATCCAATACTTTATTCATGTAAAGATAGAAGAAAGTAAAAAAATAATTTAAAAATATTGAAAAGTGAACAAGACATCTTAAAATATTTCCTCCATAGGATTAATATTAGCGAGCGGGTGTTTTCGCGTGAGTGAAGTAGGCTCTTAATGGAATGTAGGACTGCAAGTTTAGCTTTTTCTTAGAAAAAAAAAATGGAAGTATTATATCAGTCAAAGGGATTAAAATAAGCCCATTTCTGTCTTGTCACAAGATTGAATTTTTGAAAAAGTTAACTGGTATTCTTAAACAAGGAAAGTTTCTAAAACTTTTAGTTCAAATTTTCTTTTTTCCTTTCTTTTTTTTTTTCCTTTTGAATATGAGAAGCCCCTTTTATTAAGATAATTTTAATTTTTCTAGGAGATTCCCCTCATAAATAGAGGGGTTCCTTATTTGGTGGTGTCCCTTAAAAGGGATACTAGTGTATGCCCAAGCAGATGCCGCCGATTGTTCTTGTCCTAGATAAAGTACAATAAAATAAAAGTACTGCTGATACTGTATCTGAAAATTCTTACAAAAATGTTAGAAAATAAAGAGGTGGGAAAGCAGTTAATACACTATCTCAATTCTTAATAGATAATGGCTCTGAACAATTCTTGGTTGAACAGTAAAAAGAGGAAGCCCTAGAAATATTGGAACAAAAAAAAACTTAAAAGTTGTGGGAATTAAAACTATTCTGAATATTAACTGGTGTTCCTAATAATGAAATTCAACACTTCTTTTCAGAAGTGATTTTTAACACTTTGTGATCCAACACCGAGTCTGACTCGGAATCATTTTTCTTCGCAAAATTTGCTTTTGACACCATTAATAAAAGAAAATAAAATTTGCCGTATTTAATTAGAGGATTTTCAAAATTGTGTAATTGAAGGTAACTTCTTTTAAAAAAGTGGTGCCAACCAAATAAAATTGGTGTAAGGGTCACCGGACCGGAAAGGGTTAACATTCCATTATAAGTTAAGTTACATCAGATGAATGATCAGTAAGCAAAACAGATTAAAATTTGCAAATTTAATAATCATGTATTTTAACAAAATTAAGCAACTTTTGACAGCAAAAAGCATTTACTGCTAGAGTGAAATCAAAACCAATTTTACATTAATAAGCTTTTCATGTCCACAACTTTACAATTCTTTTGCTTTGTATAAAAAGAGAACAGAGATCGATGCAGGTTTTCTTTTCTTTTTTACTTACCCATCATACGTAGTATAGAGTAAGTCTTATAATCTTTTTGAAAATCGAAAAAACAATTTGACGGATTTACACGTTTCAGACACAGAAGATTCCGAAAAACATATTTTTAGAAAAAAAAAAATTTGCCGTCCGTCTGTGTGTCTGTAAACGTTCTATCTCCCGAAAAAATTGAGATAGAGACTTGAAATTTGGTATGTACTTAGTATGTAATAATGGGAAGAAGCCTTTTGAATTTCATTAACCTCGATTAACCGGAACTATTTTTTTTTCGGACTCTCGAAATATTCGTTCTAATAAAAGGTATATAAAAATTT
This sequence comes from Maratus michaelseni, assembly GCA_963931845.1. Classification (NCBI taxonomy): domain Eukaryota; kingdom Metazoa; phylum Arthropoda; class Arachnida; order Araneae; family Salticidae; genus Maratus; species Maratus michaelseni. The sequence goes on from OZ007594.1 coordinate 216,987,726, forward strand.
TCGAAATTGTTTATTTTAAGGAGTGAATATAAAAGACAATAAAAAAACATAAATTTTGCATAAAGCATGAAGTCGATCAGATAATGAGTTGCCGAGATATTTGTAATCCTATTTTCCACACTCTTCGATTTTTCATGACCCTGTATTTCATCCAAATTTCAATTTAAAGATATATTTTAATTGGAAATGAGACGCTTAATCAGATTCAATAAACCGCTAGTTAATAGGATTATTGTTTTTGGAGTTATAAGGATATTTCTTTTAAGCAATTCAGTAATCGAGCCTTTAAAGTTTATGACGTCATCAAGCCACGATTTTATTCAAAATGCATTGCATTTTATAAGTAGTTTACACATGTTTTATTTTCATATTTTATATTATCCATATCCATGATTGGTAAGTATTACGGTGACCCCCAACGACTAGTTTATATTTGCGGGAATGGATAAGGGAAAGGGTCCAATTACATTTAACAATTTTAACATTTTTAGCTGCATAACGTAGCGTTTAATTGCTGTTTTATATAGAGAATACCGCTATTTTAAATCTTAGCTAATAGTGTTCCGAACTTCTCCAAACCAGTTCCATTTTTACAATTGCAATGCATTTTATAAGTAGTTTACACATCTTTTATTTTCATATTTTGCATTATGCATAATCATGATGGGTAAGTATTACGGTGGCCCCCAACGACTCGGTTTTTTTTTTTTTTTTTTCCCTGGTTGTCCTCATTTTTAAAGATATTTTTGTGAAATTTGTTGTACTTTTTTTTAAATAAAATTTTGCAACGAAAGATCAAATCCATAGGTACTTAAATTCGAACTAGCATTCTGCATTTATTATACTTTATTAATTGCCCTTGCGCTCATTTAACTTTCGATTTTTTTAGAAACTGTTCTGTGCAAGAATATACGTCTTATAAGTATAACAACCATGTCAAATATAAAGTTTCTAGCCCTAACAATTCCAGACAAATCAAATCATAAGAAGGCTGTTCTCGTGTTTTGCCCTTATAAATTTTGAATTTTTTAGAAACCGTTCTTACAAAGCATTTACATTTTAAAGGTAACCATTATGCCAAATTTAAAGTTTCTATCTCCAACGGTATCATAGTAATCTCAATTTTGAACGTTTTTTGCTCTGGCACACTTTTAAATTTCGAAATATTTTTCATGGGTTCTGTGCTAACATTTACATCTTAAAAGAAGCAACCATTTCAAATTCCTAGCCCTAAAACTTCCAAATAAATCGAAATTTAGAAGGCTTTCCGCTCATTTCACCCTTTTAATTTTTTTTTTTTTTTTTTTTTTTTTTTACTAGAAACAGTTTACGGCGAACATTTACATTTTAAAACTAACATATATGCCAAATTTCCGATTTCTTTTTCCCAAAAGGTATCGCAGTAATCGCAATTTTAGAACGTTTTTTGCTCTTACACCTCTGGGGTAGTGAGATAACCTACGTAAAATATAGCCTTTGTTGAAGCAGAGTCGGTCACAATCATTTTGCCATCATTACTTTTCGAATCAGTTCGGTAAATCTGGAGGTTACACCCTACAAACGCACAAAAAAAGTTTTACGCTAAAACTTGATTTCATTAATTCATAGGCAATTGACGTCAAAGGTATTTTCTGTTTTGATTGTCTGCCCGCGAAATAAGTGCCTATTGTTCACCATGGTTTTTATAAATATAAAAATCATATTCAATACAATTCCTTTTTTAAAGTTTTTTTCACGTTAGAAATGAAATTTCGAATGCCAGTAACTCCAAATGTTTACATTTTAGAAGATCTTTCTAAAAATGTAACTTTTATACAGTTTTATTCGAAAAAAATAATTTTACGGAAAAATGGCTCACTGACAGATGAAACGCGAAGGTGATCGGTCCCGTATCTAATTTGCGCCGTTATAATATAATAGATAGTACGCAGTTGTTTGTCGGATTTATCTTTGTTTTGGTGTATTTTGTTAATTTTAGAGTTAATTAACAGGTTTTTTTTTGGCAAATAATGGATAGTTGTTGTTTTTTTTGAGCATGTAGATTCAGTAATTATCTGTCCAAAAATTCAATTCTTACTTTTTTTCTGTCCATTATTTAAATCTCTACGTTGATTAAACAACAAACACAGTCTTCGTGGAAAAGAAAGTACAAAGACAAGCATAAGTATTTATGACTTTTATCGTGCAATTTGGTCTGTTCGCATTTAACCCTATTTATGGGACATCGGATAAAGACAAATGTGATGACACATCATCATCTTGTATTATTAAAGGAGCGCATATTTCAATGGATGCCGTAATTTGATTTTCCACTACATCTGGCCAACCTCATTCAAAAAAACTTCCTCTTCCTAAATTATATTAATTTGCCAGGGACAAACATCAGAGACGGAAAAAGGAGATACAAATTTTCATTTGCGTTAGTCTTTTACTGGGCTGGAGAAGTATAAAGGGCATATTTTTTATCTTCATTGTCCTCTGGTAGCATTTTTTATGCTAGTTACAATGGGTTGCCAGTCTATCAATTGATTGACCGTATTTTTAAATGAATTTGTTGAAGAATACTTTCATCCTAAAAAGGAGATTACATAATAGCAATTCTGAATATTTATTATTTTTCCATATAAGCAGTAGACAAATAATGTTTTTATATAAAGCTTAATTCAGTTCTGCATTTCATTTTATGTATGCAAATTAAAACAAACTTATTCTTAGTAGAAAATTTGACTTAAAGGGAGGTTCTACTTCTTTGGGTCAAAATTTTCAATTTTTTTTTTCTTTCATCCTTCAAGTTTTTTTAATGTTGCCCTAAAGTAGTTGCGTGATACTCCAATCAAGGCCATCTTGGTATATTGAGACAGACAGCCTTGCTCCAATGCTCGTTAAACGTAACGCTACATACTCGAAAGTTTATTGCGTCTCAAAACCATGTTTTTCAATTTGGGCAAACATTTTTCTCGATAACTATTTGACCGATTTCTTTTCTTTTTTTTTTTTTTTTTTTTTTTTTTTTAAAGAAAAGTAATTGTTTTTACTGGAGCTTATACTACTAAAAAGTATAATTTTCATTGATTAATTAATTTTTCGAACTCTCAAAGTTTTTTTAATGAAGGTTAAATAAATGACCTTTTGTTTAAATGACCACCATTTTGTCAAAAATCAACTTTTTAAACTTAATGTTAGTATAAGCTCCAGAGGATTGAATGCCCTTTCATAATTTGGCGACCCAATTGGTTTCAGATGCTTGTGACTGGAGAAAAATGGTCGCCCGATTGGAAGTTCATGGCACGCACCTGCAAGTACTCCCTATCGTAAAAAGCATAGTATTATTATTATTATTATATATATATATATATATATATATATATATATATACAAAAATTTTAATATATATGTGAAATGCCAATAACTATAATGCAAAAAGTACGAAGGTGATATCTGTTTTCTTTGTAACCGAAAAAAAATCGTAAAAATTACTTGAGTTTTAGGCCAAAGAAGGAGAACCTCCTCTTAAAAGTAAGATTTTTCTTTGAATGTACAGGTTTTTTTTAATTAATTAATTTTTTTAAAATTTAGTATCAAGTAAACGGTTAAAGCTATTGAAGTTATTATTATTAGAGAATAATGTGTTAAGTGTGAAATTTCTTTTGTACGCTTTCTTGTCTTAGTTCCAAATATCGCCGATAGAGTGCGCTGCACTGTCTTAAACTGTAAACTGCTCCATAATGAAGGATACAAACTACGTGAATTTTGTTTCGTTTGTCTAAGTTAATTTGAACGTCCTTACAGTTAGAGACAACACAGCGCCATCTATCAATAATATTTGGAACTAAAACAAGGAAACATAATAATTCTCGACGTCACACACTAATCTCCTGGAAGAATAACCAACCATTAATTTGTTATTGAATTTTAAAAACAGTCAGCCGATTTTAAGAGGGCATTAAAATAGTGTGTGCTTCCTAAGATGGAAACCTGTCGAAAGTGGAGTTTTTCCTTGTGATTTTAGTAGGTTTTTCTGCTTTGAAATGATTCCGTTTTTCCAGAACCCTCCGTCTTTTAAAAATTTCAAGAAAAATAAGTCAGGAACAATGAACGAAATTGAGTTACATTGTAATTCAAATTATTAGCCTTAAAGTAATTTTTATTGCATAAAAAGTTTTAAAATAGAGTCAATAAAACAGCAGTTTAATTTTTGAAAATGGCTGAATACAAAATACCTTTACGGTTGTTCTGATAATGGAGTCTGCATAGTTGAAAATGAAAAATGCTGATCTCTACTCTTTTTATTTATTTTTTTTTATATACCTATCTTTCTTACAATACAATATTTTACTTTATCTGTGTACTTTCTTTGATGCCTGTCGTTTTCTTTGATATAATTAATTCTAAGAGCTGCAATTAGAAACATATCATGTTAAAAAGAAAAATAAAGCTTCATTTTGTTGTTCTAATAACAGCTCTTTTGAGAGGAAGATGACTTAGATTCACTTTACGCTGGTTTTCAGTTACCACTATTGATTAGAAACTTTAGTTTCTGGTGAACTTCGTAAAATATCTGTAACCGTTTTTGCCGTTTTGATGGAATCTTTCGATTTGAACGTGTAACTAAAATGTCTGTCGCTATAGAAATTTGTTTTCATCTTTACAGTATTTACATAAGGAGCAGCTTGCTTTCCGTTATCAGTTGGCAGTTTTGCAGGAATGTAGGATCCTTGCTGCCGTCCAAACTCGTACTTCTTTTGAATACTAAACTGGACTGGGAAATCACAAGGCTCCCATGGCCTTCGCGATGTATGAGCTGGTTCATTTATTGTGCCAATCGGTGCACAATTAGACGATAAAACAAAACCTTCGACTCCATGGGGAGTTTGAACATACAACCAGTCTGATTCCTGATATAATGCTGTAACTAAAGTTCCCATAGGTAGTGATGTCTGTTGAAACGGAGGTTTGCCTCCGACATGCGAGTGCAGTCGAGAACATTGCATTACTACCATTGGAACGTGTGCTGGAGATGCTTTTGATGCACTGCATAACACATCAGTAGTATCCGATTCTGTCTTTGGCTTTAAATCGTCACTGCTAAGTTTTTCCTTTGTTTGGGAAACTACTGAGGAATTGTGAGTATTTTTCCTTAGTAGTATATCATTTGTGTCAGTGTGAAAATTGTGTGTCTTGAGTTTCAAATGGCCTTTATCTTTTTCTTCATTTGCATTGTTAGCCAAGCTCCAAGGTGGTCGTGGTGGTACTGTTTTTGGTTCTCTTTCTTCGGATTCATCTGGCCAAGTATTATTGGCCGATTCACCTATCCTTGCTAACCACTCTTGTACACTTTCTTCTGTTTTAATCTGTGCAATATCGGATAAAGGATTGCTATTAAGACCTAAAATGTCACTGCTTAATTTCTTTAAATTTTCTGCCTCTTTTTTGGTCCTAGAAATTGGATAGTTTTCTTTGACGTTCCGTTGGACAGGTCGTTGCCTCAAAAGATCATTCTTGAAGACTTGGTTTAAATGATGAGTTAAAGTTTCTGATTTTATGTCGCTTATTTTTGCGATTGGCCTCATTAAAGAAAGGGGGAAAGATCTATCTTTTGTATTCTTTTTTGCTTTGGACATAGGAATAGGATCATTACTTTTATCTTGATGATCTGCATGTTGACTTCGATCATTGGTTGAAGGCTCTATCACATTACTAGATTTATCACAGTGTTTTAAAATATCACCACTATGCTGACGATGTCGCAACACAGACCACGTAAGTTTCCCAAGCTTTAAATCACTGCTGTGAAGATCGTGTTTTGAAGGGTCACTCGCTTCTTCTGCGTGTTTGGCTTTCAGCTCCATTTTATTATGCTGAAAATAGGACGGGGCGTTTACTTGGTTCATCTTAGGTACAGTATTTACATCACAGTTTTTATTTTGTTGACTAGCTGATACGTCGGGTGGAATATTTATCATTAAACTTTCGTTTAAGTTATCACGGTTTACATTTTCCAGCGGTTCCATCTTCATAACTTCCGGCAAGTTCCTTCCATCATCGGCATCTTCTTCTTTTGCCTCCAACCAGTTCTTGGAGGATAGACCATAAGCTGGATTATCTGTGACTTGTGAATCTGGATTAGTAATTTGTAAGCAATCCGGTTCCCAGTCGTCTGTATTCTGAAAAGATAATTAAAATATGATTTTATATAATAACTCCAAGCTCAATTAATCTACATTATTTAATTGAATATTTAAAAAAAAAAAAACATTTTTAATTGTTTGGATTCGTCTCTTCAAATCAAATGATTTTTTTTACACATATTTCAAATGATTTTTTTTCCACAACTTGATGACTGACAAAACCCAGGTCTACGCTGCCGAAAGCTGTGGGGATCTCACCACTAGGTTTGTTGGTAAAATAGCGGAAATATACTTTTTTTATTATTATTTGTGGAGAATTCACTCAATCTCGAGATACGTGCGAATGGTGGACAGGTTGGCCGCCAAGAGCGCTTGTCTATTGGTGATAAGAAATTCGACATTATAGATTTCAATTTAAATCTAAATATAGAACATAATTAAAATTATCAAAAGCTATATACATATGTCTCATCTTATCGTTGTTCAGAAGCTAATTCGTAAATCGTTAGTTTTAGAGGTATACATTAATTTTCAAAAGTATTTCATATTTTGTCATTCGGTCATTTGAAATTCATTTACGTCAATAAAGTTATTTTAGTAAAGATTACGAAATTTACCTGGGTACTATAAGTTATATTTAGGAAAATATTCTCAATGTTCTAACAAGTAAAACAAAAGAATACTTTCGATTGATCGAAACTTAGCGAGTTGTAGCTCAGTTAACTTCCTTTAGGGACCACATCCATTAGTCCCATCAGTGGTCAGAAAAACTACTTTATTTTTGTAACGAACTACAACTATTTTATCTCGCGTAATTCTTGAAAAAAGGCCAAGTGGTATTCATTGGCCTATTTTCATTAGAAGAAATTTGACTGCCACAGATAATTCAGAAATTACTAAGTAAGCCACACTAATGTCGAAAAAAAATTCGAAATTTTAGAACGTCTTTCGCTTCCCCCCCCCCCTCGTGGTATATAAAGTATAGTCTATGTTACAGCAAGGACTGTTATCATCAATTTGCCACCATCACTTTTGAAAATGGTTCTGTAATTCCAGAGATTCCATAGAAATTGTAATTTAGAATGTTTTTAGACCACTTTTCGCTCATCTCAGCCTTTTAAATTTCGAATATTTTTAGAATTTGTTCTTAGAGAGCATTTACATTTTATAAATAATTTCGCTCTTTCACCCCCCCCCCCCCCCAACCTGTGGTAGTGGCATCGACATAAAATATAGTCTATGTTGGAGCAGGGACTATCCCCATCAATTTGCCCCCATCACTTTTGAAAACAGTTCTGTAGTTCTCGAGATTCCATAGAAATTGTAATTTAGTATGTTGTTAGAACGCTTTTCGCTCATCTCACCCTTTTAAATTTCGAATTTTTTTAGAATTTGTTCTTAGAGAGCATTTGCATCTTATAAATAACTACCATGTCAAATTTCAAGTTTCTAGCTCCTTCAGTATAAAAAAAAAAATCGAAATTTTAGAACGTTTTTCGCTCTTGCACCCCCCTGTAGTAGTGGCACCGACATACAATATAGCCTATGTTACAGCAGGGACTGTTACCATCAATTTGCCAGCATCACTTTTGAAAATGGTTCTGTAGTTCCAGAGATTCCATAGAAATTGTAATTTAGAATGTTTTTTGAACGCTTTTTGCCCATCTCATCCTTTTAAATTTCGATTTTTTTTTTAGAATTTGTTCTTAGAGAGCATTTACATCTTATAAGTAACTACCATGCCAAATTTCATGTTTCTAGCTCCTTCAGTATAAAAAAAATCGAAATTTTAGAACGTTTTTCGTTCCTGCGCCCTCCTGGGGGTAGTGGCACCCACATAAAATATAGCCTATGTTGGAGCAGGGTTTATCACCATCAATTTGCCACCATCACTTTTGAAATCGATTCAGTAATTCCAGAGATTACCCCCTACAAACAAACAAACAAAAAAAACAATCTTTACTTCTTTATAATATTAGTATAGATGTAGTTAACTGCAACTGCAACTACTTGTTTTAAAAAGTAGCGACTACATTTCAAAAGTATGTCACTACTTTCAGATTTTGTCAGATTCAATCTACATTTAAAATTGAGGATACACATACAATCAAATAAATGCGATAAAACCGAGGGCTTTAAAAATGCATAGATAACACACAAGAAAATGTTTTGTGTAACTTTCTAAAATGTTAGCTTAAATACATATTGCTCGTTATATGCCGACCAGGAAAATTCAACATTAATTTTCTCTGACATAAATAATAATAAAATAATAAATCTGTAAATAAAGAAATTCTAAAAAAAGAAACGTATTAGCATAAAAAACAAAGATTTAACAATGATTAAGTAAGACAAGCGTTTCCAGCAAGAAAATTGATGTTTTTAATTTGGATTTTGGCATTTCGATTTACCTCAGAGTGTGTATGGAAAAATACATAACGTCATAAGATGCATTGTTAAACGCTGCAAGCTGAGTTGCTGACATATTTACAAATTGTTGTGCAGAACTCATTTTGCACAAAAGAAGCAAATTACGATCACATGACCATAAGCGCATTTTTTTGAAGCACTTTTTTTTTAGCGTCAGTGTTCGCCACAAACTACTGATTTTTTGTATCCTGCTACTCGCTACATCATATTTTTCAAAATGTACACTCAGGGTCGGCGCAACCATCGGACAAACGAGGCGGCTGGCCAGAGCCTCGCGCCAGTTGGAGTCTTATTAAGGGCCCTGAACGTCTCATACAATTCGAAATAAAGTTACCCTGTGTAAAATAATGATACTATTGCTCTAAATTTGTCTTTAAATGTTTTTTTTGTTTTTTTGAGGAAAAAAAGTTAAAATTAACTTTATTTCTTATAGCCAAAGTTGATATAATTGTCGGGGAATGTACAGATGTGAGGATCCTGAAATTAACCTTAAACGCTAACAATACATATTTAAAATATCCTAAAGGATAGAAGATTTTTAGAAATTAAAAATAATTAGACAAATTACATGTGAAGAATTTGCATGTTCTTTTTCATACATTTTATACTCTGTATTATAAATTATTCTATGATACATACAATATTTTTTAAATTATTATTTTTTTTTTTTTAAGTGTCATTGCTGAAAAAATGAAATTTTTTACGTAACTTTTAAGAAAAATGCAAATTTAATGAAATTAAATTAAATATTTGAAAAAAAAATCAGTTTATTGAAAATTAATAACATTTTATAGCTGTTAATTATTTTTTTAAATATTAAAACACTCCATGCATTTCAACATTTCAAATTTAAAAATATTTTTTTAATTCCATTACTTCAAAGAATTTTTTTAAAAAATCCTACAGACAGTTATTTAAAAAACATAATAAAAAACTATCACGAAACTTAATTTTCATTAAAAATTCACTTGTTAATAGATTTTAATACTGATTTGTGAACCTTAATAAACAAGCATTCTAAAACCGATGCTTATGTTTGCTGTAGTCTGTATTAAGATTATCCTTTTGACGGACTAGGAAAGGGTATTGCCAGGTTTCCTATTAAAATATGCCCTTGAGTCAACCAGATCGAGTCCTACATGAATCGATAGCCCTTCAACACTGTAAAAAATTTCCAACCCTTTTCCGTTTCGTAAAAGATAAATTTCCTTTACGATACGGAAAACAACCGATAAAATATTTTTTCCGAATCACAACAGAAAGTTTTCCTACAGTCATAAAAATAATCTTTTTATATCGTATTAGTTTCCGAAATTAGGAAAATAGCATTCACCGGACTTACTGCGCAGTCTCGCTCTCTGCTGACGTATGAAAGGCGTGGCGTCACGTGATTGATAACAGAACAGAATCGAGATTTTCGATGAAGAAGACGTACGCCATGTTGTTAAATATTGGACAATTGTTCTACGTAGTTCTAACTTCGAAATGGTAAGTACTAAAATTTATGTAATTTTTAATATTTGGGATTTGATGTCCATATATTTACAGTGCATGATTATCAAACCGAATAACATGTTTAAGGAGCTGCGTAGCCTGAAATAAAATGCATATTATCTTATTTCTCGCTCAGTTTATTTTTTATGAGAAAAATATCCCCAATCAAAAAAATATTTTGATGTGCCAGAAATTTCTAACTTAGATATTATCTTAATGAAAACTCAATTTTTGTAGACTGCTTTTTAAATAGTTTTTAACTTATTCTAAATTCAGGTACTTGTTTATTTATTTAATTCTGTAAGGCATCCAGTGTTGAATTCAGGAGATAGCCGGGGGAGGGGGGGGGACATTCCTCTCTCCCGGAGCATTGAAATGGCCACCCCCTCTGAAGATTTCGGATTTTATGATTTAATGGTCAAAAAGTGCAATCCCCCCCCCCCCTCCCTCGGAACTCTATAATATGCCCCCAGGAGCCACAGAAATCCCTCTCGGAGAAAAATGCCTGAATTCAACACTGAAGATATCAATAAATACCTATGATCTTAAAATAAATTCATGAGATTTTTCTGTGTTCGATGCCATATCAGAATCATATATTGTCTTTTTTTTCAGGTACTACATTATTACAGAATCAATTTAACATTTTATTATTTGTAGTGTATTAAAATTCAATTAAAAAGGAATGTCCATTAAATTCTATAATGTTGATTAAAAAATTGAGAAATATATGTCAGGGTGCTATAACGAAATTTATAATGGTATATGGTAAAATAAATTTCAGTAGTCTTTTAATATCAGACAATATTTTAGTTGTGAAGAACGTAAAGTAGAATATGCTTAATACCTTGAGGTTGATTTTACCTATATTCATGCTGTAAAAGCTTGCATACTTTCAACTGCCCCACCCTGTATATTCAAATTTAATTTATTAAATTTTATTTTTCTCACATTATTTTGAAAATAAAAAATGACTTTTAATCTTTTCTAATAATTTAAAATAAACAGAATAAAAAAAGCAAACAGGGAATTTTTGTCAGTAGAGGTGGGGGGGGGGGGGGGAGGATTTATTTTAAAAATATAAAGCTTCAATTCTTCATTTAAAAATAAAAAAAAAGAAAGAAAAAGAAAACCTGTAATAGCTTTTGTTACATTTCTGTATTGTTTTTCATCCTAATTTATATAAAAATTATCTTGTATGTGGGTTTCTAACAAAAAAAAATATCTAATTTGATTTTATTTCATATTTGTGCTTTCCTTTAACAAAATCTTGTCATGTATTTAAATGCACGTGTTAATACTGTGCAAATTTCAAGAAATAAAAAAATGTTCATATGAGTCATAATGTCAACATATAAATCATAAATGTTCTGAAAATTCTGCTATTTTTGGAGTTCACAGAACCCGAAATATCATTGTAAAAGAATTTTTTTTTAGCTCACAGGTTATCAAAGCCGGACCCCCCCCCCCCCCCCCAGCTTAATTTACATAAATAGGTTTTTCATGCAGAATTATCAGATTTTAAATTTTCAAATTTTATATATATGTTCATTCTGATAATCCGATTCCTTGATTAGTTTTGGGGTTAAATTGCTAAGTATAAAAGGGGGAGGGGGAACGGGGGCTGATCCCCACTTAATTTATATAAATGGGTTTTTCATGCAGAATTATCCGTTTTGTTTCAAATATTGTATATAGGTTCATTCTGATAAGGCACTTCCCTGATTATCTTTGGGGGTTCATTGGTTAAGTATACAGGGCGGAATTGGGGGGCTAATCCCCCCTTAATGTAGATAATGGGTTTTTCCTGCAGAATTATACGATTTGTATCAAATATTCTATATAGGTTCATTCTGATAAGGCGCTTCCCTGATCAGTTTTGGGGGTTCATTTGTTAAGCTTACAGGAGGGAACTGGGGGCTAATCCCCCCCCCCCCTTAATTTAGATAATGTGTTTTTCATGCAGAAATATCCGATTTGTTTCAAATTTTGTATATAGGTTCATTCCGATAAGGCGCTTCCCTGATCAGTTTTGGGGTTCAATGGTTAAATATAAAAGAGGAACAGGGGCTAATCTCCCCCTAAATTAAATAAATGGGTTTTTCATGCAAAATTTCCCAATTTTCTTCATATTTTTTATAGAGCTACATTATGATAAAGCGCTTCCTTTATTAGTTTTGGGGGTTCATTGGTTAAGTATAAAGAGGGGAATGGTGATTATTCCTCCCCCTTAATTTAGATAAATAAGTTTTTTATGCAGAATTATCCGATTTGCTTCAAATTTTGTATATAGGTTCATTGTGATAAGGCGCTTCCCCGGATCAGTTTTGGGGGTTCAATGGTTAAATATAAAGGGAGAACAGGGGCTAATCCCCCCCTCCCTCTAAAATAAAGAAATGTTTTTTCATGCAAAATTACCCAATTTGCTTCGTATTTTGTACATAAGTTCATTGTGATAAGTCGCTTCCCTGATTAGTTTTGGGAGTTCAATGGTAAAGTATAAACGAGGGGAACGGGGGCCAATCCTACCCTTAATTTAGATAAATGGGTTTTTCATGCAGCATTATCTAACTTGCTTCAAATTTTGTATGTAGGTACATTGGTGAAGTATAAAGGGGAGAACAGGGACTAATTCCCCCCCCCCCCTCTCTCAATTGAGAAAAATGATTTTTTAAAGCAGAATTATCCAATTCTTTCAAATTTTTTTATAAAAGGTTCATTCTGATAAGGTGCTTCCTTGATTAGTTTTGGGGGTTCAATGGTAAAGTATAAAGGGAGCGAAATGGGACTAATCCTCCCTTAATTTATATAATGGGTTTTTCATGCAGAATTATCTGATTTGCTTCAAATTGTGTATTAGGTTGTTTCTGATAAGGCGCTTCCCTGATCAGTTTTGGGGGTTCAATGGTTAAATATAAAGGGGGAACAGGGGCTAGTCCCCCTAAATTAAATAAGTGGGTTTTACATGCAAAATTACCCAATTTGCTTCATATTTTGTACATAAGTTCATTGTGATAAGTCGTTTCCCTGATTAGTTTTGGGAGTTCAATGATAAAGTATAAAGAGGGGAACGGTGATTAATCCCCCCCCCCCTTAATTTACATAAATGGGTTTTTCATGCAGAATTATCAGATTTGCTTAAAATTTTGTATATAGAGTGTTTCTGATAAGACGCTTCCCTGATCAGTTTTGGGGATTCAATGGTTAAATATATAGGCGGGACAAGGGCTAATCCCCCTAAATTAAATAAATGGGTTTTTCTTGCAAAATTACCCAATTTCCTTCAAATTTTGTATATAAGACATGGGCTGATAAGTTCCCGGTCTGGCACACAGATGGCGTTGCAATCGCCGAACCGATGCTTTTTTTTAGTAAATACTAACCTCTAAAAGGTAGCAGAAAAGATGTCATGATGATTCGCCGTGTGGATAAAACGTTAGAGTGGTTTTATTTGAACAACTTTGTTGATAAACAAAAAAAATGGATAAACAAGAATTTCAAGAATTGTATTTTGATGGGAAAAAACACTGTTCAAACAAAAGCTTGGCTTGATAAGCATTATCCGGACGCTGCACCAGGTAAATCAAACATTATTGACTGGTTTGCTGAATTTAAACGTGGTCGTACGGACACCAGTGATGCACCACGCAAAAGAGGTGGTTACTCCGGAAAACATAAAAATAGTCCAAAAAATCGGTTTGGGTAACCGTAAAGTGAAGTTGCAGGCGATAGCTCAGACTCTGAAGATATCCAAGAAACGTGTAGGTTTTATTTTGAATGAGCATTTGTCTATGAAAAAGCTGTTGTCAAAGTGGCTGCCGCGCGTGTTGACTTTTGACCAAAAACAACGAGTCAATGATTTAGAACACTGTTTGGAGCTTTTTCGTTATAAAATTGTTATTTATTATTAAACTATTATTATTATTTATTTATTAAATTATTATTATTATTTATTTATTTATTAAATTATTATTATTTATTATTAAAGTTATGTTATTTATTAAAGTTATAAAGTCATAAAGTTTTGTTAAAAAGTTGTGTTTTCTTTATTAGACCGGGAACTTATCAGCCCATGTGTTAGCTTCATTGTGATAAGGCGCTTCCTTCATTAGTTTTGGTTGTTCATTGGTTAAGTATAAAGAGGGAGACGGTGATTAATCCCCCCCCCCCCCTTACTTTAGATAAATGACTTTTTTATTCAGAATTATCAGATTTGTTTCAATTTTTATATATAGGTTCATTGTGATAAGGCGCTTCCCCGGATCAGTTTTGGGGGTTCATTGGTTAAATATAAAGGGGGGAACGTGGTCCAATCCCCCGTAATTTGGATAAATTGATTATTCATGCTGAATTATACAATTTGCTTCAAATTTTGCATATAGGTTCATTGTGATAAGGCGCTTCCCTGATTAGTTTTGGGGGTTCATTGGTTAAGTATGAAGGGGGAATGGGGGCTAATCCCCCCCCTAACTTAGATAAATGGTTTTTTCATGCAGAATTATCGAATTTTCTTCAGATATTGTATGAGGTTCATTGTGATAAGGCTCTTTCCTGATTAGTTTTGAGGGTTCATCGGTTAAGTATAAAGGGGGGGAACTGGAGGCTAATCCCCCCCTCCTTAATTTAGATAAATGGGTTTTTCATGCAGACTTATCCGATTTGCTTCAAATTTGGTATATAAGTTCATTCTGATTAGGCGCTTCCCTGATTAGCTTTGGGGGTTCTTTGGTTAAGTATAAAAGGGGGGAAAAGGGGTTAATGCTCCCCCTAATTTAGATAAATGGGTTTTTCGTGCCGAATTATCCCATTTTCTTCAAATTTGGTATATATTTTCATTGTGATAAGGCACTTCCCTGATTAATTTTGGGGGTTTATTGGTTAAGAATAAAGGGTGGAACGAGGGCTAATCCACCTTAAGTTAGATAAATGGGTTTTTTATGCAAAATTATCTAGTTTGCTTCAAATTTTGTATATTTATTCATTGTGATAAGGCGTTTCCCGCATTAGTTTTGGGGGTTCATTTGTTAAGTATAAAGGAGGGAACGGGGACGAATTCCCTCCCCTTAATTTAGATAAATGGGTTTTTCATGCAGAATTAACCGATTTGCTTCAAATTTTTTATATAGGTTTATTCTGATAAGATGCTTCCCTGATTCGTTTTTTTTTTTTTTTTTTTTTTTGGGGGGGGGGTTGCTGTTGGTTAAGTATAAAGGGGGAACGGGGACTAATTGTCCATTTTAATTTAGATAAATAGTTTTTTCATGCCGAATTATCCAATTTGCTTCAAATGTTGTATACCGGTTTATTTTGATAAGGCGCATCCCTGATTAGATTTGGACGTTTATTCGTTAAGTATAAAGGACGTAAATAGGGGAGCTAATGACCCCCCCCCCCATTCTAATTTATATAAATGTGTTTTTTCTTTGAAATAAGAGTATAATATGCAAATAGTGTGAATAGCCTGTGAGCTCAATGCCATCAGTTTGACTGAGCACTTTTCTTTTTATTATTTTATTTCCAATTTAATATATATAAATTTTTTTAATTAATATACTTTTTAAAAAGTTAGTATCCAGCCGAATATTTGATAATCTGCTAAATCACTATTTGTTACATATCGTAAAATTATTGTTATGTTTTTCTACTATATTCCTGTGGCACCATTTTTTTTTCTTTTAATGCTGATTGTGAAATCCCATAGTAACCTATGTAAATTTTAAAGAAATGATAAATTCCGTTATACAATTATCAAAATATAGCTTTCACCAGCAGGAAACAGATGTCCAATGCTGGTAGAGTACATTTTTAAAAATTTCCTTAATTTTTACATTTTTTAAAAATTTTATGAATTTTGAATTCTTTATTCAAAGGAAAATTTTCAAATATTTTGTTCTTAAAAATACTTATCGCTGAAGACGAAGTGTCCCCTTAATCATTCTTTGCTCTTGTGCTGTTTTTTATCTTTTTAAATATACATGGTCACTAGCAATTAGTACAATAAAAAAAATAATATTATTACTGTTATTATTACAGGATAATACTGCAGTGATCAATGTCGCCTTACAGCTAGAACAGATCATCCTTGCCTAATAGAGAATGAGGATGATAGAAAGGACGTCAAGGTGTTTTCGTATGTTGATGGTGTGACACTTTTTTTGGAGAAATGTTCAACTGAGTCAATTTCGTTGCTGTAGCATCCTACTGGGTGTTTAATTAAGACTGTTATCAGGCCGGAATCTAGGCAGGCTTTTTTACTAACTGCATCAATTCTAAAGGAATAAAAGCCAATAGCAATCATAGCATAAATACAGTGCTGTAATTTGTTTTATTAAAACATTTTGATTTATAGTTTTGTTGAAAATACATTTTATTTTTCAGTATAAATGTTTGTTTTATTTTTTCTGTCTTTTGTTGTTAGCCAGAAAAAATCGAGTAATTTATATATTTTTTTAAAAAATGGTATTTTGTCAATGTCAATACGTGCAATTTAATGTTTGTGTAAATTAAATGCGCTTGATTTATTTTAATAAGTTTAAGTAAAAAAAAAAAAAATAGCACATACATATTTGCTAAGACCGATTTTTTATTGAATGCACTCTTATTTTATAGATATTTTTTCTGAATTATTTGCAATTTTTAATATTCTGCTATTAAGTGATCTGCCATTGAGGAATAAAAGACTCACAAACATATATTTCTTTGTTATTAATCATGATAAAAAAAAATTGTAATCAATATACTTTTTAAAAAGGTAGTACTCAGCCGAATATTTGATAGTCTGCTAAATCTCTATTTGTTACATTTTGTAAAATTATGTTTTCTACTATATTTCTGTGGCATCATTTTTTTCCCTTTAATGCTGATTGTGAAATCCCATGGTAACCTACGGAAATTTTAAAGAGGTGATAAATTCCTTTATACAATTATCAAAATATAGCTTTCACCAGCAGGAAACAGATGTCCAATACTGGTATTGTACATTTTTTAAAATTTCCTTAATTTTTAAGAATTTTTTTAAAAAGTATTTTAATTTTAATTTATATTTAAAAAAATATATATATATTTACTGGCAACTGGCATTCCACTGTAAGTAAGTGCTTATATATTCCATATTTTTGCTTTTTTAATTTGTAAAGAGTTTATAAGTATTATTCACAAGTCCTTATTTTATTTCTTCAAAATATAATGCAGGTTTTAAGTTATCAAATTGGCTTTTGATAAGTTTATTTAGCTGATTCGCCAGATTGGTGTTATAACTTTTACTTCAATATAATCTTTTGTTAAAATATTGTATGCAAGTACATGATTTTGGAAAGAATTTTTTTTAATTACTTTTTTTTACAGCAATTGGTAAATTTTGGTATCTTTTGAAATCTAAGCATAATTTCATTGCCAATTTCTTCAACGTTATCTAATCAGTTATAATACAGAAAGTTCAGAAATCTTAAAATATTTAGATCAATATAATTGAAATTATATTTCAGCACTATAATCTCAATTTAAATTAAATAATTGCTAAATAACACTTGTATAGTCTAACAATTTTTAATCAAAGTTCATTGATTTAAATCAACTTGATTTCAATCCTGATTTAAATCAACTGATTTATTTAAATACACTTTTTTTTTCAAATTTAGGTTAAGATATTTCATTATAAATATTATTTTTGACAACAATACATTGTAAATTTAAGGACTGGGAGAGACAGAACTCAAAATCCTTGCTTTTTGAATTTTATTTAAATCAAATATCACACTTAAAAATAAAAATTCTATTTTAAAAATAGAGAATCTCAGCTGAGAAATGTTAAAAGATTAAAGCATAAATTTATTTGTTAAAAAAATATGTACAAATCTTATGTGAATTTTTTAATACAAAAACATGGAGAGTTTCTGTGAGGATTTGTAAAACGTTAGAATAAATAAATATAGGTCAATCAAAAGTATATTTATTGTTATTTATGTTGATATCTCATGACTTCATTGTGCACATGTAAATAACAATGGTTCGATATTCCAATGTAATTTATTTATGGAAAGATTCGGAAAATAAAGATTACATGGTTAGTAATACTCTGAAATGTTTTTATATATTTTTTAATATAATTTTAATTTTAATTACTTATAAATGTAAACTAATAAACAACTAAAGTTTTAAAATCTTAAAAAAAAAATCAAACACCTGATATAAAAGTTTCTTTTATTTTAAATAAAAAAAAAATCAAACTTTAATTCATTGCAAACTCTGTAATCGCTTATAAAGAACTCATAAAGCTGGAAAATTGGTATTTCTTTTCAAACATTTTAATAACAAAAGAATAATTTTTTCAGATCCATTGAAATTTATACCCAGATAATCATAATTATCTTAAGTATTTTTAATATATGCTCCAACTTCATTAAATGAATAGTGTATGTATTCTGTATTCCAGAGTAGTGTATATAATCTGGAATAGGTATGTTTAAAGGAATACTGTATATAATCCAGATCTAGAGTAGGATGTTTAAAATTTCATTTTTTTTTTCTGAATAAAATTCTTACATTATATTTTATATTTTAAGATTTTTAATCGAGAAATTTGGTCAAAACAAAAAGATTTAGCTTTTAGTAATGAAGAGTTTATATGCTTTTTATTTTATCAAAGGGGTAATTTAAGGTGGTATATATTTGATACAGAATAGGTCAATAAAAAGTATATTGTTAAATTGCAGTTAGTGTAAATAAGTGATATATAACACAAGACAATTTGTTTAATTTATTTCATGTTTTCAAAAGTAAAAGAGAATTCACATTTTCAAATTATATCATTTTCTGTTGCTCCATTTTTTAACTATATTTTTAACTGTTTATATGATTAAAATATTTCAAATTAAACAAGTGAATGAGTTTCTCTATATATTTTTAAATTCAAATAAATTTAAATGAGCTTTTCTAATTATTAATTTTAATGATTTAGTAAAGGTTATTTTACTTTAAAACGCGTAATTTTAAAATTGTATTTTGAATTTTGAAAAAAATAGCTGATTTAAATTTTAACAAAAAATGATTTTCATTTACTGAGCCTTTTTGTTATGTAATTTTCAGTTGAGCTTCAAGTTCAAAGTCTTGTACATTTTCAAATTGTATGGCTTCTGAAAATTGTTTATCATAAACGTATTTATTAGGGTTAGCTGAATTCTGTATATTCTTATAATTTACATGACTTCAAAAATTTTTAGATTTACTTTATTATTATTATTATTTTATGGCGTTTTAGACAGGAGAAAAAAATTACCTTCCACATAAAAGATAAAAAATTAAAGTTTCAATGCTGCTCTATATAAATTTTCAAAATTTATAAAATAGTTTCTGGATTTTTTTTTTTGTGTGTGTGTGTGTAATAGCAGAAAAGCACCCAAATTGGGTTATAATAGTTAGGTGCAGCAATGTTCCTAATTGGAAAGTGTCTCTGTGACACAAATTGGGTATAAAAAGTGACAAATTTGAAATATCATATGCGCAGGGTGTATTTGGGGACAAAAAAGAACATTTAATCTCCAAACTGTCACAGTAAAAAACAAAGTTATTCTTCTGGAAACTGTCTTTTTAAATTTAATTAAAGAAAAAATAAGCTTAGAGGGTCATATTCGTGCCGAAATTGTAGCAAATTCAATAGGTACATCTAATTGGAGCATCATGTTTGTTTTTTTCAGTAAATGTTGCCCTATGATAACAAACTGGAATTCACTCAGTCAAGTAGTTTTGAAATTATGAAAATTTAAAGTTTGTAACTCCTAATCTGTAATCGTTGCAAATCAGACTGTAATGTGGGTAGTGTTTTAAGCATAACTTAAAAACGATTTAGCGGAATCAGCTGTGATTTTTGATTTGCATATTTGAAGTTTTTAGAAATCTATTTCTATTAAAATTAATTTTTTTAATTAATTTAAAAATACATTTTTTTTATAAATTAAACCATAAAATAAACCATAATCTATAATTTTTTAACCGAAATAGATTTCGAAAAGCTTCAAATAAAATATATGAATATAAAATTATTACGTCAAGTATTGAATTGTATAAAAAAACTCCACAAGCTGTTTAACATTAGGAGTTCCAAACTTTAAACTTCATAATTCTTAAACATTTTGACCAAGTGACTTCCCTTTTGGTATCCTTGAGAAAAAGTTACCGAAAGAGGCAAATATAATGTCAAAGTTAGATGTACATATTGAAAAGTTCGGAGTTTTGTGCAACTTAAGAACGAAGATGACCCCATAAGATTGTTTTTTTTTAAGGCGTAAATTAAAAGAAGTTCTCGTTTTTTAAGGAGGGGCGGTCGCTATTGTGATTAAAAAAATGTTTTGTATGTTCTTTGTTTTGGATATACAGCAATAGAAAGTCTTTCCAGCACCAATAAAACTTCAATGTTAGTTGCATACACTTCATACGCATGCAACATGTCATATACTTGTGCTAAACCCAGTGACATAAGTGTGGGTTTTAAATATCCAGTCCAAATTGAAAATATTTTGTTCCGTTTTTAATATCTTATTTAACAGTTTTTTGGCATCCCCTAAATATTTAGTGCCTGGGGAAATCATCTCCCACACACACTTCACCACTGGCTACACCTATGTATATTCTGGCACTAATAAGCTGGCATCTCTGTACAGTCCACTTTGCTATACAGACAACAGATGAAAAGGTTTGTTTTGGACACTATTTGGATTTTCTTTTATATCGCTTAAAATATATTAAGTTTTTTTTTTTTCCTAGGAAACATATACACATATTCTAAAGAAAATAAAAGTATATTATGTATTTTATGAACATAAAATCCATTTCATTGTGTACTTTTTATTTATTTATACACTTTTCTTTTACGAGAATTACTTCTTGTTTATAAAGATACTTCCGTAGCATTCCTTGTATAAAATACTTATTTAAAAAAAATGTAAATACCCATGAGCTAAACGTATCAGTATACTTGTAACAAATAAATAAAATTTCAAGCTGATTCTGTATTGTAAAGAAACTTTTGTTATAAAGAGTAGGACCAATAACAGATAAAAATATTGCTTTTGGACACTGTTTTGATTTCCTTTTATCTCAATTAAATATTATTAAGAACTTTTTTGAATACATACATACATTTTAAGTATTTTGTTATCATAAAATGCATTACATGTAATGCATTTTATGATAACGAATACTTAAAATGTGTGTATGTATTCAAAAAAGTTCTTAATAATATTTAATTGAGATAAAAGGATATCAAAACAGTGTCCAAAAGCCATATTTTCATCTGTTAATGTTCCTACTCTTTAAAACAAAAATTTCTTTACAATGCAGAAAATTTTCCGATCATAATGAAAAAAAATTCCGTAAAGCAAAGAAAAAGTTTCTATTCTACACAGGAATTTTTAATTTTTTCATGATTAGTTTACTGACGGATTCGGAAAAGTTTCCTTTTTAAAACGGAATACTTTCTGTCTATTCTACCGTTCTACCAAGGCATTTCTTAGTGTGAATGGAAAGTTTTCCTTTTTAAAACGGAATACTTTCTGTCTATTCTACCGTTCTACCAAGACATTTCTTAGTGCGAATGGAAAGTTTTCCTTTTTAAAACGGAATACTTTCTGTCTATTCTACCGTTCTACCAAAACGTTTCTTTATGTGAATGGAAAGATTTCCGTAAGACCCAGGAATTTATTCTGTGTCTAAAGATTAGTTTCTGAATCAAACAAGAAAAGTTTCCTGACGGAAAGAAAAAACTTTCGTTTTTTTTCGTTTTTTTTTCCGTGTTGGTTCGGAGAAGTTTCCTGTACTATACGGGCAACTGGAAATCCTATTCCTACCGGAAACTTTTCCGAATTTTTTTTTTACAGTGAATAGAGATGCGTTTTAGCCAAATTTGAAGCATATTATCTCAAACCCATGGGCAGTTATGACTCTTTATGTGCGCTTTGGAAAAAAGTGCATTGTGAAGAAAGTAGTGATGGAATTTCCCCGAAAAAAATCAGGGATGTGTAATATTAAAATACAAATAGTGGATATTATTTTCAGATTATTTTCTGCAAAATAGCCAGTTTTATAAAATTTTTCTTGTTTTTAATTTAACTTTATAATTAAGAATATATCGAAAATTTTCAGTGACCACCTTCATGTTTTTACCAAATATACTACCAGATATGATGTATATTTGGTGTGAGTTTCAACTCTCTACGCTGGGTGCATCATAGAAAATAAAAATAAAAATGTTTACCAGGGGTGGGGGGAGTTGCAATTTGCATGTGTTATTACAAGTTCATGCGCAGTTCTATGTACAGTTTACGCATGTAGCTATGCTGTTGGTGGCAATCATCTGAAGGAAAGCTTTTTTTTTTTGTTAGTTGCAGGTTAACTGATTTTGTTTTTAGTTTTCTGCGCAGTTTTACTTAACACATTGCTTTTCGTCTTTTAAACATGAAGACCCGCCTATGGGCGTTACATTTGCTTTTTCCATTATATAACAAAAAAATTTATCACCATGTGTTTCTATTATAAACAGATGTATGTAATAGAGGTATTGTTTCTAATCGAACTATTAATATGCATAGTACTCTAATTGTAAAAATGCGAATTTTGTGTATTTTCTTTGAGAAATAATGTAACATATGAAACACAAAAGCACCGCCCATAGGCTGAATTACAGATCTCCAAAACACGTGAATTCATATCTCCTGTTCAGAAACTGATTACCAAACGGAATAATCTTCCACCAGTAAAAATGAAGAGAAATTTCGTTCGTATTCAAGTCAGTAATTTTTTTTTGTGACTAGAGCATTTAAATAAGGCAAAAATGTCTACTAAAATTTACTGGTGGAAGTTTTCCCCGATTGTGTTTTCCTCAGTGTGTTAACACTGTTTTCGATTAATCAACAACAGTGTTAAATCAAACTGAGCGGAAAACTATTAAAAAAATCCGTCAACTGTCAACTAACAAAACACAATTGTATCCTTCAAATGATTGCCACTAACAACATAACTACATACGTAAACTGTACATAGAACTGTGTATGAACTTGTAATAACACACGCAATTTGCAACTCCCCAATTCCTGGAACACATTTTTAATTCTTATTCTATGATGCACCCATCGTAGAGAGTTGAAACACACACCAAATATACATCATACCTTGTAGTATTTTTGGTAAAAACATGAAGGTGGTCACTGAAAAATTTCGATATATTCTCAATTAAAAAGTTAAATTAAAAACAAGAAAAAATTTATAAAACTGGCTATTTTACAGAAAATAATCTGAAAATAATATCCACTATTTGTATTTTAATATTACACATCCTTGATTTTTTTCGGGGAAATTCGATCACTACTTTCTTCACAATGCACCTTTCTCCAAAACGCACATATAAAGAGTCATAACTGCCCATGGGTTTGAGATATATGCTTCAAACTTCGCAAAAACACATCTATATTGAAGGGCTATCGATTCATGTGGATCTCGATCTGGTTGACTCAAGGGCATATTTTAATAGGAAACCTGGCTATACGCTTTGCACAAAAATTAAAATGCATGGAGCATTTTAAAAATGTATAGATCGCGAAAAATTTGTCTTTGAAAAAATGCATTTGAAATACATTATGATACGTTGTTTTCATTACTAACATTTCAGAAGCAAAAAAAAAAAAGCCCAATGGTCTCATTAATCAATAACCCGGGTTTTATTGAGTCTTTTTAGAAAACTCTTAAAAATTCTAATTTTCATATGAATAATACACTAGTGTGTAAAACTTAAGCAACAAACACAAAATGCTAATTTCTGAACACGTGAGTACTCAAAAGGAAATTTTATGAAGAGCAAGTGTAATAAAGAGGCACTACCCTAACATCAGCACGGCTAGTCGATGTGAAGTCCCATTGACGTCACATATGGTTACAAGTGTCACAATCGCTACGGTGAATCAAAATATGGGGTCTTTCACTCGTCTCATTATTACTCTCAAATGACTGCTATCACTGAAAAGTCACTGTGACTGCTGCTTTGTAATGGGTCACCAGGTGACATTACAATGAAGTCGTCATGTGATTCTCAAGTCACTGTCAGTTGAAGACTGAACTTTGAAGTCATTGTGAGCAAGAGCATTGCATTGTGATGAGTCGCCAAATAATGTCACAATGAAGTCGCATGGTGACTTTTCGGTGACCGACACTCTATTGTAAAGTCATCATTGCACTCCTTTGTGAAAAGTCACCAGATGATTTCATTTTCTGTCACTTGGGAACTCGTCACAGAACAGCTATCATGATGCCTTTACAATGGAGTGTTAAAATGACAGTCACAAGAGAGTCACAAGATGACTTCATTGTAAAGTCACTTGGTGACTCGTCAAAAAGCAGCAGTCATGATGCCTGTTCAGTGGAGGGACCAAATGAGAGTAAAGATGAGACGAATGAAAGATATCACATTTCTGTTCATTGTAGTGACTGTGACAACTGTGACCATTTGTGATGTCAAGAAGACTCCACATCGACTGGCTTTGCTGTTAGGGTAGTACTTATTTTCTACACTTGCTGTTTATAGAATTTCCTTTTGAGTACTCACATGTTCAGAAATTAGCATTTTGTGTTTGTTGCTTAAGTTTTGCACACTAGTGTACCTAAATTCTTCATTTAGTGAAACCCGGGTATAATTTTGCATTAATTAAGTATAAATTAACAATAAATATATAAAAAGAAAAAAAATCAAGTTGATATAAAAGGTAAATTTCTATCTCATGGGACTAGTTTGCTGCACTAAGGATATATTAAGCCAACTACAACTGGATTTCTTTATACAATTTTTACCTTAAGTTAAACATGCTAAATTTATACCATTTCCTTCATTCACTTCAATCAGAAATCAGTTGAAGGCAACAGCATTTATATATACATATTTACCTTAGATTAAATAATGTTATAGTTGTGAAAACAGGAGAAAATTTGAAAAAAATCCTCAATGGGTTTTTTTCAAGTGGACCCAACTGAAAAATCCCGCCTGGGATTTTTTGAGCTGGGCCCACTTAATGAAAGCCTGTGAAAACACACTTGTTGCCAAGTATATGGCACAATATATTGATATATCTCTATTCTAAAACAGGGTAACTATTGCTACTGCTGCCGTAATTCAATTTATTGTGACCTTTTCACTTTCTCGGTTGATAATGCAAAAACTATTGCATACAAAAAGTATGAAAAACGGTAGTTTTATAGAGTGTAACAATTCGAATGTTCCAGAACATTTTTCTAAAAACCTAGCTCTGAGAAGATTCCCACGATGCGGCTACATCATAAGAAACTATAACTCTTCGAATAATCAACAAGCGTTACAGTACCACCTTGATAAATCATGGGCCACCAACGGACTGGTCAGCAGACTTGAAATCCCCTTAGGACATCCAGAGGTAAAGGTACCAAGGGTGGTTACAAGAGAATCCCCTACCAAATGAGAAACTGGATTAAAGATGACATAATCGAAACGAAAAGCGATTCGACGTCTCTACCCCCCCCCCCCCCTCTTTTTCCTTTGAGAAAAAGAGGTTTCGACGAGCAGAGAAAGATTCAGCGAGAAAAGAGTGTGTCTGGGTTTTTGAGAGTGGGAGGAGATCAACTCCTGAGCTTTGGAGAGAAAAGATGAACTTAGAGTGTAGAACTCCAACCGGAGATTTTAGAGTAGGAGATCAATCAATGATCTTAGTATGAACGTGCCTTGTGTGTTATGGCGAGAAACCTTCCCCGCCAACGATACTTCTAAAAGAATACAGCCATAGAGTTGTTAATCAGAGACTTTAGCACCGAGCATTAAATTTCAGACTTTGTTTAGATAATCTCCTAGGTTAACCAGAACTATAATCTGCTGTATTAGTCCAGTCAATCTAGGCTTCTACCTGGAAAGTTTTGGAGAAGTTTTTTTCTCTTTCTTCCTTTGTGTTTTTGGGTGTGCTGAATACGAATTTCAACTTTGCCACCTCGTATCTGGTCTGCTTAAAAAATTATAAGCGAAACACCAGGAAAAAGTTTTTTCGGTTTTTCCCTTGTGTTCCGGAAAGGGTTAAATTTTTTGAAAAAATTATTGCACCAAATTAAACTAGAGAACATTTCCTACATTTTTCATATAAATTTTTTTTTCCTAAGATGAATAGTTTTGGTATACGAGTAAAAGGAGTTTTAGTGATATAATTGAAATTCCATCATTGGAGGGCGAAAACGTGATCCAATCACTATACATCCATTTTAAACACCAATTTGAAGCTGTTCAGTTATTTCTGGTTGCATTTCAAATATGTTTACATTTTCTTACCAAGTTTTAAACCTTTTATAGCACTAAGAAAATTAATTGAAATCAGGTGATTAGGAAAGATATAAAAACACAATCACTCTGCATAGATGAGAGAATCAATTTTTATTTTTCTAGTAATCTGATTTAAGTACAATTATAAGTATTGTCAGTTTAATATAATAATAACATACGTGGAAGATTATAAACAGGAAAAAAAAGGAAAAGAGAAAGCTTTGAAAGGCCTGGTTGAAGTTCTTCAACAGGAGGTTCATCAGTGTCTTCTTCTTCATCATCATCACTTGATGGCTCAGGTTGTGCCTCCATTTGACTTAAAATATCCTGTATTGGATCGTCAACTTCTGCTTTCAAGTCATCTTCGGTGATGAAGGAGCTGACATTGTCACAATGGCCATCGCAGTTCAGGCATAGGAGCGGACAAAATAAACCTGCTCTCCTACAGCCACACATTTACTACAGTTTGTTTTGCATTTGCAGGATATTTTTCGCAGAATAGTTTCTGGTGCGGGAGGTTTGGTAGTTGTTATGGGTATGATGCCTCTCTTGGTTTTATTCCAGCCCCATTCCTCAGCATTTTTACAGTTACCTAGCCATAGCTGTACTTGGTAAATTCGCAGACAGTGATATCGAGCTGCATCTTCTGTTGGAGGCAGCAATGCAATATTTGCAGCGGTCTTAAAAGCAGATTTTATGTAGCACCTGTACCTCAGGCTGTTTAGGGAAGGTGCTGCTTTCCCTCTGAATCCGTACAGGTGTACCAGAAACAACAGCCCAGCTTTAATAACATCGTCGGCTACAGCACTAGGGTTTTTAAATATATAGAACCACATGTTGCAGGTCGGCAAATTTCTTCAAAATTTTAAGGTATTTTGTTTTTCCTTGACTGTACAATGCAGAACTGGTATCGCATCCACTTATGGCATGTAGAAATAGGATGTGTTTGTAAATTAATTTGTCGACTGCACCCAAAGGTGAATAGATCTTCTGGGGACTTTTCCCTTTCCTGGTTTCAGGAAATAAACATTGGGAAAGTCCAATTAAGATTACCAGAAGGTCTACATCTTCACCAATGACTATCACGTTCTCATGGTTAGGTGCCAACTTGAGAGCAGTGTTGGTAATGAATGTGTCGGCGTCTTCTTTTGCCTATTTGCAAATCATATTTTCAGAGCCAAATCTACACATCAGCAGGGCAATTAAACGGTTTTTATTCTTGTCGTTTGCTAGAAATTTCCCCTAAGAAACCGTTGGCAACCGAGTTTCATTCAAAACAACCTCATTAGATACCGTTTTGGGAGATCGTCTATCACGCTCAACAAATTTAGTGCTCATTTCAGTAATGTTTTCTGGGTATGCATCGAAGATTACTAGAGCGTTCGCTGCTATTTCGACTTAACAAAATCCACATAGCTGTCACAAATTGATCCAAATGATTGACCACCCTGCCATAAAACTCTGTGCAGTAAATACCCGCCATCTATGAAATACATACATCTGCTCCCAAAAGTGATGTCTGGTGAGAGTGGAAGGAAATCCTTGTACAAAGAGGATTTGGCAGTTTTTCGCATTCCGAATTCGTCAAAAAGAGACAATGAATAGGCAGAGAGCTCGTAAGTCAAATATTCCTCAAGTTCTTGGTTAGATTGCTTTGTTACACTTATTCTTTGGAAGAGTGCTGTCGAGTTGATGTGAATTTTTTCTTCACCTATCTTGACAGCGCTATTCAACACAGCTAATGGCTGCACTCTTTCACTATACTTGAATGTAACAGAATGAAAATTGCTGTTAATGATTCTTGATATGCCAGCAGTACCAACTTCCTGTGCCATATGACAGTTTATTCTCTCATCTCCAACAACTCCAGTAGAGATTAAAATGAGATCATTTGTTTCTCGGAAAAGAATGTGTTGGTGAATCCATTCCAATAATTTATTCATATCATGTCCCGGGCAACACTGGAGTTTCTTATCTCTACATGTTGTTCAGAAGTTATAAAAGCTGTCCCGCTGAACTCTTCATTTTCTTCGCATATCCGTTGCAGTGGCGTCATACCCATGGTCTATCTTGCCAAAACTCCTTCACTGACCCCACGCCCATGAGTGAGTCCACCTGCTGTTTTCATGGTCTTCATTAAAGATTGCTCTATCGTCATGTCAGTCCACGTTCCTGACCAGAATTTGTCTGTACGGCGAATGGTGAATCCCCCATCAGTTGTGAATTTTTCAAAGTCATCAGCAGTCATTTTTTCCTTCAAATGATGCATATCTTGAAGATATAGGTAAGAGCACTTGGTATACAAATAATACTGACCACTGGCGTTGAAGTATGGCAACATTCTGTATATAGTTTGAAAGATGCAGATCCCAATCACCGTTTCTTTCAGATTCAATGAATTGTTTGACAATAGTCACCATATCAAAGTATTGGATCCATAGTTTTGCTGTAGGGCCTTGCTGCTCAAGTGATATCATGTGCGTGGTGCCATGGGGGTGTTTCAAGGACACCCTCCCTCCCACGCGTTTTGCATTCACAAAAACATTACATTCAGCGTTTTCGCCCTACGATGATGGAATTTCAATTATATCGTTAAAATTCATTTTACTCGTAGTCCAAAACTATTAACCATAGAAAAAAAACTGTGTATGAAAAATGTAGGAAATTTTCTCTAGTTTAATTTCGTGCAATAATTTTTTTTAAACATTTAACCCTTTCCGGAATACAAGGGAAAAACCGAAAAAAACTACAATTTTTTCATGGTTTTTCGCTTATAATTTTTTAAGCAGACCAGTTACGAGGTGGCAAAGTTGAAATTCGTGTTCAGCACCCCCAAAAACATAAAGGTAGAAAGAAAAAAAAACTTCTCCAAAACTTTCCAGGCAGAAGCCTTTTTTGGTCTAAATTTACTGGACTATATCCACATCTTCGATTCTTTAATGTATTCAGCAGTTAACGAATATGGATTAATTAAATCTGTTGTTTTCTGCTAAATATTTTCTGTGTTTGAACACGATATACGCGCTACTACTCCATCTTTCCCGCGTCGTGTTCGAAAACATCACAAGAGGAATGTATGATAAACACGTTGTTGGTTTTTAAATTGAAGAATTATTTTAAGTGCTATTTAATGTTGAAATCGGTCAAGATAGTTCAGTTTCATAAGTTTTATAGGATCAAAAACTATGCATAGCAATTTAACCATATTTTGCAAGCACACACTTGACTAGATTGTGGTATGCAGTGTCCAATCATTTTTTAAATCTGTCTAACTTTTTTTTAAATTTCATTATCTGAATAAGGAATTCCTAATTTGAAATGGCCGTTTTTTACCTTCTATTACCAGATTTCAAAAAGCCCAAATAATAATGTTTTTAAGCATTTTTCAATTGAAAAATATCTTTACAAGTAAATATTAAAAAAGAAAGAAAACTTGAAAATAAATAAATTATTGTGTGCTAAAAACATTTAATGGTGAAAATTACGTTATATTTAAAACATCATATTTAAAGCGTTTTTCTTTTAGACGTTATTGTAAAAGTCCAAGAAGCACCGACATTTTTTACTTAACCATTTTATACACGCTGATTTGTGATTGATCTTAATTAATTAATCACGAAAACAGCCGTCAACTATCGCGAGAGCGGTGGATGCAGCCTTGGGAATCGTAAAATCCCCAGACAAAAAGAAATAAATGACAACCCGAATTCAGAAGATCGCCACTGGTCGTGATAATATCATTTAATATTTCATAATCGGATTTCGTAATCTTTGTAAAAAAAAAAAAAAAGAAAAGAAAAGAAAAGAAAAAAAAAAGAAGAAGAAGCAAATTTTTGTTAATAGAGCATGCATGGTCTGAAGGGGGTTTGGCGAGCGTAGCTCGTAGTTATACCCTTAATTAGGTAAGTACCCTTTAGTATTTTAGTAGTACTATATTTAGTAGTACCCTTTAGTACCCTTAGGTAAGTATCTTTAGGTAAGTATCCCTTAGGTAAGTATCCCTTAATTAGGTAAGTACCTGTTAGGTAAATACCCTTAGTGTTATAAATTTTAACACAAATCGTATTTTTGGATTTTAAATGTTTCTAAAGTTTCACGTTAAATTAAGTATTTGCAGTTTGCAAAATAAAATATATTAAAAGTTTTTTCAATGATGAAATCAAATAATTGAAATACACACAACTTGCGTGCATTATAGTATAACTTTATACAAATAATAATAATAATAAATAAAATATTTCATCCTTTAAAATATTTGAATTCAGTAAGCATTGCAAATTCAACCACGTGCATTTGGCGAGCACCAGTCTTCTTGTCCAAATCGGTAAAAAGGCGATAGTTTATTATTTTTTAACAGATTTTCTATTGAGATTCCGCAGATAAACTTCACTGATCTTAATTATGTATGTATATATATTATCAGCATTTTTTTTCAAATTTTTCTGAGTATTCGCTTTAAGGTAACCTTCCTTGTACTACAAAAATTTAGTTTAAAAAACCCTTTAAAAGTTAATTAAAAAAAATCTAAATCGAATAATAATAATAATAAAAAAACCTTCGAGGGGGTTTTCGGGTGCACTTTGCAGTACATTTGTGCCCGATGTCGTAGTTTTGGCCATATCTATCACAGTGTGATAGTATACACGGACAGATAGACAAATTCTTAGTTTTATTAATACCAGAGGATCCAACCCAGGCTTCCCGTATTACAGAACGCAGGGGAAAACCACTTTTTAAATTGAAAACTAAAATATAAATTATACATTTAATATATTTTTTTTATTATCCACTAACAGCACCAAAATGCATTTTTATATGAAAAATATAAGTTATATATATGCAAACTAGGGGGCCTACCCCCTGCGAGCTACGCTCGCCAACCCCCGCTCAGACTTCGAGGCCTCTAAAAACATGACAGCGTGCTTTATTTAAAAAATATTGGTTAATCTGTAATTGGGTTGCCATGCTTTTAACATTTTAATGGGACATTTGTCGATTATCATGGCCTCATACACAGCTGTTGCGACAACTGACGACTGTTTTCGGGATTGATAAGTAAAATCAATTACTACTTGAAAACCAGCTTGTATAAAATGGTTAGGTTTAAATTGTGACTACCTCTCGGACTTTTATAACAACAATCTCTATTCTATTCTTCCTTTGCGTTTAAGGATGTGAAAAATTCCATCTGCTTGTGAATAACATTAAGAACCACGGTATTGAAAAGTACTATGTTATAGACATTTTCAGTAACAGGTTTTAATTTTCTCTCTATTTTAGTGCACCATCATGCATATTTTCATGTTATCTTAAATATGTAAATTATTTTTTAATTAATATGTATATACGAATTTTCTAATAATTATTTATCATACAAAATTAATTAAATATTTTGTGCATGCATGCCTGCATTTATTCGGCATCAATTGATGAGATATTTAAACAAATTTGCTATCCGCGGTAATTTTACACCATGTTCTGTCACTTGAATATTGTCCATAAGAGAATCGGGTACTTTTCCATTATAGGATCCTTTGCTTTTAGGTTTGGCGTAATTCGAGCTTCAAAAAGGGATAGATTCGTTAATATACATAGATTTGTTGCCAAAAGTTATGAAAATAAACCCAATGAACTTTTGGTGCTTTTCTATTATAGGGGTCTTGACGCTTTTTTAAAAAGCTTGGCGGAAAAAACCAAGCAGGATAGAAAACCAAGCAGGATATTTTATTCTTCCGTTCAGTTGGGCAATTATTATTTTATATATTAGTTTCAAATATCCGAATTAATGATTTTATAAATTCGTTTAGTTAAATTTTACAAAAAAAATAACAAAATGATATCAATAAATAATAATTACTATTAATTCCTTTTCCTCCCTTTCTTTTGCGTTTACCTAAATGACGTCATTTGGACGAATTTATTCAAAATATTTTCAGTTTATAAATTAAATTAAATGCTGACAGACGATTGAATCCTGACGATAGAAATGTGATTTTGTTTTTCAAATTTTCCTGAAAAACATAATTTAATCACAATCTTGTCTTCATTATCGATTGAAATAAAAGATAAATTCAATTTCAATTTGAAAATGACGAATAAAAAGAAATCAATAATCCCTATCGGGATCCTTTTCAATTTTTTTCCCTTTTTTGTCACAAAAAAACTGAGTAATTAGTTGCCATCATTACAGAAATGTCATTCAAATTAGAAAAAAAATAATATCTCGAAAACTAATTCCAATTTCAAAATTCTATTACCAGTTTTGACATCCGCGAATTTTTATGAACAATTGGTATTAATTTCACCATCAAGCGTTTAATATTTTATTAAAAATAGCCTTGAAACATAATCAGTCGTTTAATCAGTCGTTTCATAAAATCGTTTCATAAATTCGTTTCATAAAATCGTTTCACAAATTCGTTTCATTAGGATTTTATATATATAGGGTAGATAAAGTTTTGACATTTATTAAAAGCGATACTTTCGTATGAGTCGTCAGGTTAATAACCGAAGTTATCGTCAAAGATTTTGCTACTCAGAGCACCCTTTTTTATTCCGAATATTTAAGTGTTTAAGCACGTAGTCCGATTACATATTTGTAAAATTTGTATTACATATTTGTAAAATTTGTATTTTATTTATATTATTTTATTTATTTACTAGAGGGCTCTGCCCCCTGTGCCCTTCGCTCGTCAACCCCCGACTTTTTTTGTCAATATCTGTATGTCTATGTCTCTCTCTCTCTGTCTTTCTCTTTGTCTGTCTAATATATGTTTACCATCTGCTGGCTGTCTGTCTACACTCTCTCAGCTGTCTATCTGTCTGTCTGTCTGCCAGCTCTTTTTGCTGTCTGTATGTTTCCTGTCTACCTGCTAACTGTCTGCTGCCTGTCTACACTCTGTCGGCTGTTTGTATACTGTCTGTCTACTGTCTATCTTCTGTTTGTGTGCTGTCTGTCTGCTGTCTGTTATCTGCTGTTTGTTGTCTGCTCTCTGCCTGCTGTATGTCTGTCTGCTTGCTGTATGTCTGTCTTCTATATGTTTTCTGTGTACACTCTCTCAGCTGTCTTCTGCCTTCTGTCTATCTGTTATCTGTCTGCCTGCTCTTTTTGTTGTCTGTATGTTTCATGTCTACCTGCTGCCTGTTTACACTTTGTCGGCTGTTTGTATGCTGTCTGTATGCTGTCTGTCCTGTTTGTGTGCTTCTGTCTTCGGACAGACAGAGGAGTGAGACGAATAGGGTTTCGTCAGATGAAAGAAACCTTAAAAACTTGAAACCAACTTTAAAACATGGCGGCGGTCATATAATGATTTGGGGATGCTTGTCTTTAAATGGAGTTGGTGAAATGGAATTATGATTATTTATTGAAGGCAATATGAATGCGAAACAATATATTAGATATTGAAAGATAATTTATTTAATAGTGCTCTAAAATTGGGAATTGCTGATTCATATTATTTTCAACAAGATACACGATACCAAATACACGGCAAACATTACGAGGTTATGGTTGCTGTATAATGTAAAAAATCGATTTCAATCACCAGACCTCAATCTTATTGAAAATTTGTGGCATATTTTCGATATGCCAGTACGGAAAAAGATAATTTCTCATTTTGTGTTTAGTTATGTGTGATACAACAAATTCACCTGGTGTGCAAATACTTTTTTTACTCACTGTATATTCGTTTAATCATTCGTTTTATTCGTTTAATCAGTCGTTTCATAAAATCGTTTCATAAAGTCGTTTCATAAAATCGTTCTATAAAGTCGTTTCATTAGGATTATATATATATATAGGGTAGATTTATGTATTTATTCATTCACGAAGTGCTTATTTCGTTATAGAATAGTAGCCAGAATCAAACGCTGAACTATTTATATTTTTTAAGTGCAACCGAGTTAAGCTTGCGTTATAAAGCTCCATGATATCAAATATATTTTAAAACAAAACAGAAAAATCATTCGTCAAACATAGATTATGAAACACTTTCTAACACATCCAGAATACTTTAACAAAACATCCCCGTTTAATTAAGGTGAAAGATGATAAATAAGTAAACAATTTGAAATATAACATTTGAAGAAAAAAAAAAGAAAAAACGATTTTGACAATTATCATCTATGGTCAGAAAAGAACTTAATTTCTTTTGTGAATCCCTGTATATTATCTATAAATTTGTATATATACTTCATATTATGGTAAAATTTAGTTCAGATAGGAAACGCATAACACAGTTGAAAATTCCATTTCAGCAATTCCGTCAGTAAACGGAAATGTGCTGAAATTATTGTATTCAAATTATTGGAGCCCTGTATATCATCTATACAATTTAAAGACAGCAAGTTTTATGCAAAAAATTAATTAAATTTCACATACCACAACTCAAAACGCACATCCAGCAATTATCGCTCATAGTGTAACATCATTAAAATAGATTGCAAACGATTTTTTCCTATAGAATAGACCTTAATCTAACGGAATTCTTTTGAGTGTCCCTGTAAACAAACTAAGAATGCTACGCACTTCCTTTTTAAATCCGAACATGTCATAGTAAACATCAATAACATATATAAATTACTTAGCAATCCGAGTGTATTTACGTGATTTAGAGCGCGGCTAGACAGACGGCCGAACAAATCGAATTCATAAACACTTTTGAATTATGTTGGAAAGTGTTAAAAATTCATGCTTCGAAATTATTTAAACTAGTCGGACGTACCAATCCCAAAACATTCTTCTATCTCATACATGTTAATATGTATTTCAAAAATCATAATTTTTGTAATTATGCATTTTAGAAACCAAAAATGAGTAGATAACATATATATGTTATTTACTATATTTTTTATTACACTTCAAGTTTTTTTGTCAATAATTGTTTAAAAACCGCGGGTGTGTGTGTGTGGGAGGGGCTTCGTAATGAAGTCTAATCAATGGATAAGATATCAAATGGGTAAGATATCGCTGTTGTAGTCAACAGCGCCATCTGCGCAGGCACTGCAACAGCGCCATCTGCTTGATTGCGTTCGACCTCTACCCAATGGTGTATCGGTGTCTTGCACGTTCGCGTTCACCTGCTGTGTCGTCTTTCGCCCATAGCCGTTCAACGCTTCGTCCGTATGCAAAGCCCTGATTTTTTCGTGGAGGGCTTTTTGAAGCTTATAAAGCGGTATGACAAATGTCTCAATGTACTTGGTACTTATGTGGAAAAATAAAGTTATGTTTTATCTTTAATGTCTCATTACATTTTTTGTCTTTCATACACACCTCTGGCCACAGTCGCCAGGGGAAACTTATTTTCCGACTGCCCCTCGTATATGAAATTTGGTTCAATTCTATGCATAACTTCATACACTTTTCGATGGTACAAAGAGGATGGACTGACGGACAGACAGACATTTTGGTAAAACGTGTTTTTCGGGATCTCTGACCCCTAAAACGTGCTAATCCGAAGAAAAGTGGAAGTTGAAAAATTTTCGATTACAATACTTTCTTCCTTTATAGATAGAAGAAAGTAAAAACCATAAAAAAATCTGTAAATTGAGATACAGTTTTCAAACATATTACCTTTGAAAGTACATCTTCGGATGTTACCGCGATGACAAATTTTGAATGTTTTTTCTTTTTTTTTCTTTTGTGTATTCTTGTACATGAACTATAACAGCTACATACTTAATTAACGAATTCATCCAAAATACTGGCAGATCAATTTACTGTCCCGATTAGGTTCGAACTGGTTCAATATTTCGGGCTTTATCGTAAAGACAAGATTTGCATTATATTAACGAATGCAATAGGTGGATTTCTAAATAAACCTGCCTAAAAATATTAAGATTAATATACTTTCTAGCGATTATTTCAGATTTAAAACAAAAAATAAAAGCAATGTATCGAAAACTTTATTTTTCATAAATTTATTTTGAAAGGAGGGGCAGGGAATATTGGGCGCCAAAATTCATGTTCGTCCCGAGTGAAAAAACTCCTAATTTCGCTCCTGCTCGCGGACATGTTTTTCCTTTATAATGTAGTTAACCCCTTAACTGTTGGGCTTTTTCGACACCATAAACTAAAAATATAGGAACGATACACCACTTTTTCCGTACTAAAATATTTGTTTTATATAATCGAAAAATGTCTGCCAATTAATAAAGCGAAGATTGCTATTAAAAATTAGTGGTGCAATTAAAATTTGCAATTAAAAATTAGCAAACTCTTCTTGGCGGTTCGGGCAAGAAGAGTTTGCTAATTTTTAATTGCACCACTAATTTTTAATAGCAATCTTCGCTTTATTAATTGGCAGACATTTTTCGATTATATAAAACAAATATTTTAGTACGGAAAAAGTGGTGTATCGTTCCTATTTTTAACACTTTCCAACCTTAGTTGAAAAGTGTTTATGATTTCGGTTTGTCTGCTGTCTGCCCGTGCTCTAACTCGCGTGAAAATGCTCGGATTGCCCTGAAATTTTTGCATGTTATTGTCGTTTACTATAACATGTTCCCTATTTCAACTGAAGTGTGTAGCAATTATAGTTTTTTTACAGGAACAGTCAAAAGTATTCCGTTACATTACAGTCAATGGGAAATAATCGTTTCAAGTGCATTTTGATGACGCTACGTCATTTAAAACATGATGGAATTGATATATAATTATGAAGTGCATTAAAACATGCTTTTTG
The DNA here is from genome assembly GCA_963931845.1 of Maratus michaelseni. Taxonomy (NCBI): domain Eukaryota; kingdom Metazoa; phylum Arthropoda; class Arachnida; order Araneae; family Salticidae; genus Maratus; species Maratus michaelseni. The sequence goes on from OZ007594.1 coordinate 217,024,772, forward strand.
TAGAATGTGGGGTGCAAAGCATTTTTTTATTCATTTACAGGGTCAAACAAAAGACTTCTGTTACACATCGTTCTATGGGGAAAAATCGTTTGCAGTGTAATTTAGTGATATTTCACTATTTCAAACATAATGAAAATTATATGCATTACTGAAGTGCACTATAAATTGCCCTCTTGTGTGCATTGCGTTTATTTACAGGGACACACAAAAGATATTGGTTACAGTACATGTGCGTTATTTACAGTCTAAGTGTGATAAGTACGTTTTCAACTTTGGTTTGCGTTTTAAGTTTAACTAAATTTTTCATAGTATACGTGTGTATTTATAAACTCTGTTGATCATATACAGGGTTACACAAGGGAATTCGTAAGTATTACAGACTATGGGAGTGAATTGCTTAAGGGTAGTTTTTAATTGTGTTACTCATTTTCCTGCTGAACTATTTTTACTAGACTAATAGAAGTTTGGAATATAAATAAATTCATATACAGGGCTACGCAAAGAAAAAGATACATTGTCGTTTACGGTTGGTAATTTCTGCGAGTGGGTTTTAAATTGCCTTTTAGCTTAATATGTGTTGTGTACAAAAGTCTTCAGATAATATACAGGGCTGTACAAAAGATTTCGAGTGCATTTCCATTGATTGGCGAAAATTTCTAAATGTGAGTATTCTAACTGAATTAAATGTTATCATACTATATATTCACATCTATTGATCATATACAGGGCTGCGCAAAATAATTCGACTACTTTTTTGATACTGGAAGGTAATTTCGAAAACTGTATTTTTCAATGTGTTATGTTTTCTAAACTGTTTACTATCTTCTTTCCACCTTATTTAACGGTGAAGTTTCATTATAGTTTTCTGGCTGTGTTGGAAAGTGTTTCATAATCTATACTTGACGCATGAGTTTTTCATTCTTATTAGTTTATGGTGTTGAAAAAGCCCAACAGTTAAGGGGTTAAACTTAGGATTGAGATTTTTAGCACTATTTATGTGTGTGACACTCACCACTTGGCAGCATACTCTGAAGTCACAAAATGTGCAGTGTTCCAGCTGACATCGGTCTTCCTCATCGATTTCAATATCGTTTGATCTTCCGATAGATTCTGGAGAGTCTGAAATAAAAAAAATGTTCACCGTTTACTTTCATATGCAGTAAAGCTCCAATTATTCGAAAAATATAATTTACTGGGAATTCATATTTAAGCCTACGATAAAATTTATTGTTTGTGTCGCCCCGAACCCTGTTCAGGCAGCAGTATACTTTTTTTTATTTACAATTACTCATATGGAATGGAATTTGTGCGTAGATTCCTTTATGTGAAGATCGAGCTGAGTTAATTTAACATTCGAATAGACTTTTAAATATATAATTCACTATTTTCATTTTATTCTTATTATACTATGAAGGGGGTGGGGGTTGATCTTGCTACACCACTAAGAGGTTAATTGGAATTTTTGAAGTCAACCTTTGGATAAATTCTAAATCTTACGTATTTCACGAATTTCAAAGACACTTTATTTCTCTATTAGCTGAGCTGCGGCCACTTCGCTGGTCTGTTTTTTTCAAATGTAACTCTAATTAAACGAACCTGGAGTTGGGGGAGGCCAATCAATTGAACCTTGAATTATTGTGATATTTTATTTCGACCTAGATTAAATTCAAATGTTCAGTATCGTCATTCACGAATTTCATAGACACTTTATTTCTTACTATTAGCTAAGCTGCGGCCACTTCGCTGGTCGGTTTTTTCCAAATGAAATTCTAATTAAACTAATCTGGAGTTGTGGGAGGCCAATCAAATGAACCTTGAAATGTTGTGATTTTCTTTCTTTCGACCTACATTAAATTCAAATTTACAGCATCGTCGTTCACGAACTTCAAAGACACTTTATTTCTCTATTAGCTGAGTTGCGGCTACTTCGCTGGTCGGTTTTTTCCAAATGAAATTCTAATTAAACGAATCTGGAGTTGTGGGAGGCCAATCAAATGAACCTTGAATTGTTGTGATTTTCTTTATTTCGACCTAGATTAAATTCAAATTTACAGCATCCTCGTTCACGAACTTCAAAGACACTTTATTTCTCTATTAGCTTTAGTTGCGGCTACTTCGCTGGTCGGTTTCTTCCAAATGAAATTCTAATTAAACGAATCTGGAGTTGTGGGAGGACAATCAAATGAACCTTGAATTGTTGTGATTTTCTTTATTTCGACTCAGATTAAATTCAAATTTACAGCATCGTCGTTCACGAACTTCAAAGACACTTTATTTCTCTATTAGCTGAGTTGCGGCTACTTCGCTGGTCGTTTTTTTCCAAATGAAATTCTAATTAAACGAATCTGGAGTTGTGGGAGGCCAATCAAATGAACCTTGAATTGTTGTGATTTTCTTTATTTCGACCTAGATTAAATTCAAATTTTTAGCGTATAGATCATGCCAAAACTGCTACAATAAGTATTGAAATCACTTCAGTAGCTATCGAGAAAAATATACATGAATGTCAGCTGTTTTACATATCATTTTGCAATTTTCAGCACAATCCTCAAATCTTAGTTTTAAAAGAACAAAGAATATTAACACTTTTCTTCGATATTCCGAAGCTTTTAAACGGTTATAAATTTAACATAAAATGCTTTCTCTAGTATAAACTATTAAAATCATAAAAACCGTCCTGAAATTAAAAATCGTGCTATTTGTTGACCTTGAATTTCCACTAGAACCAAGACTCCTGCACTCTCATTTGTTCTTCCCTATGGTCCCTCCCTCCACCCCAGTCCTGTCACTTTATTTTCAATCTCCTTAATTCTAATATGTACATAGTTTTATTTACTCTAAATAATAATACTACGTCATATTAAATACTACTCCATATTTCAAATTCAATATCGAAAATAACAAACAGAATTCACTGCATCATTTATGAATCATTTTTAAAATATGCTACAACCATAAAAAAAAAAAAAGAGCATTATTTTAGTTATTAATTTGCTCGTAGCGGCTAAAGCTCCAAAATAAAGCTCTAAAATAATTACAAAAACATCGTGAAGGTCTTAATAGATTAAAAAAAAAACAAAAAAAACATCTATGCAAAAATTAGATAAGGTGGACTGACAACTTGGTCTGTTCTGGCTTCAGATTCTTGATTAGCGATTTAAGCAAAACTTTGATATAAAGTTATGAGCTTAATGTTCAACAAAGATATATTAAGTGTGGGTACTCATTTTACTCAGAATGTTAAGCTCTACAATATTTGTATAGACAATGTTTTTGATAGAGTTGGTTGTTTTGAGATACTGTTATTGTAATCAGAGCCGTCCTTAGGGGTGTGCGACAGGTGCGGTCGCACAGGGCCTCGTGCCTAGGAAGGCCTCGCGCCCGAGTTAAAAAAATTACAAAATAACTAAATATTTGTTATTTATTTTATTGTGAGTTTTTTTTTTTCATAATAAAATTTATGCGTGTAAACTTGCTTATTTATAAAATGTAAAATTTTTTATCAATAAAATGTTCGATGCAAGTTATGGACGCTCGAGAAGAGAATAGATTTATTGTAACTTATATTCAATCTGTAGACATTGTTCTACTGTAGCCCTAGGCTGCACCAGGCACATAAAAAAATCTGGTCAGGCTCATAAACTGAGTGTTAATTGTTAAGACGTAATGATGTTGATGCTGATAAACTGCTCACTACTATTTTAATGATACAATTTGAAATGGACAACATAGATTTGCTTTCTTTCTTGTGTAATCAAGTTTCTCTTTTTATTATACGAATATCGATGTTCCTGCCCACATGCATACTTCTGTTCTATCTCATAAACACGACGGGGACGCCAGGGAGCTGAAATCCTGTCCCCCAGAACCCGAGGCTAATCTAAAAATTTAAAGTCTCCAAAAATTATGAACGGTTAAGTTTTTGAAGGTTCTTAAAGTAAAAGAAAATTTTGGGAAATATTGATTTTAACTCAAATATTTTTCCTATATTTAAATTTTCTAATTAAATTAAAAATATTAGCATGTTTAATATTTACTAATTAAATCAAAAGTTTAAACAGGTTACAATTAAAGAAAAAATAGAGTTTACAGGTCGAAAGCTGCATTTGTTACTGCCATAATATAAAGTGTTCTGATCAAGTAATTTAATTGATTAATTCTTTGACTACGAATTTATTTTTTATTAGAAATTGCTGCAAGTGGCGACTATTTTTTTTATCATTCGTAGTGCTTTTTCAAAAAAATAAAATAAAATAAAATAAAATAAAATAAAATAAAATAATTAATTAATTAAAAAAAATCTTTCCCGTACTATGACAATTTTAAAAAGAATCTACCACAAAGATTTTTTTTTTTTTTGTAAATAGTAGTGCAAAACAAATGTAAAAATATTTGATAGTGGCAGCCCTGCTATCAGTCCATTAGACGTATATGATTCACTGTAGTCCAATACATAAATGTTTTAGCCTTTATCTTTGATTTCTTTTTCTGTTTAAAATATCAGAAATTAATTAACAATTTCCCCACCAAATTGTTTTAAATATTATTTGATTTTGCATAATTTTCATTTATTTCTGGCTGATCGTTGATCGCCTGCTCACGAATGTCAGGTTAAGAGGTCTGAATGGGCCGTAATTTTTAGACCTATATCCAGTCCTCTCCAGAAAAAGCTATCCTGACATGGTGTAGAAGCTAAAATCTCCTTTCCGGCCTCAGATGACAAAAAATCATTAAAATCAGATCCGACTCATCTCAATTCCTACTAAAATTTCCGATATTTGTTAGCCAGTATTATCCCGCAATTAAAATTATTTAAAAGAATATTGCACACATATTTAAGCAAACATTTTTTAAAGTACAACATTTTCAGATTCAGCCGCAAGCCATGGTATACGGAATTACATGGAGTTATAGAATTATAAAAGAAAATGAGTTAGGAGTTTATCCATAAATTTAGAAAAATAAACATATTTTACAAAGAGATGTATCGAGAACATTCAATTAGTTACCAGAAAAAGTATACAGATTCTTTTAATGTAAAATAAATTCACTTTTTATGTAAGAAAATATCTTAATTTTTTTTTTTTTTTTTTTTTTTTTTTTGGTTGATGTATAACATTTTATTTTCTGTGGATCCTTGGATAACAGGACATGGACCCTTTAATTTGAGCCATCGAAAAGTAAAATTTATCTGTATCTCAAAAACTAATGATTGGAATGAGATGTGCACTTACATACCCACGTTTTTCACAACTGGGTTTCGTTTTAAATGAAATCAATGTCAATCAGAATTCATAATTTTTTTAATAAGATTTTATTAATAATTTTCATAATAAAAAAATCTTTCTTGAATTGAAAGGAAAATGCATGAACTATCTTTGCGTCTATGCATTGTATCGCATTAAAAAAATCAATCGGATGATTTTTGGGAAGATAATAAATAAAAGATTGTCACGTGAATTAACATTAGCATTCTCAAACTTTTAACGCATCTAAATCTAACTCTACGAATATTTAAGAAAAAGTATGCAATCGGTGCCTTTTTACGGGTTGCGTTGACCAAATGAACTTAAAAATGGTGTCAAAAGTGGGTATTACCACTAGAAAAATCAAAATCGATACAATGTTTAATATGTAGATGACCTCTTATTTCAGAGTTTGTATTCAAATTCGAAAAGTTTCCAATTGAACAGTTTATTTTTAGCATCTTTCTGGGGCAACTTGAATATTAAAAAGTATGGGGATGTTCTCTCTCTCCTTTTTATAAAAGGAGAGAGAGAACATCTTTTTAACTACTGTACAATATCACTTATTTACAAAAAAAAAAAAAAAAAAAAAAGAAAAAAAAGAAAAAAAAAAAAGAAAAGAAAGAAAGAAAAATAAATTTCCTACATGACACGGCCAGAAAAAATGTCATGGAATGCCCAAATCGGCAGAAAAAAGAATAGTCCGAGTATTATGAAAGGAAATCGGCCTGAAATCTATATATAACATACTAAAACATACTAACCTCCCCTACCCCCCCCCCCCCCGAAAAAAAAAATGTATAATTCATGGTGCGCCACTATGTATATCATGTAAGATTTTTCAATAGGTGATTGCGTTGTGGGAAGTAGTGTAGCCAATTTAGCGGATTTTTTTTATTCAAACTACCTACCAGAATTTCCGCATAGTTACCTTACTTTATTTAATCATTTAATGTCTGTCATTAAATTAAGCAAAAATTCCTTTTCGAAATTTCTGGTAGATGAATAAATGACATCACTTTATTTAATCACGGAATGTCTGTCATTAAATAAAGCAAAAATTACTATTGGAAATTTCTGGTTGATGAATAAAAATCAGCTAAACTGGCAACATTGGTGCGAATGGGAGGGTATTAAGGTTGGAAGTGATGGGCCTCGCAAAAGTTCTTGCACTCGGCCTCGCTTTCGCTAAGGACGGCTCTGATTGTAATGTAAAAGAACGTGTTTTCCGATTATAAATTTGTTCATAGCAGCTAAAGCTCGCCTAGCACGAGGGGGAAAACTTAGTATGTTCATTACAGACCAAAACTAAAGGGATTAAAACAATTTCCAACTTTCCACAAATTAATTCCGAATTCCACCACCTAACCACTGGGCTATTAGTACAACGAGTTGTTTTTTGATGGGATATCACTCGTTTTTGCAAGATAATCCGTTTATGTATTCCAATGCAGTTCAGAAAATGCAAAGAAATAAAAGAAAAAATATATATGTAAAGCACACTTTATTAGAAATGTATAAAAATTAATCACCCAAGAAGAGAAAAATATTGTTCAGAAAATTCACCTAGAACATTAGATTTAGAATTATACTAAAAAACGTGGGGTTTGCTGTATTAAAATACGTATTGCAATTGGATCTCAATAATACATATTTCAAATTTTATACGAAAATAGTTTATTTATCACTACAGACCTTGAGAATTTCAACATTATTTTGTGTGTATACGAAGCTAGTCGGTTTGTTCATTAAAAGGTTTTTAAGCCTTTATGTTTACTTTAATCACTTTTAGAATATGCATTTCATTAACACTTTTTAACAGAGTTCAAAAGTGTTTATGAATTCGGTTTGTCTGCCCGTGCTCTCCACTAACTCTCGTAAATATACTCGGATTGCCCTGTAAATTTTATATGTTATTGACGTTTACTATAGCTCTATCGCTATTAAAAATGAAGTGTGTAGTATTTATAGTTCGTTTTACAGGGACAGTCAAAAGTATCCCGTTACACATTGCGGTTAATGGGAAGAAAATCGGTTCAAGTGCATTTTGATGATGTTACACCATTTCAAACATAATGAAACTGATATGCATTTATGAAGTGCACTAGAACATACTTTCTGTAGAATATGGGGTGCAAAGCATTTATTATTCATTTACAGGGTGAGACAAATGAAATCCCTTTTTAATGAACTACGAGGAAATATCGTTTGACGTATAGTTTAGCGATGTTATGCTATTTTAAACATAACAAACTTTATATGCATTATAGAGGTGCACTATACTATGAGTTGCTTACTGAAAAGTATGGTGTGCTTTGCATTTATCGTTCATTTACAGGGACACACAAAATAATTAGGTTACAGTACTGTGTATGAACGATAAGTGCTGAAAGCGCGTTTTCAACTTTAGTGTGCGTTTTAAAATTTACCTAAATTTTGCATAGTACGTAGTGCGTATAAATTATGTTTATCATACACAGACACAAGGCTACATAAAGGAATTCGTAAGAATTGCTGACTATGGGAGTGAATTGCTTAAGGGTAGTTTATAATTGCGTTATGTATTTTCCTGCTGAATTATTTTTTATATACTAACTAGCTGACCCGCCCGGCTTTGCCCGAGCCTGTGATAAAATTAAACAAACCTAAATTTTGTATGATTTTACATCTTTAACCCGAATTAGTAGGAAATTATTTAATTAAAAGTGCTACGCACGCGAGGAAAATTCCTTTTTTCCACTTTCAGCCGATAAGGGTGCATTCTGACATAAAAGGACCTACGACACGTGTTTCCGCCACCTGCGGCAGCGTATAGTAGGCGTGCAGCGCAAACTCTGCAGACTCTTTTAGTTTTACCATCCGCCGCCAGAGAGCACACTCTGTTCCCAAACAAACCACCTTCCAAACGAATCTCTAACACCTGTCCCCGTTGCCTCCGGCACCGTATAGCAGGCGTGCTGCGCACGCGCTGCAAAATCCTTTAGTTCCACTTTCCATCGCCAGTGAGCGCAATTTGTTCTATACGAACATTTAACATGGATACCCATTTTACCAAGGGAGTTGAATGAACCAATTAACGTAGAAATTGGGGCCATAGAACTCGAGAAAATGATGCGCCCCTTCCCGGTGGAAGGTGGAACTATAATCTGCAACGCGATCGTTAACAAAGTCGAATCATCCAAACCCAGTTGTGATCGGGCCCATAAAAATAAAGCCCGATACAAGAATGCAAGTGCTCAACAACAAATCATTTACTTTGATTGTTGGTATACATCTGGTAAATACGGGTTGTGTATTTTTATTAAGAACATAAATTTAATTTTTACGAAAGTCGTCATTTGAAATTTGCGTTATTGTCTATATATAACATTTATAAAATGCTACGGGAGAAGCTAAAAATGTTAAATTTCTTCAATGGAATTTGTTTTGTGTAAATCGGAGCAATGCGTTAATGCCCTCCCTCCGCATACTCGCAAATATAACGAATAATTTGTTCTAGAAAACCACCTTCCCTACAATAACGCGATCATTAAAAAAAGATTTTTTTTTTTTTTTTTTTTTTTTTTTTTTTTTAAATAATTAGAACATAACGAAGACGCTACGCTAAAATAGCCGCCATATGACACACCTTTCCATCATTAAATTCAAAACTATATCTTAATTAGTTATCTTAATTTTTGTTCGTTAGTAAAAATTGGCGATTATTTCCTTTCATTTTCGCAAATTAAATGGAGGGATCGGCCAGAGAAACAGATCTCTTTGTAGTTCAGTATTTAATGAAAGCTGATCCCTGTCTGAAACTTTCTCGGATTTTGTTTCACTGGCGCCGTCAGATTTTCGGCAGTTTTTTGCAAAAATTAAGAAAAGTTACCGCCCGAATTTTTCAAAAATTGCATTGACGAATACAAAAATTCTTCATAAATTTTCAAATCGATATCTTAATTAGTTTTCTTAAAATTAGCTAATTAGTAAAATAATTTCGAATTTCTTCATTTCCGCTTGGAAATCAATGCTTTTCTTTAGCCATTTTGATAAAAAAGATGACATTTTCGATGCGATGTTTAATGATATTCTAATTAATATCTTAAGTAATTATCAAAACATTAAAATTCTGAGACTCAGGTGCACCAGGTCAGGCCTTGGACTATCCATACCTAAATTTTCAGACTTCTAGGTGGGCTAGATTTTGCTAGCCATCGCAGACAAACAAACACACACACACACACACACTAGAGATGAGACGGGCTCAGCCCGGGCCCGACACGGGCTGGGTCTTGATTTTTAAACCAGTCTTCGGGCTCGGGCGACCTCGTGCTCACTTTCTGAAACTAACAATATTAATTATTCTCGTATATATAAAAAATAACCTTTTTTTTTTCTTTAAAAATTACTTATTGCAGGCATTTTAATGCTATTTTGATCAGAATGAAGAAAAACAGACATCTTGTTTTTTTTTTTTTTTTTTATGTAGCATTAGGATGCTATTTCAAAAGAAAATTTTTCATATTGTCTGACATTGACGGCGACTGTTGATATGGCGCCAATCCGAAGAGCAGGAATATATATAGTATATATATATTTTTTTTTCGATTTTCGTTTGTGACAGTAGAAAATGTTTTAATTTTAAAGTTTATTTATTATTTTTTTCTGTTAGAGATCTATTGCAAAATGAATATTTTATTTCGTCTTTAGTCAGCCAGCATTAGTTTAAGGTTTGCAAATTTTTTAGTTTTTTATAGTGGGCGAGTCATAATCGCTCTTCATATGAAAATAACTTTAGGGATTCTTATATCGATTTTTCATCATGAACTCTGCTCATGCTGCGGCTCTGCTATGCACTGCACATTGTCGAATTCAATTTCATTCGTAAGTCGATATAATTATTAGTATGTATTGTTATACCGATAGAAAGCAATCGAGCAATGTTTCCTCTTTTCCTATAAATGCATCGGATCATTCAGATAACGTGTGTCAATTACAGTGTTAATATTTAACCTGATTTTCGGGGGCACTAGAATCACAAAAAATTGTTTTGAGGAAGGAATCTATTATAATTTAAAATCTACACATTTTATAGGAAATAGAAAAACACTGTTCGATTCTTCGGTATATAAATGGTAATTTCAACAAATATCATGCATTTATTCATAAAACGCACTTCGTTAATGTTTCCTTCAGATTTGTTTGTTGGAGGGTGAAAAATATGAGAATCCTTTTGCGGAAGTAAAATTTCATTTGGTACTAACTAAACTTCTCTTTTGATAAGATTGAATGTAAATTTCCAAAAAAGTAATTATGTTCTTGGGATTAAGTTATTTTCATGGAAGAAAATGTTTAGTATAGAAGATAGAATGTGCAATATAAACAAATTCATATAAAGGGCTATACGCAAAGTCGTTTATGGTTGGCAATTGCTTTAAGTTGTGTTATGCGTTTTCAAATGAATTAAATTTTAGCTTAATATGTGGTGTGCACAAAAGTTATTCGATAACATACAGGGCTGTACAAAATAATTCGAGTGCATTTTCATATATTGGCGAAAATTGCTAAAAGAGAATTTTCTAACTGAACTAAATTTCAGCATGCTATGTCGTTATGCAAATCTATGGATCATATATCTAAGGATCATATATCTATGGATATAATCTATGGATTTTTTTTTTTACTATGGGAGGTAATTGCTAAAACTGGGTTTTTTAATGCGTTATATGTTTCCTAAACTGTTTACTACATATTTTCTTTCACCATATTTAACGGTGAAGTTTCGTTACCGTTGTCTGGATACGTTGGAAAGTGTTTTATAATCTATGCTTGACGCATGATTTTTCATTCTTGTTTTAATGAAAAAAAACTTTTCTCATAGTACCACCACTAATGTTAATGTTGCTCTTATGCCATGCACGTACGTAAAAATTATAAAATGTTATTTTTTTTTTTAATCTTGTGTAATGCGTTCGAAAATTATAAATCGCCAATTTCGTTTATGTGAATATCAGACGACAAAAAAATCTGACGCCATTTTGTACATGCAGAATGATTCGTTTCGTCTGGTATTTCTTGCTTGGACATGGATTGACAAATGATGCAAGATAAAACTAGATAATATATATTCTGAGGATTCATCGAAGTACGTGAGGTGGTCGCTTTAGATGTGCATTTTCAAAAATCGTCGTAAAATATGTCCAGATTAAAAAAGTCTGCAAACCAGTTTCTACAGTTTGGAATGTTTATCTAGTGTTGTAAATTTTATTGGAGTTTTTCAACTTATTAGCAAAAGAAGCGAAGAAAAAAAATAAAATAACATTTCGTTTACGAACACCACCTGCGTGAAAATAGTACTAATAAGAACAAAACGCAAACTTTATTCTTGTCTGGTTATAGTAACTGGTATTGATAAGAAGTGCATTGAAAACTGGTTTTTTTAGTAGGATGTTCTACAGAGTATGGTTTAGATAAAAACTCAAGGTTAAACAAATATTACAATATGTTTGCTCTTCTGAATTGAGATTCAGTATGAATCATAATCAACTCAGAATCAGAAGTATTCTTTTGGAACGCTTTCCCTTGCATCTACAGGGTGCATAGAAAAGTCCCTTTATCCTGAAAAAACTTGCGAACAGAGAGAGCTACAGCTGAGCAAGTGCGATAACAGCAACACTACGCCCGAAATAATGCAACTGATTCCAGCGTTCCCTAGTGGCGAGATTTTGAAGTTATCGAACAATACCTCAAAAGCTGTGAGAGATAGCGACAAAAAGTCAATTACAATAAACAGTATTGGACATCCTCGATTTAGTATGAAACAGTGGCGTATCCAGGATTTCATTTCGGGGGGGGCTGACTTAAATTTCGATAATGTTCTGAGTCTTACGAAACATGTTGAACTGCGTTATAAACAGAAATCATGTTTGACAATAAGCCCGTAGGCAGAGAAAAACGGGGGGTCGGAGGGGGGTCGGTATTGGGTCGAAGCACCCCCCCCCCCGCCGCAATAAGTTGAAAAGTGATAATGGATTGTTTCATATACTTTCATTTAAAAGTCATTGTAGCTTATAATCTATAAAGTTGTCTCCCTCTTCCCTAAATTCTGGCTACGATTCTTGCTTGACAATAAATTAATTTTGCTTAGGACAATCTCAAACAAATTTTTTTTTTCATAATTTGTTTTCTATTTTAGGATCAATTCCCTATTACTGCCAAGGCACGTGGGGCACTTTCCCAGAACCCACATATTTAAGGGGACCAAAAATTTATGGTGTTTCAAATCAATTTTGTTGTAAACAATTTTAATAGAATACGAAATTAAAATTTCTAGATTCATTACATAACTATGTAAGCTAAAATTGTCAGTGATATCATTAGTATATTTATAATTTTTCTTCACATTTGAAGATTTAAGTTTCTCACAGTGCGCCCAATTTATTTCAACTTCTTCATATGTGTTTTAAACTTGTTTAAAAATGTTTTAAATTTATTACTATCTTATTTATAAAATATCATTTTCTTTGGGTTGGATATGTTTTTAAAGTTCGTGCAACATTAGTTCATGTTTATTTAACATGATATTTGAGTCTGTCAAGTTAATTTTTAAGAAGAAATTTCAATAATAATAATAATCCAACTTCAGTTCACATTTATTCTCAGTCTTTCATTTAAATGGGTGCATTACAATTCATACACTTCTCATTCACAGTATCTGTAAAAATGTGATAATCTACGATTAAGACCAAAAATATTTTCTGTTGCCAGGGCCCAAAATTTTGATGGTCAGGCTTTGACTCTGTTCAGGAACAAACTTTCTTTGCAGAATCTCTTTTTTAATACCCACAGAAATTTAATCGAAAATCTTTGGGGTAGCAAGCATTTATTCTTGATCTCCCCCTTCCCTTCTTATACATGCTCCTGGGATTTTGATCAAACGTATAGCTATTAACCTTCAAGAAATATATGTTAAAAAAAACTCATCAAATTTGGGAAGGAAGGGACAAGTTAAGAATTAATTGGAAACTAAACATCTGATTTCCCTTTTTAAAAAAAGAGTTAAAGTTTTTGAAATATGGCTAATAATATTACTGGACTTAACGGTATATAAAATTGTAAGAAAATTTATTTTTAACCTGTGAATTTATTTAATATTTCTTTTGTTAAATATTCCAAATGGTAAAAATGCCGATACTAAAGTGTGTCGTGTCAAAATAAGAGCGATTAGAAAAGAACACTATTCGTAATATTGTACTTTCATAGAAGAGTAATTAAGAATTTTTATCTTTTGCTGGATCACTAGTGCACTGAAATATTGAAAAAGGCATCTCCCTACCTGCTCATCAACGGGAAACTTTCTGACACATTTTTAAACGCAAAGGCATTCGAATGGCAGGCCTGAGTATGGAAGAGATTTGGAATCGAGATGAGTTTTCCATTTTTTGATAAATAGATTACTTATCGAGTTATAAGTGATTCTGGTAACGTATTAACGACTCGTTTTTAGCGCTTCTCAGGCTGCCGCGTCGGAAATCTGATTAAAAACGCCAACTTGTACAGTGCTTTCTGAAAGATTTTCTACCTTTGCAAAAAAAGGGGGAAAGCGTGTTTCGATTGCAAAGTTTCTGAATAAAAAAACCTATGAATTTCATGCGTTTCCGAGCAAAAATGAATTAAAAAATCTGTCACAAAGTAGCCAGTTTGTATTTGAGAACAGCCTTAAATCTAGAAAAGCACGTAACGTAAATAAAACTAGTTCGCTAGTAGAAAGACCAGGAACAAACAAATCAACAGGAGATTATTTTTTTAGTATCACTACTGGGCATCTTTAAAAGATCCTTCCAAAACTGAAAATCAATAATCTTGCTTGACATTGCCATTCAGAAAAAACATTTCAATTCGTATATTTGCTGATTTGGCGATAATGTTTAATGTCACTGCGCACTAATATACCTCCTTAGTTTTGGCATCATCTGTGGAAGAGAGTTAAATGTTCTTTAAATTAAGTAAACTACTTTTAGATCTTGCCAACTGAGCATATTATACGTATTCAATTATCCACTAAAACATGTATGGAACTATTTTTCAGTCATTTGAAAACAGATTTTGTGGTCTCAAGTAATTTTGATCGCAGGACAGAGAGGCATATGGGGCTAACGGGAAAAAAAATTCGTTGCGTGCCAGAAAATAAAACAAATTTATCTCAAAAAGAAAGAAACAAAGTCAGTTTTTTTTATTTCACTGCGACCACTTCGGAAGGGGAATGGAACTGTTACCCCATAACCCCCACCCCTTGTCTACTAATATGGGACTAAAGAAAATAGAGTGGATTGTCCATCGCATGACAGAAAAAATAATTCTAATTTTATCTCAAACATAAAAAGAAAAATCGGCACTTTTTGTTCATTCCATTTTTGACGATTTTGGGAGGTGGGGGTCTATCTCCAATCAGCCCCTTCCCCCTCTTTGGATATGCTGTGGTGTTACTCTGTACTAATATGGGAGTAAAGAGAAGAAAGTGGGTAGTCTGTTGTATAAATAAAAAAAATACAAATTTATCTCAAAGAAGAAAAAAACAGCACTATTTTCATGAGATGTTCGACTATTTCGGGAAGAAGGGGGCTGTAACCCCATCAGCCCCCTTTTCCTTTTTAAGTATGCTCTGATAGTAATCTGGACTAATATGGGACTAAAAAAAGAGAGTGGATAGTCTGTTGTATAACAAAAAAAAAATTACAAATTTATCTCAAAGAAGAAAAAAACAGCACTATTTTCATGAGATGTTCGACTATTTCGGGAAGAGGGGGGCTGTAACCCTATCAGCCCCCTTCTGCTTTTTAGGTATGCTCTGATGTCAATGTGGACTAATATGGGTTTAGAAAGAAGAGAGTGGGTAGTCTATTGTATGACAAAAAAAAAATAATACAAATTTATCTCAAAGAAGAAAAAAACAGCACTATTTCATGAGATGTTTAACTATTTGGGGAGGGGGGGGGGGGTCTGTAACCCCATCAGCCCCCTTTTCCTTTTTAGGTATGCTCTGATAGTAATCTGGACTAATATGGGACTAAAAAAAGAGAGTGGATAGTCTGTTGTATAACAAAAAAAAAATTACAAATTTATCTCAAAGAAGAAAAAAACAGCACTATTTTCATGAGATGTTCGACTATTTCGGGAAGAGGGGGGCTGTAACCCTATCAGCCCCCTTCTGCTTTTTAGGTATGCTCTGATGTCAATGTGGACTAATATGGGTTTAGAAAGAAGAGAGTGGGTAGTCTATTGTATGACAAAAAAAAAATAATACAAATTTATCTCAAAGAAGAAAAAAACAGCACTATTTCATGAGATGTTTAACTATTTGGGGAGGGGGGGGGGCTGTAACCCCATCAGCCCCCTTTTCCTTTTTAGGTATGCTCTGATAGTAATCTGGACTAATATGGGACTAAAAAAAGAGAGTGGATAGTCTGTTGTATAACAAAAAAAAAATTACAAATTTATCTCAAAGAAGAAAAAAACAGCACTATTTTCATGAGATGTTCGACTATTTCGGGAAGAGGGGGGCTGTAACCCTATCAGCCCCCTTCTGCTTTTTAGGTATGCTCTGATGTCAATGTGGACTAATATGGGTTTAGAAAGAAGAGAGTGGGTAGTCTATTGTATGACAAAAAAAAAAAAATAATACAAATTTATCTCAAAGAAGAAAAAAACAGCACTATTTCATGAGATGTTTAACTATTTGGGGAGGGGGGGGGCTGTAACCCCATCAGCCCCCTTTTCCTTTTTAGGTATGCTCTGATAGTAATCTGGACTAATATGGGACTAAAAAAAGAGAGTGGATAGTCTGTTGTATAACAAAAAAAAAATACAAATTTATCTCAAAGAAGAAAAAAACAGCACTATTTTCATGAGATGTTCGACTATTTCGGGAAGAGGGGGGCTGTAACCCTATCAGCCCCCTTCTGCTTTTTAGGTATGCTCTGATGTCAATGTGGACTAATATGGGTTTAGAAAGAAGAGAGTGGGTAGTCTATTGTATGACAAAAAAAAAATAATACAAATTTATCTCAAAGAAGAAAAAAACAGCACTATTTCATGAGATGTTTAACTATTTGGGGAGGGGGGGGGGCTGTAACCCCATCAGCCCCCTTTTCCTTTTTAGGTATGCTCTGATAGTAATCTGGACTAATATGGGACTAAAAAAAGAGAGTGGATAGTCTGTTGTATAACAAAAAAAAAATTACAAATTTATCTCAAAGAAGAAAAAAACAGCACTATTTTCATGAGATGTTCGACTATTTCGGGAAGAGGGGGGGGCTGTAAACCCATCAGCCCCCTTCTCCTTTTTAGGTATGCTCTGATGTCAATGTGGACTAATATGGGTTTAGAAAGAAGAGAGTGGGTAGTCTATTGTATGACAAAAAATATATATATTTATACAAATTTATCTCAAAGAAGGAAAAAACAGCACTTTTTTCATGAGGTATTCGACTATTTCGGGAAGGAGGGGCTGTAAACCCATCAGCCCCCTTCCTCTTTTTAGACATGCTGTGATGTCAATGTGAACTAATATGGGGCTAAAAAGAAGAGAGTGGGTAGTCTGTTGTATAAACAAAAAAATTACAAATTTGTCTGAAAAAAGAAGAAAACAGTACTTCTTTCATGAGATTTTCGACTATTTCGGACGGAATAGGGGGGGGGGGGGGCTATAATCCCATCAGCCCCTTTACCCTGTTTATGCTGTGATATCAATGCGGACTAATATGGACCAACGAGAATGGCTAATCGGCTGTATAACAGAAACAAAAATTAGAAATTTATCTAAAAAAGAAAGAAAAAACACCTTTTTTCATTTTACTCTTGACAATTTCGGGGGGGGGGGGGCTGTAGCCCCATCAGCCCACCCCCTGGATACGCCACTGGTATGAAATGTAAAAATAGCTACATATAAAGAAGCAGAAGCCCTGAAATGCAATTTTTTTATATTCAATCACAAACTTAAATTCCCATTAATTTCATTTAGAAATGTGGCATTATAAGACAGGTGTATACATTTACGAATAAAACTTAAGACATGTAAGCAAGGGCGTATCAAGAAAGTCTTCAAGGAAGAGGCGATATTACAAACATATGGAATTTACACATAAGAATGGATTCCCTGAATAAAAATTAACTTCACAGTACATATACAGTCGATGCGCGTTTACTACTTAGATCTTAGACGATGCGCGTCTGTAATGACCGTTTACTGTAGCGCAGGAGGAGGGTTAGCAGGAGGAGTGGAAGGAGGAAGTACCTCCTCACTCCTCCTTACCTTCTGCTCTCTCTCTTTTCGTCTACTGCCGTGTGGTGACACTTTTTTTTCTGAAAATAAAATGGCAAATACACGAAATCGAAAATCTATACTAATAAAATAAAGTTTCGCTCTGTGTGTCTGTGTGTGTGTGTGTGTGTGTGTGTCTGTTGGCGATGGCTAGGAAAATTTAGCGCACCTAGAATTCTGAAAATTTAGATTTAGGTAGTCCAAACCCTCTCCTGGTGTACCTGAGTCTCAGAATTTTAATATTTCAAGTATTTACTGAAATATTAATTAATATCCACAAAGAACTCTCATCAAAAATACGCTTTTTACTTTCTTCTATTTATAATAGAAGAAAGTATTGTAATCGAAATTTTTTTTCTCTTGGGTCTTGGGTTGGTTGGTTGCATCGATTCTTCACAGAAGTAACTAAATAAACCAGAGTAGCGATGCATAGATAAGGATTTCTAACTAAATAGTGTCAATGTCGTAGGCTAATTGGGAAATCCGGCTCTTTGCAAAGAGCCTATAGGCTGTTTGCAAAGAGCCGGTCTAATTGGAGAATCATTTCCCTTTTCCCAATCAGCCTGATGTTTTTCAGGCCTATTGCAAAGAGCCTAGACATCGTTAGGCTATTTGGAATATGGTAATTTATTTTTCAATCAGCCTGACATCTTTTAGACTCATTGCAAAAAGCCTAGTTAGCATTAGGCTAATTGAAAAATGACCATGCCTATTTAGAAAATGACTAAGTTCTTTGTCAAAATATGGTGTTGTACCCAACTCGAACCTGAAAATTCCATTCGAAGTCGACCCGAACCCGACAGAAAAATTCCATCGGACCTTAACCCGATCCTAAAAGGACAAAATAAATTCCTACGAGTCGCAACCCGACCCGAACCAGAAAACTCAAGTTAACCCGAAATCCGACACGAACTCGACAAAAAAAAAAAAAAAACATCGAACCGTAACCCGATCCGAATCCGACAAAATAAATTCCTTTATGTCGCAACGCGACCCGAACCTAAAAATTCGATGTTAACCAGTAATCCAACCCAAAAAAGACATAAAAATTCCATCGAACCGTAACCAGATCCGAACCTGAAAATAATAGTTAACCCGAACCAGGAAAAAAATTCCATCAAACCGTAACTCGATCCGAACCCGACAAAATAAATTCTTCATCTCGCAACCCGACTCGAACCTGAAAATTGAAGTTAACCCGAAAGCCGACCCGAACCAGAGAAATAAAAATCCATTGATACGTAAACCGATCCGAACTCGACAAAATAATTTTCGTCGTCACGAAACCAACGGGTCGGGTTTCGGATCAACTTGAATTTTCTGGCTTGGATCGGGTTGTGACACGAAGGAATTTATTTAACAGGGTTCGGATCGGGTTACGGTTCGATGAAATTTTTGACGAGTTCGGGTTTCGGGTTAACTTCAATTTTCAGTTTCGGGTCGGGTTGCGCTTCGACTTTGTGGTTCGAATTAACTTTAATTTTCAGGTTTGAGTTAGGTTTCGGGTTAAATTAAATTTTGAGGTTCAAATCGGTTTTTGGGTTAACTTAAAATTTTAGTTTCGGATCGGGTTGCGTGACGACGAAATTTAATTTGTCGGGTTCGGATCGGGTTACGGTTCGATAGATTTTTTTATCGGGTTTCGGGTTGACTTGAATTTTCTGGTTTGGATCGGGTTGTGACACGAAGGAATTTATTTTGTCGGGTTCGGTTCGGGTTACAGTTCGATGGATTTTTTGACGGGTTCGGGTTTCGGGTTAACTTCAATTTACAGTTTGGGGTTAAATTAAATTTTCACGTTCGAGTCGGTTTTGGGTTAACTTAAATTTTCAGTTTCGGTTCGGGTTGCATGACGACGAAATTTATTTTTCGGGTTACGGTTCGATGGAATTATTTTCGGGTTCGGGTCGGTTTACGACACGAAGGAATTTATTTTATCGCGTTCGGATCTGATTACGCGGGAAGTAATTTATTTTGTCGGGTTCGGATCGGGTTACGGTTCAATGTTTTTTTTGTCGGGTTCGTGTAGGATTTCGGGTTAACTTGAGTTTTCTAGTTCGGGTCGGGTTGCAACTCGAAGGAATTTATTTTGTCCTTTTAGGATCGGGTTACGGTCCGATGGAATATTTCTGTCGTGTTCGGGTCGACTTCGAATGGAATTTTCAGGTTCGAGTTGGATACAACACCATATTTTGACAAAGAACTGGTCATTTTCTAAGTAAGTATGGTCGTTTTTCAATTAGCCTAACGCTATCTAGGCTCTTTGCAATAGGCCTGAAAAACATCAGGCTGATTGGGAAAAGGGAAATGATTCTCCAATTAGACCGGCTCTTTGCAAAGAGCCTAGGCTGTTTGGAAAGAGCCGGATTTCCCAATTAGCCTACGACATCAATATGGATTGAAGTTATCAGCGTACAGCAATGTTAATGTCGCGCCACGTGCACATGACAAATTACGCATATACGTCCCCTAACATGAAACATATTATTATGATAGAGATTATTAATACCGAAAACTTTATTTAACAGATTCTTTTTACTTACCCCATCATACATTGTATAGGGTAAGTCTTGTAATCGTTTTAAAAATCGAAAAAAAAAAATGACGGATTTACACATTCAGAAACTGGAGATTCCGAAAAACATATTTTTAGAAAAAAAAAATGCCGTCCGTCTGTGTGTCTGTGTGTCAACGCTCTATCTCCCGAATAAATTTAGATAGAGATTTGAAATTTGGTATGTACTTAGTATGTAATAATGGGAAGAAGCTTATTGAATTTCAGTAACCTCGATTATCCGGAACTAGTTTTTTCAGACTCTCGAAATATTCGTTCTGATAAAAGGTATATAAAAATTTTCGAAACTGAGGAGTGAATATAAAAGACAATAAAAAAACATAAATTTTGCATAAAGAATGAAGTCGATCGGATAATTAGTTGCCGAGATATTTGTAAAAATATTTACCACACTCTTCGATTTTTCATGACCCTGTATTTCATCCAATTTTCAATTCAAAGATATATTTTAATTGGAAATGAGACGCTTAATCAGATGCAATAAACCGTTAGTTAATATAATTATAATTTTTGGAGTTATAAGAATGTTTCTTTTAGGCCATTCAGTAATAGAGCATTTAAAGTTTATGACGTCATCAAGCCCCGATTTTATTCGAATTGCAATCCATTTTATAAGTAGTTTACACATGTTTTATTTTCATATTTTATATTATCCATATCCATGATGGGTAAGTATTACGGTGACCCCCAACGACTAGTTTATATTTGCGGGAATGGATAAGGGAAAGGGTCTAATTACATTTAACAATTTTAACATTTTTAGCTGCATAACGTAGCGTTTAATTGCTGTTTTATATAGAGAATACCGCTATTTTAAATCTCAGCTAATAGTGTTCCGAACTTCTCCAAACCAGTTCCATTTTTACTAAATTATCGTAAAAATCAGCATTCATAGATTCAAGATGTATTTCTAGAAAGCCAGAATTTCCGAATACCAGAATTTCCGAATAATAGTCTAAGCCAAATTTCAAATTAAGCTCCTAGCTTAACCAATGGAATCAATCTTTAAAGATGTATTGTGATCCTCCTAATTAGTTATTTGCTGAAGGCCAATTGAACAACCCCTCCCCCCCCCCGGCCCCTCCTTCAAGGTTTTTCTCTAACTAAGCTCCGTTTTCATAGCTCAGCAACTATCTTTCCGATTTCAACGCAAGTGATTCCAAACATTATAATTAACTTAATAGTCACTCTTTATAACATTAAACTAAATTTATGAGTAGCGGTTACCACTATTTCCGAATAATAGTTTAAGCCAAATTTGTAATTAAGTTCCTAGCTTAAGCAAACGAACGAATTTTGAAAGATGCATAGTGGTCCTCCTAATTAGTCATTTGCTGAAGGACACTTGAACAACCCTCCCCGGCTCCTCTTTCAAGGATTTTTTTCTAACTATGCTCCGTTTCCATATCTCAGCAACTATCTTTCCGATTTCAACGCAAGTGACTTCAAATATTATATTTAACTTAATAGTCACCCTTTATAACATTAAACTAAATTTATGAGTAGCGGTTACCACTATTTCCGAATAATAGTTTAAGCCAAATTTGTAATTAAGTTCAAAGCTTAAGCAAACGAACGAATTTTTATACATGCATAGTGGGCCTCCTATTTAGTCATTTTCTGAAGGACACTCGAACGTCCCCAACCCTCGGCACCTCACTCAAGGTTATTTTCTCTAACTGTGCTTTATTTCAATAACTGGGCTAACAATGTTCCAATCTTCTCGAAACCAGCTCAATTTTGTAGCGCGCCTACTATACAGTAAAGTAGGCAGCGGGGACATGTCTCAGAAGTTCGTTCGGAAAGAGGTTTGTTTAGAACAGAATGCTCCCCTGGCGGTGGTAGGGGTAAATAAAAGATTTTCCGGAGCGTACGAGCATGCCCGGTATACGGTGCCGAAGCCATCGAAGACCGTGGCCAGAGTTTCGTTTTTAAGAGACTTAAGTTTATTACAGGGGCTCGGGCAACGCCGGGCGGGTCAGCTAGTACAATATAAATTACTAATTAGACTAAAGAAGTAACATATATTTTAAACAAAAAAAAAAAAAAAAAAAAAAAAAAAAAAAAAGATAAAACGAAATGAAAAACTTTTTAAAGGTATATATAAAGTTTCTAAGAAATCAAAATGATTAATCGTTATTAAATTTATTCAATAATGAATTAATATTTTTTATTAGATATAATATTTTTATAATTTACTCCTTATTATTAACTTAACTTAAAATATTAAATTAAAATTTTGATTATTAAAATTAAATTTTAAAACATTAAATCAAAATTAAAATTTTTAAACTCACACACACACAAAAAAAATAAATATGCATCACGTTAAATTTTAGATTCAAGTGAAAACTTGAAAACGTTTTGTTAAAAATTTTACAAATAAAGATATTTTTTAAATATAAATTAAAAAAAAATAATAAAAAGTAAAACTATGAAGAACTTTCAAATGAAGTTAAAAATAATAATAAAATAAATATATCTATAAATTTATGTTCATCATTATGTTAATAGATGGTGCCACAATATAATTAACAATCATTATTTCCAGAAATTACACTTATTATAAGATTCATTTACAATAAAAACTGAATTACATATTACTTACCCATCATACGTAGTATAGGGTAAGTCTTGTAATCGTTTTGAAAATCGAAAATTTTTTTTTGACGGATTTACACGTTTCAGACACTGGAGATTCCAAAAAACATATTTTTAGAAAAAAAAAAATTGCCGTCCGTCTGTGTGTCTGTGTGTCTGTGTGTGTGTGTGTCTGTAAACGCTCTATCTCCCGAACAAATTGAGATAGAGACTTGCAATTTGGTATGTACTTAGTATGTAATAATGGGAAGAAGCCTATTTCATTTCAATAACCTCGATTAACCGGAACATTTTTTTTCGGACTCTCGAAATATTCGTTCTGATGAAAGGTATATAAAAATTTTCGAAATTGTTTATTTTAAGTAGTAAATATAAAAAACAATAAAAAAACATAAATTTTGCATAAAACATGAAGTCGATCGGATAATGAGTTGCCGAGATATTTGTAATCCTATTTTCCACACTCTTCGATTTTTCATGACCCTGTATTTCATCCAAATTTCACTTCAAAGATATATTTTAATTGGAAATTGGACGCTTAATCAGATGCAATAAACCGCTAGTTAATAGGAGTATTATTTTTGGAGTTATAAGGAAAAACCTCTTTCAAGCAATTCAGTAATCGAGCCTTTTTATGACGTCATCTAGCCACGATTTTATTTGAATTGCAATGCATTTTATAAGTAGTTTACACATTTTTATTTTAATATTTTACATTATACATATACATGATGGGTAAGTATTACGGTGGCCCCCAACGACTAGTTTTGCTTTAAATGATCTTTAAATTAATATTATATTTACGCGCATGCAAATTATCCATAGGAGGTTTTGATGATCTTGAATTCTAATTTGTATTAGTCAATTTTCCAAATTCTTTCACCCACTTATAGTCTTCTAAATTTTTATCACTATACTTAGTACTATAATTAAGTTTCTGAAAAATGAAGTCTGGAGTTTAGATTCCGAAAAGATAGGCATTTAAAAAAAAAAACGTACTGAGAACTTGTTTTAAATGGAGTGTCTTGTGTTTTTAATAATTGCTTCGAGACAAATCACATACAAGAAACCAACCAGCAACAAATCACAAGTCCGGAAACTTCCCCATTTTTCCGACTTGAGTAAAGGTTAGTTAATATGCTGCTGGCACATGAAAATTGTCCCTTTAACTAATGGTAAAGTGCTATTAAAACCATTATTTATTATAAACTCGTTTGAAAGTTTTAGATATTTAAATTCGAATATATTTCTACGTTCTCATCAACACAGAATATTAATGTCATATGAAAGATAAAATTGTACAAAAAAATAATCATTTTGAAGAAGTTAAAGGTACAAATAATGCGATGCACTTGCAGGAGATTTTTCTGAAGCGGGAACTTATATCTTTTCTCCACCAGATGGCGTATTCAAGCGCTTGAAACGCCAATCGAAGGATTTTTGAATTTGCATATTATAATATAAGGAATTGCAATTTGACGACTCAAATACATGCAGACGAGATAAATAGACTTCGTGGTATCATGATAATGGCTGCAGCCTTACGCGCTACAGCCATATAATACGATAAAACTAGTCTACGCCGCCAGGAGCCCGGCGCGTCTTCGACCACCGAACCCAAGTCCTGAGGGACTTTTAGCGCGCACGACCGGATTTGGCTCTCCGTATGCGCTTCGGAAGGCCGGAGGACCGCCACCTGCGGACCCTCCGACCCTTAGACCCATATGTCGACGACGTAGGTCGCTGCGATACGCGTTGGAACCCATAATGAGAACCACCACGAGACACTTGGGGACCCCAAGAGCTTCGGGGCTGGACACCCAGAAGGGAACCAGTCCCTAGGCCTTAAGTCGGGTTTTCCCGACCTGTACTTGCTTTACCATAACTCGAGGAGACATACCTCATACAGCTATATTTGTGAGCACTTCAGCGTATGGGGATACCGCAGCATGCACGCCTAATTTAAGTCTGATCGTGATCATACACGTCTGGGACACACAAGGATTGCAGATAGACCATAGACCAATGCCTCCTCTGCTTTTCTTAGATTTGAAAAATTCCACTTTTTGAAGAAACGAACACGTTTAAAGCCTTATTAGACAACTTTTTCGCATCCATGGAAAACAAGCATGAACATAGAAACATAAGGAATATCTATTTCTATGTTCATGAAAACAAGCTTGCATTAACCTTAGTTGTTCGAGAGAACCACACTGCTTACATACACCTTATTGAAAATCCCTCAGCACCTTCAAAAACAACACAATTTTGGTCATTAAAAGTAATCCAAATTCGTGCCTTGGAGATTCGTTGGACTCGTTTAAAAGCAATAAAATCCCCATACATGATTGCTTTGAACTTTTTTCTGTATTACGCTTTAACAAATTCATGTTTCCTATTTTACGCCCATACATGACTCTCTTGCATGGTTTCTTCCACTTTTTGTTTGCTTCCATAATTATGTTTGATGCAGAGTAACTTTCTTGAACGCCATATTGTTAAACAGACAGACAGTAACTTTAAAGCGTCAGAAAAGTTAAACGATAGATAAGTTGAATGTTCAAAAACAGGTATTAAATGCAAAGTATTTGCATCACCTTTAATTTAATCACTACTAGCTGACCCCCGCCCGGCTTTGCCCGGCCCCGTGATAATAAATTAAAAAAAAAAAGCATCAAGTTTTTATTATTTTATATCTTTAACCCGATTTTGTATGAAATTATATTTTTAAATGAAAAATACGCGAAAGAATATTGATATTTAGTGATAAAAGCGCTCATTTTCTTGGTTTTTTTTTTTTACCTAGGGTCGTTTTATAGTTTTAAAATAAAAAGTTCTCTTCGTCCGAACTGTTTGAAATCTTTATTGGTGATAAATAAAACGGTTTAACAGACCGTGTAAAAATTTCGTGAAAAAATATTGTTATCTAGTTGTAAAAGAAATGTTTTCTTCTCACTTTTTTGTTTGTTTGTTTGTTTTCGCGTCTTCTCCTTTAACATTAGCAATAAAAAAATAGTTCTCATCTTCCGAACTCTCTGACATTTCAATCGGTTATAAATATAACTGCATCCAAACTCTCTTTAAAATTTTGCGAAAAAGTATCATATTTAGTAGTGAAAACAGGAGTTCTTTAAAAAAAAAAAAAGCTTTAGCTTTCAACCTCAGAGCAAAAACATATTAGAAGGTCTATGTTTTCAATGCAATGGTACGGCTTCATCTGTTTTCAATCAACCCTTTTCAATCCCTCTAGGCTAAACAGGTGAAGGTTGGGTTAATCAATTAGGTTTCCCGTCTCTGAGAGTAGAAGCCTTCCAAAAACGTTGACGCATGCGCAAAGAGACGATTTTCATGTGGATTTGACCGAATGCGCTTTTCGTTTTAAATATATAGATACCTTGTACCATCCAGAGCAGGGCTGTCGAATGCAGTTTTTCCTGTTACTAGCTTTTTAAAAATACATATATATATATATCCATTTTAAGGATGCTTTCTTTAAAATGAAAAATAGCTGATTTTTTGTCCTTCTTTCTATACAAGAAGAAAGTGTTGGATTCGTGAAAATTTTCGACTTCCGATTTTCGACGGATTTATCCACTTTAGAAGATACTGAACACGATTTGACTGTTTTTAGAAAATTGTATGTCCGTGAGTCTGTCTGTCTGTATGCGACACAAATTCTGTGGGCGATCTATCTCAGGAACTAATGCACGGAATGTAATCAAACTTCATATTCTGTTAGACCTTGACATAAATAGACGCTGATTAGGTTTGGGTGTAAATCGCACAACAGGTGGCGTTGCTGTGCTGTATTTTTCACGATTTACACGATAGCTATATCTCAATAACTAATGGACAGAATTTCATCCAACTTTATATTCTGTTAAACCTTGACATAAATAGACTCTGTTGAGGTTTGGGTGTAAATCGCCCAACCGGTGCTGCTTCTTATGCTGTGTTTATCCCGATTTTTGCGATAATGATATCTCAAGAACGAACAGAGTGTCATTTAATTCTGGTTGCAAACGATTTTACTTATATACTATTAAAAAAATTGTGACAGCCACAACATGCTTAGTTAATTATAGGTATGATTAAGAATTGGCTCCTTCCCCTACA
Organism: Maratus michaelseni; assembly: GCA_963931845.1. Taxonomy (NCBI): domain Eukaryota; kingdom Metazoa; phylum Arthropoda; class Arachnida; order Araneae; family Salticidae; genus Maratus; species Maratus michaelseni. The sequence goes on from OZ007594.1 coordinate 217,051,611, forward strand.
AAAATATTTGAGATAGCCTGCCCTCCTCAGAAAATGTAATTTTAAATTTACTACGAGCAATGAAGACCGAGCTATGCTCTGTCAAAATTAGCTTTTAGTTCAAATATCATGATCCATGACCAAAATGACCCACTAATCAAATTTTCTCGAACATGTGACCAAGCCCAATTGTATTCTCGTGCCCGAAACCCGTAGGATATAAAATTAAGTCAAAATAGTCTGAGCCGCTTTTGGATAAAATTTTAGCGTGACTCATAGTAACCCAAAAATGACCCACTAATCGGATTTTCTCAAGCATATGACCTAGCCCAATGATTTTCTCGTGCCCAAAAACCGTAGGATACAAAATTTAGTTCAAATCGTCTGAGCCGTTTTTAAGATAAAAATACCTTGACTCATAATGACCCATAATGACCCATAACCAAAATAACCCACTAATCGAAATTTCTCGAACATGTGACATAGCCCAATAGTCTTCTCGTTCGCTGAAACTGTAAGATACTAGATTTAGTTCAAATCCTCTGAGCCGTTTTTAAGATAAAAATAGCTTGACCCATAATGACCCATGACCAAAATGACCCACTAATCGAATTTTCTCGAACATGTGACCTAGACCAACAGTCTTCTCGTGCCCAAAAACCATAGGATGCAAAATTTAGTCTAAATAGTTTGAGCCGTTTTTTAGATAAAATTAGCTTGATCCACAGTGACCCAAAAATGACCCACTAATCGAATTTTCTCGGACATGTGACCTAGTCCAATGATTTTCTTGTGTCCGAAACTCGTAGGATACAAAATGTAATCAAAATCGTTAGAGCCGTTTTTTAGATAAAATTAACTTTACCCGCGTTGATCCAAAAATGACCCACTAATCGAAAGTTCTCGAACATGTGACCCAGCCCAATAGTCCTCTCGTGCCGGAAAATGGTAGGATACAAAATTTAGTCAAAATCGTTTGAACCGTTTTTTAGATACAATTAGCTTGACCCTGACCCATCGTGACCCAAAATGACCCACTAATCGAATTTTCTCGAACATGTGACCTAGTCCAATGGTTTTCCGATGCCCCCAAACGGTAGAATACAAATTTTCGTCAAAATCGTTAGAGTCGTTTTTAAAATAAAATTTGCCTAACCACACACACACACAAGATTTGCTCGTATTTCAATATATGATATGTTTTATGAAAATAATTTTTACATGAAGTTCTGAATCATAAAGGGTTTACGGATGATTACCATGTGATTGTGAGACCGTATGTGCATAGTATAAGACGTGTGTACATAGCTACCGTTTACCACCAGAGCGATAATGATGTTGCATCTTTTAAATGTGAATTATGGCGCCCTTTATTGTTTGCCGCGAGCGGAGGTGCGTTACTGCTAACCGTGTCCCTGATTGACGCGGGACGTCCCAATTTTCAGAGGTTTCAAGACCCGTTTCGCGCAAGACACCAAAAGCCCCGATTTTTCATTATGTACATTTTTTTTTCTTTTAGTATCATGAGTATTATGTTATTTATCAGTCTCCATGGACTGGAACTTAATACCGTAAAACCTGCGAAAAAAACCTGTCTGAAAACGTGTATGATTCCTGAACGAAATACCGCTAAGACGGAATATTTTTTTCGGCTCCTAGCTATTCTGTTTACATGTTTTACAGTACTTGTTCAGTAAAATCTGAGAAAATGTAACCTGTTTAAAATGGAATCCTGTCTTAAGCATAAAAATTTCATAGTCCCTGCGGAAAGAATTATATTTGCCCAATCGGAAACCTCTCCAAAACGGAATTTTGTTTCGGTCTCTAGCAATTCTATTTTCACAGATTTTACAGTAACAGATTATTGTGATTGGGTTATAAATACAATAAAACCTATACAAGGACGGTATATCAAGCGATCGGAAACAGATTCCGTTCTAGACAGGTTTTCGTCTTATCTGGTATAACTGTATGCTATTCCTTCTGTAGGAGCAATGAATTTTTTACGTTTAAGACAAGATTCCGTTATGGACAAGTTCCAGATTAATAGGATTTACTGTATTTTTATATACGGATTTAGAAGGCACTGCCCCCCCCCCCCCTCCCTACATACCCACTGTTTTTTCTTCTTCTTTTTTTTTCTGTCTCCTTGTCCCGCTTTTTGTGACAGTGAAAACCTGGCAAAAATTGGTTCGATTCGAATTCACAGGAAAATGAAGAACGTTATTCACTTCTTTGGCACTTGAATGCGAATACCTGAAATTTTCAGACAAATAGGCAAGGAAATAAGCTCGTGAATATGTAAGAAATGTAAAATATTTTTTAAGAGTGCGCTTTAGAGGAAACAACTATATGTGCTCAGAGCCTGATTACAGCACAGGACAACCAGGCCTTGGGCCTTCCGCGGTTAGGGACCCCAAAATGGATAAAATAATTTCGAAAAAAAAAAAAAATTCTTAAACATGCAGCTTTCTGCAATGATTTGCTAAAAAATAATAAAAAAAGATTTTAGTTAATTGGGAACCTTTAGTAATATTTAGTGATAAAAATCATAGGTAAATATGCACGATTGTAAATTGTCATTTGCTACTATCTACTGCACATTCTTTGTGTTGCAATTGCGCACGTATGATTGACCAATCCGTTCTTTGAAAACAATTTAAATAATGTATGCTGTAGACAAAATATTTTTAATGTAATTATTTTCTATGTACTTTTTAAGATGAAGAGATATTTCAAGCATGATAAAATCAAACATCAAAAAATTTAAATTAGCTTGAGTTTCACGAGCATTTCTATAAAATGCAGGAAACCCTCTGAATACTTCCGAAAAAAAAACAAAAGAAAAAAAAAACAAGTGGGTAAGTGTGATCGAATATAGCTCAAAGGGTTTCTTTTAATATTCCTTTCAAAACACTTTATCCTTTCTTTAATAAATCCAAATAAATTTCATTTAGCAAAAAGAAAAAAAAAAGTCATGTTTTTTATAAAGTAAAAATTTACCGGTCTATTTTTTCATTTTTTCGAATATCTAAACCAGCCCGATATTATATTCTGTCATAATAATATTCATCATGCGGACTAAATGCGATATTTAAAAAAATAATTTCAAAATTAAACAAATTGTACACTTTCAAAATGTTCAAATATGCGAATATTTCCATAATCGGATTTTTATCACGATTCAATATGTTTCTCAAACTCATATATTTGCTATTCTCTATTACTCATATTGATACTCGCTTTGTATTATTCTCAAACATTTGAAAAATTCGTTAAACTTTCAATATGACGTCAGATTTTCTTTTTAATTCTCTAATGACGTGATATTGATATTAATCTGCTTTGTGTACATACACATACTCATACTCCTTATATTATTGAGAAATCTCAGAAATTTTCCGTTTTATTACCACTATGACGTCAATCAATTTTATTTCATATTTATCTTTTTTTCAATTGGTGAAACTTTTTATTTCATTTTCATTTTTCACGTGGAAATCGTCTGATAGAAAACTAATTATTGTGGAAAGAATTTTATCGTGGATTTTTAATTTTTGGCATCTGCTATAACGAAACATGTTTAAATTTAAAAGGAAAAGGCTGTTAGAATTTTAGTTTTTTATCTCTATTTATTAAAATAATACGAATTTTTCAAATTTTAATTTTTGAGCTAATATTTTGAGATTTATACACTAAGTTTCAACTCTGTAAGTTATATAGTTTTTGAGAATGGCTCTGTGACAGACAGACAACGGAGCGGGAGTAATAGGGTTTCGTGAGATGAACGAAACCCTAAAAATATCTACCTACTACTATTTTGGTTTAAAGAGGGTCCCGAAAAGGTGCTGGACCTTGGGCCCCTGACAATGTTAATCTGGCTCAGATTACATGCTCTTAGTCTTACCTACGGCTGCATCATCGTTTTTCATCCACTTTTTCATAAATTTAGATAATCCTCTCTGTATTTCATAAATTCTGCTTTTGCTTTGTTCTCTGTTGTACGATCTTGTTTTTTTATTTATTTTTATTTTTCCCTTACTTATTCTCTCTTGGATCATGAATGGCTGTTGCGAAAATATATAATACATTTTCCAAAATAATACACCTTCTTCCAAATGAATGTCTCTAGTGTAAATGAATGTGTCCAGAATGTAAGGTGGTATATGTCGGCTGTCTCCTGATACCTAACTTTGCACAAGAGGGAAAATAAAAAATTTCAGACGTCAGAGGATTCTTTCAAAGATCACTCTGACTGCAATTAAACTACGGAAATGACCATGAACATCGAATTAACTCTTTATGCACCGACGGTACTTTAAAGTATCATTAAAAGAAACTTGTTATAAACTTTATTTAGCACATCTATTGTCAGCAAGGCTAGTTAGCATGAATTCTGGACATTTTACTTTATCACCTTCCAAAAGCATTATTCGCTGTACAAAACAAAAATATTTTTAAATGAAATAAAATAAGTTGAAACTGGTGTGAAACACTAAGAACTAAAATAACTTCTTAAAACACCATCAAAACGTTAAAATGCGCAGACTTCTTAAAACACCATCAAAACGTTAAAATGCGCAACTTCTTAAAACACCATCAAAACGTTAAAATGCGCTTTAACGTTGCGCATGCGTTTGAAATGCGTTTTTAAGTTGCGCATTTTAACGTTTTGATGGTGTTTTAAGAAGTTATTTTAGTTCTTATTTTTAAATGGAGATTTTCTTTTTCCAGTTGTAACTGCTCAGCCTTTTACTTACCCATCATACGTAGTATAGGGTAAGTTAAAGTCTTGTAATCGTTTTGAGAAAATCAAAAAAAAAAAAAAAAAAAAAAAAAAAAAAAAAAAAAATTGGCCGATTTACACGTTTCAGACACTGGAGATTCCGAAAAACATATTTTTAGAAAAAAAAAATTGCCTTCCGTCTGTGGGTCTGTAAACGCTTTATCTCCCGAACAAATTGAGATAGAGACTTGAAATTTGGTGTGTACTTAGTATGTAATAATGGGAAGAAGCTTATTGAATTTCAGTAACCTCGATTATCCGGAACTATTTTTTTCAGACTCTCGAAATATTCGTTCTGATAAAAGGTATATAATTTTTTTTTAATTTGTTTATTTTAAGGAATGAATATATAAAACAATAAAAAAACATAAATTTTGCATAAAGAATGAAGTTGGTCGGATAATGAGTTGCCGAGATATTTGTAATCCTATTTTCCACACTCTTCAATTTTTCATGACCCTGCATTTCATTCAAATTTCAAATCAAAGATATATTTTAATTGGAAATGAGACGCTTAATCCGACGCAGTTAACCGTTAGTTAATAGGATTATCAATTTTGGAGTTAAAAGTATGTTTCTTTTACGCAATTCATTACCGCATTTGAAGTTTATAACGTCACCAAGCCCCGATTTTATTCAAATTGCAATGAATTTTATAAACAGTTTACATATGTTTTATTTTCATATTTTATATTGTGCATATCCATGATGGGTAAGTATTACGGGGGCCCCTAACGACTAGTTTTGATATGTTCAAAGACATTCAGTTGAAATTTTCAGTTTTGAAAAATTTCTATGTTCATATCTAAGTTTTGTACATTTCTTAATGACATAAAATGCTAAAAACAATATCCTGAAGAAATGATTTGGATAGAGTTGTAAATAGTCTACAAAATTCCTGAAAATACTGATTTAGTTAATTACATTTTAACAAATGGAAAATTTCTTAAATTTATTTAATGAAGGCAGAAATTTACTAACATATCTTCAAATATTCAGAAAAAAAATGTTTTGGAAGGCGAAATTTTCATTAATTCATAATTTATTACATAAAGGGTTAAGGGGAGAAAAAGATCAAATTACACTTATTGATCGGACAATGCCTGTTTATGGAATTTCCTATTCTGTACTTTTAACTTGTTGTTTTCACTCTCGGGATGACGCCTGCTAGCAATTTTAAAATGTCTCAAATAATAAGTAGATCTTATATTTTTTGTTACTTAACTTACATTAAAAATAATGTTCTAAATCGTAATGTTTCTGTTATTTGTAGTTTTTTATGTATAAGAAAAAAATAAGAAGAAATGTTACGCGTCTGATCTACGCTTTGAAGTTTATTTTAAATTCAAACACAGCCTGCTTGTATACAAAACAGCCCATCCATCAAAAAGAACCAAAATAATTCCGTATCTTTATGTAATATGTATTCTTGTCTACCAATCTTGATACAAACGCAAAGCGAACGTGGGAGCGGCGGGCAGCCCCACCAACCTGATATGACGTCACTAACAATAGACCTTGAGACGAGAGACCAGACAAGCTGTATGATTGAGAAAACCCCCCAGGGGGATAGGACGTCTGCCGCAACCGGCTTCGCGGTCCTATTCAGCATGCGAAGGGTGTTTCCGGTCTCACTACTGATATTAGAACTTAGCATCTACGAAGCTCAGCTCACCAGTAACCAATCAGAGTCCACTAACGGTAAAGCTTCGCCAAAGTTTCGCCAACATAGGATATATGTATATAGTAATCCTTCTTGGGACTTGACTTGGGTATACGTATACGTATATACTTTTTTTTTTTACAATTGATTTGGAAATTTAATTAGCTAAATTTTCTTTTTTTCTGATGAGAGTGGAAAAAATAAATTAAAATTTATTCTTCTCAAGTGACTTAAAATGATTAAACACTAAGAGAAAGAGGAACTAAGAATTTTTTGTCAGAAGGGCTCTGCCAACAACGAACAACCCCTATACTTGTATTCATAGGGGGCCTCCCTGAATTCCTCGTGGAAATCAATTTTCAGTTCGTTTTTTTTTTTTTCTTTTTACGTTCATTACATGTGTTTAGAATATTTCTTAAATGGGGGATGTGATGTCTTTTTTTTTTATCGAGGAGGGGGGGGGGGTCGCTGGTCGCTTTGCCAACCAACCGGATGAAAAAGTAATTTACTTTCTTAATGTTTCACCAATTCTCCTTTTTTTAAATGTTGGTAGTAGTAGATTTTTTTTTTTTTAATTCCTTTATTGCTTTTTATAGTGATATGTTTTTGTTTTACAAATTCTCTTTCACGGGGAGGGGATTCTAACATAAAATTTTTTGTGCGCGATCAGTCAATGGAAGCTCGAGTTCTGAGAATGGAGCTTTTCGGCAAATTGGCGAAGCCTCTACGCTGGATTACTGTGATTGGTTACTCGCAAAATGAGCTTCTCAGCTACCAACGTCTAGTCTGCGGATTGGAGCGAAATGGAGGAAAAGGGTTGGCGTGAGACGCAAATCGACATTTACAAAAAGGTGGGGTGAAAAGAACCATTCTCTCTTTTTCAATGCTACTGAGTTAGTGAACTTTGATCAACATGTTCTTTCTATCGTTTATCGTTTTTCTTATTCAAGCCTTAGATTTTAGATACAGAATGGATTCGATCTAATATCTCATTTCTCTCTGCATGTCTTGTTAGAATATCTTATTAGCTTTATTCTTTAAATGGCATAAGAAAAAAGTAGAAATTTAAAATACGTGGATTGAAGTTTGTGCCGTAATATTAAAATAAATAATCAACGTAAAAATAGCACAAATCAAATATACATAAAACAGCAAACAGCTGTTTCGGAGCCTCTAAAGCTCCATCATCAACTCATTTAATTCATTGTCTTCATTTAACCCCTGCATTTTCCCCACTGATAATTCTGCACTTCTTGTTAAAATGTGAAAAATTTTACGCAGTTTTGAAATCAAACAACCAAAAACTACAGTTTTCTTCGTCTAAAACAAATGTAAGTTTTCCTTATGCGTTTTTTTTTTTTTTTACTATGCTTTCAAATAAATGTTTATTTTCCGTTTTGAAACTGTTTAAATAATTAAAAAATACAATGTTAAGATAATATTCAGAGTTAAGCATTTTAAAATCTTAATTAAACATCTAAATTTTTTTTTTTTTTCAAAATTTACACATTAAATAGGACTTTTTTCATTATTCTCCCTATAACCAATTTTTCTATATAACGATTTTCAGACTCGAACAATGGATTTCGTTATACAGAGACTCGACTGTATTTAGTCAGTGACATTCTATTAAAGCTTTACGAAGGAATAGAATTGTATTATTTATTTATTTATTTTGAATGCAGAATACTTAAGGCTGTGTGATAAAGATATATCACAGTTTTATCTTTTTTTAATTATTTTATATTTCAGCTCAACGTATTTCTATTTTATAGCCTTTCCAGTTTAAATTTGCCGTTCTTTAAAAGCAATTTTATCGGCAATTCCGCACCACGCAAGTGGTTTTCACGGCGTTGCTTCATTCCTCCTTCGTGCTATGAGTTCGCTTTCAATCGGCGCTGAGCTGTGACGTCATCGTCATTCAGCGGCTCTCATCCCGCTCCTGCGTTGTGCGCATGCGTCACTGCCGCTCTGGTTCGGTGTGTTTTCGGGAGCTGTTTTATTTTGGCGCAGCATGCGAAAGGGGCGTGTCTTTCAAATACAAATTAGAATGGTTCTTTTAATTATTAAATGTTAATTTGTTTTTGATTTGCTCTTTTGATTTTTCGCGTAATTCCTAATCAACAAATTAGTTTAAATTAATCTTGCTGTCACATTTGTGCACCCCTTTTCTGGGTATATATTCTAATGTTGCGCACTTTTCCAACAGAATTTTAATAAAAATGATGCTGTAATTTTATGCTAAACGTCGTCTGATCTGAGGCCTGGCTATGCCGGCGCTCGTATCCTAGAATTGCCGTAGCGCGGATTCTTTGGAGATCAATTTCGCGTTTTCAGTTTTTAATTATTCTATAAAAACGCTGTTGTAAATTTTAAGTTTAATATTTTAAAAGTTTTAAATCAACTGGTAATTTAATTCTGCATTAATTCTACATCCCTTATTGGATTCGGCCAGAAGAAATCTTTCAAAGATTCTTCGAATTTTACGAAATTTGAGCCAGTACTTTTTAAAGACTTGATGTGCAGCTTTCATCTCATCCTTCCTACTTCTTCAAGAAAATGTAATAAACATTATTGGATCCTAACCTAAACGAGTTCTTATTTCAAGTAGTATGAGTCTCTTATTTTTCAACAAAGAACAAGTAAGAATGTTTAATTTATTTTATATTTTTGATTCTCTTCTCAAAGAATATTGACCTAAAGAACAGATGCACAAATTGTGCAGGGTTAATTGCTTATTTAAATCACAACTGCAATATTTAAAAGTTCACTATACGATCTATTCTTCCATCCATTAAAATAATATTATAATGGCACTTACAATTTTTTTTTCATGTCACAGGCTGTTGATCAGTGAAATCTCAGTCCCCCCGCTAATGTTAAACCTATGAGCGTGGAATGAATTATTCTTATTTTTAAAATATCTCATCCGGAAATTAAAATTTTAAACTTTTTTCTGTGTTTTCTTTTTAAAAAATATCTCTCTTTTTTTTTTTTTTTTTTTTTTTTTTTTTAGTTGTCAAAATATATCTAAAATATACGTTTACTTAATTTTATTTGAAATAGTGAAATGTTATTCACAGCTCGTTAGTTTTTATTTAACACATAAATAAAGCATATATTTTAGGAATATTTTAACAACTGAAAAAAAGAGACATCCTTTAAGAAAAGGACACAGAAAAAAGAAGCTAAAAACATTAATTTCCTGATGAGATATTTAAAAAATAAGAATCCATTCCACGCCCATAGGTTTAACATTAGCGGGGGGAATCTGAGATCTCGCTGGCCAACAGCCTTAAACAATGCTATTTATTTTGTGATGAGCTTTCGTGTAATCAAAGTAGAATCAAGGTCTGATTATCGCAAGAGTAAACGAAGCTGCTGCCCAGGACCACCAATTCCAATGTTCATACAGACAGACTCCTTAGAAATGAAAAAGTTCCCAAGTATTACTTAGAACTCCTTTAAATAAACAAAATGTTGCTTTAAAACTCCTTAAATTATCATGAAGTATAATTTAGCATCGAACAATGATTTAATTGAAGTATACAAGAGTAGAAAATAGAAACTTATATACGAGGGACAGTCAAAGAGTTCCCGGAATTTCGTTGTAACTCTTTATTACATCAATATAGGTACACATTTACTTGATCGCCTTCAAAGTAGGCTCCGTCAGTATACACACACGTGCTCCACCGCTTCTGCCATTGCTGGAAACAACGATGAAAGTCGTGTTTTGGTATGTTCCCAAGTTCGGCCGTCGCGTTGGTTTTGATGTTTTATACGGTGTCAAAACAATTTTCTTTGAGGACCATTTTGATCTTGGGGAAGAGCCGGAAATCCGATGGTGTTAAATCCGGTGAGTAGGGAGGCTGGCGAAATGTTCTTTTCTGCAAGCCATGTATGCACAACAATCGATGTGTGGGAGGGAGCACTGTCGTGATGCAGTGACCATCCTCCTTGCCATTTGGCGGGACGTTTTCTCCGGATTGCCTCCCTCAGTCTTTTCAAAACTTGTACGTACAAAGTGCCGTTAACAGTTTGTCCAGCACCAGCAGGTACAAATTCATAGTGCACCGCACCTTCGAAAATCGCAATGGGCAACACTTTTGTTTTGGATTTGACATGACGTGGTTTCTTTGGTCGAGGAGAGGATGTTGTGTGTAAACAAATAAATTAATTATATTGTGGTATTACAGAGTTGCAACGAATCTCCGTGAACTTTTTGGCCCCACCAGTGGCTGAGAGGTTCTGCTCTCGAAGCTGGTAGACGGGAGGTGCTGGGTTCGATCCCAATCCGCCCGTCGGCCTAATCGTTCGGAGTTTTCGTGGTTTTCTTCGAGCCGTGGATTTATCCATGCGTAAATACGGGTTCCCTTAGAAAGACCCCCACGAAGGGCACTGTCCCCGGGCCTATATCCCTAGTGTAGATAATTGGCCGTCAATAATCAACCCAACCCAACCCGTGAACTTTTTGACTGCCCGCTGTATTACACGGTGAATAATACTGCTTTAGCATGTATATGACTTGAAAAAGAATAATCTTTAAAGGAAGTAAAATATAAAGACCTTCTCATGTTTACGAATGTAAAATGAAATTAAGTCACTGTATTTTGTTGTGTATGCCACGTGGTTTTTCCCCTTTAAAATTTACTTTTAAAATCTAGATGTATGTGATACGAGTCTTTGGAATATGACTGGCTCCTGTATATCTGGCCATTGGTAACTGCATAAAATAGTTCGCTGGCAATTTTGTATTTAAATTTACGAAACCAGTAAACAATGCATTGTGAATACTTTGTAATTTTAACACTAGCTATTAAGATTTTAATGGAATAAAATCTGTTTTCTCTCTAAATGAAGTATAAAAAATCAGGTTGTGTGTGTGTGTGTGTTTACTAGGGCACGGCATACATGAAAAAATACGGTAAGTCCTTCAAAATTCTTGTACTCTTTAGAATTTTTCTAGACTCCTTGGATTTTTTTCTTCTCAAGTCTGTATGAACCCTGCAAATATAACACAGGACCCTCAAAGCCAAAAATCAAGCGGTTTTTTTTTAATTAAAATGAGTAAAAATTGTGTTTAAAAACATGTTATAGGGTACTCCGATTGGATCTTTGCCTCCAGGAACCTATGTATGGTTAGTCGGACTCTGGGTAGAATTTCGTGTATCAGTATTTCAATACTCTTGATAATAATATGCGGTTAAAACACCTTCAGGAAAAATTAATGTTAAACCCTGGAATGCTACCCATATTTCATACTACAAAAATAGTACCTCGAGATGCATGTGTAACCCCCCCCCCCCACACTAAATAAAAAATAAAAAAATTAAAAATTAAAAATTAAAAAAAATAAATAAAATGACCGTCATTATTGTTTTAAAATAAGTATATTCAGGGTGACTATAAACAAGTACTATAAAAAAAAAATTAAGTCAATTCCTACTTTTTAATCATAAATATATAAAATAAACCCGTGCAGCATTAATGTCCCACGTTATCTTTATTGAACATTATTTTATAATCTTCGTTGCGGTATTTTATTTTTTGTTGTCATCACTGAGATAAATCTTTCATTTCATTTATGAAAACAATGGGAGAAATTTTTTTCTCCCATATAAAAATTAAAATTAATTAATTAAATTTAATTAATGAATTAATATTTGAAAAAAAGCTGTATTAACATCAATTGTCATCCAGTACAAGTTAAAAAAATTGATTTGAACTTGCATGGATGAATAGTAAATATTTTATTAACGATTGAAAATTCCAACAAGATATATATAGAGAGAGTGTGAGCTAATAGTAGGAATTAAAAAATATATATCCCGATTATATGAGCCCCTAGCTATCGTATCGTTCACAGAAACTGAATGAAATTTTGGTTTAAAATATTTTGAGGTATGCGCTCAAGAATCATATGAAAAACAACAGTCAAACTCTAAGAGTTAATGTTACAGTGACAAAATTTCAAAAAATTCAAATGGCAACAGCTACTTTTTTTTATTGGAATGTGATCTTCATAGTGAAAAACCATAAAAAACGTCGGAACAGTACCTGTTGCCAGGGTCTGTTTACCGAATAGGCCCCTAAAGCCCGAGCTTACTCACTGAAATACAAAGGGACCCCCCCCCAAAAAATTTACTTTTCAAAACTAATTTTTAGGGAAAAAAATTTCAGTCAGTGTAAAAAATGTATTTTTTTCTTAAATTTTCCCTCAGACTATTATCGACACATTTATAGTCTTTATATATATATATATATATAATAAATGGTATAAAAACAGTGATTAAATGCAACTTATTTTCATTTCTCTTATGTTTTACATTTTAATTTCAAACGTGATAAAAATAACAGAAAATTTAATCTGTATAATTATATTTTGTTTGCATTTATAAAGAGTGGAGAAATGATATAAAATATGGAGAATAGGTTATTTAAATAAAGAGGAAAGTAATTAGCATTCAGTGATATCAAATTTCTGTTTATAGAAAAGAAGCAAAATTGTGTAGCAGCTAAGCATAAATTTACGTCAAATATTTGTTTTCCCTGCACTGTTCTTAGCACTGGCAAATCCTGCAATTTGTAAAGCCTAAAATATATTTTGAAGTTTAAATATTCGCAAATGTTCCATACAAAATGAATTTGTTATGTATTGATTATATATATAATAAAATATTTTTTATAACTAGTTTAATATTAAAAGTGTTGTTTACTCAAAATTTTGATGGTAAAATTTTAAATTATTGAACCATAATTGATAGAGTAAAAGGGAAGCCCCCTGTGTGACGTCGGGCTTCCCCTATTTCTAAGTCTTAAGCGGGGCCTTTGCCTGTATAGCCCGAAAATCGCCGGCTCTTTTTAGGCAGACTAAGAAGAAAAGTGAAAACAACCAATAAAGACAGAGAAGCAACAGAAAACAAAACATTTTATTGTTCAGTACTATCCACCATCTGTCGCATGCAAAGTGTTATCGAGTGTGAAGTGGAAAATTTGTGAAACACAATAAAATGTTTTGTTTTCTGTTGCTTCTCTGTCTTTATTGGTTGTTTTCACTTTTTTTTTTCATTTAGTCTGTCTTATGGCGCCGGCGATTTTCGTGCTACAGGTACCGTTTCAACGTTTTTTATGGCTTTTAACTATAAAGATCACATTCCAATAAAAAAAAGTAGGTGTTGCCTTTTGAAATTTTCGAAATTTTGTCACTGTAACCGTGACTGTTAGAGTTTAACTGTTGCTTTTCATATGATTCTTAACACTAGAACCGCGGGAAATTTTACTCAAATTTTATAAAAATATTTCACACCAGAAATTTTATTTAAAACTATTTAACTTATTTTTGGGTAGCATATATTTAACTTATTTTATGAAAAAAATTCTGGTGCGAATCAACATCTACTCATTTGGTGCGGGTCAAAGTGACCCGTCGTCGCGGTTCAAAATTTCATTCAGTTTCTGTGAACGGTATGATAGTTAAGGGCTTATATATCGGGATAGTTTTTTTTATATAATTACCCTGTATTTTAAATAAACACAGAAAACTTAAAGTACATTGCTTTTTATATAAAAATTACAGTTCATAGAAAAAAAAATTCATTCACCGAGAGGTAGGATCTATTTACTTTTGATGCTCCATACAGGTGAATATTTTACATATAGTGCTTATTCCCCCTCTGGGGTACAGGTGTACCCCAGGTAGCATTCTAATCTTAATGCTTTCTGAAAAACATCATTGCTCAGGAAAGATAGAGTTAGAAATGCAGTAGAAATATTTGATGATTTTTATACAAATTAGATAAAATCCTTTTTAAACAAACCTTACAAACTTTCGATATGTTGTCCAAAAATTTGGAAAAGCAAAATTGTAATAATGTCAAGGTCAAGCTCAGTTGGTGTATTCCTTCACAGTCGAAGAAGAGTAAAAGTAAGGGGCAGTGTAGTACTTAGCATCGTTGCCAACTTCCTACTCTAATACCAATTAATCCAAACAAAAAGCTACTCTCTTTTTAGGAAAGACACGGTAGGGCAATTTCTCCCTTGTTTCAAACTTTTTATTATTAATGTGCTTCGTTATTTTCTTATTATCAGTTGAATTTTCCATTTGCATGTAAATAAATTATCATAGAAATATTTCTTTAAAAATGAATGCAAGAAAATTTATTCTATTAAGATGGACAGAAAATCTGAATTTACTTATGTCTAACTAAAGAATTTTGCCCCCTCCAAGCACTCTCTGAAACGCCACCACTATATACGTCTCGTCAACCGAGTAGAAACGCGCTCAAGATATAAAAAAATTCAGAAAAATTCGAGATTTACGGAGTTTCAAGTTTCGAAAACATCCATCGGTAATTAGCCGAGATATTAATTAAAAAATCATTAAAAATCTCCCGAAATAGAAACATTTTTATCGAAATCTCCAAAGAAAGTTACCGTTTTGATAATCCCAGACAACAAAATATTCTCATTTTCACTCATCCTCCAATATTAAGAAAACTAATAGAGGTATCGATTCGAAACTCACAGCACTTACGTAGTTTATTTTTCTGATTCCAAAAATTCAATTTTTGTGAAAATCGAACGGTAACTTTAGAATTAATATTGGGTAGGATTTGGGGCTATTTCTGTGAGCATTGTATGGAAGCCATTACTAAACGACAGAAACAGAAAGTTTTGGATTATTATCTTCTTGAAAGGTATAAGTTCTCCCAAATAGCAATACACTGCTGTTGTCATTCTCTGTGGTATTTATCACCTTTAAAAATATCTAGATAGATGTGCTAAATTATTATTCTGCCAATTATTGTTAATTTGCCTACTCCAGATGCTCCTAGACAGCCCCCTTTGTCCACCTGCTTGTCTAGTGGTTAGGCATGGCTAACTATAAGGTATTATAGTTGCCGTGGGTTAGGGCGCTGTTACTAGACAAAAGGTGTCAAATTTGAATCCTGGCTCAAGCATGAATGTTTGTAGTGGGTCGAATTCCATGTTTTGCACACGAGAGCTAAACAGGCCAGAACCTCTGTTTAGCCCTCGTGTTCTAAAGGTGACAGTAGCACGCACAACCAACCAACTTAGACAGCCCCAAACCAAAATCAAAGCATCTTCGTTTTTAGCACTTTCCAACCTTAGTTGAAAAGTGCTTATGACTTCGGTTTGTCTGGCCGTCTGTCCGTGCTCTAACTCCCGTAAATATGCTCGGATTGCTCTGCAATTTTTATATGTTATTTTCGTTATCTATGGCACGTTCCCTATTTCAACTGAAGTGTGTAGCACTTATAGTTTTCTTACAGGGACACTCAAAAGAATTCCGTTACATGCGGTCTATGGGGAAAAATCATTTGCGGTTTATTTTAAAAATGTTTCACTATTGTAAACGCATTGAAATTTATATAGATCACTAAGATGCATTAGAAGAAGCTTAATATGGAATAGTAGGTGTATAGCACTTAGAGTTACTTTACAGGGACAGTCAAAATAATTCCGTTACATTACGTCTATGGAGAAAAATCGTCTGCGGCTTATTTAAATAATGTTCCACTATTTTAAACGCATTGAAGTTTATATATAATTACTAAGGTGCATTACAAGAGGCTTACTACAGAATAGTGTGTGTATAGCAGTCATCGTTCATTTACAGGGACACACAAAAGAATTCTCTACTGTCTGTTGACAATAATTCCCGAGAGTGCGTTTTAAGTTACTGAACGCGATTTTAATCTTAACTAGCTTTTTGTCTATTACGTGGCCTGTATAAATTCTGTAGATCCTATACAGGGCAGCACAAAAGTTCGCGAACACATTTCCGTTTATTGACAGAAACTCCAGAAGGAGAATTTAAACTGTGCTACGCGTTTCCTAACTAAACTAAAATTTAGCATCCTATGTATATATACAAATCTATAGATCATATACAGGGCTACATAAAAGTATTCGGATATTTTTCCGAATATTGTATATATTGAAAATTACTGAAATTACGTTTTTAAATATGTTATGCGTTTTCAAAATTGTTTACTTAGATGTCATCTTTCAGCTTATTAAACGGTAATGATTTGTAAAATTATTTTAGAAGCGTTGGAAAGTGCTACATAATCTATGCTTGACGCATGATTTTTCGTTCTTGTTTACGGATCCTCTCGTATTCTTTGACTTGAACTCTATACATAGTTGAAAAGTGTTTATGAATTCGGTTTGTCCGTCTGTCAGTCCGTGTTCCAACTCTATACTCGAATTGTCACGTAATTGATATTAGGGATTATTATGGCATGTTCGGTACTGAGTGTGCAGCATTTATAGTTCATTTACAGGGACACTCAAAAGAATTCCGTTTCATTATGGGAAAAAAATCGTCTGCAATGTAGTTAAATAATATTACACCATTTCAAACGTATTGAAATTGATATGAATCACCGAACAGCACCTCAAGATGCTTGCTGTAAGAAAAGGGTGTGCATAACTTTTATCGTTCATTTACAGGGACACACATAAGATTTCGGTTACAGTTACTGTTTTCAGTTGTGGTATGCATTTTTAAATTTAACTAATTTTTTGCATATTATTTGACACATATTATTTAATCCTCTTAGAACTTGAAAACGACCGGAGAAAGTGTGTGTGTGGGGAGGGGAGGGGAGGGGGGGGGTCGAGAAATAAGATATGTGCAATGCAAATTACTGCAGTAGATTTATATTACAATAGTATTTTCTGCAATTGAGTTTATTTTCCACCCACCCGGAATAGTTTTATTCTGAATATATTTTAATTGATATCTTCTTTTTCATCATCCTTCTAAAGCATTATAAAAAAAAAAAAAAAAAAAAAAAGCGCAAGCCTACAGATTTACGTGCATGGAAAAAAATATATGTATATTTGTTGTAAGCATTATCTCTCTCTTTGACATAATGCGCAATAAGTCTGTATATTCCAACTCTGACCATTATTTATGATTAGGATAATAATAAGATAGGTATTACCGGGAAGGCGTCTCCAGTGCTACCGTAAGACATGCCCCTAAAGAGTTAGTAGATGTCATAAATGTATGCTATTACCAGACAGTCATTAAGCCTAACTATCATTAAAAGAACGTAGGAGCCATTATCAGAACGTCTGGAACTGACTTTGCTTTTTCTGTTCTTTAAGATTATTGACTCTAACTTCCCATAATATTCTGTTCTTTATTTAAAAGCATATGCTATGATTACCCCGCAATTGAAGCTGTAGTTTTAAACAGGCATCCTCTTTTAGTATAATTAATTATGCATTAAAGAACATACCGGTTATTAAGGAATAAATAAAGCCTGATGCATTCGATGTCGTGTCTCTTTTGAAGGGACGGTGGACTTTAAAATCGAACGAAAATGCAATTTTTTGATCTTGTGTTAAAATTAAAAATCGATCAATATTAGTGTCATATAATAATTGGCATAATGCAGGGATGGCGAAACTATGGCACGCGTGCCGTAAGTGGCATGAGATAGAATACTTTCGGCACGGTGTTGATTGAGGTTCTAAAAAAGATATAGAATAAAATTAAACAAAATACACGATTTTAAACACGCTGAGCTTTAATATATTTTTAGGTGCGTTCGTAATTATATAAATACGTAGCACCTATAGTCGTCGTCTGGTCCGTTCGTCTGTCCGCACCGAATGATTTGAAATTATAATCGTTGCAGAATTTTGTCGAGTCATTTAAAATTTTATGAAAATCGAATCAAAACTTAAAAAGATATTAATAAAAATATTTATTGAGTAATTTGAAAAAAAATTTAAACATCGGTACTTCCTTGTTATAGCAGCTTCCGAGGATTAATCGACAAACGACCGAGATGTATCGCTAAGTTATCTGACATGTATGACCCCGTTATAGTTACATTCTTCATTTTATTAAATCCTATCATACGTAATTAATTCAATGATATCCCATGATAAGTAATGATGCTAGGTTGCCATGGTGATTACGTCCTATTTAAGATGGAGTCATATTATTTCCGTATTGCTGAATTTAAAAACCGAATTTGTATACCAAATTGTTTAATTATAGCAATCCTATAATGTAATACCGGCAGTTTTTTGGATATAATGTTTCCAGAGAAATATATATTAAATGGAAAAAAGAGTCTAAATGTGGATTTCAAGTTCTGAAATTTTCAAAGCTAGGCTTAAGTCTCCCATTGGAATTTTCAGTAAATGTCAACAAAAGATAAAATGTTGCCAACTTAAAATGTACAAATTTTATTGCGGAAATAAATCATATAATAACAAACGATAATACTTCATTTCACTGAAACTAGTTATAGTACGAACGCAACTCATTTGTCACGTTTGACGTACAATTTCCAACTTGTTTATTTTTTTAAGCATCGCATATTTCGATCAAATCATCGAATTTCGGTACTGAATTCCGGCATCTAAAAAGATGTACCTATCATGACGATTCTAATTTTGAGGATTCGTTGAATTCTGCGCACATAAATTGGAGATGTAAGCATCACATAACTCGAACAAATCATCAATTTGTAGCACCCCCTCTAGCAGGATTTTGCCTAAAAACTCACATAAGGATAGAACTTCATATGAAATTTCATCCTGTTCTAAAAACAGCAGTTCGTGAGTTAGAGCACCCGCAAGATTTGTGCCACATACAGACAAACAGACTCACGCACAGACATTTTCTAAGAAAAGTCAAATCGTGTTCAGGATCTTTTAAAACGTAGAATTTTTTACGAATCCAATACTTTTTTTTCTTTTTGTATAGATAATTTTAAAGAAAAAAAAAAAATATATATATTATATTGATTCCGTCAACATGCACTGCAGAAAAAAAAAAAAAAAAAAAAAAAAAAAAAAAAAAAAAAGTGTTTATTTGACAGTATAATACAGTAAAATCAACACTTTTTTTTTTTTTTTTTTTTTTTTTTTTTTTTTGCAGTGTGTGAATATTTTAAAGCTTGCAATTCGCGATAATCATTGACATTTTATAAACTCGTCTGATGCAAGTTGATTCGGCCCGGATAAAAATATTGTTATGGAAATGGGTCACTGAATTCCATGGCAGAGGACATGTGCACGTTTTTTTCTATTAAGTCTAATCATTTATTGTCCGATGACCTACCTATGTGAATAAACGTCGAGTCATTGAATGATCAGTTTAAGACAATGTTTGACCGGTATTGTCCATCTAACTAACTGCTTAGGATGAATCATTCATGTCTGAGAACGTGACCTCTTCCCGACAAATGAATTAGTTCGAAGAATTGAATTAAGATTTATACAGACAGAACGGATACTGAATTCAAATTTCTCTTTATGAACAGACCTGTAAAAAAAGTCCTTCGGGCCGGTACTGGGAGAAAAAGATAGCTTCTCTACTGCTTGGTTTTAAGAATTCGGCTAATTAAGCTAATTTGACGCTGGCGGACACCGTTACATAAGTACGTGTGAGCGAACATGCGTCTGTGCGAACATTTTATGAGTACTAATATATTATTTCTTTTAAATATGACTCAAAAACACGAAATCTAAAATTGCGTGGAATCCGATTATAGAAGATTTCCTGCTTTCGTCAATACAGAATTTGAATGGGAATTTCGAGAATTTAGTCGGCTATTGCCCAGTTGGCTTCATTTAAGGCGACTTAATTTTGTCGCCAAATTTGGCATTAATTTACTAAATATATCCAAGCTGGCGAAAATATGATGCTGATTAGCACCGTTACTAGAATAATGTAGTGGGTGCTGCCATTACATACGTACGTGTGCTCGCACATGTGACTTCGTGAATATTTTATGAGTACCAATATATTATTTCTTTTAAATATGACGTCATTTCATGATATTAGTGTGTACTTTTAAGCGTATGAGAATTGCAGCACGAATTACAACAATGAAACTAAATTTGCGAGAAACCAAGTTCTCTAATACATAAATTAGCAGACACACGATTACAGGAGAATCCTTTATTTTTAATACGCTGTCTTGTTTCAAAATGTCTGCCGCACTAGAATTTCAAACTGCTATATCTCAGCCATTTTTTACGATAGAGGCAAAACAAAAAATGTTCTGGAATCATTGTATCAAGGCCTAACAGTTAAGCAAAAAGAAATTTTAGATTTCTAATTATTTTTTGTAAATTTTTATGAGTTTAAAATCTTCAAGTGGCCGCCACTTTGTAAAAAGATGGCGGATCAAGCTGGCCAAAGAACTCTGTTGAGATCTTAGATCTTGTTAAGACCTCTAAGTATGTCCAGTCACGTCCAAATCGGTTCATAAATATGAGTGATATATATCGCATGACAAAAATCAGATATCAGATATATCTACATTTTGAACGGAGGGTGGTTTTTGGGTCTGGGTGTCATGATCGATGAAAATGTACCGAAAATTTTCAGAATTGCTTCCCTCCGTACGACTTACAATAGGTATAGCTTCTTACATTTTGTAATGGAAGCTACCAAAAAGAGGGAAAGAGTTCTGTTATGTTATTAAAGTCTATACACAGAAAAAAATGAAACCCAATTTGGGTCGAAAGATTCTTAGGTATGTGCCCAAATTGGGTCATGATCCAATTTGGGCACATAACTAAGTGTCTTTCGATCCAAATTGGGTTTTATTTTTTTCTGTGTATATTTGCGAAAAACAGTGGTATAACTATAATTACGTGTGAGGAGTCTCGTGGCAAAACTGAATTTTAGACTTCTTTACCCCATAGGCGCCGGTAGGGAGAGGGGGGCAGTAGGAGAGAGACGTTGCCCCGCTCTGGATATTTTTGATGCGAAAACTCTGTAGGCGCACCCCACAGTTTTCCACTGAGCAATGAATTAAGCCCAGCAAGCTGACAATCTTTCCTTTCCGATAGTCTTCAAATCTTTGCTTAATTTGATAAATTTTTGAATCCATATTGAGATAGATCGTAATTCAATAACTTGCATTTCAATTTCTTCAATTTCTAGAAAACAGTGTTTGGGCAAAATGGGCTGGTGACCATTTCTGCTCCAACATAGGCAATATTTTATCTCGGTTCCAACAACCCCGAAGGGAGGTGCAAGACCAAAAATCGTTCTAAAATTGCGCTTTCGGTGATATTGTTGGGGATAGAAACGTGAAATTTGGTGTGCTGGTTGCTTTTAAGATGTAAGTACTGGATATGAAGGATTTCAAAAAAGTTAGAAATTTAAAAGGGTGAAATGAGCAAAAAACGTTCTAAATTACGATTCATTTGGAACTGTTAGGGATATAAACATGAAACTGCACTGTCTCCTCACTTATTAGATGAGTCCCTGCATCGAGTCGGGTTGGCGCTAATTTTTTTTCGTTGCTGGTCGGGTTCGGATTGATTCGCTTTTTCAAAAGAATGTTCAAAATACTTTCTCAGATTAAAATTCTACACAATAAAACCTCCATAACGGACACTACTGAAAAGCGGGCATTTCTATTTAGCGAACACTTTTTCAATTCATAACACTTATATATTTGTACGCTTTTATATCTGGAATAGTGGAACCTCTACACATATGTAACATGTGTATCTGTGCAGAAACTATCACAAATATGATAGATAACGTTTTTGTGTGCATCAAATTCATATTCCGAGAGAAGAAAAAATGGTTCTTAACTGTACCATAAAGAAAGAATATTGTATGATCACATTTCTTGTATACATTTTATTTCTCATGCAGTAAGTTTAATATATATACTCATTCATATTCAAATACGTAATTATATTTATCTGAAACATAGTTCTGCTCAAACTTTTAGTGAAAATCCTAACAACCCGACTGGCAAAAAACCTAAATCTGACCCGCAAAAATTATTGTAGAGTGAACTCGGTCCTCAGAAAGAAAATTAGAGTCACTTCCAACCCCCAAAAAGAAAATTAGGTACAATTCGACCCGATGCAGAACTCAATTCAACGATTCCGAGGTTTTCGCTATTGAGAGGTTTTACTATATTTGAATATTAAAGAATACAGATAATGTCCATATTTTTCTATATAAAAGATAAAATAGGTATTAGAGATATAATTATAGATTACTTTTTTTATAAATGCATTTAAACTTGATTTAATTTTCTTTCATTTCTTGTTCAGGTCTCGTTGCGGGGCAACGAAAATTATTTTGTGTCGTTCGAGTCGGGTTGCAGGACGACGAAAATTATTTTGTGTCGTTCGAGTCGGGTTGCAGGACGACGAAAATTATTTTGTAGGGTTCGGGTCGGGTTGCGAGACGATGAAATTTTTATTGTCGGGTTGCGGGTTGACTTCAAATGGAATTTTCGGGTTCGGGTCGAGTACAGCACTCTGTGGACATAGTACAATACAAAAATTTGTGTACCGTCCCTTAACCCATTTCCGCCGCAATGGAAGATGATATGTTCCTCGAGGACACTATAAATACGCCACCAAGCCAAACATTATCGATAAAAAAGAAAAAGCGAAATGGCGTCTGTACTGTCTAATAAACAGGCTTCTGGGTTTAATGACATATTGTATTCTCGCGTAATAGCACCATTTACGGCGGCCTCGCTAACTGTTTAATAAGATGCAGGAGCTGTCTACGGAAGCAGACGTTTTGCTACTTTCCGGGAAATGTGTCGTGTTAAATGTGTTTTAGTGAAGCTATTTTCTCGGTCGTGAAACACGGAAAGGGTTGTATTAAACAGAGGTGAAGTTCAATATAGGTAAACATTTCCCATCAGCATCGATTTTAGAACGAAATGAGTCTCAAATGACTTGCTCAACAACGCGAAACTTTCTGATACATTTTCTGGGTCATTTTTAAATGTAAAGTCATAAAAATTGCAGGTCTGACTATTATAGCTATTCGGAATCGAAATGAGTTTTCCATTTTTTGATAAATAAATTACTTATCGAGTTATAAGCGATTCGTGTCTCGTGACAACATGTTTTTCTCCTAGCTTGCGGTGAAACGGGGGAAATTCCGTTCAAAACATCGACTTTGACAGCATTTTTTGAAAGATCTTCTGCCTTTGTCAAAAAGTGTGAAAACCTGTTTCTATGACATAGTTTCTGAATTAGAACACCTGCCAATTTCATGCGTTTCCGAGTGAAAATGAATGAAAAAAATGTGTCAGAAAGTAGCTCTTTTGGATTTCAGAACAGCTTTAAACGACAACATGGATAGTGGCAAGAGGAGGCAGGGGAAGAGCTGCTGTTGTTCATTCCTGGATTTTGAAATGTAGTTAACTAAATGTTATTTGTCTTTGATGATTTAAAAAATATCTTTCCAAGCGATTTAAAATAATTAAACAAACGTTAAAAAATGGAAGAATTTTTTTTTTCGTCCTTTTCTTCCTTGGACCGCCCACCCCCCTCCCCTCCTTCTTGCGCAGCACAAATTATTTCTTTTTTAAGTTAATGTACTTAAAAATTATTTTAAACGAGGATTCAGGATGTAAAGATGTAATTAGTGAAATGTTGCTGAAGTAGCTGATAAATTTTGTATATATGGTACTTTTTTAAAACAGTTCAAATTTTCGCCAATGCATAGCTCTGCGCTGTCTCAAGCTGTAAGTTTTTCAAACATATGTGTACACTGCAAAAAAAAAAAAAAAAGTGTTGATTTTACAGTATAATACTGGCACCCCAGCTGCCAGTATTATACCGTAAAATTAACAGTAATAAACAGTAAAATAAGCAGTAATACGCTACCGCGCTAGCTTGGGTGTATTTGTTTGAAAACTTTCTCTTTGCGTATGTCATATCTCATGTCAACATAAATAGTTTTAACTTGCCTTGTTTAGAGGAAAACGTCGATAATTTCTCTTGAAAACAATGGACTACTAAGTTGTTATAATAAAATTTTAATCAATAGTTTTATGATGATGTAGCTCGTACTTTTTTTTTTTTGGGGGGGGTGCCAGGGGTCATGGGGTACGAGAAGCAAAGAGAGGAAGGGGAGGACCGCATTCTCTTCCTAAATCTT
This sequence comes from Maratus michaelseni, assembly GCA_963931845.1. Taxonomy (NCBI): domain Eukaryota; kingdom Metazoa; phylum Arthropoda; class Arachnida; order Araneae; family Salticidae; genus Maratus; species Maratus michaelseni. The sequence continues at coordinate 217,075,986 of OZ007594.1, forward strand.
TGAAAATGCTTTTGGTCAGTTTTGGCCAATTTTAATCATTTGACCATCTGAAACCCTCTTAATAAAAATTTCTGATTACTCCCAGGAAGGGGGGGGGGTGAAATTGAAGGGCCCGGGGCAGCTGCCTCGCATACCCCTGCATTAGTCAGGCTCTGTACGTAGCACTAGCTTGCGATAATGGCAGGCTCGCCAAGATGTTTGGCGATTCGCTTTTGTTCAGAATTGTCCTAACCGATCAAATTTTATATCCCGTATGTCACCACTTCCATATCGAGGTACTCTACCACTAAGCTAATGCTCCATAATTCAGAATGTAACTGTTAATAGACACCTTCACATTCCAAATGACAGTGCATTTTCAGAACTACGTGTGAACATATTTGAAGTCCATCTGTTAGTTATATTGCTATATTATCTTCACTATATCGTTAAATTTATGAACGAAAATTCGAGTTTGGCTTGAAATGAAACATCCTGTATTTTTGAGTAAATAAACGAATTGCGAGCCTGGTTTCTTACAAGGGAGTGTCGAAGAGGGAGATCCCGGGGGTCATGTTCCCCCCCCAACCTTGACCGAAGATAGTTTCTATACAATAGCATCTTTTTTTAAAATATAAATACATATTATGGGTGTTAAAAAAAGTCCCTCGCAACAACTCAAATATTTCTAACACATACGAAATCATTTAAAACAGAAATCCGTAAAATTTGCAAACTCGTGCAGGCTCTTTAGGAGCCGAAAAATCGAACAACGTTTTTCATTCTCTTATATATGTGATACAGCTTCAAATATAATAAATTTCTCCCTCGTGATCTTTTCCTGACTGCCGACTCCCAAAAATCGACTTTGGCAACATTTTCTTCCTAAACATTTTCCTTCATAAGAAATTAGAAAAATTTGTTCGATTTATTAGTGTATCTAAATAAAATTTGAAAGTTTGATACATTTATAAATATATTTGCAAACGTTTCATTTACGAATGAAAATAGAACTTCGTTAATGCGCCATAAAACAGTTTATAGCTGTGGACAAATTTAACCCTCTAATGCCCATGATAGTATATATGCTACCACCACTGTTTCCAATTAAGTAGATTTTTTAATTCAGATATTCCATATTCATTCCAGAAATTTGAAATAGCAAGATTTGCTTCATTTAATAACGAACATTTCGTCATTAAACAAAACTAAATTTATTATTGAAATTTTCTGGTATGAATTCAGATTTTCTTAATTATGGAATTTCTAGAACGTATTCTACCTTGAGAATAAGAGGGTTAAGATATAAAAAAATACCCATGTGACCATCTCCCCCTCTCCCAAAAAAGAGATACATGACACCCCCCCCCCTCTAAATGAGGCTTGATGTCAGCTTTACGGGAGGGAATGGAAATATCTGGGGAAAACACTACTGATTGGAATACCCGTAGCTGTGACGCATTCCCCTAAATGGTAAAGTCCGGACTCGCCGAAGCAGTAATACGTCTCTATCAATCAAATACTTCCGGTAGGAAAATACCTGACGAAAGTTCTTGAGAGAGACTCTTTTTTTTATCCTAAAAAAAAACCAAGCTGGCCATTTTGATTCGCCTCTAAACTGATTCCGTCGGGTCGCTCCAAACTTCCTCCAAAACTGTAATCGATTAGTTGAATAATTGTCATTAGGGTAGGGGGTAACTTTACTTGATACGTATAATGTTTCAAATCACCGAAGTACCAATCTATCTTTCTCCGCGTATATATTCAATCTATATTCTCACATTACCTTTTTTCCTGTTGAAAATTTTTCGGAAGCATCTTTTACGTTTTTATTGTTTTTGAAATAAAATACAATTCAGATTTTTAAACATTTTTATTACATATACATATAAATATTTATCACATATATACGTATCCACATATGTCAATACATATCCGTTCCGTAGTCTTTTATTTATTCATTTATTTATGTATTTTTTTTATTATTAAATGCTTAAAATTGCAGCCATAACTATATGCGAATGATTTGGAATCAAACAGCGATTTTAAGTTATTGATGAATTTATTACATATTGAGTTATAATCGATTGAAAATAGACTTTGACACTATTTTATCGAAGGTAATTTCTTGTCTTTATAGAGGAAAAATATATACTGGATTTCTTGATATCCAAATAAGAATTTCGACTAATTTCGTAAATTTACGAATAAATATAACTTCTTTGATTGTATTAAGGTGTTTTACAAATAATTTATTATTTTTGGAGAATCGTAAAACTGGATAAAAAAAAAAGGAAACTTCTTCAAACATTTTCTCTCCCCCCCCCCCCCCCCCCCCCTTCAAATGAAAAGAAATGGTAAATAAAATTCACCGGTTTGGATTAGAATTCTCAACTGCGTCGGGTTACCCGCACTTGACCGAACTCATGGTTCGGGTCGGGTTGTCGCTACATATTTTCGTCGCGGGTTGGATCCATTGACTAGAAATATAAATATTAAATAAATAATAAAATAATAAATAAATTATATTTCTAGTCAATGGTTGGATCCGGGTTTGGGTTGACTTTCATTGTTTCGAGTTCGGGCCTTTTTCGGATTTTGACTCTTGCGAGTTGGGTTCGGGTTGACGAGATTTTTCAAAGTAATTTTCACGATATTTTTTCAGGTTAAAAATCTATATACAATAAGACCTCCATAATGGAAACTCCCGAAAAGCGGACACCTTTATTCAACGAATACTTTTTCAATTCATAAATACTCGTACGCTTAAATATATCTCTGATTAGTGGGCACTTCCTAATATACACACACATGTGCGAGTGTATGTGTGCATAAATTATCACAAATACGATACATGTATTTTTGTTTGTTTGATAGACGAATTGTTGGTAATAATTTTCATATTCCGAGAAGAATAAATGGTTCTTAAAGAAGGAATAATTTGTGATCACATTTTTTTTATAAAGTACTCTCATGCAGTAAATTAAATATATGCTTATTTAGATTGAAATAGGTATTTATTTTCATCTGAAACATAATTCTGCTGAAACTTTTTGTGAAAAGCCCAACAATCCAACTTGCAAAAAAAACTTACTATGACACGCAAGAATTATTCTTGGGTGAAACCTACCCACAGAAAGAAAATTAAAGTCATCCTGACCCGAAAAAGAAAGTTAGGGATAACCCGACACGATGCAGAACTCTATTCAACGATGCCGAAGTTTCTATTCAGAGGTTTTACTATAATTGAATATTAAAAATATAGATCAGTCCATTTTATTGTATAAAACATAAAATTGGTATTAGAGATATAATTGTAGATTACTTTTCATTGCATTAAAACATGATTTACTTTCATTTTATGTCGGGCTCGGGTCGGATTGCCGGCTGAAGTATTTCGTGTTTGGGTCGGGTACGACCCGAATCTCCCCCCCCCCCCCCCAAATTTTGCGAATTATTGAACATAGGAATCTTCACGATCTTCTGATTACAGTTTTATGACTTTAATATTCTATAAAATAAGTCATATGCACCTAAATATGCTGAAATTTAAACTTATTTCATACTAATGCTTTCTACGTTGGGCTTTCTTTTAATACACATTTATTTTACATGACAAAATTAAGCATTAATACAATTATATATTTTTAGTCATTATTTTTTAGGAAACCTTGATGTCTCAAGCAAGCCTGATTTTCCCTTATTTTCCTCTTTCGTTCAAGAGAATGGGATTTGTTGTGTTAAAGAGCCTTTAAATATATCTTATTATTATTTTACTTAGAAGTAAATATTTACATTCAACAGAATTTTTATTTAAAATTTAAAAAAAAGATATAAACATTTTTTTATTAAGCAATCTCTTGTTGCGATTTTATTTATACAAACTCCCACCAATAATAGATTTTGGATACATTGACCACGCAGTAACTTTTTAAAGCGAAAATCAGTTCACTGAACATGTTAATATTTTCTTCTTGACCTAAACAATACTTTAAAATTATAAACTAATTCTTCTTCAAGACAGTATCACCCGATTGGCTAACTATTTTGTATAAATCTCAGTATCTGAACTTAATTTTAAAAAAAAAATTGCGATTTTTTTTTTTTTTTTTTTTTTTTTTTTTTAAAGACAACTGTAAGTCAACATTTTTGGCGTAATTAAATTCAGTAAGTAACAAAAAAAAAAAAAAAAAAAAATACACTGGTGTTACTAAAATGCTGTAACTGGCACCCAATTTTTGAATATCATTTTATTCAATTTCATATCTTGCGTATTCTTTTTCGAATTGTTAAAGGATAATCTTCCCAATCGAGAAAATTTTCTTTTAATATGACCAAATACTTTAAGAGCATCTTATGTTACTAATTGCTGTAAATAATCCCATTAAAAAAAGGGAAAAAAAAGAGAGAGAGAAAACATTTTATGCTAAATGTTGAATATTTTTTATCTATATTATTTTCTGTCAGTTGTATCATGTTGTGTGCATATGTTTATACGCGTTGATAATGTTTTAAGATAACTCTTTGAACCCGATAGGTTCATTAATGCATGTTAAATTTCATACTAATATACATACAAGCATGACCTTAGACTTACTATAAATAGTGTTGGTTGTAGAAAAAAGATTATTTTAACCCTAAAAAGGGAAAATTAAATTACAAAAAAGGGGAGAAACATTGTATAAGAATTGTTCTTTTTTTTTAAAAAAAAGGGGGGGGGAGGAACCAGTTGATTTAAACCACGGTTGATTTAACACAATACTTGTATCGAGCATAATAATTAGCAGCATATGAATTAAAATACAAATGTTATGCTGGATTATGATTATATTGAAAAATTACTCTTTGCAATACTATTAGTATGGGCGAAACAATTTTGGTAATACCATATTTATGCAGCGATATATCAATGATATGTTATTAAAAGATGAAAATTTCTCTTTATTTTAATGATAATTTATAAGTATGAATGAATCGAATTAGTAAAGTAATAAAATTTCAAGATTTTAATCTTATCATATACGATGATTCCTTGAAATAAAACGTGTGATTAAAATAAAAATGTTCCATTTAAAACAAATATCTTCAGATCAAAATTTGTGTGTATTTCTAAATATTAAACTGATTAAAAAAGTGCTCGCATTATATGAGAAATACAGTTTGAGTTTTATTTAGACGTAATTAGTACAAAACTGTTTCGTGCCATTTTCTGAGTGCGCTGTACCAATTTACTATTAGACAATTCTAATTTTCATTCACTTGATATTTTTCTTTCTCTGAAATGCGAATTAGAAAGTTTCTATAACACTTAAGGTGGTTTTTTAAATATTTTCCCTCACTCAGTAACTCAAAATATATATTCACCGACTCATTTTATACATAAATGTAAGGAATTTTTAGGCATGACTATTGGGGTAATTTGAAATCGAACAGTATTTTACATTTTCTATAATTGTATATCATATTGAGTTCTAATTAATTGCTGTCTCAAAACAACATTTCCCGGGTTGTAGAATCCAGAAACTCGGCTTAAAACGCCAATTTGGACGGCATATTCTGAATGGTATTTTGTCTTTATAAAAATATGAAAAATGCTTTCCGATTCCTCAGTCCATGAAGAAGAATAACTGCTTATTTTGTGCATGAACAATAACTTTGTGAATATGTCAGAAAGAAGCCAGTTTGGATTTCAATGCTTCAGTAATTTATATATTTTTTTAAATAATTTGTTTCTTATAAAATATGTTTTCTCCCTCTCCTCTCTTTTAATAACCTTAGAAAAGGGAAAATATTGCAATAAAATATTGAAGAGACTTATCTAGCTTCCTGAGAAATTAAATACAGACAAGTTCTAGAAGATACAAAACAAGTTCTAGAAATTGCCATTTTTCGTGCCAAAACGGGCACTGGACATTGGATATGGCTAGTATTATGTGGTACCACTAGTTTAATTACTGTAATTTTCGTGCATTTTTCTGGATGTTGTGTTTCAAATAATGCGAGGCTAATTTCATATTTTTAGTACAATATTTTCACTGCTATTAACAGTTTAATAGACTTTTATCCAATTACTTTTTTCCAATAAAATTGCTAAACATTTTTCTGTAAATTTCCTATATATATAAGAGGTATGAGTTTAGTAATTCGGAAACTTTTTCCTTATTCATTTTCTACATTATTTATATTTACGGTAATGGTTGCAAAATGAAATTTCGTCAGCAACTGCGCATTTATTTTCCATTGTAGAATTAAAAAATCATTGGCCACCGGTCAATTTCTGACGAACACCCCTATACGTAGGTAGATGATAGATATCATTTAGATAGGACATCACGATTTGCTCCGAAATTGTGTACTTTTAATTTATTTTATGCCGTGTCATATTGTTATGTGATATAATATAAATGATAAATTTTACTAAAATGTTTACTTGAAAATAAGCACTAATTTAAACTTCTCACAAGGTAGATACTCATAATAAAAACTGCTATTTAAAAATATATATATATATCGTTAATTATCTTATTAGTTATGTATAAAATCTTCACTTAGCTTCAAAATAATCATTTTATAAATATAGTACATATCAAATAGACAGAAAATCAGACAGAATGTATTTATTTCGAAAAACAAAACAGGACTAGTCAACCAAATGTATTAAATAGGATATTGAATTAATATAATTATGTAAATCAATGGTGCCATTTATCAAACTACGTTTTAAACTTGCAATCTTTTCATTTAATTCTCTGTATTTAGTTTTCGATGCTGGTGCTCTTGAGCTCCCTACTCTGAGCATTCGCATAGTTGCCTCTTTCTCTTCTTGCACATCCTTTATTAAATAATTTCTTAATTATGATATGTATCGAATCCGTTTGAAATTATTATTACTTCTAGGAGAAGGGCCGAAAATTTATGTATGACAGATTTTTGATATAATTAAAAATGGCCCCAAGGGGGGGGGGGGGGGGGAAGGGTGTGTTTTAGAAGAAAAAAATTTATAACTTCGTCAATTCCCAACATATCAAATCCGCTTAAATTTATTATAAATCCTCTTAATATTATCTAAAACTTTTATATTGACAAGTTTTTATATGACCAACCCTTATAGCAAAATAAAATTAGAAACAAAAAAAAAATTGTCGGCTCCGCCTGCAAACAAGTTATTTTTCGAAGTAGGCGGTTCCAACTCCCGCATCTTTTTGAAACTGATACATGAAATCAAGGGTCATAAAATCTCGGTCAAGTTCGTTAATGGGCAAAATCGAACCAAGGGGGAGGCTTTTTGCGAAAACAGAAAAAACCCCATAATTTCTTAATTATGATACGTATCGAATCCGTTTGAAGTTATTATTACTTCTAGGAGAAGGGCCGAAAATTTCTGTATGGCAGATTTTTGATATAATTAAAAATGGCTCCAAGGGTGGGGGCGCGAGGGGGTGTTTAGAAGAAAAAAATTGATCAATTGATCTTTGTCAATTCCCAAGACTTCAAATCCGCTTAAATTTATAATATAAATCATCTTAATATTATCTAAAACTTTTATATTGACAAGTTTTTTATAGAACCAACTCTTATAGCAAAAAAAAAAAAAAAAAATCCCTGCTGGCTTCGCCTGCAAACAAGTTAGGTTTCGAAGTAGGCGGTTCCAACTGCCGCATCATGGCAAAAAGGTCATTTGCTCCGCAATTCCCAACAAACAGGCGCCCCACGGTCTGCGTCTTCGAAATCTACCTGTGCCTGTACTGTAGGCCAAGCCGTCAGGGATTTTTTTTTTAATAATTACGTGTAAATACATTTTTTATTTGAGAGGAAATATAATTCTTTGCGCAGTTTTACAAATTGGTAACAGCATAAAAAAAAATGACCTTTTCTAAATATGAAAAAAAAAAAAATATTGAAATAATGAAAATTTGAATAAAAAATTGAAAAAAAAAAAGAGCTCTAAAGAATTAAATTTAAAAAATAAGCGCAGTTTGCACACAGCTACACTCTAAAAACGACGTTTTCAAATCTGAGTATGTTACATAGTCAAAATAGCTTTGAATCAAAATGACTCAAGTTTGAAACATGTATATATACTCATTTCTGTAAACATGCACACACATAAGAATGAAACATAATGTACTCATATTTGAGTATGTCCATCTTTCAAAAATGAATATAAATTGACATCTATGTCTTTAGTTTTTAATATATTTCCATGTTTCAAAAATGTGTTTGAACTGATTCTAATCATTTTTGAGTATGTCCATGTTTCAAAAATGATTATGAGTATAAACTGACCTCTATGTTTTCAGTTTTGAATATGTCCATGTTTAAATATTCTGGGAATTTCTGGTATTTCAGAATTGAAATCATTGGGTCGTCCTATTTGAAACAAAAAGTTTCATAACAAAATGAAAACATCGATTTGCTCAGATTTGAAAGTGTCATTTTTCTCAGTGTAGCTTGAGAAGTATATCCCTACAAAAAAAAAAAAAAAAAAAAAAAAAAAAATTATGCATTGTTTTGTTCTTAAAAATTTTTTTAATGGAACGATTCTGGCCGACTTTAATATTAAAAATATCTTTAAATAATTCTTCGATTTAAAAACTGTCTATTTCAGCGTGTTTATCAAAGATTTCTCTATAATAATGCTATATAATTATTGTTAGTATAATTATTATTAATAGTAGTAGTATAATTATTATTGTAGTTATCATTATTATTATTATCATCAATGCATTAAATATGCGAAATAAAATATTTCTTAATTATTTTAGCAAAGAAGATTGTTGCAAATTCATCATTAATTGTCAGAAAACTATACCAATTTTTGACTTTTCTTTCAGACGCATATAAAATACAAGCATTAAAATTTAAAAAAATTGTACTTATATAAAATAAATATGTTTTTAACGTAAAAAGACCACTTTCCTCTTTGCTGAAGAAATACAATTTCATGTAATTTTCCAAGTTGAACTGATAAGAAAGATAATCAACAAGAAAGGATTTATCTTAATGGTTTAGTTTATTGCTTTTCTTACTTAATGGTTTGAGAAGTGTCATCTTGAAATTAATAGTCACCTCGAACATCTTTGGACGAAATCTTGTAATTAGTGGCCTAATCGTTTTTGAGGGGAAGATATTTTTTCTGAAAAGGGTTCGGAAATGTCCCATTTTTGAAGTTCAGTTTTTCGTGTTTCTTCAAACACGTTTTATTTTGCTTCCCTGTCATCTCCATTCGCTCGTAGGGGCTGTCAGAGGAAACAACAGGGTACCTGGGGAATTCGTTCGGCGAAAGAGGACATAATCCCCCTAAATGAAGGACTGGATTTCCCTGGTTTCGTATACAAAAAGTTATCATCTTGATGAGTACTATCACTCCTTTCATTTTATCAAAGCAGTTTATGAACACCCTGTATAAATAATAAATAGACAATTGCATTTCCATTACAACCTAAAGCATCATAGCTTGATCATAGTTTTTTTATTGTTTACTAGCTGTTACCCGTGACTTCGTTCACGTAACATTAAAAAAAGAATAAATGCATTAACTTAGTAAAACATTTCACTTGATAATTAACAACATATATAATTAACCAAAGCTTTATCACATTTTATAGGAGACCATACGGTATTTCTTTGCTATACTGGCCTTGACATAACCCAGTCTTAAAAAAGTGAAATTTCATGCCAAATAATATATACAATCGCGAAAATGAAACTGCAACTAATGAAAAAAAGGAGGACCAAGTAAAATCGTGAAAATCGACGAATCGCTCTTCGTTAAACGAAAAACAACACTGGCAGAATTCTTCTATACAACAGTGCATTTTAGGTGGTATTTGGTGTACAATTTGTATATGTGTGCATTGCTAAATGGGCATTATTATATTGTTTATCTGCATAGACATATGTTATATATTTCTTACTACATTATCTTGTTTAGGTATATATTAAATTAAGTGCTTCACGCTAAGTGGTGTAAATAGTGAACAAACTGCTTGTGGATTTTATAAATTGATAGATATTTCACAAAGATATAACAATCTGATGCGATTCTAAAATATAAATAAAGGTTGCTAGAAAGTACTTTAAATTCTGCCCAATTTAACCTCGATATTTTCTCTATCGCGTCAAGAACACTATAAGCAAATAAATACCGACGGCACAAATCTGATAATCTAAATTTATATATATTTGTTAGTATATATAGGATTATTGTGATTTATTTCATGCGCTTGAAATTTTTTACGCTTTCTCTAGGGTTCGGTGTCGAATGAATGTACTTTCTTGTTATTTTATTTTGCCATTTCTATTTATTCCATTTTCCATTCATTCCATTTATGGATATTGATTTCATTTACATATTCGTGTCAAAGAATATTCTTTAAAGTTATTATCAGGATTAGGATAGGATACGATTAGGGTTAGGATTAGGAATAAAAATTGAACGACAATGGCATGACCGATTCAGGTTTAAAGTATGAACCAGAAAGTCTATTTACATCATGAAGCAATAAGAAAATTAGAAAACTATCGGCTAATATTTTTTAATATGTTTTACAGTCATAGTTGGCATCAAAGGTGAGCGGGGAAATTATCATCTAAAATACCATTAAGTGTTTACCACGCAAAAAACAAATCTGGTTACAACAATGTATTTAATTTTGCGCCAAATTTCACTTGATAAAAAAAAAATCAAATTGACTATGGAGCTAATTACAGACCCCTAACCTTCCTATTCTCAGAAATTTTCTACCTATATGTAAAAAAAATTCTACTGTATAGAACGCGCTTTCACGTTTATAATGGCACGATCGGCTTGTTCAAGTTTACACAATTCGGCTGGAAGAAAAGATTCATTACTTTTTTATTTCTTCTTTGCTTTTGCATTACGCGAATTTGTTGGTAAAATCGATTTTCTTTTCGATAACATTGTTGTTTTTTAAGTTTAAAAAATATTGTAATTTTACTTAAACATTGCTTTAAAATCTATGCAATTTTTCTTATCCTGCAAGACTTTACAAAAATCTATTATGAAACAACTTTAAAAAAAGCTATATTTAAAAAAGACAACAAAGTTTTTCCTATTTTAAAACTAAAAGAAATGTAAAATTAAATTCCGGTTCGAAACGACGATTTACAAATGTGTTTTCGATTTTGGGAAAATGATAGAGGAAAAATGTTGTTACTTCGACACAATCATATTAAACCTTTAGCTTTTATGAGAAAAGCAACTTTCTTTTAAAAAATATAGTTATTTTTATTAAGATTTTCTGATTTTCGATACGGATAATTTTGCGATGCATATCATTGACATTTGCCATCCATTTTTTTTTTTTTTTTTTTTTACTTTTTAAAATTTAAATTAAAAATATGGTATCTTTATGTTAGCCGTGTGCAGACGATAAATCGCCAACCTATCCCATCATTCGTATTGAATTCATTAAAAATATAAATCTTTCACTCATTTCATTTAAAACACAGAACTTTAATTTACAACACATACATTTAAAATACATATATTAGGTACATTTAAAATAATTCCTTTCATGTGAAAAAGAAAAAGAAAAAAAAAGAGAAATTAATCACAAATAATTTGATAACCCAAGATCATTTTATTTTAACATCAAAACAAATTTGTTTTATTTTTCTATATATGACATCATATTCGCTTGCTTTCCATACTTACTCGTATTTATGCACTTTGTATTATTATCAAATATTTGAAAACGCACGTTTTATTTCTAATATGACATCACTTCATATTCTGTTTAATTCCTAAATAATTCATTTCCTTTTTAGTTTTCACGTGGAAAATTTTCACTTGAAAATAAATTGTTGATTAAAAATTATTACTCAGGGGTTTTATTTTATATTGGCAACGATAAAGTATTAGCAACGGTAAAATAAATTTAACCATTTTAAAAAAAGTTGCAAAACCGGGCCCTTTGGGCCAAACCAACCAAACCAACCAACCATTGTAAAATATACGAAAAAATGTCCATTTATTCTGTATGAAAATAATGAAAATTTTAATTTTTAAGAAAAATATTGAAATAAAATAAAAGGAAACCAGCCTATATTCATTTGAGGGTTATAATCAACTTATATGCAAAGATACAGGATCATTAAATGCTTCATTTTGACGCTGGCTTCAGCCTAACATTTGCACACAATCAGATTTATAATATTATTAGGATTAATATGCGCATTACTACCTGTTCATCTGCATCCGAATCTACAAAGAAAAGAACAGTGGCAGACGAATAGCAGCTTACAAACGATCCTCTGTCAGTAATTAGAGGTGATATTCATCTATATTCATCGCAGAAATGCCCTCAACCAGTTCTTTCCAAGTTCTCATTACATGATGGATGTGACATGCGCCTTTCTCCTTACAAATCTGCGATATAGGAACTATTTTGATCTATTTTTGAATGCTTCGAATGAACTTTTTACAGATATTTGAAATTTCTTTCATGTACCATTCACAGAGAATACAATATGGTATACATTATTTAACAGAAGCTCAAATGTTCCAAAATAACATGGGCGCTGGCAAGGATTTTGGAATTTATTGTTATTATTATTTTTTTTAATTTCTGATGATTTTGAAAACGTAAAATAAAATAAAATTTATCTATCCAAAATGACTTAAAAGAACACCAAGAAAAAAAAATATCTAAGAATTTTTCGTCATAAGTCTCTACCCCCCCCCCCTTCCCCTCTCTTACCTTTGTTCCTGTTATTAAAAAACTTTCTATTTTAAAGGAGGTACATTTATATTTAGATCAGAGCGAAAAAGACGTATAAAAGTAAAAGCAGTTTAAAACAAATGGGTAAGTGTGATCAACGATAGCACAAAGGGTTTCGTTCAATATTCCTTTCAAAACACTTTATCCTTCCTTTAATAAATCCAAATAAATTTCATTAAAAAAAAAGAGCCATGTTTTTTATAAAGTAAAAATTTACCGGTATTTTTCTCGTTTTTTCGAAAATCTGAAACGGTCCGATAGCGTTATATAAATTATATAAAAGGCGGAAATGAAGAAAATTATAACACAAATTATGTATAATAAATCTTTTTAGTGACAAAACTAATAGAATCTTGAAAAAAAAAAGTTTTTAAATTTATTTCAGTTGTTTATATTAAAAACCCCAACATTAAATTACATTACACACTTTAGTCAAAAGAAACAGTATCTGTTTAATACATCAACATTTCAGTAGTTTTAAAGAGTATTTGCATAAAATCTGGGGATGCTTACAAGAAACAACTTTTTGCACGATCATGTTTAGGAATAAAATCGTGAAAGGTAATTGTTTGTTTCTTAAGAAATTATAAATTTTGTCAGATATATACGCACATAATACAGGTACACTGCAAAAAAAAAATTGTTGATTTTACAGTATAATACTGGCACCCCAGCTGCTAGTATTATACCGTAAAATTAACAGTAATAAACAGTAAAATAAGCACCGGGAACCCCGGGTTCGATTCCCTAGTAAGATTAATAAATGTGGATTAAACTTGAATTCAATTTAATTGTGATGTATGACAGAATTACTCTTGTACCCCAATTTATGAGATTTTTTTACTTTAAATTATTCTGTACAAACATCTAAAACATTTTCTTTTTAAAAATTTACAGTTCTTAAAGATATTAAATGCAGAAATGAACAACGTGATTTTACAACAAATCTGTAGGGGAAAATATAAAATACAAATACGTAAAGAGCGTGTAGAGTATGTAAGAGAAAAGTTTCGGATACTTACTTTGTGCGAGCCCAACTTTATTCCAAACTGTTCTGGGCTTAACTCTGCACAGCTGCGAAAACATCATCCATCCTCAGACAGTGCCACAGACTCTGTAGAAAAATTATCACTAAGTTTTCAAGCATACTTTTTATTTAATTTAATTACAATTTGATATTCTTATAAAATAAAGCCTTACAAGGAGAGTTAGTAAAGCATTACACCCCGATCTTTTTCAAAGTTTGACGGTTTAAAAGTCCTACCGAAGGGTACAAAATCCCGTATGAAATTTAGTCTGATCTGCATAAACAATAAAATTATAGCTGATTGAATTTCTGAGTATTTTAAGTACAACTTACCCTTTTTGATTGCAATCATCTTCTGACTTTTGTTATAATGTGTCACACGACTTTACGTTGGTGTTCTTTCCTTAAACCTGTTGTTCGTTATTGACATTTCTAAATTCTTTTACATTATATCTTCATTATTATACTTATGAAAATCGATCAAGAAGACCAGAAACAAAATATTAACGACATCTACTACTATTTTGTACAGATTTTAATATCGATTGAAATGTTAAGTTTACTTATTGCATTGTCAATACCTGTTAGGGGCATAAGGTCTAATGATATAAGGCAATTATATCGCATTAGATACGTACAATACTGGGTGATTTCACACAAAATGGGCTCCATTAAAAATTCCACATGAATAGTACCTAAGTACAAGGCAATTATGTGGCATTGGATATAACATTGGGTGATTTCACACAAAATGGGCTCCATTAAAAATTCTACATATGATTAATACTTAAGTATAAGGCAATTATGTGGCCTTAGGTACAATACTGGGTGATTTCACACAAAATGGGCTCCATTAAAAATTTCACATGAATAGTACCTAAGTACAAGGCAATTATGTGGCCTTGGATATAACATTGGGTGATTTCACACAAAATAGGCTCCATTAAAAATTCTACATATGATTAATACTTAAGTATAAGGCAGTTATGTGGCCTTAGGTATACAATACTGAGTGATTTCACACAAAATGGACTCCATTAAAAATTCCACATGAATAGCACTATAGCACGTACATACCCACTCGTTATAGAGAGACAACAGTCCCATCAAAGAGGCAAAAAAATTGTTAAATATCCTGTAGAAATTATTATTATTAAAATACATTTTTTCATTTAGCTTATGCAGTCATATTGCGTACCTCACTTTATTGTGTAGGGAAAGTGGACTTGAATGAGAGGGGATGAATGTAACAAAAATGTTTATATGGTCTACAATCATAAATCACTTGGTATTTCATTTGATAAATGGTAGCACTGAGATCATTTCACAGATATAGTTTCAAAACAGTACATATTACAGAAGATTAGAATATTCCACAAAGTGTATTTTTCAACAATCAAAAGTAAGTTTCACTGCTTGAGCTTTAAAGCATTTAATAGAGAAAATCTTAAAATTTTATATATTTTTGCACGGTAAAATGTTATAATCTCTTGATATATTTGCGTAATATAAGTGGAAAAATATTGACAATATTTACTAAAACTAATATTTTGAACATTTTTATGAAAATAGTGATCTTAAATATTTTATTAATAGAATTTTTAAATTTTACAAGAGATATAAATATATAATATTAGTGAAATAATCTGTTGTCATTTTTATTGTAGATATTTTATAAAGTAAAAATATCTGTTGCATAAGATATAATTATTTTTTGAGCCCCCTCCCCTTTTATATGGAACTACAATCCAATGCTTGCTATATTTAAAACAGTAAAACAGTAAAACATTAAAACATATGTCATCAATAATCGATAAATAAAATATACCATTGTACTATAGAATACATTGTTTATGGAATAAAATGAATGATATGTATGCAATATAAAAATAATTATTACAATTAAACAAGATTTCTTTTATTGAAACTGCCGTGCCAATAAATTACTAAATACAGAATATTCTTTTAAACAGTACTTTAAAATTAACAATTGTATATACTTAAAGTTGCTGTCTAAATATGAAAATTGTCTTATTCATCCACACTCTCCCCTACTTGTTAAATTATATAGGTTTATTGAATATAAAATATGTCTGTTGTGATAAAAATGAAGAAGAGGGTGTGAAAATAATAGATAATTTACAGTTGTCAATATGTAGAAATTGACATACATCATTATATCCGTGGAGAACATCT
Source organism: Maratus michaelseni (assembly GCA_963931845.1). NCBI lineage: Eukaryota > Metazoa > Arthropoda > Arachnida > Araneae > Salticidae > Maratus > Maratus michaelseni. The sequence goes on from OZ007594.1 coordinate 217,091,934, forward strand.
GAATCACCGGGACAAAACTACATTTTTTAAGGTTTTTAAGAAAATTTTAAAAATGGTCTTATTTTTGAAATGCTGTACTGCGCGTGCTATTGAGTGTATAAAAAAGTTGTAAATATGAAAGTTGTAGAGAATGTCGTCTTTTTTAAGATTGTAATTAACAAATAATACGCTACAACAACGGATCTCAAAATATTAAAAAAACTACAAAAAATATCCTAAAATGTTGTTGTTTTTTGGCCACAGAAAATTCTCCTGAAGGAAATTTTGTTGGATAATTCAGTTTTTACATGCTGCCCTCATTATATACAAGTAGGAAAAAAAAAATCTTCTACCCGACCTTTTTCAAGGTAACATGTACATTTCCCCTGGACTATTTTAATTTGGCAAAAAAAAATAATAATAATAAGTTCATTACATGAAAATTTTAAAATACTAAAATCAGAATAATTTGACTGACTTCGACAGGAAAACTGACAAAAAATTTATTTCCTGCTTCACTATTTTATCGATGCCCCCTCCCCCCCCCCCTCATCAGATATAGATATTGTAGCTCTCAACTATCCGGGCGTTTGAAGGATCCGGCAATCAACATTTTCCGAACATGCCAGTTAATTCACTTTACAGTATTTCTTTTTCTTCCTTTCTTTTTTTTTCTTTTTCAGAGCTATATAATTTTTATAAGTTTCATTAGAAAACGTAGATATTGTCTTTCTAAATTGTGTGCTATTCTAAACTATGTAATTAATAATTCTAAACTATGCTTGTTATTATTTTTTCTCAATTAATTCATGAAAAACTTTTATATTTTTTGAAAATCAATGATGGGGGAGGGGGGGGGGGGGGTAAATAATTTTTATTGCAACTAGAATTTTTTGCTGGCTACCAGATTTTATCAAATTTGTAAAGCCCTCGCAATATCTTTTCCCTGCCCCCTCCCCTCCTTCCTTCCTTCCCAATTGCCGATGCCGATAGTATGTAATCTATGTAAAATGGCGGCCCTTTAAAACTCTTCAATCGTACCCTGATGTTCTAATGATCTTTCGAGTTTTAAATTAGAAATAAAAACAGTGTACACGACAAGCAAATAAGCTATCAGTGTCACCCATATGATGGACAAGGAGCGATCCATTAGAGAACCGGGCTTGCTTGAGACATGGGTGTTAATAATAACGGCAAAAACAGTCATGAAAAGTAATATATATTAATCGTTCATTTTGAGTGTCACCGCGGGCAAGTATTTTTATTCAAAGTAAATATATTTTTTTGTAATTAGCCGGGGAGAGTATTTTGCGGAATATAAACATGGGCGTCCGCAAAGGCATGTGAGTGTGGGGAGGGGGAGTATGCAATTCCCCCTCTCTGGATTTTCAAATTTAATGAATTAGAATTTAAAAATATAATAAATTATAACACCTTGTAATAAAAAATATTTCTTTGAAATGCTAAAAGGTAGTCACTTGGCAACATTGGATCTGGATTCGTCGATTCCGAAGTAGAAATTTATCAATTATCAAGTTTAAGTTTTAAGTTCTAATATGTTATGTATTTAATTCGAATATCTATTTATCTTTTCGTAATTCGTATTATTTTCTTCAAAAAAGTAATTAATCACAATAAAAATGTCGGTTCGCCTTTTTAAAGGGAAACGCAGAGGGAAACGCAATTTCCCCTCTCCGGATTTTCAAATTTAATTAATTAGAATTTAAAAATATACTAAATTATAACACCTTGTAATAAAAAATATTTCTTTGAAATGCTAAAAGGCAGTCAGTCACCTGGCAACATTGGATCTGGATTTGTCGATTCGGAAGTAGAAATTTATCAATTATCAAGTTTCAGTTTTAAATTCTAATATGTTATGTATTTAATTCGAATATCTATTTATCTTTTCGTAATTCGTATTATTTTCTTCAAAAAGTAATTGATCACAATAAAAATGTCGATGCGCTATTTTTTTTTTTTTTTTTTTTTTTTTTTAAATGCTTGATTTGGAGAAAATTTTTAATTTTAAATTAGTTAAATAACTTTATAGTGGTAAATTAAAAATTAAAAATTTACTTTTTTGAGTAGAAACTGTGTTGGGGATTTTTTCGAAAAAAACCCACTGATTTGGAGGAAATTTTAGAACTCTAAGGGAAATTGACTTTCGACTATTTGGCAACACTGTCTTTTTCTTTTACGTATCTTCCTATTAAACAACAACAACAAAAAAATCCTGACGGCTTGGCCTACAGGCACAGGTAGATTTCGAAGGCGCAGACCGTGGGGCGCCTGTTTATTGGGAATTGCAGAAGAAATGACCTTTTTGCCATGATTCGGCAGTTGGGACCGCCCACTGCGAAATCTACCTGTGTCTGTAGGCGGAGCTGGCAAGGATTTTTTTTTTTTATTCTTTTTTTTTTTTTTTTTTTTTTTTTTGCTGTAAGTGTTGGTCCTATAAAAAACTTGTCAATATAAAAGTTTTAGATAATATTAGGAGGATTTATAATAAATTTAAGCGGAATTCATATCTTGTAAATTGACAAAATTTTAATTTTTTTTTCCTTCTTAAACCACCATTTCTCCCCCCCCCCCCTCCTCCCTTGAGATCATTTTTAATGATATCAAAAATCTGCCATACAAAAATTTTTGGCCCTTTTCCTATAGAAGTAATAATAAATTTAAACGGATTCGATGCGTATCATAATTAAGAAGTTAAGGGGATTTTTCTGTTTTCACAAAAAGCCCCCATTCCACCCACCCCCCCTTTTTTTGGTTCGATTTTGCCCATTAACGAACTTGACCGAGATTTTATGCGCCTTGATTTTATGTATCAGTTTGGAAGAGATTTGTGCAGAGTTATTGAAGTTATCGTGTCCATAAAAAAGTGATATAGATAGATAAAGTTTTGAACTGCGGGTGGTTTTGGGAGTCATGATCGGCGTAGATCTGCAAAAATTTTCCAGAATTTCCAACATAGGGGAGAATGTAATAGGCAGTATTTCTTACAAAATCTACCTATTAAGTAACTAATGCTGCTGCTGCTGTCGGAATTGATTTTATTGTGAACGGGACTTTTTTTTCGGCTAATATTAGAAGGTAAACGGTAGTTTGATAAAGACATGTATCATAAATATCCTGAAACAGATGGATTTTAAATCAAAGAATTTTCTAAGCACTATTTAATGTTGAAATCTGTCAAGATAATGCATTTACATGTATTATAGAATCAAAAACTATCCATAACAATTTAATTATTTTATTGCAGGCACATACTTGAATATATTGTGGTGTGCAATGTCTAATCATTTTTTATTTTTTTCTATTTTTCTTTAATTTTTTTTTCTATTTTTATTCAAATTTTCATTATTTGAATAGACATTTAATTCATAGTTTAAAGTAACCGTTTTCTACGTTGCCAGATTTTTAAAAACCCGAACAATAAAATTTACAAACACTTTTCAATTGAAAAACATATTTACACGTAAATACTGAAAAAGGAAGAAACTTTTTTAAATTATTAAATTATTAAGTGAGAAAATGTGCAGAGCTCTAGTTATTCAAACAGTAGTTGCCTCAAATGATATTCGAATGTTAGATATGTCCTTGTATAGAAATAATAATAACAAAATATACATAATAGAATAACCAGATTCAAAAGAAAAAATATGGTATACATTTTTTTTTAACTAAGCAATGAACATGACAGAGAGATATAAGATCATAATAAGAGATCAATATAAGAGATCAATGTAATCGATAACAGCTCTCCTTGCTGGTAATATTTTGCACTAATTAAATAAGAAAGTTCAAATGCTGTGTTCTTCAAATCTTCTTTAACATATATACTCCGAAATTATTGCTTCATTACAATACTTGATATTATTTTTTCTCCAAATATTAATTGTAACGTATTTAAGTTTATTTTTCCCATTATCTAACACACAAAATGAATGATTTTTTTCCTTTTTTTTTTTAAGTAATTATTTTGTGAACGCAAACATTTTCAACGTCAGATCTTACAAATTTATCGGTAATTTTGTATTTCAAGAGGTTGAATGTCATGAAAAGTACAACATGAAAATTCACAGATAAAAAGTCAAATAGAATTATTATTTTAAATAGAAAAAAAAAAAAAAGATGTCACTATATACAAAATGTATTTCTCTATAAACCACGAAAATTTCGCATGTTCGACTTAAATAGATTCCGACATAAAGATACTATATAAAAAAGATAAATTTAATGAAGTAGCGATAAGGATTTTCTGGTTGAATAAAAGTTTAAAATGGGAAAGAGAAGACATTTTGTGCCGAATAAAATTTTAGTATGACGGAAGATAAGGCTTTGCTGGTTCATTTGCGTTGTCACAGCACGCAATAAATTTTCATTTTCAAATATAAGTTTTATAAAATGTATTTCCCCGAAGTATATGTTATTTTATTGATTTATTTATTTTACTTCGTTAGCTGACCCGCCCGGCATTGCCCGGGCCGTCAAAAAATAGTACGCAACGCCAAAAAACTGTAAAAATCGCTGCCCGAATTCCGAATAAACTATATCGAAAAGACAACAAAATTTGCTAAATTAGGCTAAGAGATTGAAACCGGATTCCTTTTCTAATGTAAAAAATCACCGCAAATAGCAAAGAAAAAAAAAAGAAAAAAGCTAAAATATCGCATAAAAATCTTTAAAATTTTACAAATCGCAGAGCACAAAATTAACTATATTGAGATAAAACATTGAAACATGATTTCTTTTACGAATGTCGAAAAATCACCGCAAAACGCAAAAAAAACTCAAATCACATGAAAAATTCACGAAAAATTCAAAAAATTACTGTCTGAATTCCGAATAAACTTTATCGAAAGGAGGAGATAATTTACTATATTGGGCTAAAAGATTAAAACCAGATTCATTTTCCCGACGTGAAAAAATCGCCGTAAATCGAATTAAAAAAAACCGCTAAATATCGCAATAAAAGTCGCTAGAAACAAAAAAAATCGCGGAGGACAAAATGTACTGCAGTTAGCTAAAATATTGTAAACGGAATTATTTCATGAAAGTTAAAAAAAAAAAATGATAATAATAACGTGCTAAAAATTGCATTGAAAATCGCGAAAGACAAAATGTACTATAGACTGACTAAATGTTTGAAACAGGATTCTTTTTACGAGTCAAAAAATCATCGCGGAATGCAAAAAACATGCATTGAAAATCGCAAAAACTTCAAAAACCGCGGAGTATAAAATTTAATGTAGACTAAAAGTGTGAAACTGAATTCTTTTTACAAATATCAAAAAATCGTCACAGAAAGCGAAAAAACTCTAAAATCATATTAAAATTCGCTAAAAATTTTAAAAATCACAGAGAACAAAATTTACTATAGTGGAGTAAAACATTGTAACCGAAAATTCTTTCACGAATGTCAAAATTCGCCGCGGAACGAGAGAAAAAGCTACAAACTGCGTTGAAAAACTCCTTAAAAACCGCTAAAAATTCAAAAATTGCCCTGAATAACATTTACTATATATTAGGCTAAAAATTCGAAATATAATTTCTTTTTAGAAAGTGAAATAATGCTGAAAATCGCATTAAAAATCTCTAAAAATTCAAAAATATTAAAGAACAAAATTTATTATAAGTGGGCTAACACATTGTAACCGGAAATTTTCCATGAATGTCAAAAAATAGCTGCGGAACACGACAAATCGTTAAAAATCTCATTGAAAATCGCTTAAATTAAAAAGATATATTAAGCTAATATAATTAAGCTAAATATATTAAGCTATATTATATTAAGCTAAAAGTTTTAAACGGAATTCCTTTTACCAATGTCAAAAAATTCGCCGCAGATCGCGAAAACACTAAAAATCGCGAAAAATTCTGAAATCTCTGTACGAATTCCGAATAAACTTTATTAAAATGAGGACAAAATTTATTATATTGAGCTAAATGATTGAAACCCGAGTCATTTTACTAATGTGGAAAAATCGCAGCAAAAAGTGAAAAAAAAAAAAACACTACAAATCGCATTAAAATACATTTAAAAAAATCTAATCAAAATATCCAAAATCGGGCTTTTAGGTGTATAACTATACAGATATAGAAGTCAAATCTTTGCTTTCTGCCAAATCTTGTAGCTCTTCATGCATGCAGCGGTCTCTTCATAACACACCACACATACCCACACACCCACAGAGACACACAAACTTCTTTCCTTATTATAGTAGATTAATATATTATTAATAATACCTACAATGCAAAAAATAATTGTTGATTTTGCAGTATAAAACTGGCACCCAGCTGCCAGTATTATACCGTAAAATTAACAGTATTAAACAGTAAAATAAGCAGTAATACGCTGCCGTGCAAGCAGTAATACGCTACCGCGCATGCGCGGTAGCGTATTACTGCTTATTTTACTGTTTAATACTGTTAATTTTACGGTATAATACTGGCAGCTGGGTGCCAGTTTTATACTGTAAAATCAACAATTATTTTTTGCAGTGTATTTATACACACCAAGGTATATTAGTTTAACATTCACCAGGACTCATTTTAAAATGAAGATGCACAGCATTTTAAATAAGTTTTGAACAAAGAAATGAAAAAAAAAAATTACAAAACCTCTTTTATATTGAAAATATTAATAAAGCATTTTTGCTTTTTTTTTCATTACCAATTATTACAAAAATGTCTTTGCTATTGTAGTTTAAAAATCGATAAATTTGTAGAAATTTCAGGTTCTTGAGAAATTGTGAAAAGTGTCATTTTACATTGTTCACTTATTCTTTGAAAATTTGATAATAGCATAAAGTTCACTAAAAATTGGAATTAAGGTTTTTATTTTAACTGAAAATTGTATGATGTGCTTTTCAATTTCAGTCGCACGAGGAGGGGGTGGAGATATATATAGATTGAGATATGCTTGGTTTTTTTTTTTTTTTTTTTTTTTTTTTCTTTTTTTTAATGCCACACAAAATGTCAATTAAATTTATTAAATTATTTAAATTATGTATGATTTAAACTGGAACGAAATATCATGCGTCAAGCGTAGATTATGAAACACTTTTCAACACATTCAGAATACTGTAACAAAACTCCTCCGTTTAATAAGATGAAAGATTATATCTAAGTAAACAATTCGGCAAACGCATGACATATTTGAAAACCCAATTTCAGAAATTACCATCAACAGTCGGAAAAGTATTGGAGTTATTTTTTTCAGCCCTATGTATGGTCTACAGATTTGTATATAAACTACACTGCAAAAAAAAAAAAAAAAAAAAAAAAGGTGATTTCACGGTATAATACTGGCATCCCAGCTGGCAGTATTATACCGTAAAATTAACAGTAATAAACAGTAAAATAAGCAGTAATACGCTGTCGCGCATATAAAAACACGTTGTTTTTTAATGATTCAAATATTTAATTTTTTTTTTTTTTTTTTTTTTTTTTTTTGTTAAATTTGGTCACATATTACATCAGAAATCTGCATCCACGTTGAACTGTACCAAAATATCCGGGCTCGATGGGCAGCTTCCTAACTTCCTGTACAAACAAAAAAATATTAAAATCCCAGCTTCTTCTTGTAAAATAAGGTTGTAGCTAATGGACATCAACTCAAATTTTTAATTTTTTTAAATTATTTTTCGTCTAAAATTTTGACCTTTAAACTTATTGGAAAAATATAAAAAATTAAAATTTTTAAACAATTGCTCGATGGTCCTTAGGCAATTTAATTAGGCGCAGATAAGCGCGAATTTTATCCAAAAATGTTAAATATCGTTCAAGTTATCATGCTGCCCATGTTGAAAAATGTAGATTCCAGAACACGCGCTTAAATGTTTAGAAGAAAAAAATATACATATATTGATATATATATATATATATACCAGTGGGCCCGTGCGAGGGTTCCGCACTGCAATCAAATATTTTTTATCAATATGTAATATTTATTAGATGCAGGTTTAAACTTCTAAAAAAAAGTGAGGATAAAAATATCTGCAAACAACATTTAATTTTTAGTCAAGCCAGAATATCATCTAATTTATTCCATCAAAGTTAGAGTAAAAACTGATCCAAGATTGCAAAAGGCACGCGCGAGAAAAAAAAAATTAACAATCGTATTTTAATTGAATTAGAGAATGACGTCATCCGCTTCGGGAAAAACATGGGACATAGAAATATAAATCTAAACGTTTCAATTTCAATTTCGCTTTTTAATCATAAATATAAAATAAACCCATGCGGTGTTTTTCATAATTGCTGAGCATCATATAATGTGGTATTTTATTTTTGTGGCAACAGTAATTTGAGGAAAACCTTTCATTTCTTTTATGAAAACTGCCGATTTAATTTTTAATTATCAGCAAATTTTAATCAAAAAACATGTTTTAGGAAAATTTAAGTGTACTATGTCAGAAGCCTGTTCAAAATCCTTTCATATGCGGTATCTCATTCGTCGTTCTACGTTTCGTATTTTCTTAGAAAAAGGGATGTTGACAGGAGAAATAATATATATGAATGATGAATGATGAATGATGATATATATTTTTTCTAACTTACACACAATTTGCTATTCTTGCGCCATACTATTATTGCACCCTCCTGTGCCCTAATCTGCTCATTTGAGGCTGTTCTCAAATCCAAAGGGGCTACTTTCAGAAACATTTTTTAATTCATTTTTGTTCGGAAAGGCATGAAATGGGCAGATCTGGTTATTCAAAAACTTTGTAATCGAAGCACGTTTTCCGTTTTTTGATAAAAGCAGAAGATCTTTCAGAAATCACTGTCACAAGTCGGCGTTTTGAATCAAATTCCCGATGCTTCTGCGCCCGAAAGGAGAAAAACGCGTTGTCACGAGACCAAAATCGCTTATAACTCGATAAGTAATTTATTTATCAAAAAATGGAAAACTCATTTCGATTCCAAATCGCTTCAATAGTCAGCTCTGTCAATTTTATGCCTTTGCGTTTAAAAATGAGTCAGAAATTGTGTCAGAAAGTTTTGAGTTATTCAGTAGATCATTTGAGAACCACCTTAAAATTGAGTATGTAGAATCTTTCGTAGAATCTTTTTGGCGAGGTCAGTTTTATCGATCGTTCGCGCGCTCACCATTTTTGCTCATATCTTTCTTAATAATTGACACATCACTTTAAATCTTTTTGCTTATAATATTCTATACACTATAAGAATTTAATTTCCGTCAGAAAAAAATCCTCCTTTTTTTAAACTTGAGAATGTATGGTAAAATGCCCTTAATGGAGGCATGATGGTAAAATGGTTAAGGCATAATGGTAAAATGGCCCTTAATGGAGGTAAAAATAGCATTAAGCCTATGGAATTAAATTTCCGTCCATGAAATAAATGGTCGTATATTAATACCAATTTTATTTTTCATTCTTTTGCATTCATATGATATTCTTGCAGATGTTTAAATAAATCGCATTTCTTTTAAAGTTCCTCGCAACGCTTTCTTTGAAATGAAACTCGTTTTTGAGCCTTTTTAGATTCATTTTCAAGAGCTTGAATAGCTTACATTTTAAATGAGATCATTATATTTTTTTCCTTCTTAACCTTTAAAATGAAAAAAACTTACGCGTAACAACTTCCGTGTTCACATATCTTAGTAAAGTTTAAAGAAAGACATGCGCATAAATATAACTCGATGTGAAAAGAAACCAGTAATTTGCGGGAAAATAACACAGAACAGATATTAAGTATACTTTTTTACTTTCTTCTAATCTTTACGAGAAGAAAACATTGGATTCGTGAAAATTTTCATATTCCGGTTTTCGACGGATTTATACGTTTTAGAAGATCCTGAACACGATTTGACTGTTTTTAAAACAATTCACTATAGCTCACGCTTTCTATCAAGCGAAATCACGTCCAATTTCATGACTGCAATTCATGTAGTTCCCATACAAATTCCGTAATTCCGTAACAGTATGTTAATTTGACGTAGACCTCAATTACTTAAAATTCACCGCTTTGCAAAAAATGGCAACTTTGATATCCTTAAATAGATTTTTCAAAACTATTGAACATGCATTTTTCCTTTTTTCAATACGATGTATATTTCTCGAGTCATTCGAGCGTTTCCAGACACAGCAATAGTAACGATTCTCACAGCATTGCACTCAATCACCGCGCCATCTACGATTTTTTGAAGAAAATGTTAACTATACAAAAGTTACGTATTTTTTCCCGTATAGAATCCGAATTTGCAATAAAAAATGAGGGGTCATCATTTAAAATTTCAAAGTTGCCCCCCCTTTCCCCCGAGGAGGGGTCAAAGTTGGGTGGGCAACTTTCATATCCCTAAATAGATTTCTCAAAAATATTGAGCATGCATTTTGCCGTTTTTCAATCCGATGTATATTTCTCGAGTTATTTGACCGTTTCCAGACTTTTCGGACACCTTGTATATATATATATATATATATATATATTGTAGAACTGGCAAAAATTGCAGTCTTGCTAATTTTTAAAAGTCAGGAAGAGTGTCAGGCTGGGTACCGTCCGGGTAGCTCAGTGGTAGAGCATTGGCGCGCAATGCCAATGGGTCCTGGTTTGAATCCAGGCCTGGACACTTTTTCACTCTGCTGGTCTCACGCCTGATATAGTAAAAAATCAGAAATTATAAATTCAAATGTATTAAGGTATTCAACAATGATTTTAGGTATATTTAAGCTTATTATCACAGGTCCGGACAACGCCGGACGCTTCAGCTAGTATAACAATCAAGAGAAAAGTTTTATTTGTTGTTGTTGTTGTTGTCTCTGTGTGTGACTTGTTCTGAAGAGAACGCTGGACGCAGAGCTACAATATTTGGCAGGAAAGTACCTGTATATTAGAAATTATATATATTTGAGAGATATATATAATATGAGCCAGTTTTTGGATTTTTTTATTAGATTGTTTTTAATTAAATTTTTTATGCAATTTTTAGCGTTTTGCAACGATTTTTACACATTAGCAAAAGTAATCCGGTTTTAGCCGGCCATCGTAAATTTGGTCCTCTTTTTTTAATAAAGTTTATTTGGTATTTGTAAACCGATTTTAGAATTTTTCACGAATTTTTTATGAATGTTGAAAGTTTTTTCGCGTTTCGCCGCGATTTTTTAACGTTCGTAAAATGAATTCGGTTTCAAACTTTTAGTCTAATATACTAAATTTTGTCCTCCGCGATTTTTGAATTTTTAACGATTTTTAATGCGATTTTCATAATGTAATTTTTAGCGTTTTATCGCGTTTCGAGGCGATTTTTTTACGTTTGTGAAAGAATTCCTGCTAATGTTTCAGTCCACAAAAGTTTATTTTGTTCTCTTTGATTTTTGAATTTTTAGCGATTTTTAGCAGGTTTTCTTGCGGTTCTGGGCGATGTTTCCACATTTGCGTTTGTGTATTTTAGCTCATAATAAATGCTGTGATCTTTTCAATAAAGTTTATTCAAAATTGGTACAGCATTTTTTTAATTTTTCGCGAATTTTTTCATGTGATTGCTAGATTTGTTTTCGCATTTCGAAGCTATTTTTTGAGATTTGTAAAAAAATATCTTTTCAAAGTTTTATCTTGATATAATTGATTTTGTTCTCTTGGGATTTTTGAATTTTAAGTGATTTTCAATGCCATTTTAATCCTTTTTTCGCATTCCGAGGCGATTTTTTGACATTCGTGAACGAATTTCGATTACAATGTTTTAGTCCACTGTAGTGAATAGTTGTCTTGTGTGATTTTATGATTTTCAGCGATTTTTATCGTTTCGTGACGATTTTTCAACATTAGTATCGACATCCGGCTCCAATTTTTTAGCCCAATATAGTAAATGTTGTCCTCTTTTCAATTAAGTTTATTCGGAATTTCTACAGCGATTTCTAATTTTTAATGTTTTTATAATCGATTTATAGCGGGTTTTTTTTTCTTTATCGCTGCGATTTTTCCACATTTGTAAAAAGGTATCCGGTTTCAATATTTTAGCCCATTGTAGTAAATTTTGTCTTCTGCTATTTTTAGCGTTTTATCACGTTTCGCATTGATTTTTCCACATTAATTACGATTTTAGCCTTTTACCCTACTATGGCAAACTTTGAACCGAATTATTTTGTGTGTCCCTGTAAATAAACGATAAATGCTATACACACCATATTTTTCAGTAAGTATCCTTTAGTGCACCAGAGTGGTGTATATTAATTTCATTATGTTTGAAATAGTGTATCATCCTTAAAATACACCGCAAACGATTTTTCCCCATGGACCATGACATAACGGAATTCTTTTGAGTGTCCCTGTAAACGAATTATAAATGCTACACACTTCATTTTCAATACCGAAAATGTCATAGTAAACCTCAATAACATATATCAATTTCATGGAAATCCGAGTATTATTTAATACGCGAGTTAGAGCACGGATAGACAGACGTCAGACAGACAGACAAATCGAATTCATAAACACTTCTCAACTATGTTGAAAAGCGTTAAAAATTAGTAATTTATACGATGGCCACTGTATTTTATCATTAAGTAATTTAAAAAACACAAATCTCAGTAAAACCTCATTTTGAGCAATTACTGTTTGTTCATATCCGCTACACTGCAAAAAAAAAAAAAAAAAAAAAAAAAAAAAGAAAGTGTGTTGATTTTACAGTATAGTACTGGCATCCCAGCTGCCAGTATTATACCGTAAAATTAACAGTAATAAACAGTAAAATAAGCAGTAATACGCTACCGCGCATTACTGTTTATTACTGTTAATTTTACGGTATAATACTGGCAGCTGGGATGCCAGTATTATACTGTAAAATCAACACTTTTTTTTTTTGCAGTGTAATATGTGCGAATTCTTTCGTGCGGCCCCCTATATGATCTATAGAATTTATACACACTACGCACTACATTCAAAATTAGATAAGTTTGAAAATGCAGCATACCGCTTCATTATTCTTGAAGTATCACAGCATCATATATAAATGCACCGCAAACCCCATAGATCATAATGTAATGGGATTCTTTTTTGCGCCCCTTGTGAAAGAACTATAAATGCTGTTTATTCTACACGCCCGGAGAAAGCGTGTTGTTTTCCACTTTAGAGGCCTGCACGAGTCGGGTTGTACCCGACCCGAACCCGCAAATTCCATTTGAATTCAACCCGCAACCCGACCCGAAAACGACAAAAATATTTCCTCGACCCGCAATCCGATCACAACCCGCAAAAATAATTTTCAATGACCTGCACTCGACCCGAACCCGAAGTAGTTCAACCCGCAACCCGACCCGAACCTGTAATGAAAGGACAATAAATCATGTTTTAAGGCTGTTATGAAAAGTAATGTACAATTATATCTCTAATACAAATTTTATATTTTATATACAAAAATGGGCAAAACTATATTCTTTAATATTCAAATATACTGAAACCTTTGAATAGCAGACACTTCGAGATCGTTGAATAGAGTCCTGCATAGGGTCGGGATAACTAATTTGCTCTCTGCGTGTCGGGATCACCCTTGAATAATCCTTCCGGGTCATATTTACGTTTTTTGCAAGTTGGATTGTCGAGATTTTCACAAAAAGTTGGAACAGAACTACGTTTCAGATGAAAATAAATTCGTATTTGAATATGAATGAGTATATATTCAGTTTACTGCATGAGAAAAAATAAAATGTATGTAAGAAAAGTAATTATAGATTATTCTTTCTTTACGGTGCAATTAAGAACCCTTTTTTCTTTTCTCAGAATATGAAAAACATTACCAACATTTCATTTATGACACACAGGTATCGTATTTGTGATAGTTTATGCACACATACACATGCTACGTGTGCATAGATTTGAAGGTGCCCACTATTCCAAGGTATAAGCGTACAATACATAAGTGTTAGGAATAAGAAAACGTGTTCGCTAAATAGAGGCGTCCGCTTTTCGGGAGTGTCCATTATGGAGGTCTTATTGTAGATATTTTTTTAACCTGAAAAAATGTTGTAAACATTCATTTGAAAAAGGGGGTTAACCTGTCCCCGACCCGCAGCAAAAACTAGAAGTCAACACGACCCGAACCCGAACCGCAACGAAAAAATATAGCGGCAACACGAACCGGTTCGAGGCGGATGCGGGTAAAAGCAGGTAACCCGACCCGATGCAACACTCTAATCCACCTCAGTGATGCATATCAATCTCATTTTGTTTGAAATATCGTAATATCATTAAAATACACAAACTATAAATGCTACATACTCCATTTTGAATAACAAACATGCCATAGTAAATCTCAATAATATAACAATTACATGGCGATCCCAAGTATATTTACGCGGGTTAGAAGACGAGCAGACAGACGACAGACGGTCAAACCGAATTCATAAATACTTTTCCAACTATTATGTTGGAAAGCATTAAAAAGTTTCATTGTGTTTGAAACACAATATTAAAAAAAATAATAATAAGTGATTGAGTTATTAAATGTAGATTGCTTAAGAGACGACAAGAGAAACCGATTGTCCGAAAGACAAAGAAAGTAGCCCAATCGTAAGAGGAAATGGCAATAGAGCACGGGACGTAATAGTTGAGTAAAGGGCACTGACTTCTTTACGAGAAGTAGTCTACACTTTGAACAGACAGAAATTCACCAGAACAAATACTATTCTGGAGAAATCAGGTTCTAAGAAAAAAGAAACGAACCCTTTCAAAGATAAATTTAGCTTTATATTATGCTTACACTGTAAAAAAAATCCTGAGGTTACTACAATTTTTTAGTATATTTGTATTCCACAGATTTTTTTAGTAACTGGTATTATAAACCTGCTTTCTAGTAATGTTGCTAGCTGTTTTCTAGTAATTCTTACAGATTTTCTTGTAACTGAGTAAGAAAACAAAAACATTTTTAGTAATTGCAAAGATCAATGAGAAAAAGTAAAAATTTTTAAGTAGATCGACCCTTTTTTTTTTTTTTTTTTTTTTTTACAGTGTAGCTCAAATCACCCGACGTTGCCCGGGCCCGTGGTAATAAATCTAAACAAATCTCAAGTTTGTATGATTTTATAACCCGATTTTGTATAAAATCATATTCTGAAGTGAAAAATTCGGGAAAAAATATTGATATTTAGTGATAAAAGCGCTCGTAAGAAGACATTTCTTGTTTTTGTTTTTTTTTCCCACGTAGGGTCGTTTTGAAATTTTCATCGGTTATAAATATGACGGTTTTACAGTCCGTGTATAAATTTCGTGAAAAATTATTGTTATCTAGCTGTAAGAGAAGTGGGTTTTCTTGTCGATTTTTTGTTGGTGGTTGTTTGTTTGTTTTAGCGCAGAAAATTGCAGAACAAAATAACTGGCAGTAAGTAAATTTTCATTTTGAGAGTCGGTGTAAAAAACCGATTTCAAACCGATGTGAAAATCACCGGTGTGATTTTCACAGTCGGTGTAAAAAAAAAAAAAAAAAAAAAAAAAAAAAAAAAAAAATGACAGAGAGGGAGAGAAAGAGAGAGCGATAAGACCCATATATCTAAAACCTAAATTGTCGCAGAAAAAAAAAAAAAGAAAGAAAGAAAGAAAAAAGAGCCATTTGATTCTGAATATGGAGATTATTTGAAATACATTGAATTATTTGACCATATTGAAATTGTAACAAACTGTGAAATTTTTACAATACACATATTTTTTAAATATTAATTTCAAAATACATAAATTATGAAGTTAATATTTAAAAAAAAATATATGTATCGTAACAACCTATATATATATATATATATATATATATATATATTTCAGAAATTGCTTTCTATAAGCTTTAAATAAGTATTATACAAATATTACACAGTTAAAATATTAAAATTATTTAAAATATATTATACACTTATACATTATTGTTGTTGCTATTGTATAGCACCGTTTATTTATATATTTTCAGTCATTTATAATGAGTACATATTTGTTAGACAATGTAGTATCTTTCATTAAGAATATATTTAAAATTTCAATATTGATAAATCATTAAATTATTCTAATATACGTCTTGACTATTGACTAAATTGTTATACATTACTGCCTATCGTAACTATGAAAGTACTATTATTATTATGTAAAACTATTTATTTATTTATTTTCAATCATATTCTCTAATTATTACAATTGTAAAAAAAAATCGCTTTTTCGATGGGGAATATTTTTAGAAATTTTATTATAAGAAATTTAAAAGTATAACATAAAATTACGTATCATTATTCTGGGAATTTTTAATTTAAGTTATCATATTAATCAATCACGCAGGTATTATATTCTCTGCAGTATGCTATTTTTTCATATATCAGCGAAAAATAATGAACAACCAAAGTGAGATATTAAGAGGCTACTGTGTATTAAGGTGTGTCTATTAAGGTGGCCTGAGACACTTTTTATTTATAAATACTTTTTACTCTTTTATTTTCTTTAATTATATATTTATATCTACTATATATTCCTTGTAAAAACACAATGCAAATACATTGATAAAAATTTTATTTGTTACTAAAATAGGTGCAATAATTAAAAACACAGTTTTAAAACATTAAAACTATTTATGATGTAAAATCAGATGTCAAAATACATAAGCCCTTTAGGCTAAACATTAGCCTTCATCAGATGATAAAAACAAACTTTTTATTAATTATATATTATTTTTCAAATTTAATATATCTTCTGAAATAATAAATGCTTTCTGCATACTTTTTTTTTTCATTTTGGGGGTACGGAAATATATATATATATATTAATTTGTCTTCAGAATTAAAAAAATATATATATTTATCAAATAAAAATAATAATTTGTTTTAAGAAAAACAGTCATTCTTTGTGAGTATTTTTTACTATTAGAATTGCATATTTTAAATAAACAAACAAACAAACGAACAAAAAGAAAAAAAGAAAGAAAAAGAAATATTCGGAAGACAATTTAACCAATATGTAACTGAAAAAAATTGTATTTTCATTTTAAAAAAATATACATACATATATCAATTTAAATAGGACGAGTATTGAAAAATGCATTATGAGATAATTGTATTTAAAGTTTTAAATACTCCTTAAACAAGCACACGCAGTACAACATAAAAAGGTTTATACCCTTTGATTTAAGTATTGCATTTATGTGTATTTTGCGTCTAGAAACTCTAAGTCTAGAGCAGTGTTTCCCAACCTTTTATTGGCCATGCCCCACCAAAGCATCAGTAAAATCACGATGCCCCGCTCCTTACTCTGTAACATAATAATTTATTGTTCCTTACCAACATGCCAACTTACCTCGGTAACATGGTCTGCATATTTATCTTCACAAATTATTTTGAAGAGAGGCTCACATTTGGCATAAAATTGATAGCATTGACATAATACATAAAGAATTGGTGGAAAAGTTTTGGACACTGAATTTTTTTCTCTGTGGAAACATTTTAGGATTCTGATCTTTATCATTTTAAGTAGCCATTTTTCCCCCATCATAATACATTTCTCTTTTAGCAGGATTTCTCTTCTTCATTATCATCAATTGTCAGCGATGTATAATCTGATTTTAAAATTTAAAATGTATATGCCATGATGTATATTTACTGTATATCCTCTTGCGACCCGAAATTAAACTAATAGTACAAATACTCATTCTTTGCTTTTATACAAACAAAATGACATCAGAGATGACAAAAAATACATAATTTTCTGAAATGTAATTTTTTATGGGTCTTGTAATTTAGTTTCCCAAGTATGAATCTAAAATTACTAAACCCTTCTTCCCTCTCCCCCCCCCCCCCCCAAATATTGTCAATTTAATTATCAATAATGTAAATTTACACAATAAAAAAAAATTAACAACTTTCAATAAGGGAATAATCTACAATTTCTTAAAAATTTGTATTGTAAAGTTTTTAAGTTAAAGAATTATGGACTACCTACTTTCTTTGCTGCACTGTCTCGAAGGCATTTTGCAAACTCGGGTTAAAATAACATTTATTTTATAAGGAAATAGGCATCGGTGCTGTCATTTTCTGGTTTAATTTAAAAGAAAAACCATTGAGCTATTATAGAAGTGAAGTTAAAATGTAAAAACACTTTAGTTTTTATGAAGAAAATAATCTAGGTACCCATTTGGGTACCCAGGACGCAAGAGGCAACAACAATAGGCAATGGCCTGCAATAGAGCCATAGAAATATATTGTTTAAAGATTTTTATTTTTTTTTTCCAATGTCCATTTAAGATTTATTAATTTTATAAAGTATTTTGTGCTTCATTTAGAAATTTCAAATATTTTTTAGGATAAATATGTTCAAGACTGTCAATTTTAGATGTACCCTTAAGTAATTTCACATGTAAAATTTCTTTATGTGACATATAGCAGAGCGAATAGGAATACAAGGCTCATTCAATAAATAGACGAAAAATTGTGAAATGTACATTTGCAGCCAGAAAGATTGTAGAAATTATTTAAATAAAAGGTGTCAAAATTCTTTTTAAGATTTTTCGTATAATAATTCCGGTATGGATTGGATTTTGAACTTTTGATTTGAAATTTCTTTAAAATATATATAAAAAAAAAAAAAAAAAAAAAAAAAAAAAAACTTATATTTTAATTTTGTATGTATTACTTCGTTTTTATTAAACATAACTTTTCCAATAAATAAATATAGCGAATAGCTTAGTAACAAATTTGGAATTGCCCTCCAGTGGGAACCACTAATCTAGAGTATTGTTTAAGTTAGAAAAGTGAAAAAAAAAAAAAAAAATTAAGATTGTTGTGTCCCTGACCATTATAAGTGCAATGATTGAATTACGGAATCATGTTAAACACCTATCAATATTCGATTTACAGTACGAATATTTACAAAATGTTTTATAACAGACAATCTATTATAATTATGATGATTATTATTATTTAATCAAGAATTTCACTTTCATTTTCACAAATTATTGCACTTTATCTAAAAGTAGGTTGCTAAATCAACTTTGTTTTTTCTTTTAGTTTAAATTAGAGTACTGAGAAATTAGTGCAAAGAAGTTTTCCAAGTATTATAATTTCGAACCGTGGTGAAAGTTAGAAAACTATAAGTGCTACTCACTTCAGTTGAAATAGGGAACATGCTATAGATAACGACAATAACATATAAAAATTGCAGGGAAATCTGAGCATATTTACGGGAGTTAGAGCACGGACAGACGGCCAGACAAACCGAAGTCATAAACACTTTTCATCTAGGTTGGAAAGTGTTAAAAAGAAATGATTTTATAAAAATTGTGTCACAGAGTGTTTTAAATAAAGTTAAAATAACTTGGAAAAATATATCTGTATATTTTTCTTTTATATTTTTATAATTCTTAATAAACTTTAATTTTAACCAAGTTCTTTTCTTTAAATAAATTTTTAATATATATTACATAACCATATTTATTTATTTATTTTAATGATGTCAATAATTTCAATTCGATATTTCTCAATTGTTTTTCTTTGCCATAATTAAAAAAAAAATTGTGTGAAGTCTAAGCATCTAAATATTATCAAAAGATAGGTTGATATGTAAACATTTTAAGTTTCTGATAATGTCTTTATAAATTTTCACGCTAACTAATATTTTAATTAATTAAAGATACTTTCTGATTTTTTGCAGCAATTTCGGAGTAGTGTTTGCATTTTTATAAAGTATTGTCTTCCAGTCAGTCAGAAGATGGTTTTCAGAAATTCTCTTACCTTATTGGCAACGATCAATCTCGGCAGACGACATTCGAAGGTCATTCGGAGACATATTTGAAAGACTTAATAATGCTGTCGACGGAGCGCCTGGTTCATTGAGGTAGACAGCTACCGTCAAATCTAAAAGACTTGCATGTTCTACCAACAAGCTGGCCCGGCAGCTGTGAGACAGGTAGGGGCGGATTTCCTGCAGCGTAGGGGAATTGGGGATTTTTGAACTTTTTTAAACAGGTTCGTATTTGTAATTGATTAGCATAAAAAGAGATGAATAATCATTCGATGTGAGATTATAGGTGGCTGAAACTATTAAGAGTTTAGATTTAATTTTTGCTTTATTGGACATTAAGTCATTTTACTAGCAGTAGTCATTCGAAATTCGTTCTCTCAGCAGTTCGCTAATTGCACGTATGGAGTATGGAATACGGGCAAGAAACAAAACCAGTTTGGATATTAAACCTGAACAATCACGAACCATAACTAATAAAAATTAAGTAGTAAACTCTGCAAGAATAAAACATATTTAGTTTAAATGATTTTTCAGTGTCAATGAATTGTATTTTCTTTAGGCATTTTTTTTTTTTTTATGTCACAGGTATTAAAAATTAAAATCATTTGATAAAACTCACTATTCAAAAAATGATAACATTGATTTTGAACCTGGTAAAAATTATCAAAAATGGCCATAAGCCGAACCACAAATAATTATCTAAATGCGCGTAATCAGCTACAGTTTTTTAACTTTTTGCTTCATTTGATCAAATTTTGAACCCTGACTACAAAGCTACTATAGTGTAATCTTTTACCTTCTATATACAGGGTTTCCCCAAAAGATTGAAAAGCGCTTTAATGTTTTACCTGTTGAAGATATGTTGGCAATGTAAATTACAATTAAAAGTGTTGAAAATAAAGTAGGAATTATGATTATGTCTATGAAATAATCCTGCCATTTCTTTTTAAGTTGCGCTTTTTATATTTTATACGGTCCCTGGGCCCTGTAAGTTATTTAGAAAAAAAAAAAATCTATACTCTGACAAGTACAGCAGTAAACATTATATTCTTCTACGACCAAATTTTACGGAGTTATGATACTTTCAATTTTAATGAAAAATTTCGGAATTTCGTTATTAAAAAGGGACAGACGATTTTTTAATGCCGGAAAGATCCGAAATTTCATAAAATTAGAAGTATCATAACTCTGTGAATTTTGATCGTAGAAGAATGAAATTTTTACTGTTGTTTTCCAATATTATAATTTCGAATCACGGTGAAAGATAAAAAAGAAATGATTCTATAAAAAGTGTGTCATAGAGTGTTTTAAATAAAGTTAAAATAATTTGGAAAAATATATCTATATTTTTCTTTTACATTTTTATAATTCCTAATAAACTTTAATTTTAATCAAGTTTTTTTTTCTTTAAGTAATTTTTTAATATATATAACATAAACATATTTTATTTATTTATTTTAATGATGTCAATAATTTTGATTCGATGTTTCTCAATTGCTTTTCTTTGTCACAATTTTAAAAAAATTGTGTGATGTCAGTGCATGGAGTAAATTTTCTAAATATAACTCATCCAAATATAGCTTATAACTTACACGAAAACCGTATAAAAACTTAAAAAATTTAAAAAGTGTAACTTTAAATTAAAGTGTGTTTGAATCTTTTTGGACACCTTGTATATATACAGAGTGCAATATGTTATCTATCACCGAACTTTAATTTATCAACCGTTGGTCGTAGACATATAGTTCCAATTACAAAAACGTTTCAAATGAAGTAAATATCCATGTTGTGACATTGTTTAAAGTAAAAAAAATCAATTTTATAAAAATTACGAAATTTAACTTTTTATACGGTCCCCCAATCCCTATAGTTATATTTAGTAAAAGTTTACACATATCGTAACAGATATAACACAAAAAGTTTGACTTCTGTACTACAAAAAATGACACAGTTATTAAATTTCAAAGTTTGAGATTTTTGCGCATGATTTTGCCTTTCGTTGAGGAACCAGTTAAAAAATGAAATAAAGTATTTCGAGATCGAAATCAGGGTGCAATGTCCTTTTTATGGCGAAACCACCTTTAGCCGGTATCGCCAAATCAGGGTATCACCAAAGAGGATTATTTCATCTAAAAATTTGAACTGACTTTTAGGGGTCGTATACAAAGCGAAGAATGAAATATCGAAATTAAACAGAAAAATAAATATCAATTTATTATCATATCAGAAAACGGTCTACTATTAGGGATGCACCGGATGTGAATTTTTTACCCGATATCCGGTACAAAATTTTACCGAATATCCGTTATCCGGCCAAATACTTTCTCGTTTTTAATTTCAATAGTACTAATATATTTCTATTTTATGCTTGCTTAAAGAAGAAAACTTTAAATTATTATAATTTTATGTCATTCAAATATTAATAATAAATTTAAACTAATTTATTAAGTTAAAGTTGCTTAAAAACAAATGCTTTTTAGTAATTAGGTATTGAAATTTAATCATGTTTTGTCTTTTGCATATTCTAATATAACATATTAGTAGTTTTTTCTTTTATTCAGGGTCATTGAACATACAAAGATAAACAATTAAGTAATTTCTCTGTTTTTCATACTTTTAAATCTTTGTTATTTATAAATACTAAACAGCCTATTGGAGCGGCTTTTTCTTTTCCTACATACTCGTACATATTATTACTTATTTTTCTTATGACAAATGTTTTCTAACAAAATTTAAATAGAGAAGCTCTTCATTGCAAGTATCTTCTGTTGTAGTACAAAGGGGACAGTGATTCAAGAAAGTGGCACAATTCTTTTCATGATCAGTATTATTTTATCACAGCTGGTCTTCCACCCATAGACAAAATAGTGACAAAAGATTCAATAAAATCATTTTTACTTTAAAATTGTTGAAAACACAAGAAAAAGAGACAACCAAAGGAGTGAACGCTTAGTCTCAGAAGAAAGAAAATATTTGTGATAAAAACGTAACAGAGCCAGAGAATGCTGAGCACCACAACTTGCCTTTAATTATAAATAATTAGTTGTTATATTTTAAATATTATATTTTCATTTATATATAAATCATATAATTTCATTATTGTGAAAATATGAATATTTATTTCTACTAACATTGTTTTAATGGAATAATGTTGGTAAGAAGCAAATTAATTTCGCGCTAACTTTTTCTGATAATCTTTGAGTCACTATTCGGCAACCGAATATTGAAGTATTCGACCGGACCGAATATCCGGTTTGAGTGCCGAATAAGTAGGATATCCGGCAGGAGACCGATATCCGGTGCATCGCTATCTACTATAAAAAATGAATACATTTAACGCCGGAATCTACTACAGATACTGCTCAACGTATTCTCCATTGGTGGCAATACACGATTGAATGCGTGACATTACTGAGTCCTGAACACGTTGGAACATCATAGCAGGTGTAACTGTGCGACAAACAAGAATGATACGCTGCTTCAGATCAACCAGAGAAGTAGGCTCAGTCACATACACTTGTGCCTTGATGTAACCCCAGAGTTAGAAGTACATGGGAGTCAAGTCCAGCGAACACGGTGGCCACTCTACCGGACCACCATATCCAATGATCTGTTGAACGAATTCGGTGGCCAGATACGCAGGGGCGTTTGATGCCTTATTCGGAGGCGGCCTATCATGTTGAAACCACATCCGGCATGCATGTCAGAGAGGCAGCTATTCATACCAGTTACGTACCGTGTTTGGTAGCAGGTGCAGGTAACGATCGTCCGTTAAGGTCCCATCATAGAAGATGGGTCCAACAATCTGTGTTCCCCATATACCGCACCACACGTTCGTTGACCAGCGTACCTGGTGTCGTAGTGGTTCTCCAGAGACCAGTAATGCACATTGTGCACGTTTACAATTCCACCCCGTGTAAACGTTGATTCATCTGTCCACAGAATGTGACAAAGGAACGACGGATTGTTCTTTAAGGTGTTGAGCATGAAATTACAATAATCATATCGTCGTGCGTGGTCACCCAGCATCAATGCTTGCACCAGTGTCGGATGGTATGGATGCGCACACCATGTGCACAATTTATTTTATTTTATTTTATTAATTTTTATTTATTTATTTATTATTCTATTTATTTAGTTTTAGTTTTAGTTATTTTTTCAATTTTCTTCATAATTCCCCTTTTTTTCTGCGATTTGTCCCTCTTTCTCTCCTATTTCCTTTCAGTCTTGATCTGCCTTCAAAGTGGTTGCACGTCTTCTTTGCGCCTGACGAAGAAAGACAAAGGCCTTGAGCATTCCTTATTTTATGGTGTTATGTAATTTTTTATGCTTTTAAGGATTCAGACAGTCGATACAAATTAATGCTTCCTTCGTGGAAACAAATTAAAGCTTTCTCAGCCGACTGGGTCGACCGGTGTTCACATGATTTGATGTCACGAACTCCGTCTTAAAGCGGAAGAAACAAACGGGAGCTTTCGCGGCCGGTACTGAAGTCGGCCGTAACTGGGCCCGATTAGCCGAAGCTAGGGGAAGCACAGTGTCATTTTTGTGTCCCCTTTCATTCCGAATTTTTTTTCTAAATTTTATATAATAGAAATTCACCAATGTAACAAATATTATTCCTGAGAGTGGCATAGCCCAATTCACATGTATTTCAATAAACAGCTTTTTTTTTATGTTCCCTGTATATACTATAGATAAAGTATATTTGTAGTATGTATAATTGTTGTTTACTCGTGGAGTTTCTAATCAGCTAATCAGGGGATGCCATACGATTGGTTAACACCCTATTGATCACATTAACATTTCTCGGTGAGATAAATTTTCTGAAGTGGTGCTGATTTTCTCTTTTATTAGGCGAACTTTCCCCTCCAAGAAAAATTAAACATTCAATGTAAAATAAAAATGGGAATTAGAAGCCCCATTTTGCAGTCATTTTGGGTGCCCTCTTATATTTTAGAGGGAAAGCTCGTGCTTCACGTGTCTTTTGGGTAATCGGGCCCTGAAAGTGGCCCAACGTTGTTGTCCGTTCTCAATTCTCAATTATTATACAATGATTTATGCTGTCAAACGATAAGCGATGTAGATGTTTGTAGAATATAAATAATTTCATATACAGGGATGCACAAAATAAATTATAAATATGTTCCCGTCTATGGATGATAATTTCTGAGCGTGCGTTCTTAGTTGTGCCGTGTGTGTAGCTGAATTAAATTTTGGAGTACTGCGTGGTGTACATAAAAATTTGTAGATCATATACATCGTACTTGATTAATAATAAAGAACTATAATTACATATCCAACGTTTCGTGAAGCTCCATTACCTGCAATTTATTCTGTTGAGCTGATTCAGATATCAGACCAGACGTCATAACCAATAATGTTTCTGAGTGAATTTTGTGTCTGCCATAATTTATCCAGGATAGCTCAGTTGGCGGAGCATTGGCAGCTTCAGCCGAAAGGTCCTTGGTTTCGAATCCTGACCTGGACATTTTTCACCCCAGTTGGGAAAATTACAACATGTCATATACATAGTCACGAAACTGAAAAGAGGGAAGGGCAGCTTCCCTGGGCGTTTGATTTGGAGACCACTGACCAGGCCCCTACCTACCGGGATTCGTCCCAGTTTGATGGGTTTGAGTGCCAAACGTTGGCGACGACTGGGCGTTTGATTTGGGATGCCACAAAGAGGAAGACTTATACATTAAAAACTAAGAAAATTTGAATCTGCGCATGTGAAAATATTTTAGTTTGGATAACTGAGAAAATTTACTTTTGTCAGATTAGAATCAGAGATAAAAGGATGAAATTTATTTAACGAGAAACGCCTGTTTTTTTCCCGAAAACATTTGTTTTTCCCTGTGATCGTTCATCACGCAAACAAGACCTACCTGCACGTCTCCCTAAAGTTTTTTTTCCGCTTTTTTGAATTACTTAAATTTTGAGATAGCGAGTAAATTTTTCTAGTTTTCGGATCACGGTTATTGTGGGCTGTTAAGTATTGCAAGGTGTTGCGCTTTTTTTTTTATTTTTCCTTATTTCTTACTACATAAACTATTGTATTTTTTAGCCTCCTGAACAAATGCTTATCTTTCTAAGGTTAAATAGCAACTACACAGTTTTTTTTTTTGTACAAGGTAGTGTTTGAAAGAACACTTTACTGTTATTCAGTTATATTTTGAAGAGAAGGTAGAATCACCATTTTCACAAAACAACAATTATGTCACAAATGGTCATTTACTTCATAGAACTTCGAAAAACCGTCCATAATATCGTCACATGTTTCCCAAATGATCATTTATTTCATAGAACGTCATTTATTCCAGAACACTATTATCGCAGATTTCTCGACCACTTTACCGTGGCAAAAGAAATTTAACGTAAAAAACAGGACGTTTTATCGGCAATTTAGCTATTGCCATTACCAACAATAAAATTTTCAAATCAGTGTAACAGGCTATTTTCTCGTTTTTAGGTGCGTTCGTAATTATACAAATACGTAGCACCTATAGTCGTCGTCCGGTCCGTCCGTTTGTCCGCAAAAACTACCCAACCGAATGGTTTGAAATTTAATGTATATACTCGTTTCAGAATTTTGTCGAGTCATTTCACATTTTATGAAAAACGAATCAAAACTTAAAAAATCCTTGACGGCCTGGCCTACAGGCACAGGTAGATTTCGAAGACGCAGACCGTGGGGCGCCTGTTTATTGGGGATTGCTGAAGAAATTACCTATTTGCCATGATGCGGTAGTTGGGACCGCCCACTTCGAAATCTCCCCGTGCCTATAGGCGGAGCCGGAAGGTATTTCTTTTTTTTTCTGTAAGGGTTGGTCCTATAAAACACTTGTCAATAGATAAATAGTTTTAGATAATACTAAGAGGATTAATAATAAATTTACGCGGATTTGTTATCTTGTGAATTGACAAAGTTATGATTTTTTTTTCTTCTTAAACACCTATTCCCCCCTCCCCCCTTCAGGCCATTTTTAATTACATCAAAAATCTGTCATACATCAATTTTCGGCCCTTTTCCTAGAAGTAATAATAATTTTAAACGTATTCGATATGTATCATAATTTAGAAGAAGTTATGGGGTTTTTTTCTGTTTTCACAAAAAGCCCCCCCCCCCCCTTCCCCCGTGGTTCGATTTTGCCCATTAGCGAACTTGACCGATATTTTATGCCCCTTGATTTTATGTATGAGTTTGGAAGAGATTTGTGCAGAATTATTGAAGTTATCGTGTCCATAAAAAAGTGATATATATAGATAGATAGATAGATAAAGTTTTGAACTGGTACTGGTTTTGGGTTCTATTATAGAGTCATGATCGGCGTAGATCTGCAAAAAATTAAATCCTATCATACGTAATTAAATCAATGATATCCCATGATAGGTAAGGGTTCTAGGTTGCCTTGGTGATTACGCCCTATTTAAGATGACATCATATTATTTCAGTATTACTGAATTTAAAAACCGAATTTATATATTAAAATTGTTTAATTGTAGCAATCCTATAATCTATACTGACAGTTTTTTTGGATAGATGTTTCCGGAGAAATAGATATTAAATAGAAAGAGAGACTAAATATGGATTTCAAATTCTGACATTTTCAAAGCTAAGCTTAAGTTTCAAATTGGAAATTTCAGTAAATGTCAACAAAAGATAAAATATTGCCAACTTAAACTGCACTTATTTTATTACGGAAATGAATCATATCATAATAACAGACAATATAATTCATTTTTTCAGTGAAATAATAACGATGATTTTTTTACTTTGTCTAGTATTAGATATTTACGCATAGTATAATTTTAATGTAACAGAATTGTAATTAATTGTTTGTAAAGAAGTTGTGGGGGGGGGGGGGGTATTGAAACTTAATTTCATAAAATTAATATCTATAATATGAAAATCTGCACATAAAATAAATTTTGTATTCATGCATTTTTGCATTCTTGTGCAATAGCTATAGCACCAAGATCTGAATATTTATAAAACTGGTTATAGTTACGAACGCAACTCATTTGTCACGTTTGATGTACAATTTACAACTTGTTGTGTTTTGAGCTGATTAGTGTTGAATTCAGACATTTCATTCCGGTGAGAATTTCTGCAGTTCCAGGGTGGGGGGGACACGAAATTTTCATTTCTACACCATTAATAAGCATAAAATTGCTGGGGGAGATATTTTGATGCTCCGGAAGGGGGGGGGGGGCGGATGTCGTCACTCCGGGATCTTTCGCTCTAAAAAACTTACGGTACTGGGTAAATGCCCACATGGCTCCGCCGCCAATAAAGTTTGCTCTGAATAGAATTTAGTTTTAAAAAATCCCTGACGGCTCGGCCTACAGGCACAGGTAGATTTTGAAGACGCAGACCGTGGGGCACCTGTTTGTTGGGAATTGCGGAAGAAATGACCTTTTTGCCATGATGCCGCAGTTGGGACCGCCCACTTCAAAATCTAACTTGTTTCAGGCGGAGCCGGCAGGAATTTTTTTGTTTTTATTTTATTTTTTTCTATAAGGGTTGGTCCTATAAAAAACTTGTCAATATAAAAGTTTTACATAATATTAAGAGGATTTATAATAAATTTAAGCGGATTTGATATCATGTGAATTGACGAAGTTATGAATTTTTTTCTTCTAAAACCCCCCTTTCTCCCCCTTGGGGCCATTTTTAATGATATCAAAAATCTGTCATACATAAATCTTCGGCCCTTTTTCTAGAAGTAATAATAACTTTAAACGGATTCGATACGTATCATAATTAAGAAGTTGTGGGGTTTTGTCTGTTTTCACAAAAGCCCCCCCCCCCCACCCCTCTTGGGTTGATTTTGCCCATTAACGAACTTGGCCGAGATTTTATGCCCCTTGATTTTATGTATCAGTTTGGAAGAGATTTGTGCAGAATTATTGAAGTTATTCTGTCCATAAAAAAGTGACATAGATAGATAGATAGATAGATATGTAAAGTTTTGAACTGGGGGCTTCGGGTTCTAGGAGTCATAATCGGCGTAGATCTGCAAAATTTTTTCTAAAATTCCAACTTAGGGGGAAATGTAATCGGTAGTATTTCTTACGAAATCTACCTAAAAGGCATTGTCGTGTTTTATATGATTTGCCCTCTATTTTAACTCCAAAGATTGTAATCTTTTGAAAACTTTCGCGTAAAGACTTCTGTCTAATTTGTATTTGTTAAATTAAACATTGTTTATATTATTCAGAATCAACGTATAGAATCACAAAGAAATATTATATATTGCAGCGAATCTTAGCTAATTAAACATATTCTAAAACTATTTGATAACTATTATCTATTAACGATAAATAATGCTTGGATATTATGGATGTAGATTTGATTTAAAATTTGTAAATATTTCAACTACTGATTATTTTAAATTGCCAAAAACTGTTTTGATAATGTAATATTTGCACCACATTTCTAAATTGATATAAAAGTAACAAAACAAACTTTTTAAACAGCGTGGCTTTTTAACAAATCAAACTTTTAAAACAGTGTGGCTTTTTAAACCTGTGAAATTTTACACAGGTACTACGAGTAAGAGAACAAGAAATAGTGTATTTGCTCCCTAGTGTAATGAAGTAATTCAATTCCATGTTTACAGTCTACCATTTCTTAATATTACTTAGAACTCCACAACTAAAAAATAACCAATCTTAGGTTGTAGTACTTTTTATCAGTACAACGCAGCGATATGTATTTATTATTATTATTACCATTTCTTCAGATTCGTTAATTATTTAGAAGGAATTAAATAATTTCATACTATGCAAAAATATACAATAGTTAGCTGAAGATTAATTAATTTTACTTATATTGTACAAAATTACCGCACTACCAGTACTGCAAAAGAATTACAATGCCTCTGCCTCTTACCAGATGAACAGATCAACTGTTTGTGGAAGTTTAAAACTTCAAATATCATGCACTGGAGTTAGATCTAAAAATGAAATCAAGCTCGGCTATTAATCGGCTTATACATTGTACAAGGACTTAACGATGCTTAACCAAACCTTCCTAAATGTCTCAAATTATTTCTTGCATTGTCTGTAGTTTGTATCTGTCGCCACGAACGAAAAAAGTTTTACTAAGCTGAAATTCCTTAAAAAATACGTGAGGAATCAATAAAAGAGCAAAAACCAACAAATTTAATTAATTTATAATTTTTGAGTAATTTATAGATATAATAAAATTCTTTTGCAGCAAAAATAAAAGTGTGTAAAGTAAATTTTTAAATAATAGATACATGTGATGTATTTTCTGTAATTTTTATATTACACTGGCCTCCAAAAGTTAAGGTACAACCAGTTTTTTGACGCTCACTAATATAAGAATGATAATAAAGGTAAAAAATTTGATTTATATGAATGATCATAATCAACTTCAATAAAATCTTATAAAATATTTATACCCTTTTTTTTTTTTTTTTTTTTTTTTTTTTTTATGTGCATGGGCAGTATATGGCAGTCAAGAGGAAACTGCGAATATCCAATTTTGTAATTTGTGTGGATTGTTTTTTATGCTTGTTGATCTCGAATTGTTGATGCTAAAATAGTGTTGTCCATATCTAGGAGATGTGGTTTACCTGATTCGTTAAGATGGCGGGCAATCGCATGGATGGAAATGGGGTTATCACAAGCTGGTGCTGCTAAACGTCGTAATGTGCCTGGTAGTGTGGTGGTCCAAAGACTCTGGGATCAATTTGAATCAGAAAATTCAGTATCAAGAATACTCGTTCGATACCACTCACGGGTTATAACCCCTGCACAAGATCGCTTCATAGCTCTTTTGGTCGAAGGTTAAGGAACCTACCGTGGTTTAGCTCATTTCATATCATCGTAACGCAACAAGGATAACAATATTTATTGCGAATGCGGTACGAGACGTCTTTGCAATTAAGAACTCTGCTCAAGACGACTCGTTTTACCTGCCCTTCTTTATCGACAACACAGAAGTGTCCGTTTATGTTGGCCAAGAGAGCACGTTACCTGGAACAGACAACAATGGGTTTCCGTACTGTTCACGGACAAGTCCCGGTTTGCTTTGGAGAGTGATTCAGTTCGTGTGCTGATCTGGAGAGAACAAGGCATCAGATTCTAACTTTGTAGCATTGTTGAAAGACACAGTTATAGAGGAGGTGGAATCATGATTTGGGCTGGAATCTCTCTGGTGGTCACAGTAACCTCCATTTGTGCCATGGAAGAACTCTGACTGATGTGAAATATTGGGACGAGCTCCTTGCTCCTTTTGTCACACCGTATGGTGGTACTATTGGTGATGAATTAATCTTAATGGATGATAATGCCCGATCGCATTGAACTAGAGTCGTTGATGAATATCTTGAGGTTTGAGGATCAAGGTTACGAGCGAATGGAATGGCCAGCTCAATCTTCGGGTCTTAATCTGATAGAGCACCTTTGGGACTATCTCAGTAGACAGGTGGCTGCAGTAAGACCTCCTCCGAAGTTGTGAAGTGAGTTGGAACAAGCGTTGCTCCATGTATGGTCGTTGTTTCCCATACCAGTGTCCGACAACTTAATTGACAGTGTGGAAAGTCGATGCCACAAATGAATTACAAGTATAGGGTCGGACACATGCTTTATTAAAATCTGTTCATTTAATTTTTTTTCACAAAAAAACTCCCATTTATTTTATTTTTTTATCAAACAGTGGACTTTAGCAAAAAATGCAATTTTTTATTTGTAAATCATGCCTGATGTTAAAATCTATATATATATTTGTCTTACGTGGCGCGGAAATTGGGCCGAATTTCTTCCTTATCGTTGGCAACAACCGTAGTTTCCAGAGCTCAGACCAATGAACATACAAGATTGTGTTAGCTCCGCCTCCAATATGGCGGTCAGTCTCAGAGAAGTGAAACTCAAGCTAGCAATTATTAAAAATAAAATAATATGAACGTAATCCAAAGCGTCTGAGATGATTCCTCATTTTAATTATGAGTAATATTGTTCATTTCAAATGAATTCTCAACTCTTATTTAGAATTTATTTACGAATTTCACTCACACAAAAAATCGGAGATAATAAAATATAAACTTTCTAGAGTGCCCCTGCTGCCATCTGTTGCTGTTTTATTGAAGTAAAAATAATTTATTTTTCAGAAATCTATAATCAAGTAGAGCGAAATTTAAACAATCATTGATGATAAACCATCTTCCTACCACGTAGTGTTTTTTTTGTTTTTTTTAATGAATTTAAGCCGCGCTGTACAATATTATAGGTGCAATAAGTTTTAAACTAATTATGTTCCCAATATCCTTTTTTCATAGTATTTAAATGATTTACATGCCCATTTGTAGCATCAACTAAATGCATTTTTAGTTGTGTTTTCAACGGAGTTTTCAATTACTTTTTTACATTAAAAAAAATTGTCAATTTCATATGTTCAAATGATTTATTGTAGTACTTATTCCGACTAGAATTACTAGAAAAATAAAAAGGGGCGAGCGGGCTGGGACCGCGTAGCGGTCTCAATGTGAATTGCTTTGCAATTCACAGGAGGGTTGGCGAGCGTCAGCGAGTAGGGGGCTGAGCCCCCTAGTTAAGTAAAATTCGATAAATAACTGTTTAAAGAACAATTATTCTAAATTTCATGTTTTTATCTTCATTTCTTTTCATATTAGACACAAAAGACTGGTTGTACCTATACTTTTGGAGGCCAGTATACTTATAAACTTACACTTATACGCCAGTATACTTATACTTAAGTTACAATACTAAAAAATATATATGTGGATATGGGTTGGAGAACAAAGAATACACTCTAAAAACGACATTTTCAAAAGTTTGAAACATGTATATACTCATTTCTGAAAACATACACACACTCAAGAATAAAACATCATGTGTTCATATTTGAGTATGTCCATGTTTCAAAAATGAGTATGAACGGACTTATATGTGCTTAGATTTGAGTATGTCCATGTTTCAATATTCTGAGTACTTCTGGTATTTCAGAATTGAAAGCATTGGGTTGTCCTATTTGAAACAAAAAGTTTCATAACAAAATGAAAACATTGACTTACTCAGATTTGAAAGTGTCATTTTTCTCAGTGTAACTAAATATTATATTAGAATTAAAAAGTTATGTATCGATATTTACAAGTTATTAGTTTAGCCGAAATTCGTCTTTTTCGTGACCTTCATTAATTTCGTAACCAGTAGTGGAAAACCGCATTTGGATTTTTTTTTCCTTGCGAGAAAAGGGCGAGTGTTGAATAATCTAATATATGACGCGTGATTCTTTCTTCTTCTTCTTTTATATAAAGAAATTTTTTGTATTGCGTTTTTACCTGGTGTTAATGCAATAAAAGCAACTAATTCTCTGGAAAAACAATCAAAGAAAAAATGAAAGTAATGTCATTTTTGCTATCGTCTGGCAAACCTTACATTTACATACACTGCCAACATCGCCCTAAACGTCCGTACAATGTAGGTTAATTTAACCGAAGTTAAACACGTTTCAAACCAGAATTTTTTTTAAGAAATGCAATTAAATAGGTTCCACGCAGGCGTCGGAAGTAGTGCAACTACAGTAGTCGCTACTTTTTACAGTAGTTTATAGTGTAGCGCGCTACTTTTTGAACAAAGTAGTGTAGCGAGAAGCGCGATACAAAAAATCAGTAGTTTGTAGCGAGAAACGACGCTACTTGGTTTCGTGAGAATCGACAATCCTAGACTGCGGACCCAGGCATATCTGTTCTAAAATCTTGCCCCTCTTTGGATACCTGTCGTTCTTCAGTGGCATAGACAGCATGCGCGGCATCGTATTGCTGCTTATTTTACAGTTTATTATTGTTAATTTTTCGGTATAATACTGACAGCTGGGATGCCAGTATTATACCGTAAAACCAGTATTTATTTAATTTTTTTTTTCGGTGTAGTATAAATTTCTCAAAATGTTTTACAATCCATTAAAAACTATGCTTGAAAGAGAAATGAATTGTTTATGATGGAATATAAGGAATAATATTCTATGTGATTCTGAAGTCTTGTACGGTCAGTGTTAGTAACAACAACAACAAAAAAAAAAAGCCGTGGGATATCCCTTGTCTATCCTCTCTTTCTGTTGAACGTCCTTTCCCAGAATGATTGTAAAAAATAACTCAAGATATGTATTTTTGCCATAGTTATGCAGTGATATTTTAAAAGAATTGTGATGTTTGCAGCTTTCTGCCAGTGCCTGGGTATAAATAGCAAATTTGCTATTTTAAACATATTTTCTGGGACATGAAAATCACTAAACGTTCTCATGAGGTAATATTTAGGATTAATACCCATTTCTATGTAAGAAGATATTTTTAATTGAAAGCCAGATGCAATACATTTTGTGGCCCTATATTTTGTTTCAGAGGTTATTTTTTAAAAGAGGTCTTTTAGTCACATTGGGAGCTTCTATAAATGCGAGTCCGGGTGCCTTGTAATGTATGTATGTATATCAATTGCACTCTTTTTATGACCGGCTCTGCAGCTCTGCTTCACAGTGCTACTGCCATTTTCTTAT
Source organism: Maratus michaelseni (assembly GCA_963931845.1). Lineage (NCBI taxonomy): Eukaryota > Metazoa > Arthropoda > Arachnida > Araneae > Salticidae > Maratus > Maratus michaelseni. The sequence continues at coordinate 217,126,183 of OZ007594.1, forward strand.
AAACATCATTACACTATTTAAACTTATTTTAGCGACATTAAATCAAATTATTAAATTATAAATAGTCCATTTATGAAAGTTGTATTAGTTTACATAATAATTTAGACTTTTAATATCAAAACACGTAAAAAATATTTTTTATAATGTAAATCTTTGTTATAGTTGTTTCTTTTATTCCTAATGCAGAAAGGAAAAAAAAAATGCAAGATATCTTGAGTTCCGATTAAAAATTTCAAATAACGCTAAAACTCTCCAGGAAATTGAAATTTCTCGGGCTTTATTATTATATAACATTATTTAAGCTTAATAATTTTTTTAATTCTGGGTGCATACTTCACATGTTCTATTTGGCAGGCAAAAATTTTGCTTTAATATCTTCTTTCATCAACAGATGGCAGCATTAACTAATTTAAACAGGAACCGGTCTAAATTTTCCGATTATCGAGTTTACTCAACTGCGAATTTATCGCAAGTTGATACGCAAAATTTACGAATTTTTTGCAAATCTTGTTAATTAGTTTTTTATTGTAATTACTTTTCGGATCAAAATGAGGTATTTTACTGTTATGTTTAGATCATTTTCTACATTAATCTCTTATTTTCAATGCACATGTGGTATTTTTTTTTATGCATTTACAATAATATTTCATACGTAAAATTTAAATTTGGCAACAACGAGTAGGCGCGATTGTTGTGTTTACATTGTTTTAAATTTTTATAAAAGAAGCAATTTGCAAAGTATCTATCCGTAATAATCTTAATTTTAAAATGACAGAAGAACAAGTATGAAAATTTTCAATCTATTTTATATATATTTTAACGTGGCAAACAGAATATTTCTTCTTTATATAGCATAATTCAACCCTCTCTTTCCTTTATTGTAACCAAGAAACACATTTTTTTTGCCGGTGGTGTCGTTTCTATGTTTTTAAATCACAAAAATAAACCAAGATTGAAATTTTACGTAATTTATTTTAGGAATATTCAACTAATTAGCTTTTATTACTCTTGTTGGTGTTTACTTGTCTGTTACCGATATATAAATAAAGTAAAATGCGTATTTGTTTACATATTGAAGTTCTATGATACCTTTTCAAATTTTGAGTTTCAATGATAAACTTTTTACTCTTTTTTTTTTTTTCCTTCACAAATTTTAGAAAACTTTAACAGTTCTAAGTTGGTTTAAAGTTATATTGCCTTCCATTTATTGGTTTTTTTTGTACTATCAAAGACCTATCTATGTATTCCTCCTGCAAAAAACAAAACTACATTGAAGGTTTTGGTTGATTTACCGTAAGTTATTTGCAAAAGAGCTGTATAAATAATGAGGTATTGACAGTTACATATAACTTGCCCATCTTGTCTCTGGGTTAACATAAGGATTGGCGTTAGAAAACTACAATTTAATCTTATTTGTCCTGATAATTCTTAGAAATCTGATGTTTCTATATCTTTGATTACTAATTGTTACAAAGTGTTTCAGCTGATAATTTTACTTGTCTTTCCCTCCAAGCTTAATTTACAGTTTTTCCTTTGCCTCAATTTTCTTTTCATTTTTAATACCTTCATGAGCTTCTTCCATAATCTGGTCAAGTTTAGTGTTAAACATGTTGCTGATTGCAATTTGTGTAAATCGCTGGGTTGCCAAGTGGCAAACCCAGCGATTTTAATCCATGAGCCAGCTCATGGAATTATTAATTGTAATTATTATTATTTGAATTTATGGTATTAATTAATTATTATGTTACATTATATAATAATTATATATATATAAATATAAGCTAAAAGAGCATTTTGTCAAATTTCACATTCACAAGAAAATGACCCATTTGCGCATGCATAAAATTTAATCTAGAACCTATATCCAACTTTTGGATTACACTCGAGCGAGGAAAGGGTGGCTGAGTTGTTTAACGCGGTGTTTCGTTGTTCAGTTCGTCGGTTCAATACACACTCTAGACAGAATGATTTTTCTTATTTTATTGGCAATAATTCATTTTAATGTCATATTTAACTCCGAAGGAAAGGCTATAATTTGTATTTTTTTTTATTCGAATGCTTTATAATTAAGCAAAATTTAACTCCCAAGAATATTTTGTTTTAATTGATAAATTTATATTAAAAGATTGTGCATGTAATAATCGATTAAATAAATTGTACTGGTCTACAATGTTTGTTATATTTGATATGACCTTTATTAAGGTGTCATGTATATATATATATATATATATATATATACATACTAAAATAAGTATGTGATTATTTTTCATAAAAAAAAAAAGAAAAAAAAAAGAAGGAAAAATATTCATGCAGGAATTCTAAATTACCTTGATATGCATGATTTAATAATTAAACAATGTATGAAAATGCAAAATAAAATTCAAGTAATTAAAAAATATGTATTATAAATCGTTAGCTCCAACCAGCAAAGTTTGGAGCTAACGATTCAGGGTTTTAGAATCAAACTGATAAAAATTAATTTAACAAAAAATTTTAAAGGTCGCATAGTTTAAAAATAATAATAATAATCAGCCCAGAAGCAGAAAATTCTCCAAGTGTCTGCGACGAATATTTCAGCGGCAGAAAATAATCTGCAGGTAAACTATGTTACAATTCAGGATTGGCAGGTCTTTGACATGTGTCTGCTTTTGAGAGTTTAAACTGCTATGTCCAAAACCATCTTATATCAAAAACCTCAAATACTACATTGATATGTAAAATTTTACATTAAATAATACTTAAATTATATAACAGTACAACATTATTCGTAATAAATGTCTTTTACTGTATTTCAATAATTAATATCTAGTAAAGTATTACTGTTACATGCAATTTAATTTGATTTCTCGATATTTACCAGCAACCTATTGGTGAATTGAGCGGTTTTCTTCCCCGCGACATATTGACGAATTTCACGTTTATTTTCTGTAACCAACCGACAAATTTCTTGATTGTTTTCCTGCGATTGATTGAAGAAATTTGTGATATTTTCCTGCTACCAATTGACAATTTTTTTTTTTTTTTTTTGGCAGCCGATAAGTGAATTTCCGTAATTTTTTTTCCTGCGTGTTACAGGTGAAACTCGCATGTTTCTTTTTTTTTGTAGCACGTAATTGGACAAATTTCGCAATTGTTTTCACGACCGATTGGCGAATTTGGCTATTTACCTGCAATAGCTTGACAAAATTTACAATTTTTTCTCGTGACTGATTGATGCATTTCACAATATTTTCCCGCTATCTGTAGACGAATTTTGCGATATTCTTCTGCAGCAGATGGCAGAATTTTGGGTTTTTTTTAAGCAACTGACTGAAGAGATTCATGATTTTTTCCCATAACCGACAGATGAATTTCTAGATATCCCACGATCGATTGACGAAACTCGTGATATTTTCCTGCAACTGATTGACGATTTTTCAGATTTTTTTTTATACGTCTTGCTGGCAAAACTCGTGGTTTTTTTTTTTTTTTTTTTTTTCACACGATTGTAGGCGAATTTTGCTATTTCTCCCCTGCGATCGACTGGTGAATTTCGCAATTTTTGTGATTTTTTCTTCACGCGATCAATTGACAAATTTCGCAATATTTTCACATGACCGTTTATGGCAAGATGCACACGCAGTATATGAGCAAACGCTGTTGGTCCATTGAGCAGGGATGTCAGAGAAAAAAAAATTATATTTAGGCTGCGAAGAATGAGGAAATGTGCAGAAGATCATAGCACTCTTCCAGATGCGAAGCGAAAGTGTGGCTGCGGCACCACGCCCACTGACGAAGTAAAAAAATCTGCGACGTATGTTGCCCGTCTCGAACTTTTTGCTACCGGGATAATCAGAAATACTAATTATTGTAATTTTTTTAAATTATTAGGACTGGTAAATAAAATTTAACAACCAACATTTTTTTTAATTACTTATTTTATATTAAAAATATTTAAATTAAAAGATTTTGCGTGTAGTTATCGATTAAATAAGGTGATCTAAACTTTTTATCTATATTTTGTATGACCATTATCAAGAAGATATATTTGTATAACTAGGAAAAGTATATGATTATTCTCCTTAAAAAAAGAGAAAGAAGCAAAAATATTCATATAAGAATTATAAAAGAAATCACCTTGATATTATCCCTGGTTTGGTTTAATATATAATGTATAAAAATGTAAAATAAAATTAAAGTAATTAAAAAATATATATTATAAATCATTAGCTGTAAACAGCAAATTTTAAGTTCTGGGTTTTTTTAGCTTTAGGGTCAAAATAAAAAGGTAAAGAGATAAAAATAAAATTAATGAAAATTTTTAAAGATCACGTAATAATAATAATAATAAACTATAGAAAATATTGTAAGTATTGATAAAAGAGTCTAGTCAGTAACAATAAATCATTCAATTAATATTTTTAGTTAAATTCTTGCTAAATTAATTCAAGCATAATAGGATGTAAGTTAAAAGCTTAAAATTATTTCACTTCGTTAGTTGAGTAGGCTGGACTGACAATACCATCTGTAGTCCTATAGGAATGGCTTACACAATATAACAATTCATCAAATTTTCAATACCTAATTAAAAATAAGAGCATATTTCTAAAGGAAAAAAAAATGTTAAAAGTTATCTACTGTCGAATCTTGACGGGTACCATCTAGTTTGTATTTTATTACATCTGCACTGCGCACAATTCATTTTTCAATCTGGATTTTTACTTCTCCCTCCCCCCCCCCTCCCTCTTTCCACAGTAGTTTTAGGATTTTTAAAAACTTTTTTCCCTTTTTGCTTTTAAAATTGTTTTGATTGCATTTAAAAAAATCTAATACAGTAGAGCGTCGCTAATCCGCAATCAATTTATGAATGTAAACAAAGAAATTTAATTCTTGAAAAATGCTACAATGGTGACAAAATTTTGAATTTTGAAATTTTTTTTCACCAATTTTAACATTTTTTTAAATCTTTATATATAGTTATTATATATCATATAACATTCTTCTTTATAGTTTAAAATGAAAGCACATTTAATTAGTATATTATTTTATATATTCATTTCTTCATACAGTACTTGTAAAATACAATTTGAGCTTTTGTTGTTATTTCTTTTATTTTAATGATAAAAAATCCTTACTTAGACAATATATTTTATAATTTATTTATTTTTTTCATTAAATTGTAATTATAAAATTGAAAAACACATTAAAAAATACATATATATTGCTTTTGAACTCTTACTTAAATATAAAATTCAACACTATAAACCAAATGTCTTAAAACAGACAATTGATGCCATATTTAAGAAATTTAAAAAATAATAAATTATTTTTTACATAGTTATTACTTTATCTATATATTAAAATGTGTAATTTATTTATATTTTAGTATTAGCAATCTAAATTTGTCCAAAATATGAATTAAAAAAAATTTAAAGATTAAATAGACATGGCCTGTAATCCGCAAAAAGCCTAAAATCCACACAATACTTGGAACCAAGCTTTGCAGATTAGTGGCTTTCTACTGTATTCTCTATATACTAAAATCAGGGATCTGTTTAGGTAGAAATTGGGTCATTTAATGGACCCTTCACAATTTTTTTCATTTCAAAACAGAACCCTTCACAAAATTTGTCAACCCAAAACAGGACCCTTCACAAAACTTTTCACCTTAAAACAAGACCCTTCACAAAATTCTTTGTCTTAAAAATAGACTTTTCACAAAACTTTTCCCTCTTCAAACTGAATCTTTCACAAATTTAATCATTTAGAAGTAAAATCTGACTGTCACTTACTTTACATATATAAAGAAAATATGTGTATTTTACATACATACATATATCTTCTTAAAAATGTATAAACAAGAACTTGAATATAACGATCATTTCAAATTCACAAAATTATGTCATTTTTCACAAATGTAAAAAGCTGTTCACAATTTCACAAAAACCAGACCCTGGGAGAAAAGTCTGGGCAGATCCCTGAAAATAATCACAGATTGCTAACCCGCCTACAATTTACTGAATTGGATATTAAAACATTAAAAAATACTTGCCGATTTAACTTCACTGAAAACACTCGGTGGACACTTCACATAACTAGCTGCTTGACTGGACACACAGACATGTAACAAACATACACAATCCATTTAAGTGAATGATCTAAAAAAAAGGCATATTTTATATAAAATATATTATATCTAAAAAGAGGGCTCGCTTGTGTTTGTTTGTTATGTGCCTGTGTTTCCACTCAGTCAACTGGTTATGTAAAGTGTACCGAGTGTTTTCAACAAAGTTCAATCATCTATCCCAGAAGATGGCTTTGAAGATAGTCAAAATGTTGGGTATTTTTAATTGTATTTTAATGTTTTAATATCAGTTTTGTAAAATATACGCTGTTTAGCAACCTGTGATTATATGAAATTTCTTATATTTTACTGTTTTTTTTTTATGTATCTTATGTTACATAAAAGTTATTTTTAGATTTTATTCCAAACATCTTTACAGTGTTTTCCAATACATCATATGCCCAGTTGTGCTATAGCGTATCAAAACAAACATTGAAGAAGGGATAGAAAAAAAAAAAGTGATAGATCTTTTCAGATACATCATTTTTCTCTTTTGCAAGGGATAAAATATTTTGTGAATAATCTCAAAAGAGACATATTTTATCTTTTATCTAAAAACAGGACTTGCCTTTTTTTTAAAAAAGACCCAATTTATTTATTTTTTATTTATTTATTTTTAAAGTGTCTGGGTCCCAGGAACAGTTAGGATTCTGGAAGCCCAAGGACACAAACACAATTGGTCATCATCATTGATTGTAGGTTTTCCGATTTCAAGATGGGGGCGACTAGGCAAACAACAGTCTGACTGGAGTCTGGAAAGTGTGCTAAAGAAAAATTGGGTATATATATATATCACTGGCGCCCGGCTAACTGAAAAGTACCAAAAATTGTCAGTAATCAGTTCCAATAATAACACATCTATTATATAGTTTCAATCTCATAATTCATTCCCCCTTATCTGTCTGAAATGTTTTTTGACATGATCAAGTAATAGATGACTTTTTTGGGAGGGAGTTATGATGAATTTTGTGAAGAGTTGTACTTAATATGCGTTCGTTGTTCCTTTTAATAGATGTTCTAAATTTAAGTTTTATTCCAAGAATAAAACTCCTAAATGTTCATTTAAAAGTTTTTTAAAAATGTTTTTTGTTTAAAATTCTTAATAAAAACCATTAAAATATGCATTATATTTAATGTGAAATTTTTGATTTTGTTATTTACAATTTATAGAGTGATGTCCCATCTAGTCCAGATGTTCATTTTGAGCCGGTTGTGAAATTGCCTCTGGTTGATGTTAAAACTTTAGAGGAAAATGAAGAAACGCTTTTTTCAATGTAAGTTGAAAAAATTATTTTATTTCTTTGAATTTTGTAATTATTTTTTACTGTAATATGTTATTTTACAAATTACTACTTGTTTTACACTTATAACAAAAATTATTACAGCACTTGTAATAATTTTTCTTGTAAAAAGTTGATTTTTATTAGTGATGTACCGAGTAGTGCTTTGGTCGAGTACCAGTACCGAGTAATTGTGTGTAAGAAAGAATCACTGATGCGAACACGAAGTGTGCTTAGTGGTAACACTTCTATGTGTCGGTGTGTTTATATATATATATATTTATAAACATACATCTTGAGCATATAATCTAATCATATTTTTTAAAATTAACTTCAATTTTTGCAATTTCATTTATTGTGCACCTTTTTAAAGACAATTTTTGTAAATTCAAATTATCTCTAAAAAATTTTTAATTTTGAAATATATAGCAGGGATCTGTTTAGGAAAAAATTGGGTCCTTTAAAGGACTCTTCACAAAATTTTTCATTTCAAAAAAGGACCCTTCACAAAATTATTTTCCCTAAAACAGGACCCTTCACAAAATTCTTTATTTTAAAAATAGGTTTTTCACAAAAATTTTCTATCTTTAAACCAAACATTTCACAAATTAATCATTTAAAAGTAAAATCTGACCTGTCACTTTTACATATATAAAGAAAATATGTGTGTTTTATATCTTCTTAAAAATGCATAAACAAGAACCTGAATATAACGACCATTTCAAATTCACAAAATTATGATTAGATTTTTCACAAATATAAAAAGCTGTTCACAATTTCACAAAAACAGGACCCTGTGAAAAAAGTCTGGACAGACCCCTGTATAGAGATTAAACATAATAAAAAAATAAGGAATTCAAGCAAAGTCATGAAATTTTTAATCAATGACCACTTGGCAAATACTTGTTGGCCAGACAAACTTGTCTGCCAAACATGATGGCGGATTGAGGGCGAGTGATACATCTATTCCGTCATTTTGATACCTGAAATTTGTTTATCAAAAAAGGTTATTGCTTGTAACAATTCCTTGAATAATGCAAACTGTTTCATATTTTTTAAAAGTATCTTATTTTCTTTTGATTAAAAAGTTGGGTACTTTCGTGTAACAGCGGCAGGGTTGTAAAAAACCCGGGTTTTTTATTTAAAAAATCCAGCTTGGGCGGGTTTTATTTAAAAACCCGGGTTAAATGGGCAATTTTCCCCGGGTAAATTGGGTTAAAATGCCAAAATGTGGACTATGATTCCACCTTCCTCACAAATAGTAATCTTCAGGGTTGCTACTGTATAGGGAAAACTGGAAAAACTAAGGGAATTTAAAAATGAGTATTAAAAAACAAAAAATTTTACTAAATTTTGGTATGCAAAATTTATCCATTGAAATTTTGAAAATTCTCAGAGGAATTAATCAGGACAAATTAAATTTTTTGCTCAGGAAAGCAGAAGGAATTTGATTCTTTGATTGTCGAAATAAGTAGCAATCCTGATCTCAAATACAATCTTTGTGAACACTTCATAGTCTAATAGATGGCAATGACTTCATTGTCTTAATAATGATCTCAATATTTTTCTTAAAATACACACTATATTTCTTAAAATACATATATGATCCCTTTAATTTAAATAACAAACAAACTTTAAATTGCAAAGCTATCAATTGCATGTTATTTAATAATAAAATATAAATATAACTTTAAAAAAAATTACTCCTTTGAAATTATCATAGGATTAGCAAATGTTGATTAAAGAAAATATCTTACAACAAAATTTTTTCTTATGTATGTATAATCTATTCATATATGGTTAAATTTTTAGTTTTTAATACAATTCATTTAGAAGAAATTATTCCTATTCAAAAACTTCACCTAATATTACCATGTGACCTCCATTTTGCCTTATCCTAAATGCATTTCTTTTTTAATTAAAACAGTAGCTGTGCACAACTATCCTTAATAGGCTATTCTTATTTTAATTTAAAAAAAAAATAGTATATCCATTATAAATATGATATATATATGTATATATATCACAAACACAAAGTAGATTACTTTAATTTTTAATAGGCTGATGCAATAAGACTAAATATTGCAAATGATCATTTGTTAAGTTTAGTTTTAAACATTTACATTTTGCCTTCACTATTCAATAAAAAACAACTAAAAAATGATGCAATCTGTAGAAGGATTATCATCACTGCTCATTGTTATTACTTGTATTTAAAATTCCAAAACAGCTCTCTGATTGGTTAATGGCATTGCAATATATTATAAAACATTTTTTAATGATAATTCTATAACTATATTTTTTTTTATTATAACTATGAATAAAATATTTTCTTTGCATATACTATTCTAATTAATTTAACAAATATAATAAGTTTAGTAAATATAATACTCTTGAAGCTAACTGAAAAGCTTAAATTTATGTTTTAAATTAAAATCTAAAACGTTTTAAAATTACAGGGTTCCTAATCTAAAAGTGCAAGTAAATTAGTACAAACATATTTTCTAAGATTCAAAGAACAGAATAAATAAAACAAAATAACCATAAACTGTTAACAAATACATCATTTGTTCCTTTCCAGAAATATATATTTTTTAAAACCCAGCCCGGGCGGGCAGCTGGGCGGGTGCCCGGGCGGGCAGCTGGGCGGGTACCCGGGCAGCTGCCCAATACAACCCTGAACAGCGGCCCCTGAGGATGAATCGGCAAGTGACCAAGATTTATCGCCAAATTATAAAGCATGTATGTCATTATAATATGATATATTATTACTTTAAATCATTATTTTCATGATGTATGTGGCCAAGTTTTTAGTCTAGGGTTTAATCTAGCACTAGCCAAATCATCAAAAAGCTAACTAAAAGCACTTTTTGCCCCCAAAGCATTTAGTTTATTCACCAAATAGCGACGGCCAAAAAAAAAAACATGCTATATCCAGGGATCTGTTTAGGAAAAAACTGGGTCCTTTAAAGGACCCTTCACAAAACTATTTTCCCTAAAACAGGACCCTTCACAAAACTATTTTCCCTAAAACAGGACCCTTCACAAAACTATTTTCCCTAAAACAGGACCTTTCACAAAACTATTTTACCTAAAACAGAACCCTTCACAAAACTATTTTCCCTAAAACAGGACCCTTCACAAAACTATTTTCCCTAAAACAGGACCTTTCACAAAACTATTTTACCTAAAACAGAACCCTTCACAAAACTATTTTCCCTAAAACAGGACCCTTCACAAAACTATTTTCCCTAAAACAGGACCCTTCACAAAATTCTTTGTCTTAAAAATAGGTTTCTCACAAAATTTTTCCATCTTTAAACTGAACATTTCACAAATTAATCATTTAAAAGAAAAATCTGATCTGTCACTTTTACACATATAAAGAAAATATATGTATTTTACATCCATACATCTTTTTAAAAATTCATAAACAAGAATCTGAATATAACGATAATTTCAAATTCACAAAATTGTGACTAGATTTTTCACAAATATAAAAAGCTGTTCACAATTTCACAAAAACAGGACTCTGGGGAAAATGTCTGGACAGACCCCTGATATCACAGGGATGATTATGAATCTGTTCCAAATTTTTCGAAAATTAAAAAAGATATTGCGAATTTCAACAAATGGTCGCCAAAAAAAAACAATTTTGTCAATCATTCATGAATTTCTTCAAAGAATCAAGAAAAAGAACACAAATTTCGTCAAAGGATCGTGGGAAAAACGCGAATTTCTCAAAGGATTGCAAAAACGAAACGCATATTTCATCAAAAGATCGTGGGGGAAAAAACTAGAGTTTCAATAAAACATCGTGAAAAAAAATTAGTGTTTCAATAAAAAATGGTGGAAAAAATTTCGTCAAAAGATCACAGAAAAATGCAAATTTCATCAAAAGATCGTGGAGAAAAAAGCAAAATTCGTGAAAGAATCACAGAAACTATGCAAAAATTGTCTCAAAGAATCGCAAAATAAAGTAAAATTCGCTTAAATCACAGAAAAACACTAATTTCGTCGAAGGATTGCGAAAAAAAGCTTATTTCATCAAAGAATCGTGGAAAAAACTCAAGTTTCGTCAAAAGATTGCGAAAAAATGCTTGTTCCAATAAAAAATCATGAAAAAAAAGGCAGAAATTTTGGCAAAAGGTCGCGAAAAAATACAAAAGTCATCAATGAATCTCGAGAAAAAAAAACTGGAAATTTCATCACATAATCGCAGAAAAATGCAAGTTTCATCAGAAGTTTGCGAAAAAAAATCGTCAAAGAACGCTGAAGAAATGCAAATTTCGTCAAAGAATCATGAAAAAAAAAACCCTGCAAATTTCGTCAAAGGATCGCGAAAAAAACCACTAATCTCGTCAAAAGATAGCAGAAAAAATTCAAATTAATAATTAACGAAGAATTAATAATTTTTGCATAGTTAAAAATAATACATATATATATAGAAATTTTGTATAAATGAAACTTTTTTTTTTCTTGTTTAAAGCTATTTTTATTGGGCTAAAAGTTATTGGCTGTAATTAGCCAAACAGCTACAAATCTTTTTTTCCTAGATTAAACCCTATAGTCATATATAACAAACATATGATGTATACCTGTGACATGTGTATAAGTCATATATGGCTGTTTGGAGTAATATGTGTATATATGATGCATATTGCATATATAAGCTTTTCGTTAATCTTGGCGAAATGAGAGCTGAAACCTTGGCATAACTGTAACTGTGGAAGCCGCTATAACACGAAAGTACCTAAAAAGGTATTGGCTTTACAGTTTCTTTTAATTTTTTCGTATTGTACAGCTAACATGCTATTTTATCAGTGCTCGCAACAAACACATTTTTCTGAGACAGGCCAAATTGACAACAGTAAAAGAAATGCCCTATCTCCTGAAAATGTAGAATGATTAGTACAGTACAAACTCTCAAATCCAAACATTCGGAATTCTCCAAAATCCGGACATTTTGGAAACTAGCATTTTTTTTTTTTTTTTTTTTTTAAATATTTATTTATATATGCCTTGGACTGAATCGTTATTCCCGCTTCTGTTATATTTGTCTCCATATATTTTCCAATGGGGAAATTGCACGTTTTTCAATTTAACTTGCATCTGATAGAGTGTAAAAATATGAACATTTTGATACCATTTTTACATATATTTGAAACTTTTATAATTCATTAAATCAACTTATAAAACCCAGTTTTTGTCGTGGCGAGAAAAAGCCGCGTCACATGATAAAAGCTGTTCTGACGTCACTACACATGTAAACAAACCCTCTCTGTATTTCTCCCTGTTATTTCCTATGGGGATGGCTTGCTTTTCGCTGAATGACTTGCTTTACGCTTTTTTCTTTTCTTAAAAATGATTAGTATAACAAATTAAAAGTATTGTAAATTGCTGTGATAAATAAATAATATTGTGAATTCCAGGTGAGGTTTTTATTCCATCGCGTTTCTAAGAATTTTCATTTCCAGATCTCGATGTAGAAATAAAGTATCGGTACAAGTTAATACCCGTACTACAATATTGTATTTTATAGAATAATGTATACTTTTATTTACTTATTTTTTGTATTAATATTGCACAATATAAAATAAACTGATACAAATAGAATTTATTTTATTAGGGAGGGTGGAATTAACTCATAAAAAGGTTTTTGTATTTATATTTTATACTTGAATTAAGAATTTGGCTTGGTTTCACTATATGTTTTATCTCTTCAATTGTTAAATAAACTGTTTTGAATCTTTGAAAACAGTTAAACTTATTAGAAAGAGCGAAATGTGCTGAGGTAGCTTTAAGACAAGACTTACAGAATTTTTATATAAATATACACGGAAAAAGTTTAATAATTTTTCAAAAAATGTTTCCAGGTGTCTATCCAGACTTTTCTCACAGGCAGGGTCCTGTTTTTGTGAAATTGGGAGAAGTATTTTATATTTGTGAAAAAACTAATTATAATTTTGTGAGTTTGAAAGAACTGTTATATTCAGGTTCTTGTTCATAAATTTTTGACAAGATCTTTTATATATGTAAAAGCTACATAAATAGATTCTTTGATAACTTCAGTTGTTTTATGTCAGGTCAGATTTTAATTTTAAATAATTAAATTTGTAAAAGGTTTAGTTTGGAGATGGAAAAAAATTTTGAAAGGCTTATTTTTATGACAAAGAATTTTGTGAAGGACCTGTTTTAAGGTGGAATGTTTTATGAAGGATCCTGTTTTAATATGAAAAATTCTGTGAAAGGTCCTTTAAAGGACCCAATTTCTTCATAAACAGGTCCCTGGACTATGCACAGGCAAAAAAAATCAAATAATTATTTTAAATACTGTCAGTTTTGTGAAATTTTCAGAATGTGGGATTGAAGGTTTTATGCTTTATAGAACTTTGCAGATTACAGATGATGTTTAGTTTAATATTAGTTAAATATTAACAATATTTTTACGGAAAGTAAAAGAGAACTATTATGCAGAAATATTATAATTCTAAAGGTATTTGAAGTAATGTTATGTATATTTAAGTTTTATTGTTGTTCTTAACATTTTAAACATTAAAAGAATTGTGGTATGTTGGAATTTTGGTTCATGATCTATAAATATTTTCTTTATTCTTTGGTTCTATGTTAAATTTTTGTTACTAAATTAATACATAATCCCTACCTTCCAAATAATTAAAAAAAGTAATCATACAAATTCATGCTTTACCTGCGAATTGAAGTAAAAAAACATTGTGATATTATAGCATAATATCTCTTAACATAATGCCCTTCTGTTATGATACTAATGCATTGTTCAAACAAAGAATGAACCTTGAATAATAATATATGTTTATTTCTTTATATGTCACTATAAAAAGTTTATGTGTAATGATATGGCTGTTTGCAAAAGTGAAAAGAATGGGCTCTACTTTAACAACATATTCAAATTCTTAGCACATCTTAAAAAAAAGCTTTGTACAATATAATGCTTATTTTCAAAAGTAAGATACTGCTTTCTTTAACAAGATATTCAAATATTTTCATTATTTTTATTTTTTACGAAAGTTAGAGCATTGAGGCAAATATTGATATAATTTTTTTAGAACCTGATTAATCTAAAACAGGACATTCTGAGAAACTATATTTCAAACAAACAAAAAGTACTGTATCCATTCAAAAATTATACATAAGCAAATAAGAATAAAACAGTAATTAAATTATTTTTACACTTTTTTATTTAACTCAACTTGGTTTTTGTATATGAGGATGGAATCTTGTTATCGGTTGTTTACTCACTTTCTGATAAATTAAGAAATATAAAAAATATGTGCAAAATTGTGTGTTTCGGATGACAGTGCAACATTTTAATATTTTTAGAACTTAATTATAAATTAATACATTAATTTTGACACGTTTTTCCGTTAGCCCGCCACAGTTGATAAATCGAAAAATATTCTTTGTGGTTACAATTGCATGCGACTTACAACAACAGTGGATTTATTATGCATTAAACCACGGTCGCCAGAAAAAGGCTAAATGGGTGTGAAGCTGCAACTATTTTACATACTAAAAAGTAGAAAATAATAAATAAAAACTATAGAGTGTAATATATATATATTTTTTTTAAATACGTTTTAATAAATTAAAAGTTTCATATTAATTGAATTATGATTATACGTTGAGAAATCAATTTAGAAATCCTAAAAAGATAGTTTAAATAATTCTTTTATTTTATTTTTTTCTTTCCTCTTTCTATACCTTAAAACAGAAATAAAGCAACCATTATACATTTATTTTAATGAATTTACTAGCTCGCATTTTCTACCAAACTCAAAAAAAAACAAAAAAAAAAACGTGGTGAATATTTTATGATCGGGTTCGGTGGCCACGCAGAATTATAGTATTATATTGAACATTTTTTGAAAAAATCATGAATTACAATCATAAAATGAGAAAAAAGACAATAGTGATAAATTTACTCACATATGTTGCAGTAATTGTTTTTCTGATCGGTGAATACACAATTATTATTGTCAGTAGTTAATTTTTATTCAATAAATCAGTATTAAATAAAGATTTTTTTGTTTTTGTTTCCTGCATTATTGCTCAAAATTTCGTTTTCTCATAATTAATTTGAGTACATTTTTATCCTCAATATAACCTGCATAACACGAAATTATATTCATATCAAAACGAATTATTAAGCATTAAAATGAATTAAGAAAATAATGCTTTTCAAGAACTATATAAATGCGATTTTACTTATGATTTCTTTTGTAATAAAACTATCATTCTTTTTTCGTTTAAATAAATAAGAGTAAGTAAGAGATAGCTTTAGTTATCCTGTATTTTTACCCACATGAAATGCAGTTTTTCTGCCCTAAAAGTAAATAATAATAAAAAAAAAATTCCAAAAGCCATAATTTTGTATTTTTTGAATCCGACCAACTTCATCACTTTTCTAAATGAAAATTAATGCAAATGTATAAATAAATAGTGCATTATATTTAGATATGTTAAAATAATCTTTTGACTTTAACTTTTGTTTTTGTTTTTGCGTAAATGCGTCTTTAAAAGACGTTTATAATAAGTAGAAAGTAATGCAAAACAGCATGCATGCATTCGACTCTAAAGCAGAATCCGCGTTTCATGTGTAGTGACGTCAAACCAATCCCGTCGCGTTTTCAGATCACGTGGTTTTGTTTTGCTTTTAGCGAAGTTTAAAACTCCAATAACTAGTTATTTAAAATTATTTTTGCATTTCCGAGTTAAGATTTGAGGAATGTAAAGTCATCTTCATCAATTAAACATAAAAGAAGGCATAATCTAGAATGAGTGCAACTTCCCCATTTGATATCTTTACGCTTTTATTCGATCATTCCTTACTCAACGCCCTCCCTTCCCCACCAATCTCCGAAAATTACATCAATTTATTCAATAAATTGAAGCCGTGATATAGATGTCCGATAATCTTTATTGGCGACTTGCCAATATTCCATAGGAAGCGCTGCATTCGGAGTTGAATTTAGCTGCAAGAAAACAGAAAAAAGTAATTAAAAGAAAAGAATGAAAAAAATGTTTTTCCTTACCATAAAAAATAAATAAATAAAAAAATATCTCCGTTGTTATTTGAGGAATTATGTTCAAATTTAGAGCAAGTTGCAATAATAGCAAATTAGGCTGTTTTACCAAATTTTATGAAAATATGATAAGTTATTCGAAAATCAGAGCACCACACAAAAAAGGTCACTAGAGAGTAACTGAAAAGAAAAAGAAAGGATAGAATCATAGGAGCCAACTTTGGTCCCATAGCTGGGTCTGCGACAAGGGCAGATTTGAGGGGGTTGGGAAACACATGATTTGCCAAGGTAGACAGTGAGCGAAGCAAGCCCAATGAATTAAGGGGTCTGGGGGGAGCGTTCTGAGCTCCCCCAGCGGGGTCCAGGGCAGAGCCCCGGGAGCTGATGCAATTTGAGCATTTTAATGCAAATTCAGAACATTTTAGACCACTTACCACTTTTAGATAACTTTTTCATTAACCCTGCATTTGGTTCGAGTCGATTTCAGACTGAGTGTAGATTCCTGCAAATTGGGTTCAAGTTAACCCGATTTTTCAAAAATTAGAACAGTATATTGTTTCAGATTAAAAACTTTACCTGTATTAACAAGCATAGAACTTTGTGTGTGTGCCGTTTTCAAAGGGAATGCTGCCGCTTTTCTGTGACTATTTCACAAAATTCACTTTTTTTTCTTGGGCCTTCAACGAAATTCGCATTTTTTTAGTGTTCCTTTGACAAAATTTGTCGTTTTTTCTAGATCCTTCGACGAAATTTGTCAAAGGATCAATTAGAAGGATTTGTAGAAGAATTTTTGTTAAATCCTTCGACGAAATTTGTCGTTTTTGCGAGTCCTTGGACAAAATTTGCCGTTTTTGAGAGATCCTTCGACAAAATTTGCCGTTTTTGCGAGATCTTTCGACAAAATTTGCCGTTTTTGAGAGATACTTCGACGAAATTTGCCGTTTTTGCGAGATCTTTCGACGAAATTTGTCGTTTTTGAGAGATCTTTCGACGAAATTTGCCGTGTTTGAGAGATCTTTCGACGAAATTTGCCGTTTTTGCGAGATCTTTCGACGAAATTGGCCATTTTTTATGAAATTTGCCGTTTTTGCGAGATTCTTCAATGAAATTTGCAGTTTTTGCAAGATACTTCGACAAAATTTACCGTTTTTGAGAGATACTTCGACAAAATTTACCGTTTTTGAGAGATACTTCGACGAAATTTGCCGTTTTTGAGAGATACTTCGACGAAACTTGCCGTTTTTGCGAGATCCTTCAACGAAATTTGCCGTTTTTGCGAGATCTTTCGACGAAATTTGCCGTTTTTGCGAGATACCTCGGCGAAATTAAATTTGCTGTTTTTGCGAGATCTTTCGACAAAATTTGTCGTTTTTGACAGATACTTCGACGAAATTTGCCGTTTTTGCGAGATCTTTCGACGATATTTGCCGTTTTTTGCGAGATCTTTCGACGATATTTGCCGTTTTTGCGAGATCTTTCGACGAAATTGGCCATTTTTTCGAGATACTTCGACGAAATTTGCCGTTTTTGCGAGATCTTTCGACAAAATTTGCCGTTTTTGCGTGATGTTTCGACAAAATTTGTCGTATTTGCGAGATCTTCCGACAAAGTTTGCCGTTTTTGCGAGATACTTCGACGAAATTTGTCGTTTTTGCGAGGTCTTTCGACAAAGTTTGCCGTTTTTGCGAGATCTTTCGACGAAATTAGCCGTTTTTGCGAGATCTTTCGACAAAGTTTGCCGTTTTTGATAGATACTTCGACGAAATTTGCCGTTTTTGCGAGATCTTTCGACGAAATTTGCCGATTTTGCGAGATCTTTCGACGAAATTGGCCATTGTTTCGAGATACTTCGACAAATTTGCCGTTTTTGTGAGATACCTCGACGAAATTAAATTTGCCGTTTTTGCGAGATCTTTCGACAAAATTTGCCGTTTTTGCGAGATCTTTCGACGAAATTTGCCGTTTTTGCGAGATCTTTCGACGAAATTTGCCGTTTTTGCGAGATCTTTCGACGATATTTGCCGTTTTTGCGAGATCTTTCGACGAAATTGGCCATTTTTTCGAGATACTTCGACAAAATTTGCCGTTTTTGCAAGATACTTCGACGAAATTTGCCGTTTTTGCAAGATACTTCAACGAAATTTGCCGTTTTTGCGAGATACTTCGACGAAATTTGCCGTTTTTTGCGAGATACCCCGACGAAATTTGCCGTTTTTGCGAGATCTTTCGACGAAATTTGCCATTGTTTCGAGATACTTCGACGAAATTGGCCATTGTTTCGAGATACTTCGACGAAATTTGTCGTTTTTGCGAGATCTTTTGACAAAATTTGCCGTTTTTGCGAGATCTTTCGACAAAGTTTGTCGTTTTTGCGAGATACCTCGACAAAATTTGCCGTTTTTGCGAGATCTTTCGACGATATTTGCCGTTTTTGCGAGATCTTTCGATGATATTTGCCGTTTTTGCGAGATCTTTCGACGATATTTGCCGTTTTTGCGAGATCTTTCGACAATATTTGCCGTTTTTGCGAGATCTTTCGACGATATTTGTCGTTTTTGCGAGATACTTCGACGAAATTTACCGTTTTTGCGAGATACTTCGACGAAATTTACCGTTTTTGTGAGATACTTCGACGAAATTAGCCGTTTTTGCGAGATCTTTTGACAAAGTTTGCCGTTTTTGCGAGATACTTCGACGAAATTTACCGTTTTTGTGAGATACTTCGACGTTTTTGCGAGACACTTCGACGAAATGTGCCGCTTTTTGGTGATTCTCCGACGAAATTTGTCGCAAACCTTAGGCAGAATTGGCTGTTTTTTCATGAACCTACGATGAAATTTACAGTTTCTTGATATTTTAAATACATTTTGCAGGGTCTGCCGAGATATTGCAAGGTCTGCAGATACTTTTCAGGGTCTGCACCGCAGACCCAGAAGTCGGCGCCACTGGATAGAATTATCTGGCAGTTTGTTTTGTTTATTTTAGTCCATAAATTCGGAAGTCGAATGAGATTATCAGCTTTCAGTAGATACTATGTTTCGTTATGCAGAAAGAAACCATGCACAGATTTTTTTTAAGGGGCTAGGCTCAGGCACGGATCCCCCCCCCCCCCCTCACTCCCAAAAAAAATTGTTATTACTCACTTGTTTTTATAGTATATTATTGTTATAATGAAAAGCAATTACATTTTTTTTTTTTTCATGGAACTTTTGCGAAATGTTTAAGAAAAGGTAACATGAAAGAGTCAAAATATGCCATTCTTTTCAATTGTCAGTATCATAGTGCGGTATTTTCAGAGCCTAATAGATTGCTGAAAGGTCCATCATTCAACAATAACCCTCCTAAACAACTGCCTGCACCTCAATGAATTAAACCCTTTTCCTTCTTTAGAAAAATCATCTCCTAGAGCATACATGGGAGTGTAAAATGGGTTTCACACAAGAAGCCCGATTAGTTAAAAGAACTTTTGTGTTGACATTTTCTTTTCTTGATACTAATTTGCTTAAGTTTACCCTTGCCCTCTTCCAGCTAAGCTTTTGTGACAGGTTTGTTTTCTTTCTGAGACAACATCGAAATACAGTATAACCCGTGAAAACGTAACCAGTGTGTGATAGAATTCTTTCTTAAACAGAAATGTTTCATGATCCTAACGAATGGAATGCCATACAAGTATAAAAGTTAAAATTTAGGCTCAAGTCCGGTCCGGCCCGTGCACAGAAAGTGATTGGCCCGGTATAAAAGCTAAAAGTTCGGCCCAAAACCGGCCCGGCCTATGAAAACAGATCATTGGTCCGGCCCGATATAAAAGTTAAAAGTAAGGTCCAATTCCGGCCCAGCTCGGTATAAAAGCTAAAAGTTCTGTCCCAGCCCAACCAGCCCGTAAAAAACAAAATACTGGCCCAGATCGATATATGAGTAAAGCTAAAATCTCGGACCAAGCCCTGACCGGTATAAAATGTAAAAAGTATAAAAGCCCGGTAATAAAGCTAAAAGCCCGAGCCCATCCCGATGTGGAAGCTAAAGGTTCGGCTAGAGCCCGGCCGGTACAAAAACTTAATTACTCCCGCCCAACCCGACTGAATTTCTGAAAAACATGCCGATATTTCCGAAGCAACATTATTCTATACTATTACAATTACTATACATAGATTTTATTTTCAGGTTATGTTCGAAATACAAAATAACAACAATTTAGTGACCATTTAGACAATTACGTATCTAAACACTGATTTAAAAAAATTGACTTAGAGAATTATATTCAAATAAATATTCATTAAGACAGTCAATTTACTTTAGAATAAATAAAAAATAATGAAAAAAGAAGAAGAAAAAGAAATTGTAAAATTATACAAAGAACGACAAAAAAAATTTCTCCGAAAAATTTCAGCTACCACAAATTTTAAACCCTTTTGGGCTTCCTACTATAACTCTCTTAAAAATTACCCGATTCACTAGCTTTTTTTTTTCTAACAACTTTTTAGATCCTCCAGCTACTAAATGAATGACAAAAAAATTTCTCGGATCTCAGCTACCACCAATTTTGAATATTAATATCCTTCCTGGGGCTTTGGTGCAGCTTCTTTAAAAATGATCCGATTATAATTCATATTTCTTAAACATAGCTGAAGGGTCTCCCTGCTACTTTATAAGCTACTAAAAATTTCCTTAAACCCCAAAATCGGGTTAACGATATAAAATCATACAAACTTGAGGTTTGTTTTAATTTATCACGGGCCCGGGCAACGCCGGGCGGGTGAGCTAGTTAATAGTAAACTACAATTATAGTAAAAACTCATGAAAACGATTCAGCTATGAGCTGAAAAAAAAAATATTTTATACAGGTTTCCGTTTTAAAGGATAGATTTGTATAGTATTCCTTCCACCAAGAATATAAACTTTTTTCCATTTAAGATTGAATTCCGGTATAGGCAGGTTCCGTTCTTAGAGGTTTTACTTTATGAATTAACCAACAGGAATTATGACTAATAAATAATTGTAAACAATAAATCACTGTATTCTTTTACATACAGCAAATCCTGTAAAAACGGAATCTCTATAATTCCGTTTTAGACAGGTTTTTGCTTTGCTGGCATATTTGTATGGATTTCTTCCTTCGAAACCATGGAATTTTTCCGTTACAGACAGGTTTCATTTTCAAAAGTTTTACTGTACTATATTATGCCCATTATATGTAACAATATATTCTCCCCCCCCCCCCCCCCCCCCCTCCCCAGACACTCTGGATCCGACGCTGGCTAGGCTTGTTAAGCGGATTAGGAATGATGACATGTGAGTCATACAGAGCAACAAGGCTTCTGTTTTCTTCTATTTTTACACAAAAAAAAGAAATGAAAAATATTTTTAAAGGGAAAAAAAATAAATGTACGACGTAAAGAAGCAGGGGCCGCGCTTGTCATTCGCCTATGCGCGAAATACGAATACATCATGAAATTGGCTAATAAAAATTATTACGACGAAAAGACTGGCGAATAATTTATCGGGAGTTTTTTGCCCCGATGGCTTGTAATCATGTTTTGAAACGCGGATGATTTTTTAAAAAAGTTTGTAGTGAAAAATATGTATGCTATGCCCACAAAAGTAACAATAATAAAACGGTACTGAGTTCAAATTTAATCAGCAGTTTTTTTTTTTTTTTTAGTTGCCGACAGTTTAATTTTAATCTTTACTTTAAGGCAGAACTACCAACTCTTCCGATTTTTGGATACTACTAAAATTTAATAGAAATTTTTGCCTTATTTAACCACAGCATTTCGCGATTAAATGAGGCAAAAATTTCTATTCAATTTCAGTGGTATGCAAAAATTGGAACAGTTGGCAGCCATGCTTTAAGGTAATACTTTTATTTTTGGATGGAGTGTAACTAAAAAAAAATTAAAAAAGAAAAAAATGGGCACAATTTTTGGACACGCAGCAAATGTAATGCAATGAGAAAATGCTTTTTTACCCATTCAATAAAGTCAGGGCTGAAAGAGTTAATGATAAAAAATGTATTATATACTTTCGGCTAATTATAGATAAATTTGGCTAAAAATATTTTAATTTGGCTAATTTACTGGCTAGCATTTTGAAAATCTTAGCGCGGTCCCTGAAGAAGATAACATGGGAAAGGGGCAGGGCGCAGTACCCTTTGAAAAACATCAAATGGGAACAATAGGGAGCATAAAAAAACAAACAAAGAATAACTTTTTTTTAAACCTTTTAAAAAATATATTATTTTATTGGAATATCGTATTAGTGTGTATCTTTATACAGCATTGCAAATGCCTTCTTGACATAAATAAATCGGTGTGGGGGGTGGGGGTTGATTAGTTTTTTACTAACTGCAAATTATTTACAATTGATAAAGCAGCGTAAAATAACGAACATATTCAATTACCTAACAGAAAAATTACGTTTTGTAAGTAAAATTTCCTGAAATTATGATAAAAAAAAAAAAAAAAAAAAAAAATATTTCTCTATTGAAATATTTGCTTTATTATTACCTTATTTCAGTAAAATATCAGGTTATTATTATTTTTTTACCTTTTTAAAAAATATATTCCTTTTTTAAAATATTTAATTTGCTTCAGTATAATCTTTTTTCAGTATTGAAATATGTTCCTCATAAATAATTAACGGGGAAGAAAGACTGCAAATGATCCAAAATCCGGAATCGCTGAAGTCCGGAGGATTCCGGATTTTGGACTTTGTACTGTACCATAATTTGTCATATAACAAGTTTAATTATTTTTTTAATTGCATTTATTGTATTTTCTGTTTCTACACACTGCTTCTTTATCCAAAATCATGGTCTTTTCCTGCAGTTTTAAAAATAACTTATTTTAAAAAATATAAATATAAAACTAAACTTTAAATCACATGAATTTTGCATGGGATTTTCTTCTTACCTTTTCTATGTTTTATAGATAATTTTTTATGTACCGAGTAAATAGTTTTTATGAATTATGGCATATATACATTTGCATTCAAATGATTTTTTATAGATCACTTATAGATTAATTTGTCTTTAAATATGTTTAAAAAATGAAATTCTTGCAACTACTCGGTACGGCTCTAATTTTTATCTGTCTTGAAAATAGAAGATATTGTTGCATAATTTATCCAATTTATTTGTTGATATACATTGATAAACACAAGTACACCATTCTTATATATATTTTTTCCCCAAGACATTATTTCTGGTGTAAATTTTACCATATATATTTGTTGTGCTTTTCAGTTAATTTAACTTTCAAAAAAATTAAATTTCTTTAACTTCCTAGACAATGCAGACTTAGAGTAGAGACTAGGATGTCTCTTTTCTTTGCTCCTAAAGAAATTTAATCCAAATTAGCTTCCTTTGTGTTGTCCTCGTTTTGATGAACAGACAATTTTGCAACTTTCTAGGTGATTTACTAATTCTATAAGAAGGTGCGATACTTTTTGTCAGTCTGGTGTTGGTGGTAAATCATCAAATATTATTTCTGTCGTTTCAGTTAGTTGTATATTGATTGTTGAAGTACTAAGAAAACTGTTGAAGTACTGTGGTTGTGTTTCACTCCCCATTTTTAAAAGCTCTTAGAATTACTTCCTTTTCATCAATATAGTACTTTAAAAGTGCATATTTGCCCTCGAAAACAGAATTCAGATTTCAAATGACATTTTTTTTTTTCCAGTATTTCTGACCTCCTAATAGTGCCAGAGCAGCAATGAAACTGCGTGGAATTAGTAATAATTCGGGTATTCAGAAATGTGCCTGTTTGAATGCTTTGAGGCAACTGGTGCCTTCTCCCTAGTACCAACCCTGATCTTATTAACACACCAATGCCCATTGTCTTGTCACCACCAGGCACGATTGCCAGATTTCCCTCTTAAAAGAAAAAAGAGTTTTATTGATACTAATTTTCCTTTGTTCAACTATCATCATTTTCCACATTCTTTTGAACTATGTTGAATGTTCTAATAATGTCTTCTTTAAAAACAAATCATTAATTGTTACAGTTGTTATTTTCCAACTGTATTTGTATTACATTATTCTAATAATGCCATTTAATTAATTAATTTGTCCAGTAACATTTTTGTGGTTAAAAAGTTCATCAAAAGAGAAATATTTTGAAGCAAATTAGAAAGATAAACTGATAAAAATTCTTGAAATTGTAAAAGTTACATATTTTTTTTTAAGTAGAAGAAATTGTCATACTGGAAGTCCAGTCAAATTAGGTTTTTTTGCCATAAAAAATGCTAAGGAGATGAAAATTGGTCCAGTTGTTCATTGATGGCTACTGATTACTATGTAAAAAGTCCCCATGGATAGGAGGTGAGCGGGGGAAGGGGGGCTTAACAAAGCATTTTTCTTAGTTTTTTACAAATATCTCAGAAATTGTTGTTTTTCATGAAAAAACTACTCTGACATAAATTAACGAATATAAAATTATCTACAAATGACAGGTATATACAGTGGAACCTCGGTTATCCGTCAGTCAGAAGACCGGAGCTTTGACGGATTTCCCCCCCCCAAAAATCACTTAATTTCAAATTAATTTATTTAATGTCGCCATAACAAATTCTAAAGGGATAAAAATTGGTCCAGTTGTTCATTGATGGCTGCTGATGACTATGTAAAAAGTCCCCATGGATAGGAGGTGAGCGGGGGGAGGGGGGGGGGCTAAACAAAGTATTTTTTTAGTTTTTTACAAATATCTCAGAAATTGTTGTTTTTCATGAAAAAACTACTCCGACATAAATTAAAGAACATAAAATTATCTACAAATGACAGGTATATACAGTGGAACCTCGATTATCCGTCAGCCAGAAGACCGGAGTTTTGACGGATTCCCCCCCCCCCCCCCCAAAAAAAAATCACTTAATTTCAAATTAATTTATTTAATGTCGCCATAATAAATTCTAAAGGGATAAAAATTGGTCCAGTTGTTCATTGATGGCTACTGATAACTATGTAAAAAGTCCCCATGGATAGGAGGGGAGGGGGGCAAAATAAAGTAATTTTTTTAGTTTTTTACAAATATCTCAGAAATTGTTGGTTTTCATGAAAAAATTACTTTGACATAAATTAAATAACGTAAAATTCTCTGCAAATGACAGGTATATACAGTGGAACCTAAATTATCCGTCACTCAGGAGACCGGAGTTTTGACGGATTTTTCGCAAAAAAATCCCTTTAATTTCAAATTTATTTACCTAATGTCGCCATAATAAATGCTACAGAGATAAAAATTGGTACAGTTGTTCATTGATGGCTACTGATGTCATGACTATGTAAAAAGTCCTGATTGATAAGAGGTGAGCGAGGGGAGAAGGGGGAGGGAATAAAGTACTTTTTTAGTTTTTTAGAAATATCTCAGAAACTATTGGTTTTCATGAAAAAATTACTACATAATTTCTGAGATATTTGTAAAAAACTAAAAAAGTTATTTATTTTGCCCACCCCTACCCTCGCTCACCTCCTATCCATCAGGACTTTTTACATAGTCATCAGTAGCCGTCAGTGAACAACTGTATCAATTTTTTTTCTCTGTAGCATTTATTATGGCGACATTAAGTAAATAAATTTGAAATTAAAGTGATTTTTTTGTGGAAAGTCCGTCAAATTCACATAAATTAAATAACATAAAATGTCACGTGAAACTTTGTAAATGCGACAAAACATAATAGGGAAAAATGAAAGTACTAATTTATCATTAAGCAAATACTTACTAAGTCAAAATATTCTTTTTTTCTTTACACATCATCATCAAACAGAAGTTAAATTCTTTTCTCTTTTTTTTGTGACAATATTTACTGAATTTGAATAGACTGGTCTCTGACAGCCCCAGTCTAACTTTGCATGTATTCTCGGAAAGTTGCTGTCGAGACCCCGTATGAAGGTTAAGTAAATAAATTTGAAAAGAAAGTTTTGTTTTCGGAAAATCCTTCAAGATAATAATGAACTGATTCCTGTTTCATGTTTAGATGATTCATAATAATCATGAATCGGGGGGGCGGCAGTCATCCATCCTTTCACACTCACCACCGGACCCCCCCACAAAAAAAAAAAATTAAAAAAAAATGTCAATTCTTCTTTTTTTTTGCGACAATATTTAATAAATTTGAATATACATTAACTAAGTAAATTTGAAATTAAAGGGATATATTTTTTTTTTTGCGGTAAATCCATCAAGACTCCTGTTTCATGACTAACGGATAATCGAGGTTCCACTGTATATACCTGTCATTTGTAGAGAATTTTATGTTCCTTAATTTATGTCTGAGTAATTTTTTCATGAAAACCAACAGTTTCTGAGATATTTGTAAAAAACTAAAAAAGTACTTTATTTTGTCCCCCTCCCCCCACTCATCTCCTATCCATCAGGTCTTTTTACATAGTCATCAGTAGCCAATAAATCAATAAACAACTGGACCAATTTTTATCTCTGTAGAATTTATTATGGCGACATTAAATAAATTAATTTGAAATTAAGTGATTTTTTGGGGGTAATCCGTCAAAGCTCCGGTCTTCTGACTAACGCATAATTGAGGTTCCGCTGTATGTACTTGTCCTTTGTAGATAATTTTATGTTCTTTAATTTATGTTGGAGTAGTTTTTTCATGAAAAACAACAATTTCTGAGATATTTGTAAAAAACGAAAAAAAATACTTTGTTTAGCCCCCCCCCCTCCCCCTCCCCCCGCTCACCTCCTATCCATTGGGACTTTTTACATAGTCATCAGTAGCCATCAATAAACAACTGGACCAATTTTTATCCCTTTAGAATTTATTATGGCATCATTAAATAAATTAATTTGAAATTAAGTGATTTTTGGGGGGAAAATCCGTCAAAGCTCCGGTCTTCTGGCTGCTGACAGATAATCGAGGTTCCACTGTATATACCTGTCATTTGTAGATAATTCTATATTCTTTAATTTATGTTGGAGTGGTTTTTTTCATCAAAAACAACAATTTTTGAGATATTTGTAAAAAACTAAAAAAAAATACTTTGTTTAGCCCCCCCTCCCCCCGCTCATCTCCTATCGATGGGGACTTTTTGTATAGTCATCAGTAGCCATCAATAAACAACTGGACCAATTTTTATCTCCTTAGCATTTTTTATGGTAAACTGCTCAAAAATGGGCTAATTTGACTGGACTATTAAGCATACATCATACAATAAACCTGAAAAACGTGCAATCTGGCACCCTACCTCCAGATGATGCATCTTTGAAAGGACCTCTAGGCTTAGCTTTTAAATGAATATGTACACCTTCATTTGGATCTAGAAGAGTTTACCTAATCATAAAAAAACAAGTGGGTAAGTGTGATCGAAGATCGCACAAAGGGTTTCGTTTAATGCTCCTTTCTTTACTGGTCTATTTTTCTAGTTTTTCCGAAAATCTGAACCGGTCCAATTGGGGGCTAAACCCGCTATTATACTCTGTCATGTGGACTAAATGCGATATTTAAAAAAAAAATCAATTTCAAATTTAAACATGTTGTATAGAGACCTTCAAAATGTTAAAATATACCAATATTTCCATAATCGGGTTTTTATCATGACTCAATACGTTCCTCAAAATCATGACATTATAATCACTTGCTGACGTCCTATCTAGTTGCTTTCTCTATTATTCATATTGATACTCTGTTTGTATTATTCTCAAACATTTGAAAAAGTCCGTTAAATTTCCAATATGACGTCAGATTAATTTTCTTTTTAATTTTTTTAATGACATCATATTAACCTGCTTTCTGTACTTACACGTACTCATACTCCTTGTATTATTGAGAAATGTTTGAAAATTTCTGTTTTATTACCAATATGATGTCATATTAATCTGTTTTCAATTGGTGAAACTATTTATTTAATTTTCAATTTTTCATGTGGAAATCTTTCAATAGAAAATTAATTATATTAATTATTGTAGAAAGAATTTTACTGTGGATTTTTAATTGTTGGCAACTGCAATAATGAAAAATGTTTCAATTTAATAGGAAAAGGCTGTTAGATTTCTGGTTTTTATCTCTATATTAAAATAATACAATTTTTTTATGATTTTCAGCTTCATAGTAGGTATTCAGGTATAAGTACACAAAATTTCAAATCTGTGTACTTATATATTACAGTTTCTGAGAACCGGCTCTGTGATCGACAGACACCATAGCGGGATGAATAGGGTTTTGTGAAATGAATGAAACCCTAAAAAGTCTCATATCTCTCAGATTTTCTGATAAGATAGGCACTGTAACCTTCCATAGTTTTGTATCTCCTCCAAACAAGTAAGGACTTGGGTTGGTCTTCTTTTTTGTTATAAAATTTAATGGTGCACCAAGTACTAAGTACTCAGCCAAATACTGAATAGTAGTGTGTAAGGAAAAAACACTCATGCGCATATAGAAGCTAGCTTAGAAATAAGACTTAGAAGATAAGTAAATGTTACAAACATAATTGCATGTAAACGCATACAATTGATGCAAAAATTCTGCACTGTTTGAAAACAAACATTTTGAGGCTGCAAATATATTTTTAAAATTCCCTTTACTTCAAATTTAATGAATTGTTTTAAAGAAATGCACTTTTATATTATATGCGAAAAATAAAAAATGCTATTGATTGGAAGGAAAAGGCTATTGCTGATATTTGTTCCCAGCTAACTAACATAAAAGTACTGAATTTCTTTATATATAAACATTTTACATTATGCAAAGATAGTACTGCACAGTGCACATATATATTAATGTATTTTATATACAATTTACTTTTGTTTATATATAATAAATACAGTAAGTAGAGTACTGCTAACCCTCCAACCTCTAATTCGCTAATGCCTTTAATCTGCAATGTATAAATGAATGTAAACAAAAAAATTTAATTCTTAAAAAATAATTTCTAAATGGCAAGAATTTTAATTTTCTTCCCAGCTTTAATCTTATATGATACACTAGCAGCACGGCCCGGCTTCGAGCGGGTGGACAATGTGTCAACTACAATGTAGGGTAGGGATGAGTAGGTACTTAAAAAATTCTAAATTAGATAAAAGTAGGACAGAGACAAAATTGCATTACTTACAAATTTTGAACTTTAAATAAAAGCTTGTAAAAATGTGATAAATATATACATTTTTTCTGTTTATATACATATTAAAGCTAATAAATTAATTTTAATATAACAGAACCACACCTGGCTTCACCCGAGTTAACCTTAGCCTTCCGGGCAACATAAGTGAAAATGTAATATCCTAAAAATACGCCGATCACAATAACACATTCGCATCCGAAAACCGTCAAAATGACAAATTTAAAAAATACTTGTGTTATTTTGACGAAATCATGCTAAATCCCTCAGCTTTACAAATGATTATTATTTTTTTTTTTCCTTTTAAAAATGTCTTACGCAAAATATCTAATAAAAAATCAGCAATAGTTGTCTCATTCATCTAATCTTCCATAATCGTATTCATATCCGATGTTCAACCTAATTTGTGATTTTCCCAATTGATGAAAAATTTTCGAACCTCCCATTTAACTCCCTTAGTGGGTGAATTTCTAAAATCACTAAAATATG
Source organism: Maratus michaelseni (assembly GCA_963931845.1). Lineage (NCBI taxonomy): Eukaryota > Metazoa > Arthropoda > Arachnida > Araneae > Salticidae > Maratus > Maratus michaelseni. The sequence continues at coordinate 217,156,183 of OZ007594.1, forward strand.
TGTATAAATAATTTTTTAGTAGATTTGTTATCCTGAATTTCAAGCTCCTACCTAAAACTGCTGCTGAGATATGGCAAAATGACCTAAAATGTTTGAACCCTCCTTTGAACCCCCCACCCCTTAGAGGATGAATTTCTAAAATCGCTGAAATACATGTTTAACAATTTTTTTTAGTAAATTTTTTATCCTGAATTTCATGCTCCTACTTAAAACTGCTGCTGAGATATTGTGAAATGACCTAAAACGTTCGATTCCCCCGATTCGTGATACGATTTTCAACGCAAGATATATCGAAAGCATGCATATTTCGATGTAGCTACTAGCTCATCACTCTAGTTGTTTTTGTTTAACCCGTTTCTTTAAAAAACATTATAGAAGAAGTTAAATCTGTACTTAATATAAATAGTTTTACATAAGTACTTTTTTAATTTAAAAACTCCTTTTAAAATATGAAAAAGTTAAACTCTAAACAAGAAAAAATCTTCTGTTTCTTCAGATGCTGTTAGCAAATAACCCTATTGTATTACCCTAGTCTCTATTTTTCATTTTGCTATCATCTTCCACTGTTTTATTTACTTTTAAACTTTAATTTATATTAAATGACTCTCTTAGTTTAACTAAGTTCTCATTTTTCTCTTAAAGTCTTTCTCATTTATCTCTCTTCTGTTCTATCTTAACAAATTCTATCTTAACTATTGTACTTTTTAAGTTTTCTTTGACTTTCTTCCAGTAATTCAGATGGAGCCACATATTACTGATATGTGCACTCATGCCCATATTTAACTGTTGATATTTATAAAGGTGAGTCTGTGCAGCATGCAATGGCATGGCAGCTGGTACTGCAGATTATTTAGACCTTGCATATTAATCTAACAGCTTAGAAAGATAGTGCTAAAACTTACTTTAATCTCTAGATTTATTGTATTTTCTTTGTAAATGCAAATTTTGCCAATTTTATGTGTTTAATCTTATTTATTATGATAGCAGCCTTGGTTTGGCATTGTTGGCCCACATATAAATTTTGGTTTGTTGCAGGTTGACACAGAAAATTCTGCTGCTGAGGGTCTGAGCTTATTCTGAAAAATCACATTTCGGTGTAGCATTTTTATGTATGCAATTTTTAGACCATAAACTTGAATATAATTTTTTTTTCATATTGTACTTTTTAAGTTTTATTAATATGTGAGAGTATCCTACTTAGTCAAAAGCCATAATTGGAGCTTCTACAATGCTTTATAAGAGTCCTTATAAAGTGCTTTGTGATGTTAAAAACTGTGTTCTTTTAGATCATATTAGTAGTTGTGAAAATTTAAAAGAATAGTGCTAACCCTAATCTGTTCTTGTTGATCATTTAGAGGAGATATATACATCAAATCTAAGTTCTTACCAGTCTTGGAATGAAATTAGTAAATTGTAGACAAATGACTTCCATTACAATTACAAAATCTTCTATATTGAATTAGAATAATAATAGGATGGGTTTCCTCTTGGCCATAAAAAATTGTAAAATTAATTTAAGCAATCCCGGAGGATTGTTGATGAAGGAATCTTCAGCGAATATCTTCATTATAAATTTCAAGAAATGGCAGATTTCTTCAGCAAAACATCGGGATTGCCTCAACAAACGATATAAAGTGCTTATTTTGTCCTTAGATAGTCCTTACTTTGAAAAATGGGTAGGAACGCTGGAAAGGGGTATAAGGAGAAAAACAAAACATCTTGCAAGGCATGATGGCAAACTGCTTTAAATGGCAAAATTAGTGGTGGCCACTAAATGGAATAAGTGGCTATTAGGAAATTATATGGGAGCAGCCACTTTATGGGCACCTTTCCTATTTGAAAATTTCACAAAAGTGCACCTCATATGCTCCAAAATAAACAATTTATGTTTCTCGTCATATTGTTTCTCAGAAGATTGGCAATCAATTCACCAATCTGTTTCTTGAATATCCAAAAGCCGGTGAACAGTATAGTATCGTCTTTGCTGACCTTTTACATTCATACTGCTTACTAGGAGAGCCATTAACTAGTGCATGCCATCAATGATTCTACTTTTGATGGTTGCAACATGTTAAAATACTTTTATAGGCTATTTTATATTAGATTAATACTAATAGAGATTTTATTGTTTAGCACTTTTAAATAAATGTAGCTATAGCGTGTCCGTGGCATCGCTGAGCTATTATTGAAATTGCTACTACTGTCCACCAATGAAATTTCCCAGTTTTGTCCTTTACAAACTACTTGGAAGCCCAAATTTTATCAATTAGGCTTTTATGCCTGGCCACACACTACTCTTTTTTTCCCTATGTATGTATTTAAATTCTGAAGGTAAATGTCTTTTGTAAAAAAAAAAAAAAAAATTGCAGTTGTTTATCACTACTAGCAAGATATTAATTTCTTTAATTTTACAGACGTGCTAAACTCTTTCGATATGATAATACAGCTGATCCTCCAGAGTGGAAAGAAAGAGGCACTGGAGATATTAAAATTTTAAAGCATAAGACAGATAATTACGTTAGAGTTTTGATGAGACGTGACAAAACATTGAAAATCTGTGCTAATCATTATAGTAAGTATTTGCTGTACGTCAAAATTCTAACATTAAAAATGTGTTTTCTTCCTTTACTCATATATATTTGATAATATCTATATATATATATATAATTTTTAAATATGTGATTATGAAAATCTAATCATAAAATCTTCTATGATTTATCTCCTTTATCACCAAAGAAATGTCACTTGAGCAAATGTGAGCCAGGATAACTAATAAATACCATAATTTCCAGCTATATATCAACAGATTATCTGTTTAAAAAAAAAAAAAACAATTAAGTTGCAGTTAATATACTATAGCAACTATTTGCTATTTGCAGTTTTTTTTTTCTTTACTCCCAAACCCAAAATAATTTCATTTTTCAATAACTAATAAAAAATATATCTATTTTTGACAAACAAGTAGTGACATCAGAAAGACATTACTTTCTCAACCAAACATTATTCATCCGATTGCTATTTATCTACTGTAAAGTGTGTTTGTAAACTTAAAGAAGCTCATGCACAGGCTGAATACAAAATATCCCAAAAAATAATTTGGGATATTTTATTGGATTGTGTTATTTTCAAACATTCTTTTTTCCTTTCTTATTTTTTAATTTCTACATTTTTATATCATAACTTTTTATTCTATACATAGTTTTTCAACATTTTATATCATAATGCACAATAGAATCTACAATTAAACTTCCACGGTACACTTAAATTATGTTGATGGAAATATGAAAATAAAAGTATGTTATATATATACATATATACACACACACACACATAGTTTACACAAATATAATATACCATCATAACAAATATTCGACAGAAACATTAAGTATAATTTGTAAGGATTACAATTGAGTTTCTTCTAAAATTTATATATTTTTATTTTATATTTTAACACTGGATGAAATAACTGACCTTTATATTTTTTTAGAATACCTTATTTACTGGGCTAAACTCATACTTTTGGGATAGAATTTTCATTTTCATAGAAGGTTAAATTTTATTTGAAGGGTAGGATTCTAGGTGTCATTGATTTTTATTTTTAAGAGAAAAGATGATTTAGCATGAATATAACATTGAGAATAGAAAAAAAAAATCTTTTTTGTGTTATTTAGAAATTTAGCCTTAATAACCAAAAAATAATAATTAATAATATATTTTTTAAATTTTGTCACACACATAAGATACTCTTGCAGCATAGTGGTTGAAAAGTGCTGTTCTAGTTTTAAAAAAAAGTCAATTATCTAGACTACAAGTAATGCGAGACATTGTCAGTAACTAGTTGATGCGCCCAACATTGCCTGGGCCCGTGATAAAACCTTAAATGAACCCCAAATAAAAAAATACTGATAATTAGTGATAAAAGTGCTCATAAGAAAACATTTAAAAAAAAAACTTTTGTTGTCCAAACCCTTTGAAATTTTTAATGGTTATAAATATAAAGGTTTTACAGCCGTGTAAAAGTTACGTCAGAAATATTGTTATCTGGTTGTAAAATAAATATTTTTTCTTTCCCAGAAAACAACCTTTTTTCAAATTCTATAGAAGGGGAGAACTCTTCCACCCCCCTTCCCATTTCTCTTTCCAGCCTTCAAAAAGGTGAAAGTGCACCCATCTCTCAAACAAAGCAGATGGAAGAATGAAAGCTCCCTCTAATAAGAGGGAATAAAAATAGGATGAAGAAGAATTTAGAAGCAGTATTTCCTAGGGATAGGGTTGTGAGCAGCGAAGGTCAATAGGCGAGCTATTCTTTCCCCAACCCTCTTGATTCTTCTTAATTCTATTTCCTGCGTTATTCATCCTTTAAAGAAAGTTGAGGCATGCACTGTAAGGTTGAATTTGCACTGAAAAATTACTTTTGCTTATTGCTTTAATATATTAGATGATTAGTCATGTAAGTATGATAATCTATGGTTCCATCTTATCTGTTACTGTTATAAAAATGAATGTTTTCACTTTCCTTTCTAGTATGTTGCCGGTCATGTGTGACCTCTCAATTCAAACGAAGTTGCATCTAATTGGAGCTATTGAAACACAGTCTCTCACATTTTTGTTATTCAGACTGACTTGTCAGTAATTTTATTTGAGAGTTTGCCCTCTTCCGGAAGCCCAAACTCTTGTTGATTTAATAATTATAATTAAAAAATATTTAAATTAAACAACCATTCAGTGTAGCTTTCATACTTTTCAGTTTTTTTTTTTTTAGTTTACTCAAAATGCCAGGTTTTAAAAAGTATATTTCATGAAGAGAAAGGGATAACAACTATTCCCGGAAATTACATTACCATCATTTTTGCATTTATTATAATGGATATTATAAAGCAAAAAAGTCTATGATTAATGTTTCTGCCATGATGTTAAAACAGAAAAATCAAAGAAATGTAACATGTAACAATCCATTGTGATGTATAGCATGGGTGCAAGACCTTCAGTCTTGAAGATATTTTTGACTGATAATAAATTCTACCTTACATGCTTAAATAATTACAATTTTACTATCAAGAACTTTTAATCACTTTCTTTTATTGTAAAAGATCAATTTTTAGCCATAATGCAAGACATAGGCGTCTTCTAGCCCGTTTCCATTTGGTTATTCTTAATATTCAGAAAAGTTTTCATTCTTGGCTTGAACGGAACTCTTGCACCCATGATGTACAGTTATGCATAGTAATACTTGCCAAAATTGTCACCAAAAGCAATGTGAATTTTTCTCTATCTAATTTTGCAAAATAGTCGCTGTAATGTATTTAGAGTGATTAATCGCCCAAGCTTAGTAATATTACCTTATTCTGGCTGGAAACACTTATCATTTGTGTCCAGTCTAGATTTCACTGAATGCAGCTGATTTTGTAAAATTTTTACCAATTTCCTGTCATTTGATAAAATTGCTTCATTGCTGTTTTATTTATTTATTTTTTTAAGGAAATGGTTGGTTTGTGTAATAATTAACCTTTCAAACTTTTTACAAAAAATAATAGATTCATATAAAATCTATTTAGATATTCACAGTTATGTAGGGAATTGCATTGTTGGCGAAATTTTTGGTTGTTTTTGGCTGTTATTTTAAATAATTTTTTCCTTCTAATATAATATAAATTAAATATTCATTGTTATATGAGCAGCTAATTAAGAACTTAATTACTTGATTTAAAGTCCATGTCTGCTAGCAGTGTAGTTGCACTGTTCTGCATTCGCCAGGGGAGGGGAAGGGGTTGGATCTGAAAACTATTCATTGTTTGTCATCTAAATTTGAAGATTTTATTAAAATATTCATAAGGCTTTTAGTTGATTTATATCTTTCTCCACTTTATGCTTTAAATTGTTGATTTGGGGGAAAAAATTGCTATTCAAATTTACTACATTTATTAGCTGAACTTTCATAATTTCTATTCTTACTTCCATTTTCAGTTCAACCTTATATGGAGCTGAAACCAAACAGTAGTAGTGACAGAGCATGGGTTTGGAGTACTATGGCTGATTTTGCTGATGAAGAACCAAAGCCTGAGCTCCTAGCAATCAAGTTTGCTAATGTTGAAAGTAAGCTTTGAAAATAATGATTTCCTTATTGCATATAGGCTCATCTCTTTAGGTCATTACTTGGAATTTTGACTTTTTTCACCGTTTTTTTATATTTCCCATACTTTGCATGTGCAAACCTATATAGAAAAGAAGTTAAAATCCATTACAAAAGAAAAATTATATCTTAAAAATCTTTTTAATTATAAATGATCAAAACTTTGATTTTACAAAATTCAAAGATTTATAAAAATCTTGCATGTTTTTTTAACTAATAGAGATAACATAAAATTATAAATGCTAAAAGTGATTGCAGCAAATGATAAAGGCTTTAAAAACTTTTTAATTAACAGACCTGCTAGTTTAGTACACACAATCAGTGACATTTTCAAGTTTAAATCATGTAATTGTCGTGGATTTTTTAAAATAATATATTTTATTCATTTTTTTAAATTTAGAACTTCAAAATATTACTCAATGCCAGGTTTTAAAAATTATATCTCATAAAGGGAAAGGGATAACAGTATGCATTTTTTATATGTGTTATTACTACTATAATTTCAGAATGGATGTACTGCAAGATAATTACAATACCTGGCATACTGGATGATCCGGCCAGATACAGTGTGTTTGCCGGACATTTGTTGTATTCCTAATGGCAACCCATGATTGTTGAAATTCTGTGAAATGACCCTATTTCATGTGCTTTCTTATTTTTAGTTGATTTTGCATAAATCCTTGTTTTTATAATTACAATTTTTTTTTTTCAATTACACTATAATTAAATTGTGAAATTCATGGGGGAAATTGATTTCAGTATATAAAGAATAGAAAGAAAACTAAATGTTCGCCATGCTAATCAGTTAGGTTTAATTCTTTATGCCACACTTTAAATAAATAAGTTAATTAAATTGCTTGTGCTATAGTCGTTTGTACATTTCATCTTCAGAAACTGTATCTTAACACTAATAAAAGGTAAATGATTAAGTATTTGAAGAGACCATGAATGCTTCTAGAGCTATTGGGAAAAACCAGCAGAAAGCGAGTGTGATAAGTTAGTTTACTAGTTGATAGTTGTGAGATTGTTTCCATTATAAAAATTTCACCTTTAAAAAATATTTCAAAAATGTTAGAGAAATTGAATTCAAATAGAATAATTATGATTGCCAAATCGTCTGAATTTCCAAGCTAACACAAAATAATTCAGTTACATAATGGTTTACAGGCAAAAATTGGGTACAGCTGTCGCAGATGCACCGGAGTATCTTTATGTCACCAAATTAGCAATTTTGTGCCTAAGCAACTCAGCGACATTGGCAAGATTTTGCTTTGTATGTCAATCCAATAAAGCAGTTTGCATGTGTTTTATATTAAATTAAACATTGTATATTTTATAATAAATAAATCATTGTGTGTTTTATAATAAAAAATGTGTGTGTTTTATAGTAAAATTGTTTTTATATTTATAATAAAATAAACTGTTTCATAATAAAATAAAACTAACATGCTGTTAAGCTAGCTAAACCTAGCAAGTACCCAAAAACTGGGTTTTCTCACCAAAATGGCACAAACAGGGTTCATACGGTGCTTGAAAGTCCTTGAATTTTTAAGAGAGAAAAAAGGTCCTTGAAAGTGCTTGAATTTGTTTATATTTTAATAAAGGTGCTTAATTTTCGTTATTTTTTTTTTATAGGTGCTTAATTTTTCTTATTCAGATATTCAAAATAAAATATAAATCCAAGCTTTAAAAAAAAAAAAAAATCTGTGAAAATATTTGTTCTGAGATTGTTTTTCTTTCAGGGGTTCAGAGTAGGAGCATTTGTCCCTTCTCCCTTCCCTCTATAGGATTAAGTTAACAAAAGAAAAATGAAAAGAGGGGTAACTTGTTGCTACTATCAACTGCAAGATTGGAAATTCCGTTCTTATCTTTCTTCCTTTGTACCTTCTGTTTCTTCAATATTGCTACACCTATTGCAACGTCTAACGTATAGCAGGGCTGCCATTTGCTACTAAAAGGCTACTTTTTGCTACTATTTTCAGCTTCAGGAGACTAAGGCAACTTTTTTAGGCAAAAAAAGCTTGAAAAGCAACTATTTCTGACAAATAGGCAACTATTTTATGAAAAGGGAGACTTGAAAATTTTATTCTAGATTTTTCAAATACATGTTGCAGGAAATATGGAACAACAATAAAAAAAATTTACCATTCCAGTACAATTTTTCCAGATGTTCAATACCACTACCAAACAGCACTTTTCTTGACCAAGAGTCAATTTCACTCATTTTTCTCTTAATTATTCTAATTGCTGCTGCATAGTAACAGTCAGCAAATAAGCAATTATATCCTTTGATCCCCAGCATACGTAGTTTTAAATCATTAAAGTTCTATTTCTGAAATTTAAAAAAAAAAAATTCCTGTATTTGTTGCTCACTAATAACAATAAATAAATCATCTAAATAACCTCTTCCATTAAAAACTTTTCTGCTTCCTCTTTTGCCCTCTTTCACCCTCACGCTGTGTTTCAAATCGTTTAAATCTTTTTATTTTATTTTTTTTTTTTTTTAAAGGCATCTGCCCTACTTACTGATCACTGCTTCTAATAACAATAAATAAATAACAATCATCTAAATTCCCTCCCCCCTTCTCATTCAAAATTTATCCCCCCACCCACAGTATACAAGGAAATTTAAAATCTGTATTTTTATATTTAAAAAATTATCCTGTCCCACTTGTTTCTCTCTTGTGCAATAAATAAATAATCAGGCTTACAAATTGCCCCTTCCTTCCAAAATTTTTGGTTCTCCCTTTTGCCCAACTCCTCTAGCATGCGGATTTTCAAATCTTTCAAAACTTTATTTTAAGAAAAATAATTCTGCCCTATTTGTTGATAACTAATAACATTAAATTAAAATAATTAATCATCTACCTCTCCTTCTCAAATTTACATTTCTCCCTCATCCCCCCTACAGTATAGAAAGTGGTTTAAAATATTTATTTAGAGAAAAAGTCTTGCCTAATTGTGTTATAATATGGGTTTAAAATATTTAAAACTCTTTATTTAAAAGAAAAGTCTGTCATATTCATTGCTTTGTAGTAACAATAAATAATTAATCAATCATCTGAAATACATATCCCCCCCCCCTCATGCCCAATTTCTTTTTTCTCCTACTTCTGCAATGTCAAACTCTTTGAAATATTTAAAATTTTAATTTTATAAAAAAAATTGCTGCATTTGATACTTTGTACTAAATTTCCTCTTTCCTGAAAATTTTCATTTGTAAAAAAGTTTCAAATAGATTTTCATAATGTGTAGTGTATTATCCTAAATCGGGATACCAACTATGTTGTAGTATTCTACAAAAAATGTCATTTCAAAGTAAGCAAATATACACATAAAATAAAATCTTCCCTTATACCACAGTTTCAAACTCTTTAAAATATTTAAAATCCCTTAAATCTGCAGTTTAGGTAAAGTTCCAAGAAAGATTTCTTGAAGTTCATTACAAAAGCAAAAATGAAATGCTGGCAATATCACTATTACATCTGCAACTAACAAAAGCTATATCAAGTGATCCAAAAGTTGCAGCAAACTAAACTCAAATGTCATGAAAACTAGAATGGATTTACTTTTAACAATTTTGTTACACAATAAATAGATAATAATTATTAATAATGCTATATAATAATTAGATGTAAAAACAGTACTGAATTTGTGCAGATTGTGTAATAAAATGTTGTATTGTTGTAATCAGAAAAACTTAAACATTTTTTATGGAAAGATCAGGGAATAGTCAGAAAATTTGTAAAAGGGAAATCATTATCTACCCTGATCCACTGTGACTAATTTGGATAATACTTTATATGCAACTATTTTGTTACTAAATGATATGCGACTATTTTTGGCTTCAAAGGCTACTAAGGCAACTATTTTTAATAATTTTTGGAATGGCAGCCCTGGTATAGTATTGTATGCAATTCATCTTGTTTGAATCCTGGTAAAATTGCACGGAGCAAAGAAAATGGTTGGATCCCAGAAGATGACTGTGAAACCACTCTTCTGGATTATCAAGATTTCCTTGAAACAACAAACTTATCAGTTTTCATGAGCTTCAATGAATCGTCAGATAGATTGGATGAATTTTTTTATGATCATATGTGTGGTAAAGGACATGTTAAAGCCTTCCATGTGACCAAACTTGTGTTGCTTTGTCCCAGGGACAAGCTTCTGTCGAGAGAGGATTCTCTATTAACAAAATTATGGAAGTGGAAAACCTAAAAGAACATTCTTATATTTCTTTAAGAATTATAAAAGATCATATAGAGTATTGTGGTGGCCTGCTTAAAGTACCTATAACAAAAGAGCTACTTTCGTCTGCATCCAGTGGTAGACAAAGAAAGGTACATGATGTACCTGAAAGATCAGCAAAAAGAGAAGGAAAAATGTCTCACTGAGAACAAGAAAAGAAAGCTTGAAGATGATTTAGATGACTTAAAGAAAAAATGTCTGGTAGTTGACATCAAAGAACTTCTGGATTCAGCGGATGAGTTGTCTTTGAAGGCAGAGTCTACAAAAAAAAAAACTTTCTGCATACAGTCAAACAGCCTGAGAAGAACCGTAAAAGAAAAACAGGCTGAAGTTAAAATTTTAGATGAAAAGATAGAAGAGCCAGTTAAAAAGCTTAAAGGCTAAAAAAAAGTCTTGTATTTAAAATGCAATAAATTATTCATGCTGAAACATGCAAATTTTTCTTTGTATGTGTGTGTGTTTTAATATACCTTTTTGTAAAATGATTTAGTGGATGTTTTCAAATTGTTTAGTTTTTTTTTTTTTTTTTAATTAAAAAATGTGTGTATCATAGCAGTACAGAATTATCAAGCGTCTACTTTTCTCTAGTGTTAGCGCAGATAACTTTCAAAGTGTACTGCAAAAATATTTTCTGTATTTTTCGAAGACTTTCTCATAACATTTCACATTTAAGACTTCGTTACTATATGTTATGTACGGCATTCACCTGAAAACATATGAAAATGATTTTTTTTCCCCCTCTTTATACATTGGCATTATACAAACAGGCATAGTATTTTGTAACGTTAAAATTTTCATTTCTGAAAAGGTGCTTGAATTTTATTGTGTAAAGAGAGTATGAACCCTGCACAAAACAAAAATTGCCCCAACCCCGTCGGCGATAGTTGTTCCAAATATTGTTTGCAGCCTATTTTAAAGATGCTATTTCAGTCTCATGACGACATTTGCATGCAAATGTTAAATCAGTGGAAGTGTTTTTTACAAATTTCTCATTTGCATATCAATGTTTTTATTTTATTTTATTTTTTTGCATAGGACATATAAGGCTGGTGTCTAATGTTGTAGTTTCATTCTAAGGATACTTTTAATATCTGGAATAAATTAGTTGTTTGGTTCCAAAATTGAAAATGTCTTCAGAAGAATGAAACTGCAGCCAAAATCAAAAGAGTATAAAACTACTATGTTAGACTTCGACCACAGATATTCTGTATGAAAGAATCATTTTAAAATATTGAAATGCAAACGAGAAATTGTAAATGTTCCATTAGCTTGAGAATACTGTCACATGATTAAAGTAGGCTCTTAAGTGAATATTATACTAAAATACTGCTTCATGTTTTAACAGCTTTAGGCATAGTTTTTGTAAATTTGAATAACTTTGTAAAAAATTTGCTTTTGACCTTAATTTTCGGCATCTACGTGTATATGTGTTTCTTGATTAATGAAAATCCTTTGATATTAATAAGTAATTTTGTTTCATACAGATGCTCTAAAATTTAAAGAAGCATTCAACTCAGCAAAAGATATTGCTGCTGAATTTTTAGAAAATATTAAAGAAAAGATTGCAGCAGGTAACATTGTTTTTCTGTTGTCTTATAGTTTATAATTTGTCTTTTTATAAACTTTCTCTCTCTCTTTTTTTTTAAGCCTTCTTCAAAAACTGTAAAATAAGATCTCTTTTCTCCCTTTAAATAGTTTGTAGCATTACCAGAGGTGGAAAATTGTCTGTATTTTCAGAATTTAGCTAGTAAATTGTTTTTTTTCTTTTTGCTTGATTCCATCCCTCTTTCTTAACATCAAATTTGCCTTTTTCTCCTTTTTTTTAAGTGTAAAAAATGCAAAAAATTTTTGTTTTTGCACATTTAGTAAACTCTCTTCCTTTGTCCTAATTGATTTAATAAACCTATACATTTATTGTTAGTTAAAATTTGTTTTTAATATTTCTGAAGTTACAAAAAGAAAATAAGAATTGTATATACAATTATATTTTTTATACTATTGTATAAATATCTATTAAAATTTGTCTAAATTATAAGAATTTGTCGTCGTTGTGCAGATAGGAAAAAAATTTCCACTTTTTTTCTATATCTTGCTTTTATGTTTAGAAGTAGAAAAAGAAGAGGTTTTCGGAGGGTTGTGACTATTATTCGAGATGCGAAAGCAATCGCGTATTTTCATTTGCTGCTTTCCAGTTGGCTACCTCAAATTTCTGGTCATCAATAGCGACTGCAAAATTCACACCCTGTAATAGCAGGATATTTTGATAATATTTATGTAATGCAGAAAATGAAGAGTTGATAATAAACAAAGCAGAGGTGCTTGTAGCTCTATTTCTAAAATCCTGAAGTTATATGAAAACAAATATCAAGTCCAATAGTCCAATTCAGCTTTTATGATTAAAGTTCTTGTAAATGTTAAGTGCTATTAAATTACTGACCGCAATTTCCATTTTACAATAGTTTATCTTAAAATCATTGAAAAATAAAAGGTTGTGGGAGAGTTACATCAGGCAAGGATAACCTGCTGCTAAAATAGAAAAATCTCTGAATTCTGCTCTAAAAAATGAAGATCTCGTGATGTAAAATGTAAAAAATAATAATATGTACTTTTTTCAAAAGGAATGATAACATATGTTATAAAATATATTTACAGTTACGGAACACAGGATCATTGAAAACCAGGTCTAATTTATGACAGGGTGCTTGGGTTCCCCACCCCCACATTGAAAGGGAGCTTCCAAATTCTGGAGCAGGCATAAAATGAATGAAATACAAAGTGTTTCCCACCTCCCTCCCCTCTTCCAATTCCAAACTAGTCGTTGGGGGGGCCACCGTAATACTTACCCATCATGGATATGCATAATATAAAATATTAAAATAAAAATGTGTAAACTACTTATAAAATGCATTGCAATTCAAATAAAATCGTGGCTTGATGACGTCACAAACTTTAAAGGCTCGATTACTGAATTGCTTGAAAGAAACATCCTTATAACTCCAAAAATAATAATCCTATTAACTAGCGGTTTATTGCATCTGATTAAGCATCAAATTTCCAATTAAAATATATCTTTGAAGTGAAATTTGGATGAAATACAGGGTCATGAAAAATCGAAGAGTGTGCAAAATAGGATTCCAAATATCTTGGCAACTCATTATCCGATCGACTTCATGCTTTATGCAAAATTTATGTTTTTTTATTGTCTTTTATATTCATTTCTTAAAATAAACAATTTCGAAAATTTTTATGTACCTTTCATCAGAACGAATATTTCGAGAGTCCGAAAAAAATAGAGATAGAGCGTTTACAGACACACAGACGGACGGCAAAATTTTTTTTCTAAAAATATGTTTTTCGGAATCTTCAGTGTCTGAAACGTGTAAATCCGTCAAAAAAAATTTTTCGATTTTCAAAACGATTACAAGACTTACCCTATACTACGTATGATGGGTAAGTAAAAAGTGCCTATGAGATTCACAATAAATCTGTCCCTGTTGGGGCCCTGTCATCTGAAGTTTAATGTTTAACTGATGCATGGAGTCTGTTTCAGGTTGAGTATCTAAATTTCAGACATGTTTTATTTGTCATCTGAATCTATAAAGTAGCTTGAAAAACAAAACTGTTGTCCATATCTATAAGAGTAGGATATTATTGGTGAGTTAATTGTTAAGTTACCCAAACTTCTTAAAGCAGTACTGTCATTAATACATAATGTACAATGCAAATATAGATTAAATTTTAATTAGCATTCATTCAAAAATTATTCCTCTTTAAGTGAACGCTTTTGCAGTCTTCTCCCTCTACAAAATCGCATGCTTACCAATAAAAAACTCCAACATAGGATTCCTTATTATTTTATTCATTTTTCAAAATTTTGCTTTTGCTGATGCAATTTTTTCTTTCATGAAAACTGAAAGAGTTAGTTTCCCATAAAAGAACAACTGCATTCAGTATTTTAAACAAAAATTGCTAAAGTGTGTTACAATATCACTGTTTGTTCTGCTAAGAAACAGTTTATGTTGCTACAAAAACAGACTTCTGAATTTCCGTCTGTGCTGAAGTCAAGAAATACAACAGCAAAAAAATCCTGAAAACAGGGTAAATCCCAACATTCCTAATAAAGCAGGATCAGGGTTGTCCTAATTTTGTTTTCAAAAATGTACTAATTTGCAGTATATTATAATTTTTCTAAATTATTTTCCCCTTATATTTAGTAAAATGACTTACAGTTCATTCCCAAGCTTTAATAAATTACTGGAATAAATTAAAATTGCTTGAAAAAAAAATAATTTTTGGCATATCATTTTTTAAATTTTGGCCATACTAACCTACAAATTCTGATTTTCTCATTTCTGGTTTATGGAATGACATTAAAATTTTTTTCATTGTAACCTTATTGTTTAAATTTAAATGTGTCATGATGTTTAAGAAAATGCATTTATATCTGTATGTATTTCAGACAATGGAAAAGATGATTCTGAAGGCAGTGAAAGTAGCTCTGAGGAAGAGGAAACTCCTTCTGATACGCCGAAGAAAACAACGCCTAAAAAAGAAAATGACGAAGTTTCAGAAAAATTGTCTAAGTTAACTGTTAGTGAGCAAGAAAAAAAGACTGATAATGATGATGCTGCAAAAGAATAGAGACAATTGAACAAAGATAGTTTTGTCTATATTTTCGGAACATCCAATGACTAAAAGCAACTTTGTGAATGTTTATTTATGTGAACACTGTTAAAATCTCATGATCTTCATCTAGTATAGTATTGTTACCAAAAATATTTTTTTATATTATTAAGCTGTTTATATGAATTAAATTTGTGGGAGCAATATTTTTCTGTTTCAGATTTCCTTTTATGAAACATTTTATAGTGTTTTAAAAAGGTTTTTTCAAATTGAATTACAGTTTCCAGTTTTAAATATTTCTATCACTGTTTGTACAGGTGTTTGTTTTATAGTTGGATTTTTTCTTTGTTGGAAAATATACATACATGTATATATAAGAAAATGTACTCATGCTCATTTTGCATTAATATGCGTATGCCTTTTTATTACATTGATATTAAACATTTTGTTTAAATCGACGGTATTTATTTATTTTATTTTTTTTTTACTAAACTAACTAATGCAGAAATTTTCGCATTTTAGATATAATAGCCAAAAAATTTTAAAACCATTCATATATAATAAATAGGATTATAACTATAACCAACTAAAGATCTAAATTTATTTAATTTTGCTTCACAGAAAGTTACTGCTGATATACAACAGCCTTAATCCTTCTTTTATATTAGTTTTGACTTATTTTAATGTTTATTATTCTTAGCTGTTACTATTAAAATTTCAGACAAAGTACGAGTAATTAAAATAGATCATCTGTATATTTAAGTTACAAAGTGTTTTGTCTTCTCTATAAAGTTTTTATTTATTTTTCTTCTGAGAATATTGTCACTTCTATTAAAACAATTTTGGATGGGAATATTTACATGTTTTCGCACTGTTCAGTAAAAGCAATTAATTTATATAAACTAGAATAAAGATAACTTTAATTTTAGCTATAAAAACAATCTTAAAATAAAGTTAAATCAGTAAGTATAATTTTATGATAAAAGGATTTAGTTGATTCATTGTCTTAGTTCAAAGAATCAAAACTGTCAGTTTCTGTGAAAATCAACTAAACCTTATAAGTAAATTAATATGCATGCAGTAGAATTTTCATCTGTTTTAATACGGATTAAGGCTTATCTGTATAACATACTGGCTGAGATAAAATACAGAATAAATTAAAATGTTTTTCAACTGCCTATTCAGCTTTATATTCATTTTGAGCTGTGCTCACTCACTGTGCTTTCACACTTGATGAAATATGAAAACATTTTATTTAGTTGGTGATGTAGTTGTCTAGCTTGTCATAATTTTTTGGATTATTTAATATGTGTAATAAATTTTATCTTCAGGTGAGATTTTTGTTTAAAGTAAATGAATGCCATAGATGTGAGCATATAAGAGTCATGCTTGACATCTGCTGTTAGCTTTGCCACAAGTACATAATCTATTTCAATTGCCAATTTTATATAAGGCAGTAAAAATGTAGTTTATTGAAATTTCAATAATACTGAATTTTGTCTCACTTTGATCTAGATTTATTGTGCTGTAGTTTGGGTTTTTAAAACATATTGTATCAAGTTATTTTGACTCGTGTTTATACAGCATAAAAACATTTCAAAAGTCACTATTCTGAAGTGATTATCTCAATTACAGGGTAATTTTCCTCCTAAGCTTTGTATTTCTCCAGATTTGTCAAATAGTCTGTATTTGCATAACTAGAGTTATTTTTTAATGTAAGATACGGGACCAAATATAATTATAATACTTATGAGATTTCTCATTCTTTACACTGGAATTTTATATTATCTTTCTAAGTACCCTTTCTTGTGCTTTATATTATGCATTTAAAATTGTATTTTTTTATATTTAAATTTGTATATCAGTACTAAGTATTCTATCTTCATATTAAGTATCAAAATATTTTAAAAATGAATTTTCATCTGATAGGTTTCCAATGCTGCTCTGTTGTTATACTTTTCATGTTGCAAATAAATAATTTAATACCTTCAAAGCTCAGTATTATCATCTTATTTATTGCCTATAGTGTAGAATTGCTTTTAAGTACTGATAACGATTTTTTTAATAATTAACTTAAAAATATAAAAAAGAATATGCTATAATATTTAAAAAAAGTTTTTTGGCCTTCAAATATTCTTGTGTTTATTGGCACTTGAAACATAAACAATGCATTAATTCTTCCTCTCTCTAATTAAAAATTGTCCATTCCTAGTTAAAAATGCTGTCTTAAGTCGCATTTTTGACTAAATTTTCTACAAAAAGTTTTTTTAATTTTCTTTTTAATGCAGGTTCAATATGTATTTTTTATTTATTTTTTCTAATGAGTGTGCTAAATTTATTTAGTTTTGGGGTGGTGGGGTATCAGGGACAGTGCAAGTAGCTGGCATCCTTTGACAAAAAATAAAATAAAATAAAAATATGCACTGATATCAGTGTCAACTTTCATATTGTGCAAAACCAAACATAACATATTCAAGACAGTGGCCAACTGACTTAGAAAAGTCTGATAATTTTGATTGACATCGCCAGTTGAAGTTGGAAATTTTGATGCAATAATTTCCAACTTCAATGCCTTTCTTGAATCACAAGGGAGAGAAAAATGAGAATGCATTGTTTTTTAAGACCTTTGCCAAACTGCATTAAAATCTATTAAAATTTACTGAGCTGTCTGTGCTTGCACTATTTCCCAAGCACACAGTTTTCACCAACAAAAACTAAATCAAGATTAGAGATAATCCCAGTTTAACAATTTCAGGGTTCCCAGCGACATGGAAAGTCAGGGAAAGTCATGGAAATTTTAAAATATATAGGAAAATCAGGGAACTTACAAATATTTCCTAAAAAGTCATGGAACGGTCTGTGGAAAGGGGGGGGGGGAGATTTTAAATCAATTTCTTTTTCAGAAAAGTGTTACTATATTTCTCACTACATGATGCCCCTGAAAAATCTCTAGACTCTTGTCGGTTTCAAGATCAAGAAATTCTGTCAAATACAATGCCAGGGCTTCCAAATGGTCCCCTTTTTCCCCCAAAAGTCCCCTTTTCAGAAAAAGGTCCCCTTTAGTCCCCTTTTATGTGTTTTGGTCCCCTTAGTCCCCTTTTCATGACTGGAAAAAAAATTGCTAATGTGGAAAAATTCCGCAAAATGCAAAAAACTTTAAAAATTGTTGAAAGTTAAAAAATTATACAAAGTTTATTATAACGGGCTCAAACATTGTAATCAGAATTCTTTCACGAATGTCAAAAAATTGCCATGGAATTTAGAAAAACATAAAAGAATACATTGGAAATCTCATTAGAAATCACTAAAAATTCAAAAATCTACAAGAATAAATCTACTGTCATAAAATCACTGCAAAACTCAAATTGCATAAAAAATTAGCCAAAAGTCAAAAATCGCTGCACGAATTCCAAATACATTTTATTGAAAGAAGGACAAAATTTATTAAACTGGGCAAAAGATTGAAACTGGATTCCCCCTAAGCAGAATATGCTTAAAAGTGCGACATATATCGCAGAACAACGGGCTTCTCTGCAGAACATTTAAAATTCTCAATTTCAACGAAATTCGTCATTCAGTTGTTATATAAAAAAAAAAGAAGGTGTGAAATTCGTCAGACTAGCATTGTAAAAAAATCACGAAATTCTTTAATCGTTCATGAAAAATATATTGAGAAATTCATCAATCGGTCGCGGGGGGAAAAATTGCAAAATTAAATAGTCGATTGTGAAATTCTTCAGCGGGTTGCAGAAAAAAAATGCGAAATTCATCGATCACTTGTGGAAAATAAACTGCGATTTTCAATAATCAGTCGCAAGAAAAAGCCACAAAATTTGTCAATCGGTTGACAGAAAATATCTCAAAATTCGCCAATTTGTCGTGGGTAAAGGCACGGAAAATTCAACAGTGGATCATCAGAAAAATTCTTCAATTCTTCATGAACAAA
This sequence comes from Maratus michaelseni, assembly GCA_963931845.1. Taxonomy (NCBI): domain Eukaryota; kingdom Metazoa; phylum Arthropoda; class Arachnida; order Araneae; family Salticidae; genus Maratus; species Maratus michaelseni. Next base: position 217,175,130 of record OZ007594.1, read on the forward strand.
AAATTTTGAAATTTGTCAACTGAATGAGAGAAAATAGTGTGAAATTCGTTTGTAGATCGAGGGGGAAATCGTGAAATTCTTCAATCAGGGCTGCCATTTGCAACTAAAATGCTACTAAAAGCGACTATTTTCAGCATCAGGCAACTATGGCTACTATTTTAGCCCAAAAACCTTCAAAAGCGACTATTTTAGAGGAAAACCAGAAAAAAGGAGACTATTTTCCAGTCCCAGCTACTATTTTTGTAAAAAAAAAAAAAAAAAAAAAAAAACCTCAGCACTGCAATTTTTTTAACCCAATACCCCAATCTAATATTTCCGTATAAATTTTTTAAGTTTTTTATGCAATTTTTAAAATATGTAAAAACTTTCATTTGAAAAAAAAAAAAAATACTCTTTCAATATAAATGTTAGTGCAAAGATACCACCATCCAAATTTCAATGGAAAACTAATTATTGATTTTTGGTTTGGCTACCACCCATAACCCTTATACTTTACAGTATATTTGTCCAATTTTTGATTGTTTTTAAAGGCATTTAACCCTTTAACTGTCGTATGAACCACAAACGATTAACTGTAGATTTGTTCACTATGCTGCGTGAATTGTATTTGTTTCTAACCTCGTATAAATGCTTCATTCCAAAAATTTAAATTAATAAACGAGCTGAAATAAATGCTACTTAGAAATAAGAAAATCTTGTTTTCTATCGCAGTTTTTCAATTTAATAACAGATTTAAAATGTTGAGAAAAACATTTAGAATATTGCCTTTTTTACTTATTTAGATAGCTTTATTTGGCCCATTGGTGTCTATAAAATCAGACTTTATTTTTTTCGGATGATTTTGCTATTTTATTTTACAAAAATTTCTTCTAAAGAATAGGTTAGTATGTACACGTATTTTCCTTATCAAATGCATCCTTTTTTGATAAAATCACTTTCAATTGGTTCAGTTAATTTTTGTTTACAAAATGGAATTAAAATTGCAGCTAATAACATGTAATAAAAATTGTTTTTAGTTGCCTCATAGTAATGCTCAAGCACAAGATAAGAATATATTCAATTTAGTTTGGAAAAACCAAATTGCATTCTAATCATATATCTCAGATGATAATTTAAAAAATTTCTTCTTTCTTTCTTTCCGTTTGTGTGTGTGATTTTATAATTAAAATGCAAAAAGTAGAAAATTTGGATGGTAGTAGTAGGGAAAATGTGGATTTTCATGCTGTTATTTTTATGGGAAATAAGGATTCTTGCCCCTCTTTTCTTAAGTAAGCATGCAACTATTTTGGCTACTATTTTTTTCATTGTAGGCTACTAAAGCAACTATTTTGTATGCCATTTGGCAGTGGCAGCCCTGTTCAATCAGTCGTGGGGAAAAAACGTAAATATCGTCGATTGGTCATGAGAAAAAATCTGAAATTCATCAATTGATTGTGAAAAAAAAAATCATGAAATTCTTTAGTCAGTTGCTGAAAAAATGCAAAATTTGTAGATCAGTTGTGTAAAAAACCCACGATTTTTGCTAATCAGTCGCGAGAAAAGTCTGCAAAATTTGCCAATCAGTAAAAGAAAAATATCTCTATTCGCCAATCAGTCGCGGGTAAAATCGCAGAATATTCGACAGTGGATTGTCAGAAATATTCCCAAAATTCTACAATCAGTCGCAAGAAAAAATTTCGTCAGTTGGTCGCGAGGAAAAAGCATGAAATTCACCAGTCAATCGAGTGAAAAATCTCAAAAATATTTTCTAAATTTGTCTGTAGATCGGGAGAGAAATTGCAAAATTCTTCAATCGGTCGCGTGTGGAAAATGCATAAAAAAACGTGAAATTCGTCAATCGGTCCCGAGAAAAGATTGCAAAAGTAATTATCCATCAAAAGAAATCTCAAAAATATTACAAAATTTGTTAATCGTTCTCAAGAAAAGATTGCAAAATACGTCAGTCAGGAAAAACTTTTGCAAAATTTGTCAATCAGTTGTCAGAAAATATCACAAAATTTGTCTGTCGGTTGCGAGAAAATTCTACCGATTAATGGGGACTTCAAACAAACCAGTTTAACAAAAGATGCTTTTTGAACAGGATGCAATAGTGCCTCTTTCAAAAACTGTATGCCTCTTTTAAAAAATTCCCACCCAGTGCCCATTTCGTTCTAGAGTCAATACTATATTTGTTACTTACATGCAGATCTTCTTCCTCCAACAAATGATACTCATAACCTGTTAGATAATATTCAGTAATGAAAGAAGAGCTCATGGGCCTCCACATTAACATAATTCTGTTAGAAAACTTCTTGGACTTATGACTAACTATGCATGGATCAAATTTCCAAAGACATTTCTTCCATAAAAGTAATATATCAAAATATGTCATTTCTAAAATTATTGACAGAACTGAAAATTCTTTGTTAATGCAATGGTTTTCAAAATAAATCCTACAGCAAAATGTTTCTTGTGTGTGTATCTTTGTAAAGATAATCAATTAACATATTTTCTGAGGTAGTTTTAAAAAAATTGCATATTTAGGAAAACTTGGTGCAATATTTTTAGACATGTAGTCCCTTTTAAGTCTCCTTTTTTAATATAAATGATCCCCCGAAGTCCCCTTTTTTTAGTATAAATGGTCCCCCAAAGTCCCCTTTTTAAATAAAAATGGTCCCCTTTCCCCCTTTTGGAGGGCTAAAATGTGTTGGGAGCCCTGAATGCAGAAAAAACATAATATGGACAAAATTTTTCTACATTTTTGAGACTTTTTCATGACATTTCACATTCTAGACTTTGTTGTATGAATTTTCTACTGGGAAAAGAGTATAAACTCTGTTATTACGATACAAATTTCTGATTTATTTTTTTTTCTGTTTGTTATTTAAAGCAGATTTTGTGTATGCCCGTTTGGTCATGGAATTTTTTTGGATTTGGTCAGGGAAATTGCCAGACATGTTTTGCTGGGAACCCTGATTTTTATTTGGCTGCTTTTGACGAGTTTTTATTGCATTATACTCCAGTTAATTTGTAAATAATTATAAAAATTCCCCCGTGTTTATTCAATTATTTAGTCTTGTTAATTGGTAAAGGTACAAAATTTTTAAAAAATTGGACCATAAACTAAATCTTGAATCTACAGTTACATTCGTTGGTGGGATTGCTTCTAAGTATCAATTCCACCATCCCTAAGGCAGGCACAATTAAGGACCTGGAAATTCATGACAGTGAATTCTGTGTCTTTGTCGCAGACTGTGGAGCGCCTGCTTATTGGGAATTGAAGAAAGAACTTTTTGCCATGGTGTAGCAGTTGGGATATCACCCACTTCGAAATCTACCTCTGCCTGTAGGCGAAGCCGATAAGCATTTTTTTTTTTTCCCTGTAAGAGTTGATCCTATCAGCATATTGTCAATATAAAAGTTCTAGATAATATTAAGAAGAATTAAAACCACTATTTTTTTCGCCCCTTGAGACCATTTTTAATGATGTCAAAAATCTGTCATACATAAATTTTGGCCCTTTTCCTAGAAGTAATAATAACTTTAAACTGATTCGATGTGTATAATTAAGAAGTTATTTGTTTTTCTCTGTTTCCACAAAAACCTTCTCCTTTTCAACCCCCTTGGTCCTTTTGTGCCCATTAACCCTGTCCGGCGCAGAGTAAGTCTTTGTAAAATGATGAAATAATGGACTGGCACCAGAAATTACAAACGAATTTATTAGAAATTAAAAACTTGCTTATTTTCTGGTACTTAACAAAAGGAAAATTTTAATTAAATATTCTTGGTGTCGTTTGTCAGTTTTGCAATTAAAATTAGGTGTCCTTTTTTGTGGACACCGCCCGTTAAAGGGTTAATGAACTTGATCGAGATCTTCTGCCCCTTGATTTTATGTATCAGTTGAGATTTCCGCAGAATTATGGAAGTTATGTCCATAAAAAAGTGATATAGATACGGTTTTGAACTGGGGGTAGTTTTGGGTTCTTAGGGTCATAATCGGCATAGATCTGCAAAAAATTTTCAGACATTCTAACATAGGGGAGAATGTAATCGGTAGTATTTCTTACGAAATCTACCTAATAATCAAACACCTTAATACTTTACTTTGAAAAACATTTCCATCCAATTTTTTACATTGTAGTATTAATAATAATAAAAATAATCAGTTGCCTTAATATTCTTCTTAAAATTTGTTCCCCTTTTTGCCCTCCAGCAGGGGCGATTGTGTACAAGTTATCTACCTGAATTCGGGTATTTTTTTTTCATCTTCAGTACAGAAATTCTGGTTTTTCTGATTGTTAAATTCATAAAATAAAACTTAAATATTTATTTCATATGATTGTTAAACATAATTAAAATTCATAATTTTCATAATTTGACCTCCCTGTAATAAATTATATGTTCCCTCCCTTCTCTCGTCATACGAAAAAATTTTCTCACTAAAATTTCAGGTATTTTTTCAGGTACCCACAATCACCCCTTCCTCCAGCAAAAGGAGGGATCTTTAAATATGGGGAACAAGCAGAAACTTTTCTCCTTTTTTGCAGTTTGGTATTCTCATCCCTGATTGTCAGTATGTATATACAGAATTAATAAGAACAGGGTTACTACACTACCTGGAAAAATCGGGGAATTTGGAAATTAACCAAATAAGTCAGCTAATTTCAATATTTATCCAAAATAGGAAAATACCAGGGAATTTGATGAAATTGCTACCTCCAAGTAAGTGGGATCTTCGGTCCACCAGGGATTAAAATCTTCCCCATATTGATAGATTCCACATTTTCTTGAAAGAGAAATTTCATCTAAATTTCCTCTTCCCTTCTTTATTTTACATGTAGAATGTTCATACAAATGAATTATGCAACCATTATATTTAATAACTGTTAAAATTAACACTATAATGTTTTCTGGTCTTGATCTCTTTTTTAGTTGCAATTGCTAATAATTCTGTTGATCGTCTTCGATGTTAATATAAATGAATTATGCTCAGTTGTTATTGATTTAAGTATATAAACAGAACATTAACAGCTGTATGAATTAAAACATCTCAGTGTCAGAGTGGTTTCAATTTCATTTTATTTAGATACTTAGAATATTGGTTAAGGGTGTTCGTCAGTAAGATCTCAAATTCCCCTTGCACTTAGTTTAACTATGGGTGTGGAAAGCATTCATATTCTTTAAATATCGCCTCAGATAATTAATATTTTTAACTTCTTTTTTCTGTGTACTCTTCTTAAAGGATGACTTTTAGTTGACAAAGTATATATCTAAAATCTATGATTAATATTTTACATTTTAAAATCTTAGTGAAGCAGGCGAGCAAGATTTTAACACTTCAATTAACATTAAGTATATATATTTTAGGAATATTTTGTCAACTAAAAAGGAAAAAGGCATCCTTTAAGAAGAGTATACAAAAAAAAGCTAAAAACATTAATTTCCTTATCAGATTTTTAAAATAAGAATGCATTGTGTGCCCATAGGTTTAAGGTTAGCGACAGGAATTGGAGACCTGACTGCTAACACCCTTAAGTTTCCACATCTAAAATTCCTCTCCTTGATGTTAATCCTAAGGTCTAAACTCAAATCCATGACTAACTTCCGGCTCAGGACCCCACTGCTTGCGGCACCATATACCGGGTGTGCTGTGCATGCTTCAGAAGATCCATTTCCACCTCGAACTGAACGAACCTTCGGCTCATTTCCATGCAGCTTAGGGCACCCACCATACCCCGGGCATGCTGCATACGCACCAGAAAATCAATTATTTCAACAACCTCGAACAAAATAACTACATTATTTTCCATCAATACACTAAAATTCCTTCTGGCGTGTACCGGGGAAGAAAAGGTAGATTACTTAAAGGATTTCAATTAAATTTTTTATCACAAGAATTGTGAAGTTGCTTGACTTTTTAACAAAGCTTTTATAAATCGTTTAATAATATCAATAAAAATTGAATCTTAAAATTTTACAACTATGCACCGTGTTTACAAATTTTAATTAGCATAAAATTTTCACTTTGATTATCCCAAAGAGAAAGATATGAAATTGATTCAAATAAAATTTTGTTTTCTGTTTCTTTTGCTTTCTTTTAATCATGATGATTAATCCTAGTTTGAAAAATAATCTAAAAAATTATTTATGAACTTTATGAGCAAAGTACTTCGGTGTAACTTTGGTTGCATGCCAGAAACTTACAATATTATGGCTATAAAAATATACTGCCTGATAGACTAGAATTATGCAAATTATGTACACAGATGTATTTTCGATGACAATACAGCAGAGTTTAAATAATGCTTTTTTTTCTGTTGCACATCTTTAACAAGAAACAGAGCAAACTTTATAATTTAAAACAATAAATTCACCAGTTTGTACTTTCTACCAAGTGTAAACCAAATTGGCGAATTTTCAATTTTCGTGGCCCATGCCAAATTAACGTATTGTAACTGAACTGTTTTTGAACTACATAAATTCCAGTAATGCAATTAAGTGTGATTTTTAAAATAAACATGAAGTGTTTATAAAAGTGCGACTTCAGACATATATATTTTTTTACATTTATTATTAATTAATTTGCATTAGAAAGCTGATTACTCATGAAAACATCACTCCTGTCATGCGAATGACAGAAGAAAAAAAATCGACCTTTCAGATATAAAATATTCGCTTCCTCTTTAAGGGGACTTCTAGTTACTCTCCTTTGCAAAAAATAACGAAACCATCAATTTTCCAATTTTTAGGTGCGTTCGTAATTATATAAATACGTAGCACCTATTGTCGTCGCTTGGTCCGTCCGTCCGCATATAACAACGCAAAAACTACCCAACCGAATGGTTTGAAATTTAAGATATATTATCTTTGCAGAATTTTGTCGAGACATTTCAAATTTTATTAAAATCGAATCAAAACTTTAGGAGATATTAATAAAAATATTTATTAAGAAATTTGAATTTTTTTTTTTTAATCGGTGCTTTTTTGTTATAGGAGCTTCGGAAGTTTCATCGTCAAGCGACCGAGATACTTATTTTATGACAGAAATTAATCTGCAGATGCAGACGATATAATTCATTTCACAGAATTAAAAATTATCTAGATCTGAATATTTATATAACTAGCTATAGTACGAACGCACCTCATTTGCCACGTTTTACGTACAATTTCCAACTTGTTTTGTTTAGAAATGTATTTAGACAAAGACCCGATGATTGTATGAAAAGTCTTTTCCCTTTAAGTGATTCAGAATTGCAATCTTTAAAATAACTTTCTCTCAGTTCAATTTATTTACAGTATAGAACCATTTATCCGGAATGGTCGGGGCCAGATGTATTCCGGATAACTGGTTTTTCTGGATAACTGGATGGACATTAAAACAATATCCATTTGATGAGATTTGTAGAATATATATGGCTGTAACATTGTTACTGATTTCAAATTATTAGATTACTCTGATTAAGGCTCAGATCCTATCAAGATCAATCAGAGTTTGAAAGAAGACAATACCTTGGAAACAATAATTCTGCTTAAAACTTGTTTTAAGCAAAATTATTGTTTCCAAGGTATTGCCTCAATATCTAACTAAAAATGATTTCATTTCAAATTTTAGATATTGATCAAGTTGTACAATGCATGTGGTAATCTATTAAGCAATGCACATGTCAAACTAGCACTGCATGGCACTTTTTTCTGGAAAGATTCTGAAATCTGTCAGTTGGAAATATCATTCTGGATAACTGGTTTTCCGGATAAATGGTTCCATACTGTATTTATTTTACATTTTACTGCTTTTAAAATCATTTTAAAAACTAATCAATAAAGGCTCCAATTCTAATTTTTATAATTAGCAATTGAAAAATCAGAGAAAATTACGTTATGCAGATCTGCCAACCGTTACGATTTTGAGCCACAAACTACGATGCTACGAAAGTCTGTCTAAAACTACGATTTTCTGTTTTAAAAAAAAGGCGAATTTCGTGACAGGATCACGGGGAAAAACGCAAAATTCGTCATAGGATCGCACGAAGAAACGCGAATTTCGTCAAAACATTGGCGGGAAAAAGCAAATTTCGCCAAAGGATTGTCGAAAAAAACGTGAATTTTGTCAACAGATTGTTGAAAAAACGCGAATTTCGTCAAAGGATCGTTGAAATGCGCGAATTTCGTCAAAAGATCGTTGAAAAACGCGAATTTCGTCAAAAGATCGCCGAAAAAGCAAATTTCTCAAGGGATCGCTGAAAAATGCAACTTTCTTCAGAGAATCATGTGAAAAACGCAAATTTTGTCACAGGATCGTTGAAAAAATGCAAATTTTGTCAAAAAATGTGATTTTCGTTAAAGAATTGCCGGGGGAAACAAGAAAATTTCGCCAAAGGATCGCCGAAAAAAAGTTAATTTCGTCAAAGGATCGTTGAAAAAACGCAAATTTCATGAAAAGATTGTGGAAAAATGCGAATTTCGTCAGAAAATCACCAAAAAAAGCGAGTTTCGTCAAAGGATCACCAAAAAAAAGCGAATTTCGTCAAAGGATCGCCAAAAAAGTGAATTTCGTCGAGGGATCGCAGAAAAAATGTGAATTTCTTCAGAGAATCATGTGAATTTCATCAAAGAATCGTTGAAAAAAACCCAAATTTCATCAAAGGATTGCTGAAAAAACTCAAATTTCGTCAAAAAATCACTGAAAAAATGTAAATTTCGTCAAAGAATTGAGTGAAAATGCGAATTTCGTCTAAGGATTATGTAAAAAACACAAAAATCGCCAAAGAAGTGCAGAAAAAAACACAAAATTCTTCAAAGGATTGATGAAAAAACACAAATTTCTTCAAAATTTACTGCATTGGGTTAAAAGATTGAAACCGGATTCCTTTTACTAATGTAGAAAATTTGACGCAAAACGTGGAAAAAAATTAAGTTTTAAAACTGCTTTCAAAAGATCAAAAAATTGGTGTCAAGGTACATAACTTCAGGCATAGATACCTTCCTGCCAAATCTTGTAGCTCTGTTCGCATCGCAGCAGTTTCTTCGCAAAACAGCATACGCAGATAAACAAACATCTATTTTTATTCTTATGATATAGTTTTTAATCTGAAACAATATACTGAACTAACTTTTCAAAAATTTGTTTAACCTGACCTGAAATAAACAATTAGCACAGACCCGACATGCAGGGTTGTATCAGCTTACTCGACCTGATGAAGGACTCAGACATTTTTCTCTGGAAGATATACCTGTAGTTCCATCACCCCTCCCTCCCCCAACTACCTTGGAATCTTTCAGAAAATTCACTGCGAAGTTCAGAAATTTGGCTTAGGAGTGGACAGAGCATTAATTGAATGGGAATAATTATGTTTAATCAATCCCACCCGCAACAAAAAAATTAGCAAAAACAAAAGAGTCTCCTACTTTGTGTGCTTATGGACATCCACACATGCGTTTAATTGATTAGTATTTGCTTGCTTAAAATTTGCAGCGTAAAAAACAGCCACCAACCAACCAACCTTCAAATAAATTTGAATTTGGTGTGCTACTATTTCTCATTTTCAAAGGTTGGCAGGTTTGGTTATGTTGGCACAATCATATCATTTTTAGCTTGCAGCTATCAAAGCCTGAGAGCTAATGTGCCCGCCCGCCCGTTTATGTATGTGTGTGTGTGTTTGTTTGTTTGTTTGTTTATAGGTTCACTGTGATAGGGCACTTCTCTGATTAGTTTTGGGATTTCATTGGTTAAGTATAAAGGGGGAAACAGGGGGCTAATTCCCCCCTTAATTTAGATAAATAGGTTTTTCATGCAGAATTATCCGATTTGCTTCAAATTTTGTATAAGTAAGTTAACTGTGATAAAACGCTTCCCTGACTAGTTTGGGGGTTCATTGGTTAACTATAAAGGGTGGAACCACTGAGCTGATTTCCCCCCTTAAGTTAGATAAATTGGTTTTTCATGCAGAATTATCGGATTTGCTTAAAATTTTGTGTATAGGTTCATTGTGATAAGGCGCTTCCCTGGTTAGTTTTGGGGATTCACTGGTTAAGTATAAAGGGAGGAATAGGAGGTTAATCCCCCCCCCCCTTTATTTTATTATAGGTTTCTTTATTTTTCGAAGGCATTATTCTTTGAAATAAGAGTATAGTATACAATTAATGTGAATAGCCTGTGAGCTCAATGCCATCAGTTGTGACAACAGTCAGTGTCAACTGGACACTTTTCTTTCTTTAGTTTTATAACTATAAAATACATTTCAAGCTAAGCATAACATCATTTTCACTGGTACAGGCTTTTCACGTGTACTATATATATGTACTTTTATGCTTAATCACGATGAATTCAAATAAAAATGTATTTGATGCTATTTTATTACTATAATGAAACAAAATGGCATCAGATAAAATAAACATTATTCTCGTGACGTCACAGTATGAATTTTTATTCACTTATTAAAAACAAAGTAACGCGCAGAAATATTTTTACTGAAATTTCATGCAAATTAAAAAATACGTCCAAAAAGCCACATGTCTGAATATTTTTACATATGAGTTCGTACCAGAATAGACGCACTGTGTTTTATTATATGTAGATTATTTACAATTTTTATAACAATTGAAAAACAACATGGCACAATTTCTATTTTTTTTTTTTTTTTCTGTAATTTTTCCCTTTTGAAATTATACTTATTGAATCGTATTTTCATTATTCCTGAATTATGTTTAGCAATCAATAAATTTAACTGTAACTGTCCTAGACACACAGTATTATTTTAAATGCCAAATAGATAGAAATTTATCATCTCCTTATAACATTAAATTGTTTTCAGCAGCCTTCATGAAAATTAGTTATTTTTAGCATAGAAGGAAGGTGAAATTTAATCGTTGGAAACTTTTTCATTAATTCTGCCATGCCTGAAAAGAAAGAAATTTTGCAATGGAGTCATGTAAATGAATTTGCATACATTGCGGATGGATGAAATATCAACAGTTGGAATCTGGATCTCTCATCAAATCCAAACGCAAGATACTTGGTTGCAGGGGCGCCATTTCAGAACTTTCTTGAGGAGTAGGGGGGGGGGGGGATTTCTTTGATGCAGTAGCATAACCAGGGGTGGGGTTTGGCGTGATTGTAACACCCCCATCTGGAAAAACTTTTTCTGAATCATGGATACAAAATAAGTAAGAACTTTGAATACAAAATCGCAAAAAAGAGGAAAAATTCAGTCTTAGCATGTATTCAAACTATTGACTATGAAAGTTTTCCGTTATAGAGAGGTTTTGTTACCTTTGTTAAAGGTAGTTTCTAAGACTGAATCTTTTCTATATTGCAGCTCTGAAGAGCATAGGTGTGTTATAATAAGTCTTGTCAAAACAAAACCTGTCTATAACAGAATTCTTCTTAACCAGAAAAAAGTTTTGACAAAACAGCACCATACAACTATACCTGCTAAGACGGCAAACTGTCTAAAATGGAGGGTTTTTTTCCAGCCTTTTTCGACCAATTCTTTGCAGGTTTTACTGCAGAGGCGTTATTTCCAAAAGTTTCTTGCGAGGGGGGGGGGGGGGGTCTTTGGACACGGTTTGAAATAGCCCGCAGGATTGCACAAATCGTACACAAAATAAGAAAATCCCACACAATAAAAAAGTCTGCAGGATTTTGCCCTCAACTTCTTTCACAGACTGGAAATTTTTTTTAATTTTCCTTTAAGTCCGTGATTTTTATTTATTTTATTTTTTGCAGAAATACGCAAAATTAGCTAATTAGGCAAATTGTTAGCGGTAACAATCGCTAATTTTCTCAAATTGCTGTGAAAAAATATTGCGAATTTAGCCGAATATCACAAAAATAAATAGCGATTTCTGTCAATCGGTCGCAGAAAAAAAAAAAAATAGCAGATTACAACATTTATTCTCAGACCAAAACGTAAAATTTGTCCATCGGTAGCAAAAAGAAAAAAAACGCAAATTTTGTCAAAAGATTTTTCCAAAAATCGTGAATTTTGTATAACTGTCACGGAAAAAAAAATCACGAATTTTGCCGAAAGGTTCAGAAACAAATCACGAATTTAGTCAAATAATCACAAAATTTGTCAGTCAGTTTCGAAAAAACAAATCCCGAATTTCAACAAATGATCGTAGAAAAGAATTTCGAGTTTCATCAAAAGGTAGCAAAAAACAAATAGCGAATTTCGTAAATTGGTCACAAAAAATATCTTGAGTTTCGACAAATTGTCGCGGAAAGAAATCAATTTCATCAATTGGTCACAGAAAAAAACGTGAATTTTGGAAAAGGATCAAGAAAAACAAATTATTTCCGTGAAACAATCACAGAAAAAAATCACGTATTTCATCAAATGTTCGCGGAAAAAAAAATCGTAGAATTGAATTGGTCATGAGGTAATCAACACTACAAACATCACGAAATTTACAAATTTTGTGATACATGATAATTAGTAAATTTTCTTTAATAATTTTCTGTCAATAAAAATTTTCCTTAATCATTTTCTGCCTTCCTCTTCAGATTATGATCTAAATTTTATACAATTCAGAATCTGCAAAATCCTTGGTCTAAGTGTCTAAGGTAAAGCTCTGCATTGGATCGGGCAAACCGATTTTACCCGAAACCGATGCAATCCATTCCCCGATACGGATCACGCTGCTTTTTTTCTCTGCGGGACAGGTTGACTACGGTCAGGACATATACGTCCCAGTGGAGTATTTTTATTCTATTAGTACCACTTTATGAAAACTAATCTCTGCCATATTTTTATAGTAGGATATTTTCAAGAGAAGTCTGTCACAAACAATTTTTAGGGGAATTGGGGTATGATTGCATATAAAAATAGTCTCCGATTCTGGCCCGTAATCAAAGGGTTAATTGTTTCGTGTTCAGGTTGGGTTTTCATTATTTTTTTGTGTCGGATTCGTGATATTTTTCAAATGAAAAAAACTATATATTTGAACATTAATGAGCATATATTTTTGTACATAAGCGATAAAATTGTAGACTATTTTTCCATAAATGTATTAAAATATCGATTCAGTTTCTTTCACTTCGGGTTCGTTAGGTAGGACTATTTCGGATTTGGGTTGAAGCCTGTCAGGTAGAACCCGATTCGCGCAGGACTCAAGTGTCAGGCTGTGGAGATTATTAAGAGTGTACTGTATATATAATATGATTTAATAAAGCAATTGATTTGATAGTATTGTAATGATTGCAGTAAATATAATCTGACACTAATAATGCAAAATTGAAAAATCAAATATTTAAGAACATTGATTAACCTTAACATAAAAGAAAAATCCACCTAAATTTTGGGCGAAAAGGAGAAATTCATTTCAAAAATTCTAGCCCTGAGGCAGCAAGTTTTCTTTTGACCATGTACACAGCTGAGAAGCAATTCATAGAGTTTTTTCTCATATATATTTTTTAAATTAGCCAAAATACTCATCAATGATAAATGGCTCATTTTGAGAATGTTGGAATAGCAAAGCTTTTTTTTTTTTAGACCGGCGACCAGGCCCCTACCTGCCAGGTTTCCCTAGCTTAAACGGGTTTAGTGCCTGGCACCGGGGCACGTAGCAGCTGGCCATTGCTGGTAGGACAGCTATGTGGAGGACTTAGTTTTGTTCCCATTTTTGTTTTGCTGCTAATTGATGTTATTCTTTTTATATGGACCTGCGCTTGGCATCACACCCATACGTCATGCCATCGTTATGCGAGTTGGTCTCATAATTTAGAGCCTTGATCAGGTAACGAAACCTTCACCTGATTAGGCACCTCCAGAGGTATAATTCACAGGGAACTTGGAGGACTTTACACCCATGACGGATTTTACATGCACCGGGCGCCATTAGCGTACATGATAAAAAAATATAAAAACCTGTAAGGGAAGGGGGTTAATACATGTTTATTTAACTTTACATAAAAAATAGAAGAAAATGATTACGTTTACCTGTGTTGGATTGTTTTTTTCCCTTACTTTTTTCTACTGTACTTTCCAGTTACCTATTGTTTTTCTTTTGTTGCAAATTTAGGTTTATCTCGTTGCTTTTTGGTTTCTCATGTGATGCAGTTGTTTCTCTTTTGTTGCATTTACTTTTGTTTCTCATTTGTTGCAGGTTTCTCATTGTGATTTGGGTTTCTCATATTTCGCTGTTGATTTTATACTCTGTTGCATCACTGGTAACCGTTGAATTTGTTGTCATGAATGCGCTCTAGTGGCGATCTGTCCATATATACCTTATGGCTGTTTTCATGAACTCCATGAAGCTATTTGAGGACTTGGTGTGCTATGGGGTGGGGCATATTCCTTGGCCATTAGTCCGTTAATTAGTTTATTAACTTCCACCCTCTTAGATGCTAAAAGAACGATTTTTTTTTCGCAGGAAAGAGGTATCCTTTACACTGCTATTTTTATTATATATATATACAGTAAAACCCGCTTAAGAAGTTTTCCAAGGGAATGGAAGGCAAAAACGTCTTAAACGGGAAATTAAGAATGTTTGAAACAATCATAAGTTTTCATAATCAGGAGAGGTCTTTTACATTGTTAAAATAATACATAAATTTATATAAAGTTGAGTTTTACTTAAGAAATTTAAACTGATTTGCACATTTTAAAAAATCTGTCAATCAAGTAAAAATGCATAATTACCTTAGAAACTCTTTATTTAATCCAATGTTTGAAGACAGAGAGGGGACATTTCTCTTTAAGCATCATTTGATATGCTTTTACAGAAAAAATCGGTTATACATTTTTGTTTATGTTTTTTCTCGGCAATTTTTAGTTGATAACAGTCTAGTTGTCTTAAGTTTTTTAAAAATTTCCTCAGGCACATTTTCAACACTTTCGATAAAACGGCGAAATGTTTCTAGTCCTTTCACAGCATCCGAAAAACTAGGAATTTCCACGTGCTCTTCCTCAGTGTCACTCATTTCTTCATCTTCTGTAACCTCACAAATATCATCTACTGTAAGCATTTCACATGGCAATATCTCGTCATCTACTGACACATACTCTTCAAACGATGCTGTGAAATCCATCCTTCTTTGTAACGTCTTCCAATCATCTTCAATGTCCAATTCATATTCTGTTGATTCTCCTTCCAAAAATCCTGCTTTCTGGAAACAATTGGCAATTACAGATGGCGTTATTAACTCCCATGCAGATAAAATAAAATGAATAGATTGCAAAACGTTCACTTTTCCTATCTCTCCAGTATTGTCCAGTTTTTCAATCATGCAATTCACACCTCGTTTTCTATAGTGCTGCTTAAACACTTTAATAACTCCCTGATCCATCGGTTGCAAAACCGAAGTCGAGTTCGGTGGTAGGAAATGCACTTTTATGTTAGTAAAGTTACTCGTGTCTTTGGAATGGGCGGCGCAATTGTCTACAAAGATGATTATGTTCCGTTTAGCTCTCCTCATTTTAACATTTAATCTTTTCAAATAGGCTTCATAAATTGTAATCGTCATCCACGCAGTTTTGTTATTTTCATAATCACAAGGCAGTGATTTCACATTTTGAAAACATCTGGGTTTCTTGGATTTCCCAACAACCAAAATTGCCAATTTCTCGGAACCGTCCATGTTTGCGCCCAATAAAACTGTAAGTCGTTCCTTATTTTTTTTTTACCTCCGTGACAATTTTCACCTTTATATGCATACGTTTTATCCGGTGAAAGATTATAGAAAAGCCCACACTCATCCATGTTAAAGACATCTTTAGGATGATAGCCGGTTATCAAATCTGGTAAGATTTGTTTCCATTCTTCGATTTCTTGTGGATCGACGCTTTTACTCTCACCTTTTATAGAATTGTAACTTAAACCAGCTCTTTTTTTCATTCTATCAATCCATCCATTTGAAGGTGTAAATTCAATCTCCATTTTTTTGGCAATTTCCTCAGCCTTTTCTCTAAGAATAGGTCCAGTTATAGGAATATTGGCGGATCTAGCTTGCTTGAACCAAAGTAATAGTTTTTCTTCCATAGCTTCATATTTTCCTTTTTTCACTTTTAGGTAGATTTCGTAAGAAATACTACCTATTACATTCTCACCTAAGTTGGAAATTTTGAAAGATTTTTGCAGATCTACGCCGATCATGACTCCCAGAACCCAAAACCACCCCCAGTTCAAAACTTTATATATCTATCTATCTATCTATCTATGTCACTTTTTTCTGACCACGATAACTGGAAAAATTCTGCATTAATCTTTTACAAACTGATACATAAAATCAAGGGGCATAAAATCTCGGTCAAGTTCGTTAATGGGCAAAATCGAACCAAGGTGGGGAGGGTGGGGGGGCTTTTTGTGAAAACAGAAAAAAACCCATAATTTCTTAATTATTATACGTATCGAATCCATTTAAAGTTATTAATACTTCTAGGAGAAGGGCCGAAAATTTATGTGTGACAGATTTTTGATATAATTAAAAATGGATCCAAGGGGGGGGGGGGGGGGGGTTTAGAAGAAAAAAAATCATAGCTTCGTCAATTCACAAGATATCAAATCCGCGTAAATTTATTATTAATCCTCTTATTATTATCTAAAACTTTCATATTGACAAGTTTTTTATAAGACCAACCGTTATAGCAAAAAAAAAATTAAAAACAAAAAAAAATCCCTGCCGGCTCCGCCTGCAAACAAGTTACTTTTCGAAGTAGGCAGTTCCAACTCCCGCATCTTTTCGAAACTGATATATAAAATCAAGGGGCATAAAATCTCGGTCAAGTTCGTTAATGGGCAAAATCGAACCAAGGTGGGGAGGGTGGGGGGGCTTTTTGTGAAAACAGAAAAAAACCCATAATTTCTTAATTATGATACGTATCGAATCCGTTTGACGTTATTATTACTTCTAGGAGAAGGGCCGAAAATTTATGTATGACAGATTTTTGATATAATTAAAAATTGCCTTAAGCGGGGGAAGGGGGGGGGGGGGGGTTAGAAGAAAAAAATTCATAACTTCATCAATTCCCAAGATTTCAAATTCGCTTAAATTTATTATAAATTCTCTTAATATTATCTAAAACTTTTATATTGACAAGTTTTTTATAGGACCAACCGTTATAGCAAAACAAAATTAAAAACAAAAAAACCCCTGCCGGCTCCGCCTGCAAACAAGTTATTTTTCGAAGTAAGCGGTTCCAACTCCCGCATCTGTTCGAAACTGATACATAAAATCAAGAGGCATAAAATCTCGGTCAAGTTCGTTAATGGGCAAAATCGAACCAGGGGGGGGGGGGGGGCTTTTTGTGAAAACAGAAAAAAAACCATAATTTCTTAATTATGATACGTATCGAATCCGTTTGAAGTTATTATTACTTCTAGGAGAAGGGCCGAAAATTTATGTATGACAGATTTTTGATATAATTAAAAATTGCCTTAAGAGGGGGGGAAGGGGGGTTTTAGAAGAAAAAAATTCATAACTTCGTCAATTCCCAAGATTTCAAATCCGCTTAAATTTATTATAAATCCTCTTAATATTATCTAAAACTTTTAAATTGACAAGTTTTTTATAGGACCAACCGTTATACCAAAAAAAAAATTAAAAACAAAAAAATCCCTGCTGGATCCGCTTGCAAACAAGTTAGGTTTCGAAGTAGGCGGTTCAAACTGCCGCATCATCGTAAAAAAGGTCATTTCTTCCGCAATTCCCGACAAACAGGCGCCCCACGGTCTGCGTCTTCGAAATCTACCTGTGCCTGTAGGCCGAGCCGTCAGGGATTTTTTTTAATTTTTCGAGATTTATCAGAGGAGTCGTTTAATATAAGATTGCGTTTTGCTACAATTCCATTCAGAGTAGTCACCGGCATATTCAATCTCTTAGCAATTTCAACTCTTGTTACGTTTGGGTTGCTATCAACCTCTTTCAAAATTTTGATTTTGTCTTCAATTGAAAAGGCCTTTCTTTTAATTCCCTTGTCCGACATTTTGAAGAGGAAAAAATAAATAAGATTTTTTTTCGTGAATTTTCCAAGAGAGATTTGACGCTTACACTCACTCAAAAACAGATTGAATGAGCCAAACTGAACACAGCTTTGGTTTGGAATGAACCAAACATAGCTTTGGTTCATTCCATTCCTGGAAAGGGGTGAAAGAGACTCTATTCTAAGAGAAATCAACTGGTCAACTTAAAGAACTACCCCTGAGTAGGAGCAAACCATTTCTCTTTAATCCCTTATCAGTCACTATTGTTGCAGCCATAAGGGACTAGGACTTACCCTCTCTCTACATTTCATCAGACAAACTGATATGAAGGTGAAATAAAGGTGACGACAATCCTTTTCAATCTTAAATGTGCCCTTTTGAATAGCGAAGAATATAGAGAAATGCTTTTCCAGTACAGAATGGGGGGAAAAAATCCCTCAAAAGACCGAAGTAAACGTGTTTTGAAAGTAAAATTAAGGGGAGAAAAAACTTCTTAAGCGGAAAAAGTTTGGAACTAAACTTTTTAAATGGGTTATTTTAACATTGTAAGAATAGGAAAAAAATGGGAATTGAAAATATAAACTTCTTAAGCGGGAACTTCTTAAACGGGTTTTACTGTATATATATATGTTTCCTTTTTTTTTTCCCCTGAAAGATAAGATAAATTAGACAGAGGTTATATACACTTTGAATATAGAGGTATGGTGGCTGCTGGGACTTTTATGTTTTTTTTGTTGTTGTTGTTGGTGGTGTATTAATCTATGTTTGTCTGTTTCATGTCGTCTACATTGTTCATTAGCCATCTGATCACTGCTCTACCTTTGATTTGTACATGTTTGTTGTTTGCAAGTTGTCTGTGCCATTGTATTTCGTTATTAACTGTGATGGTGACCAGATGGTGTGGTTGTGTGAGTAGGCAGGACGTAAGGTAGTGTTTTGAGGGCCCTAATTCCCCGCATATGCATTCTGGAGAGCTAAATTTAGTAAGTCTATGTAGGTATTGTGGGAATGCTCCATGTTCTGTGTAGATTTGGCTCAGTAATTTACAGCTTATAAGCCTTTTTGTGTCTACTTTTGGGAAGTATCCATGGGTTGTTCTACCCGTATCCCCGTAGTCCCACTCGAACTGCCATTGTTTTATCGTTAGCTCTTTTAATATACGCTTAAGGTTTGATATTGGTCTTTCTATGTGGTAGGGTCTATCATTTGTTTTATTTTTAGCCGCTTCTTTTGCTAATTCATCAGCATCCTCGTTTCCTTGGATGCCAACGTGTGCCTTAACCCAATTAATTTTAAATTTGTTGTTTGATTTTCTGATTTTGTTTTGTATGTCTGCAATTAGTTTTACTGTGTTGAATTGTTTTCTGAGTGCTAATATTGCTGATAGGCAGTCCAAGTGAATGCTATAATCCATCCCTGTTTCGTTGCCCCATTCTGTTGCCTTTAAGTATCGACAGTAGTTCGGCTTGGAAGACACTGTTATGTTTCCGCAATGGTGTTGACCATAGTTTAATTTTTTTGTAGTTTTTGTATGCTACGAAAGCCGATCCCGTAGCGCCTGATTCCAATTTTGAGCCGTCTGTATAAATTGTTATATCTGTTTCGTTGTAGCCTTATCTTTGGTTCTGTTGTTTCTGCTGGGTGCGTTTCCCATATATTTATTTTGTTATCGTAGTCTGTTGGTTGAATTGTATTACCGTATAATATACATGTTTCTCTTAACCTTGTTATTGTTCCATATGTTGCTTCATATTTGACATGTAGGTGTATTGGAATCAGGCCCGCCAGTAGCTGAAGGGCTGCTGTTGGGGCCTTGACTGTGGTCAGCAGAAAATGTCTTTGGCAAGTGGTTAGGACCGCTTTGCTTCTGACATTTAATTTGTGTCCCCAGATTGGGGCTGCATATGTTAGCACTTTTTCTGCTACTGTTCGATACCAAATTTTTATGATGTCTGGTTTTATTCCCCAACCTCTTTTTGTCATTTGTCCCAGCATATTGAATGATTTGCGTATATCATTCTTACATGAAAAATGTATTTTTGCTATGTGCCTGCTTGCTATAAAAAGACGTGACAACGAGCTTTTTAATCCCTAGAAGTTTAAAATTAGTGTTAGTTAACGTGATAGGGATCGCAGCATTACAGAATTTCATGTACTTTTGAAATTCCTGTACAGCGATATTGTTGCATTCAGGGATGAGGTTTTTATTTTATTTTTTTTTTAATGGTCGCGAAGCGCTTATACATTATTATGCGTTATGGTGATCGCAGGATTATCTAATTTCATTTATTTTTTATATTCTTATTTTTATACCCTTTTATTTAACTCAACCTGATTTTTGCATGTAAAGTTAGAATTTTGTAATTGATATTTCACTAACTTCCTTATATGCTAGAATTATAAAAATCATGTACACGGTTGTGTCCGATGATAATACAAATACATCATTTTAATGTTTTTAAAAACTTAATTATAAATTAATTTTAAAACATTTTTTCGGTAACCGGTTTTAGGTGATAAATCGTCCAATGTTATTTATGGTTACAATTGTATACTAGTTACAACAACAATGCATTTAATGATGCGCCAAAATTGGCCAACTGGCTGTGAACAGCAACAGCGATATATTTTTATAACTAAAAAGTAGACAATATAAATTAAAAATAAAGAGCGTAATAAATGTTTTAAAAAATACGTTTTAATCAATAGTTTCATATTAATTAAATTATAATTATACGCTGAGAAATCAATTTAGAAGTCCTAAAAAGATAGTTTAAATCAAGACCCCCTTGGGAGCTTGGTTTAAATGTTTTTTTCTTTCCTGTTGCCGTATTTTAAAAGAGAAACAAGGCAAAAATTATATATATTTTTTAATAAATTCACTAGCTCGCGCTTTCTACCAAACGTAAAAAAAAAAAAAAAAGTGTGAATTTATTAACGCATTGTAACAGAAATCTTTAAGGGAAAAAAAAATGAACTGCAGTCATGAAATAGGGCGTGATTTTAAAGATAAAAAAAAAGTGGTTTTTTTTTTCTTTCTTTCTTAAACTATTTTTGCTTTGATACTTATTTTCTGGGTTTTCCTGAGTGCGAAGAACTTATAGATGCATATGCATTATAGTGGTGGCGGCATTACCTAATACATTGTATTTTTGAGATTTTAATGCATTAAGGTTGCTGCATCCAGTGATTTATTTTTTTAGTTTTCATGAGTGATGCAAAGCGCTGATATGTGTATTAGTGATCGCGGCACTACCTAATGCTTTGTATTTTTTTAGATTATTTTACAACGAGGTTGTCCCTACAATTCCCTTTGTAGTGGCTCTGGTTTAAATTCATAAGATCTTTTGCCGGGGCAGTTTACCTATTGCGAAGTCGGGACAACTGGGCTATTTATTTATTTATTTTAACAAAGAGGGAATTAATGGGTTAATTGATCCCTGTCCGTTGGATGTACCTCTTAGCTGTGGCCAGGACGGTGCGAAGAGAAAACTGCGCCCGGGGCAAAGTTTCAATTTGGCGCCCCCCCCCCCCCCCACCTCTTTCTTTTTGTGACATGTAGCACAAAACTGATAAAGCACAGAGGCAGAAATAAATTCTATTGAATAAACATTTCGAGTTTATTTTGGAACTTTAAAAGGTTTAATTTTAATTCAGAAATTGCAAACAACTAAATAGCATAAGAGAAAATTGCACTTATTTATTGGAGAGTAAATGATATTTTGCGACAGTTTGCAGACAAAAAGAAATTCCCCCGAAAATGATAGATGACCAAAAAATGAAAAAATAAATAAATTAAACCGTGGTTGGTAGTGTAAATTTGACGCCCCCTCAATTTCCGCGCCCGGAGCGAAGGACCCCTTCGCATGGCTATGGCTGTGGCATTACGAGATGTCATGACTTAGCCCGCTATGACGTGTCAATAAAATCAGCCAATAAGGCAGGGTTTTTTCTCCCCCCCCCCCCCGAAAAAAAAATTATACGTAAAGAGGACATTTGTTTTGATTAATTCAACATTTTTTTTTCACGTTTATCGCTGTAATCATTATTCTGTAACATTATTGTTTCAGATTTGTGTAAGGTATTTTAGGTAGATTTCATAAGAAATACTGCCTATTACCAGGGCTGCGGAGTCGGAGTCGGGCCTATTTTTGGACAAAAGAGTCGGAGTCGGAGTCACTAAAAAACAGGCCGACTCCGACTCCTACTCCAGCTTGTTTTTTAGACAGTTTGAAGTGAAATTAAACCAATTCTATGTAATTTTAAATTGATAAACTGAATTATTATTTTTATATTAACTATATATACAAGGAAACCCAGGTTAAACAGGTCCAATATACTGTCCAGTTTACAGTGTATATGAAAACTGCTTTTAATTGAAATCTTAAGTTTATATTTTATATTAGTATGCAGTACTTTTTCTCAGTTTTTGGGGTTTGCAGAACTCGAGGTAATGCGAAAATTGGAAGTTTCTGCTCTTTTTGGAGTCCATAGAATCCGTAATATCATTGCAATAGAAAATTTTTCACTTTTTTTTCTTGTTTCCCTTAGATTCTTCAGGTCCGTAAGACCAAGAGTAATGCTGAAATTGTAGTAATTTTTCCCCTTTTTTTCGTGTGCATAGAACCTCCTTGACTACCTATCACAGCTTATACCCATAATTCATCCAAAAATATACACATCATATACTTCAAGGTCAAACAGGAATATAACAGCAGATTGCAGTGTTGCCAGTTGAGTTTTTTTTTATTCTGATTGCTTGATTGCTGCCTTTTTTTTTTAAATAGTAATATTTCCTTTATTTAATGACAAATTTAATAAAGCGACTATTACTATTTCAAAACAAATGACAGCAATAAAGCAATCTGAATAATAGAAATCAACAGGCAGTACTAGTACTTTAAACGTCCCGGAGTCGGAGTCGGACCCTTTGAAATTTCAGGAGTCAGAGTCGGAGTCGGTTGCTTTGAAATTTCAGGAGTCAGAGTCGGAGTCGGTCATTTTTTCCACCGACTCCGCAGCCCTGCCTATTACATTCTGTCTCCCTTAAGTTGGAATTTTTGAAATATTTTTGCAGATCTACGCCGATTATGACTCCTAGAACCCAAAACCACCCCCAGTTCAAAACTTTATATATCTATCTATCTATATCACTTTTTTATGGACACTATAACTTCAATAATTCTGCACAAATCTCTTCCAAACCATACATAAAATCTCGGTTAAGTTCGTTAACCCTCTCACTGACAAGCGTGTTAATACGTTCACTACGCTCCAGGTTTCACTGCAATACAAGTATTTTTTAAATTAATGTAATTTTACATATATAATGTAGTTTTAATACATTGAGTAATGATTGATACCCTCAAGGTTTATAATGCATATATAATTAAGTTTTTTATATAATTTGGGAATAATCACATTTTTTTTAGTATTTAAAATAAAATACAAAGAAAACAACATTAAAATTTAGCCCTTTTGCTAGACAGTCAGGGGGTTGGTTAATGGACAAAATCGAACCAATGGGGTGCGAAGGGGGGGGGGGGGGGTCTTTTTGTGAAAACAGAAAAAAAAACCTGTAACTTCTTAATTATGATACGTATCAAATCCGTTTAAAGTTCTTATTACTTCTAGGAAAAGGGCCGAAAATTTATGTATGACAGATTATTGATATAATTAAAAATGGCCTCAAGGGGGGGAGGGGGGGGGGTTAAGAAGAAAAAATTCATAACTTCGTCAGTTCACAAGATATCAAATCTGCTTAAATTTATTATAAATCCTCTTAATATTATCTACAACTTTTATATGGACAAGTTTTTTGTAGAACCAACCCTTACAGCAAAAAAAAAAAAAAAAAAAAAAAAAAAAAAAAAAAAAAAAAACGTTTGACGTTATTATTACTTCTAGGAGAAGGGCCGAAAATTTATGTATGACAGATTTTTGATATAATTAAAAATTGCCTTAAGCGGGGGAAGGGGGGGGGGGGGGTTAGAAGAAAAAAATTCATAACTTCATCAATTCCCAAGATTTCAAATTCGCTTAAATTTATTATAAATTCTCTTAATATTATCTAAAACTTTTATATTGACAAGTTTTTTATAGGACCAACCGTTATAGCAAAAAAAATTAAAAACAAAAAAACCCCTGCCGGCTCCGCCTGCAAACAAGTTATTTTTCGAAGTAAGCGGTTCCAACTCCCGCATCTGTTCGAAACTGATACATAAAATCAAGAGGCATAAAATCTCGGTCAAGTTCGTTAATGGGCAAAATCGAACCAGGGGGGGGGGGGCTTTTTGTGAAAACAGAAAAAAACCATAATTTCTTAATTATGATACGTATCGAATCCGTTTGAAGTTATTATTACTTCTAGGAGAAGGGCCGAAAATTTATGTATGACAGATTTTTGATATAATTAAAAATTGCCTTAAGAGGGGGGGAAGGGGAGTTTTAGAAGAAAAAAATTCATAACTTCGTCAATTCCCAAGATTTCAAATCCGCTTAAATTTATTATAAATCCTCTTAATATTATCTAAAACTTTTAAATTGACAAGTTTTTTATAGGACCAACCGTTATACCAAAAAAAAAAATTAAAAACAAAAAAATCCCTGCTGGATCCGCTTGCAAACAAGTTAGGTTTCGAAGTAGGCGGTTCAAACTGCCGCATCATCGTAAAAAAGGTCATTTCTTCCGCAATTCCCGACAAACAGGCGCCCCACGGTCTGCGTCTTCGAAATCTACCTGTGCCTGTAGGCCGAGCCGTCAGGGATTTTTTTTAATTTTTCGAGATTTATCAGAGGAGTCGTTTAATATAAGATTGCGTTTTGCCACAATTCCATTCAGAGTAGTCACCGGCATATTCAATCTCTTAGCAATTTCAACTCTTGTTACGTTTGGGTTGCTATCAACTTCTTTCAAAATTTTGATTTTGTCTTCAATTGAAAAGGCCTTTCTTTTAATTCCCTTGTCCGACATTTTGAAGAGGAAAAAATAAATAAGATTTTTTTTCGTGAATTTTCCAAGAGAGATTTGACGCTTACACTCACTCAAAAACAGATTGAATGAGCCAAACTGAACACAGCTTTGGTTTGGAATGAACCAAACATAGCTTTGGTTCATTCCATTCCTGGAAAGGGGTGAAAGAGACTCTATTCTAAGAGAAATCAACTGGTCAACTTAAAGAACTACCCCTGAGTAGGAGCAAACCATTTCTCTTTAATCCCTTATCAGTCACTATTGTTGCAGCCATAAGGGACTAGGACTTACCCTCTCTCTACATTTCATCAGACAAACTGATATGAAGGTGAAATAAAGGTGACGACAATCCTTTTCAATCTTAAATGTGCCCTTTTGAATAGCGAAGAATATAGAGAAATGCTTTTCCAGTACAGAATGGGGGGAAAAAATCCCTCAAAAGACCGAAGTAAACGTGTTTTGAAAGTAAAATTAAGGGGAGAAAAAACTTCTTAAGCGGAAAAAGTTTGGAACTAAACTTTTTAAATGGGTTATTTTAACATTGTAAGAATAGGAAAAAAATGGGAATTGAAAATATAAACTTCTTAAGCGGGAACTTCTTAAACGGTTTTTACTGTATATATATATGTTTCCTTTTTTTTTCCCCTGAAAGATAAGATAAATTAGACAGAGGTTATATACACTTTGAATATAGAGGTATGGTGGCTGCTGGGACTTTTATGTTTTTTTTGTTGTTGTTGTTGGTGGTGTATTAATCTATGTTTGTCTGTTTCATGTCGTCTACATTGTTCATTAGCCATCTGATCACTGCTCTACCTTTGATTTGTACATGTTTGTTGTTTGCAAGTTGTCTGTGCCATTGTATTTCGTTATTAACTGTGATGGTGACCAGATGGTGTGGTTGTGTGAGTAGGCAGGACGTAAGGTAGTGTTTTGAGGGCCCTAATTCCCCGCATATGCATTCTGGAGAGCTAAATTTAGTAAGTCTATGTAGGTATTGTGGGAATGCTCCATGTTCTGTGTAGATTTGGCTCAGTAATTTACAGCTTATAAGTCTTTTTGTGTCTACTTTTGGGAAGTATCCATGGGTTGTTCTACCCGTATCCCCGTAGTCCCACTCGAACTGCCATTGTTTTATCGTTAGCTCTTTTAATATACGCTTAAGGTTTGATATTGGTCTTTCTATGTGGTAGGGTCTATCATTTGTTTTATTTTTAGCCGCTTCTTTTGCTAATTCATCAGCATCCTCGTTTCCTTGGATGCCAACGTGTGCCTTAACCCAATTAATTTTAAATTTGTTGTTTGATTTTCTGATTTTGTTTTGTATGTCTGCAATTAGTTTTACTGTGTTGAATTGTTTTCTGAGTGCTAATATTGCTGATAGGCAGTCCAAGTGAATGCTATAATCCATCCCTGTTTCGTTGCCCCATTCTGTTGCCTTTAGTATCGACAGTAGTTCGGCTTGGAAGACACTGTTATGTTTCCGCAATGGTGTTGACCATAGTTTAATTTTTTTGTAGTTTTTGTATGCTACGAAAGCCGATCCCGTAGCGCCTGATTCCAATTTTGAGCCGTCTGTATAAATTGTTATATCTGTTTCGTTGTAGCCTTATCTTTGGTTCTGTTGTTTCTGCTGGGTGCGTTTCCCATATATTTATTTTGTTATCGTAGTCTGTTGGTTGAATTGTATTACCGTATAATTTACATGTTTCTCTTAACCTTGTTATTGTTCCATATGTTGCTTCATATTTGACATGTAGGTGTATTGGAATCAGGCCCGCCAGTAGCTGAAGGGCTGCTGTTGGGGCCTTGACTGTGGTCAGCAGAAAATGTCTTTGGCAAGTGGTTAGGACCGCTTTGCTTCTGACATTTAATTTGTGTCCCCAGATTGGGGCTGCATATGTTAGCACTTTTTCTGCTACTGTTCGATACCAAATTTTTATGATGTCTGGTTTTATTCCCCAACCTCTTTTTGTCATTTGTCCCAGCATATTGAATGATTTGCGTATATCATTCTTACATGAAAAATGTATTTTTGCTATGTGCCTGCTTGCTATAAAAAGACGTGACAACGAGCTTTTTAATCCTTAGAAGTTTAAAATTAGTGTTAGTTAACGTGATAGGGATCGCAGCATTACAGGATTTCATGTACTTTTGAAATTCCTGTACAGCGATATTGTTGCATTCAGGGATGAGGTTTTTATTTTATTTTTTTTTAATGGTCGCGAAGCGCTTATACATTATTATGCGTTATGGTGATCGCAGGATTATCTAATTTCATTTATTTTTTATATTCTTATTTTTATACCCTTTTATTTAACTCAACCTGATTTTTGCATGTAAAGTTAGAATTTTGTAATTGATATTTCACTAACTTCCTTATATGCTAGAATTATAAAAATCATGTACACGGTTGTGTCCGATGATAATACAAATACATCATTTTAATGTTTTTAAAAACTTAATTATAAATTAATTTTAAAACATATTTTCGGTAACCGGTTGTAGGTGATAAATCGTCCAATGTTATTTATGGTTACAATTGTATACTAGTTACAACAACAATGCATTTAATAATGCGCCAAAATTGGCCAACTGGCTGTGAACAGCAACAGCGATATATTTTTATAACTAAAAAGTAGACAATATAAATTAAAAATAAAGAGCGTAATAAATGTTTTAAAAAATACGTTTTAATCAATAGTTTCATATTAATTAAATTATAATTATATGCTGAGAAATCAATTTAGAAGTCCTAAAAAGATAGTTTAAATCAAGACCCCCTTGGGAGCTTGGTTTAAATGTTTTTTTCTTTCCTGTTGCCGTATTTTAAAAGAGAAACAAGGCAAAAATTATATATATTTTTTAATAAATTCACTAGCTCGCGCTTTCTACCAAACGTAAAAAAAAAAAAAAGTGTGAATTTATTAACGCATTGTAACAGAAATCTTTAAGGGAAAAAAAAATGAACTGCAGTCATGAAATAGGGCGTGATTTTAAAGATAAAAAAAAAGTGGTTTTTTTTTTCTTTCTTTCTTAAACTATTTTTGCTTTGATACTTATTTTCTGGGTTTTCCTGAGTGCGAAGAACTTATAGATGCATATGCATTATAGTGGTGGCGGCATTACCTAATACAATGTATTTTTGAGATTTTAATGCATTAAGGTTGCTGCATCCAGTGATTTATTTTTTTCGTTTTCATGAGTGATGCAAAGCGCTGATATGTGTATTAGTGATCGCGGCACTACCTAATGCTTTGTATTTTTTTAGATTATTTTACAACGAGGTTGTCCCTACAATTCCCTTTGTAGTGGCTCTGGTTTAAATTCATAAGATCTTTTGCCGGGGCAGTTTACCTATTGCGAAGTCGGGACAACTGGGCTATTTATTTATTTATTTTAACAAAGAGGGAATTAATGGGTTAATTGATCCCTGTCCGTTGGATGTACCTCTTAGCCAGGGTCGTACTGGCCCACCGGGCAACGAGGCAAATGCCCGGTGCGCCCTCGTCACTTTTTTTTTTTTTTTTGGAAATACGTTTAAAGTTGTACATTCAGAAAGGCATAAAATTTCAAAGATTTTCATAGGAAAAATTAAAAAGTAATACTTTTTATTTTTAAAAGTATAGCATAAGCAAACTGTGTGGGATCAAAGACAATTAGATAACCCAATTTAGAGATAACATAAATTATCGACAATCAGATGTGCTATTGTTACACATGTTATCCTGGAACATCGTGTTTTTGTAATCCTGGCGCCCTTGGTCAGATTTTTTTCAACGCCTCTGCAAAAATAGCTTTCAAAAAACTAATATCGTGTTCGTGATTTTGTTATTATGGCGCCCTTGGTCAGAATTTTTCAGCGCCTTTGTAAAAATAACTTTAAAAACAACTAACATTGTGTTTTTGTAATCCTGGCGCCCTTGGTCAGATTTTTTTCAACGCCTCTGCAAAAATAGCTTTCAAAAAACTAATATCGTGTTCGTGTTTTTGTTATTATGGCGCCCTTGGTCAGAATTTTTCAGCGCCTTTGTAAAAATAACTTTAAAAACAACTAACATTGTGTTTTTGTAATCCTGGCGCCCTTGGTCAGATTTTTTTCAACGCCTCTGCAAAAATAGCTTTCAAAAAACTAATATCGTGTTCGTGTTTTTGTTATTATGGCGCCCATGGTACAGATTTTTTTCAGCGCCTCTGCAAAAATAACTTAAAAAAACTAATATCGTGTTCGTGTTTTTGTTATTATGGCGCCCTTGGTCAGACTTTTTCAGCGCCTTTGTAAAAATAACTTTAAAAACAACTAACATTGTGTTTTTGTAATCCTGGCGCCCTTGGTCAGATTTTTTTCAACGCCTATGCAAAAATAGCTTTCAAAAAACTAATATCGTGTTCGTGTTTTTGTTATTATGGCGCCCATGGTACAGATTTTTTTCAGCGCCTCTGTAAAAAAAAACTTTAAAAAAACTAATATCGTATTTATGTTTTCGTTATTACGGCGCTCTTAGTCAGACTTTTTCAGCGTCTTTCTAAAAATAACTTAAAAAAAATTAACTTTTCTGTCAAATATTTAGTGCCCTGGGTGATCAAATATTTCTGCTTTTTGTGAAAGTACAAACGACGAAAAAAGAAAAAAAAAAATGGAATGCAATTTAAGAGAAGACATTTTCATTTTAATTGGTCCCATTTTCAGAGGCGGCTTTGGTAATCATGTCGCCCCTAGTCTGATTTTTTCAGCGCCTCTGTAAAAAAAAAAAAAAAAAAAAAAAAAACTAATATCGTGTTTTTGTAATCCTAGCGGCCTTGGTCAGTATTTTTCAGCGCCTCTGTAAAAATAGCTCTTTAAAAATTAATTTCGTGTTTTTGTAATTATGGCGCCCTTGGTCAGATTTTTTTCGGCGTCTCTGTAAAAATAAGTTTTAAAAAACTAATATCGTGTTCGTGTTTTTGTAATTATGGCGCCCTTGGTCAGATTTTTTTCAGCGCCTCTGTAAAAATAACTTTCAAAAAATTAATATATATTTTTTAAATCATGGCGCCCTTGGTCAGATTTTTTTCAGCGACTCTGTAAAAATAACTTTCAAATAACTAATATCGTGTTTTTGTAATCCTGGCGCCCTTGGTTAGATTTTTCCAGGGCCTGTTTAAAAATAACTCTAAAAAAACTAATATCGTGTATTTGTAATCATAGCGCCCTATGTCACATTTTTTCAGCGCCACTGTAAAAATGACTTTCAACAAATTAATATAGTGTTTTTGTAATTACGGCACCCTTAGTCAGATTTTTCAGCGTCTGAGTAAAAATAACTTTCAAAAAATTAATACATTGTGTTTTTGTAATCATGGCGCCGTTGGTCATATTTTTCCAGCTCCTGTATAAAAATAACTGTAAAAAACTATTATCGCGTTTTTGTAATAGCTCTTCCCCCACCTACCCACCCACTTACACACACGTACACTCCCCACAAGCACACACACAGAGTTGAATTCAGACACTTTTCTCCGGGAGGTACTTCTGTGGCTCCGGGGGGGGGGGGGGGGGATTTTAGAGTTCAGCGGTGGATATTGTACTTTTTGACAATTCAAAACACAAAATCTCACATTTTCCGCAAGGGACATTTTATTGCTTGGAGGGGGGGGGGATGTCCCCCCTGGGTCACCGCCTGAATTCAACACTGCACACACATAAATCGATGCTCTTAGTTCTAATAAACTGGAACATTCCATAATTTCTTAATGATAATATAGGTTACACCGCCAAGACTAATTTTTCACAAGTTTTTGGGCAATGGAAACTTATGTAAATTTTGCTTTTCAAAGAATAAAAGGTTAATATTTCATATCTATTTGAAAAAATTTTACAATTTTTTAGCATTTGAAAATGCCAATAGTATCTAAAAACCTTTTTTTTTAACTGTATCTGCTTAACGACTCTAAACTTCAAACACCACCCCGATTTACAAATTGAAAAATACACATGACATGTAATGGAAATAAATATATAAACCACTGAAACTTGTAAAAGTCGTTTCACAAAAGAATGGATGAAAGAGAAGCGCAGATGTGTATTTGTTTAGTTTTCAGTGCTGTTAGTGGGAGTTCCTAAGAAGACAAATTCCCTAAGAAGACATTTCGGTGGAGTTTCACCTTAGATATCCAGTGGTATTGTAGTAATACCAGATGTGACACTTTTTATTGATTATACCATATTGTGGGATTTTTGGATCTCTGTAACTTTCTGAAGAAAATAGAAACCGGATGTGGAGGTATTTTTCCATGAAATACTAATTAACACACGCTCGGCGTACAGACATCAGCAAAGAAAGAAACTTTAAAAACGAAAAAATAAAATATCGAATTAAGTAACTGTTATAGGAGTTTTATAATGTTTTGAGTAATAACATAAGATGTCAAAACTTTTTGACGATATTATTAAACAATTTTCATTGATACATACTTTAAATTTTTAGATATTCCCATTAAGGTGAAAACGAAAAATAACTTTGCCAATAAACCTTACCATTTTTTAGATACTTTTTTTTCAAGATATCGAGTAAGAAATAGATGCAAAATAATGAACACATATAATCTTATTGCGGTAGAAAAAAACCTGTTATTCTTCTTCTTTTCTATATTTTATCCACATTACGCAATTATTTCTATTTTCTTTGAATTTGTTTTTTGTTTTGCACCACAATGCTTAAATATAATTTTGATAGTACATATTATTTTTAAAAAATGTAAATATATTTGAAGCTATTGCTGCTCTTCTGGTGCATTTCTTTCTTTATTTTTTGTCTGTGTGTGTGAGTTGCGGCGACTATTAAAATTAAATTTGGCTTCTGTAATTAAAATAAACAGCAATTTAAAATTAAATATGATTTATTTTAGTGACTAGGTGAGATAAAGGGTGGAAATTACGGAAAGCTTTTTTTTTTTTTTTTTTCCAAAATGCCGATTGTTTTGAAGAGATTATTCAACTTTTATCGAAGAAAAATGAGGATTTTTGATGATAAAAAAAAATCCTTAGTGCTCTGCATAATTATATAAGAAAAAAGCTGACAAAATTAGAAGTAAAACAATTCAGTATTATTAAAGTAATCGTGTCGTGGTCATATATTTAAAACTGCAATTTTGAGAAAAACTAGTTTCAATTTTATTGTAGAATGCTTATTATATATATATATATATATATATATATATATATATATATATATATATATATGATATAGAATCGTCTATTCCAGATTCTGGCCACATAAAATGTCTCGATTCCGTTGATAAAGCCGCTAAAATAAAAACTCGATTTTCCGAAATTTATAAATTATGATTACGTGCAAATCCTTAAGGTGATTTTCGAAAAAATATTTTTTAACGTTCAGTAATGCAAAAATTTCTGCTCATTTACAAACATGAAAATAATGTTCGACAGGAACCGAATTTCGGTTACATTTCTAGTTTCGACAGAAAACGAAAACGAAATTATCTTAAAAATATATTCAAAATAATTAACATAAACATGCATGTTATCTGAATAATGTTTTGCGTAGAAACGGAAGTACATAATTATTAACTAAAAATTAATTTTATTGAAATAAAATGAATTAAATATAAGATGCTATAAACATAAAAAATGATTCAAAAATAATTTAATTTAAAAATAACGAATTTAATCAATATTATTAATACCTTCCAGATTTATCCCCTTTTATGTGAATACATAGTATGTGCGGCTCTTTGGATGGTAGTGGCGTTTGGGAGAGGATAGGGAGGGACAGTTATAGTAATACCGATTATTTGGCAGTATTTTCGCCGAAACTAAGATTTTGCACTGAAAACGAAAATGAAACCGAATATTCGGCCAAACTCTACACAAATGAATGAGAATTGCAGGCTTGGTCATTGAAATAATTTGTAATACAACAGATTCTTTTCTTTAAATTAATCACATCTTGAGTTAAAATTGATTGTTGTCTTGTGACAGCAGTTTTTTTCCTCTTCCCGCACTGTCGCGTACGGAAATTAGGTTCAAAACGGCACCTTTGACAGCATTTTCTGAAATATCTTTTGCTTTTCCTAAAAAAATATATAAAAGACAGTTCTATTACAAAGTTTCTGATGGGCAATAAAAAAATAGCTGGTATTTTCGGCCACTTAAAGCAATCAGCAGTTGCAATGAAATTTAATGAAAACATTTCAAACAAAATTATCATGCAATACAATTCAAGTAATACTTTTCAAAGTAATACATTCAAAGTAATGCTTTTGAAGAATTACTTTTCCAAAGATTTTCTGCCCCCCCCCCCCCCCCCTGCCCTGCGTATACACATGAATTGCAGTACAAAAGAACAAGATCTTTGAAAAACAGAAACAATCCCAGTAACCCAATAGCTTTTGTAAATGTAAGTTTGCTCATTTGAAAGGAAACCTAAATACATTATATCCGGGAAAAGAGAGTACCGAAATCAGCCATCTATTGTCCACCCCACAGAAACTGGAAATGCATGTGTTTCTAATTTTCAACCGATAATCGGTATAAATAAAGTGCTCTTGATGTGAAATCTGCTTCGTTTGTCTCGTTCTATCCAGTGTCAAAGAACTACTCCGTCTTTATATTATTTGCCGGTGACCTGAGTTATTTACTTATTTTAGTGTAATCTTAAACATTATTTCTTATAATAAGCTTGTACTTCAACCTTTAAAAAAAAAATAGTGTACAGTGTTATAAAATATCATCACCACAGCTCAGATATGCTGATGTTGCATTTTGCATAACAAGAACTGTGACTTGTCCAACATGGAAAACGATGGAAAAACAATATGACATGGAAAAACAATATAAGGTATAAGACTACAAATTAATTTTTTTGATTGTATCTCTTTCACAAGAATGTTTATTAGTTTGAATTTTTGCGAAATCTGCAAAATTTGCCTAATGTATTTCTTTATTTTCTCTTTGTAACTGTGGCGAGAAAAAAAAATCCCTGCTGGCTCGGCTTACAGGCGGGGTTGGATTTTGAAGTTAGCTACTAATTTCACCAATAAAAACTTAAATCAAGATTAGAGATAAACCCAGTTTTTCACTAAGAATGAGCTCTAGAGACCTAAAATTCCTTAAGAAGTTTGTTTTGTTTATACTGTCTTTATACCTCACATTTTCAACAAATTTATGAACCTATTGTCCTTTTTGTTATTTTTGAAGAATTCTATTTCTATTATAAAAACAAAATTCCTATCTTGAAAACAATGTCCTGACGTATTCAACACTTGAAAGAGGGGGTTAATTTTCGTACTTTTCGAAACATATTGATAAGTTAGAAAGCATAAAGAACTTAGATGGGATTTGGTGTTTTCCGTTTCGGTTGTTGAGATTGAGGTTGATTATTGACGGCCAATTATCTACACATGGGATATAGGCCCAGGGGGGGGGGTGCCCTTCGTGGGGGTCTTTCTAAGGGAACCCAACCCGTATTTACACATGGATAAATCCACGGCTCGAAGAAAACCACGAAAACTCCGAACGATTAGGCCGACGGG
Source organism: Maratus michaelseni (assembly GCA_963931845.1). Lineage (NCBI taxonomy): Eukaryota > Metazoa > Arthropoda > Arachnida > Araneae > Salticidae > Maratus > Maratus michaelseni. The sequence continues at coordinate 217,209,538 of OZ007594.1, forward strand.
CGCGATTGGGATCGAACCCAGCACCTTCCCGTCTACCAGCTTGGAGAGCAGAACCTCTCAGCCACTGGTGGGGCGTTTTCCGTTTCGGTCTCGACCGGTTCAGCCGATGCATGTTTCGAAAGACGGGCTAAAAAAAAGCCGCTTTCGGCTTGTATCTGCCTCCACACTTTGGAACGTGGTTTCTGGCACTCGTCGGTGCAACATTTTTCGGTCAACCACTTAACCCCTTCGCGACGAGAGCACTTTCTTTAATTTTTAATATTTTACCACCGGTTTTTCACAACAGAAAATTTTCTGTAATTGAATCGCGAAAATGCTCTGACTAAGTAAGGTTAACTTTACAATAAAAAATAACTGATAAGAATAATGAAGGATTCTGAGCACCTTAAGTGGCACGTATACCGGTCGCTCCTCTCCAAGGGGTTAAATTGTGGGGTTTAATTAATATCTCGGCCAATTATATAAAAAACAAAACAAAATTGAAACTCAGGTGTATTAAGACCTGCCTTGGACATTCTCATCCAAATTTACAGACCTTTCGCGCAGTAAATTTCCTAGCCATTTCTTTCTTTTTTTCCGCACACACAAACACATACTCAGCGAGAGAAACACCTTTATTTTATTATAGATATCCTTCAAATAAATTACAATAACAAACTTATTTCTGACAGAATTGTGATACATATGGCTATTAGTATAAAGTTGTAGTTGGCAATAAAAAAGAAAAAAAATCTTTTAAGGGATTTTTTGCTTAAATTATACTTTATTACCTTTAGTACATTCTCATGAAGTTTTGTAAAGTTTAAAGCGTACAGTTTAAAGCGAGAGTGGCCGAGAAGTTGTACCCTCGAAGCAGGTAGACGGGAGGTGCTGGGTACGAACTCAATTGCGCCCGTCGGATTAATCGTTGAGTGTTTTCCGTGGTTTTCTTCCAACCTTTGATTTCCTTGCATAATTACGTGTTAGGTTCCCTCAGAACCCCCCCCCCCCCACGGAGGGCACCCCCCCCCTTTAGGGCCTATATCACCCGTGTTGATAATTGGTCGTCATGAACACAATCAACCAACCTTTTATGGTCTGTTTGATAAAACTAAGTATCAGATTTACAAGAAAGTAAAAAGTTTTTTTTTTTTTTTTTTTTACACATAAAAATGTAAAATAAATTCAGTTTTTCACTGTAATTTTACAGGTACTAGCACATTTTATCTTTTTTCACCCAAACTAATTAACTTAGGAAAAATCCGATACTTAAAATTGTAGAGCACACTTCTACGAATACTTTTTAAAAAATTAGCTGAAAATGTTCAAACTTGTAGGAGAAGATACATTTTAAAATTAACTTAAAATTGCCAAAAAAAAATTAAATTTTTCGAAAGTTGCTTGGAAAATTGAATAATTTCTTATTAGAATCATTTTCCTTCATTGAGTCCTTTATTATTATGTCAAAAATGTACCTTAAAATACTTAAATAAAAAAAAATGTTCAAAAGGTACCTAGTCCCCTTAAAATAAAATTTATGGCCAACCTTCTTGGGACTTAAATTAAATATGAAAGGAAGGGGGGGGGGGGGTGAAAAGATATTTCACAGCGAAACTGACAATTCCATAAGTCCTACTCCATTTAAGTTGGATTTCTAATGCATTTAATCTCCAAATAAAGGACACTCCATTGAAGAATAGGAATTATCTCATTCAAAATATATAAAATAATCCTGCAGCCGTTACGTATGTTTTTTCAAAAAATTTGTTTTAGATACTTTTAAATAGTAATTGGCGCCCTTTTGATTAGAATTTGGCGCCCTTTTTATCCAAGTTGCCACCGCCCTTTTTGTCATGCCAGTACGATCCTGCTCTTAGCTGTGGCCAGGACGGTGCGAAGAGAAAACTGCGCCCGGGGCAAAGTTTCAATTTGGCGCCCCCCCCCCCCCCTCTTTCTTTTTGTGACATGTAGCACAAAACTGATAAAGCACAGAGGCAGAAATAAATTCTATTGAATAAACATTTCGAGTTTATTTTGGAACTTTAAAAGGTTTAATTTTAATTCAGAAATTGCAAACAACTAAATAGCATAAGAGAAAATTGCACTTATTTATTGGAGAGTAAATGATATTTTGCGACAGTTTGCAGACAAAAAGAAATTCCCCCGAAAATGATAGATGACCAAAAAATGAAAAAATAAATAAATTAAACCGTGGTTGGTAGTGTAAATTTGACGCCCCCTCAATTTCCGCGCCCGGAGCGAAGGACCCCTTCGCATGGCTATGGCTGTGGCATTACGAGATGTCATGACTTAGCCCGCTCTGACGTGTCAATAAAATCAGCCAATAAGGCAGGGTTTTTTCTCCCCCCCCCCCCCCCCCCCCCCGAAAAAAAAATTATACGTAAAGAGGACATTTGTTTTGATTAATTCAACATTTTTTTTTCACGTTTATCGCTGTAATCATTATTCTGTAACATTATTGTTTCAGATTTGTGTAAGGTATTTTAGGTAGATTTCATAAGAAATACTGCCTATTACCAGGGCTGCGGAGTCGGAGTCGGGCCTATTTTTGGACAAAAGAGTCGGAGTCGGAGTCACTAAAAAACAGGCCGACTCCGACTCCTACTCCGGCTTGTTTTTTAGACAGTTTGAAGTGAAATTAAACCAATTCTATGTAATTTTAAATTGATAAACTGAATTATTATTTTTATATTAACTATATATACAAGGAAACCCAGGTTATACAGGTCCAATATACTGTCCAGTTTACAGTGTATATGAAAACTGCTTTTAATTGAAATCTTAAGTTTATATTTTATATTAGTATGCAGTACTTTTTCTCAGTTTTTGGGGTTTGCAGAACTCGAGGTAATGCGAAAATTGGAAGTTTCTGCTCTTTTTGGAGTCCATAGAATCCGTAATATCATTGCAATAGAAAATTTTTCACTTTTTTTTCTTGTTTCCCTTAGATTCTTCAGGTCCATAAGACCAAGAGTAATGCTGAAATTGTAGTATTTTTCCCCTTTTTTTCGTGTGCATAGAACCTCCTTGACTACCTATCACAGCTTATACCCATAATTCATCCAAAAATATACACATCATATACTTCAAGGTCAAACAGGAATATAACAGCAGATTGCAGTGTTGCCAGTTGAGTTTTTTTTTATTCTGATTGCTTGATTGCTGCCTTTTTTTTTAAATAGTAATATTTCCTTTATTTAATGACAAATTTAATAAAGCGACTATTACTATTTCAAAACAAATGACAGCAATAAAGCAATCTGAATAATAGAAATCAACAGGAAGTACTAGTACTTTAAACGTCCCGGAGTCGGAGTCGGACCCTTTGAAATTTCAGGAGTCAGAGTCGGAGTCGGTTCCTTTGAAATTTCAGGAGTCAGAGTCGGAGTCGGTCATTTTTCCCACCGACTCCGCAGCCCTGCCTATTACATTCTCTCTCCCTTAAGTTGGAATTTTTTTAATATTTTTGCAGATCTACGCCGATTATGACTCCTAGAACCCAAAACCACCCCCAGTTCAAAACTTTATATATCTATCTATCTATATCACTTTTTTATGGACACTATAACTTCAATAATTCTGCACAAATCTCTTCCAAACTGATACATAAAATCTCGGTTAAGTTCGTTAACCCTCTCACTGACAAGCGTGTTAATACGTTCACTACGCTCCAGGTTTCACTGCAATACAAGTATTTTTTAAATTAATGTAATTTTACATATATAATGTAGTTTTAATACATTGAGTAATGATTGATACCCTCAAGGTTTATAATGCATATATAATTAAGTTTTTTATATAATTTGGGAATAATCACATTTTTTTTAGTATTTAAAATAAAATACAAAGAAAACAACATTAAAATTTAGCCCTTTTGCTGGACAGTCAGGGGGTTGGTTAATGGACAAAATCGAACCAATGGGGTGCGAAGGGGGGGGGGGTCTTTTTGTGAAAACAGAAAAAAAACCTGTAACTTCTTAATTATGATACGTATCAAATCCGTTTAAAGTTCTTATTACTTCTAGGAAAAGGGCCGAAAATTTATGTATGACAGATTATTGATATAATTAAAAATGGCCTCAAGGGGGGGGAGGGGGGGGGGTTAAGAAGAAAAAATTCATAACTTCGTCAGTTCACAAGATATCAAATCTGCTTAAATTTATTATAAATCCTCTTAATATTATCTACAACTTTTATATGGACAAGTTTTTTGTAGAACCAACCCTTACAGCAAAAAAAAAAAAAAAAAAGAAAAAAAAAAAAAAAAACGTTTGACGTTATTATTACTTCTAGGAGAAGGGCCGAAAATTTATGTATGACAGATTTTTGATATAATTAAAAATTGCCTTAAGCGGGGGAAGGGGGGGGGGGGTTAGAAGAAAAAAATTCATAACTTCATCAATTCCCAAGATTTCAAATTCGCTTAAATTTATTATAAATTCTCTTAATATTATCTAAAACTTTTATATTGACAAGTTTTTTATAGGACCAACCGTTATAGCAAAAAAAATTAAAAACAAAAAAACCCCTGCCGGCTCCGCCTGCAAACAAGTTATTTTTCGAAGTAAGCGGTTCCAACTCCCGCATCTGTTCGAAACTGATACATAAAATCAAGAGGCATAAAATCTCGGTCAAGTTCGTTAATGGGCAAAATCGAACCAGGGGGGGGGGGGTCTTTTTGTGAAAACAGAAAAAAAACCCATAATTTCTTAATTATGATACGTATCGAATCCGTTTGAAGTTATTATTACTTCTAGGAGAAGGGCCGAAAATTTATGTATGACAGATTTTTGATATAATTAAAAATTGCCTTAAGAGGGGGGGAAGGGGGGTTTTAGAAGAAAAAAATTCATAACTTCGTCAATTCCCAAGATTTCAAATCCGCTTAAATTTATTATAAATCCTCTTAATATTATCTAAAACTTTTAAATTGACAAGTTTTTTATAGGACCAACCGTTATACCAAAAAAAAAAATTAAAAACAAAAAAATCCCTGCTGGATCCGCTTGCAAACAAGTTAGGTTTCGAAGTAGGCGGTTCAAACTGCCGCATCATCGTAAAAAAGGTCATTTCTTCCGCAATTCCCGACAAACAGGCGCCCCACGGTCTGCGTCTTCGAAATCTACCTGTGCCTGTAGGCCGAGCCATCAGGGATTTTTTTTAATTTTTCGAGATTTATCAGAGGAGTCGTTTAATATAAGATTGCGTTTTGCTACAATTCCATTCAGAGTAGTCACCGGCATATTCAATCTCTTAGCAATTTCAACTCTTGTTACGTTTGGGTTGCTATCAACTTCTTTCAAAATTTTGATTTTGTCTTCAATTGAAAAGGCCTTTCTTTTAATTCCCTTGTCCGACATTTTGAAGAGGAAAAAATAAATAAGATTTTTTTTCGTGAATTTTCCAAGAGAGATTTGACGCTTACACTCACTCAAAAACAGATTGAATGAGCCAAACTGAACACAGCTTTGGTTTGGAATGAACCAAACATAGCTTTGGTTCATTCCATTCCTGGAAAGGGGTGAAAGAGACTCCCCAACTAACACAGAACTTGCGGGCCACTGATGGCTACGTTAGCCTTGGCCCAAACTAGTAGATGAGGGGCCGCAATCGTTTGCCGTAACGGCAACTTAAAAAAACTGTCACGCCGGCCACAATGTGGCCGCAACAGAATTGGCCATAACTACATTAAGATGCCCATAATTGTGCCACAAGTGGTTAATCATAACTGACGGATAGCCTAAAACTGGCCACAGTTATACTTTAAGTGGCAATTATTAACGAAAACTAGCCACAGTTTGGCCATTAACGATCATCGTGAATAAAATCTAGCCAGAAGATCGCCACAGCCATGCCACCTGCGTTTGTTAAGAATAAAAGCTATCCCAAAGCTGGCCATAAATGTTAATTTATTGGTCATCATAAATGTAAACTAGCCTTAAGCCAGCCATCCACATACCATCAATGCTATTCATTAATTAATGCATGCCGAAAGCTAGCCACTTTGTTGCCATAAATGGGCATCATTAATGTATGCAAGTCGAAAGCTAGCCACGTCGTTGCCATCATTAATGAATGCAAGCCGAAAGCTAGCCACTTTGTTGCCATCAATGGTAATCATTAATGAATGCATGCCGAAAGCTAGCCACCTTTTTACCATGAATGGGCATCATTAATGTATGCAAGCCGAAAGCTAGCGACTTCGTTGCCATCATTAATGAATGCAAGCCGAAAGCTAGCCACTTTGTTGCCATCAATGGTAATCATTAATGAATGCATGCCGAAAGCTAACCACTTTGTCTTGTCGCCATCAATGGGCATCATTAATGAATGATAGCCCAAAGCTAGCCATATTCATGCCACTATTAGATATCATGAATGGAAGCTGGCCAGAATTATATTTTTTATGGTCCTCAAAAAAGTAAAGTTGAGCAAGAAAGGCCCATTTTTACTCCTTTGGCAGGGACATTTTTTTTTCTTTTTTTAAAAGTTATTTTAAACTTCAGAATCTAAATTTACTGGTCCATAATTTTTGTCAGAAAACTCTTAATATTTTATTCAAAATTTTGAAAAAAAAAAATCTATTTGAATATTTTTCTTAACAAGAGCTCATAACACCAACCTGACTTTTATACAATACATGTTACACTTTATCATTATAATCTTTTTCAGTTAAAAACTACAATGGTGTTGTGTTATAAGCATCCCATATTAAAAAGGTCAAAATATAATAAAATCGAAAGTGTTTCAGATCTTGTATAGAATACTTTCAATCTGAAAGCAATAATAAAAAAAAAAAAAAAAAAAAAAAAAAAAAGTCCCAATGGAGGCAAAAATTGGCCGTACCCACTCATCTCATTAGATCGGAATAAAAGGCCATATGGTTATGATTTAGTTTTTAATGTTATTCTGAAAAAGTTGCAAAAGCCATATTTGTAATTAATAAAAAAAAAATTGATAACACAAGGTGTAAAATATATATTGAACGTTAAATTACCAATGATGGTGAAAATATGAAAAAAAAACTAATTTTCTTCAATTTTTAATTAAATTATAGGTTTAAACATTCTATTCAAAGGAGTAAATTTTTAAGTAGTTTCAATTTATGTTTCTTCAAGCTAATTCACCAGGTGAATTGTCCAGCCAGAATTTTCCTGCATTTCCATTGAAAATTGTTATCTAATGATTATATTCAACATCCCTTTTTCGAAGCAAATAAAAAATGCATAATGTTAAATGAGATACCATATGAAAGGATTTTCAAGCGACTTCTGACATAGTACACTCACATTTCTTTAAAACATGTATTTTGGTTAAAATTGCAAGTAATAAATTAAATAGGCATTCTTTTCAGAAATGAAATGAAAGTTTTTCCTCAAATTACTGTTGCCACAAAAATTAAATTCCACAACAATGATTAAAACAAAAAAAATGTTCAATAAAGATAAAGTGAACAGGGTTGCTACATGGGTTTATTTTATATTTATGATAAAAAAGCAAAATTTAAATTCAAATGCTCAATTTATTTTTTTTTATTTTTTTTTTCAAAACACATTATGTCACCCTCTAATGCAGTTAAAATACAATTTATATATATCTCTCTCTTGATATTTTCAGTCAATTTTTACTGTAACTTTGATGGAATAAATTGGATTATATTCTGGCTTTATTTTTTTTAGAAGTTTAAACATGCATCTAAAAAATATTAGATATTGCTAAAAATATTAGGCTGCAGTGTGAAATCTTCACACAGGCCCACTAGTATATATTATTTCTGTTATCAACACCCCCTTTTCTCAGAAAATACTAAATGCACAACAATGAATGAGATGCCATAAGAAAGGATTTTGAACCAGCTTCTGACATAGTGCCCTCACATTTCGGTAAAACATATTTTTTGATTAAAAATTGCTGTTAATTAAAAATTAAATCTGCATTGTTTTCATAAAAGAAATGAAAGGCTTTCCTCAAGTTAGTGTGGCCACAAAAATAAAATACCACATTATATAATGCTCAAAATGATTATAAAAAATAAATACTACAAAAAAGATAAAGTGGGACATAGTTGCTGCACGGGTTTATTTTATATTTGACTAAAAAGCAAAATTGAAATGCTCAATTTATTTTTCTTTGTCCCATGTTTTTTCCGAAACAGATGATGTCATCCTCTAAAGCAGTTAATTAACTATAGATATATATATTGTTTTGTCTTTACTATGCTCGATCAGCTTTTACTGTAACTGTGATGGAATAAACGAGATGATATTCTGGCTTGACTAATGTTGTTTGAAGATAGTTTCAGCCCTTAATTTTCCTTTAGAAGTTTAAACCTGCATCTAAAGAGTCTTAGATATTGCTAAAAAGTATTAGACTGCAGTGTGAAATCTTCGCACGGGTCCACTGGTGCTTTTATAATACAATTTCTTACCTGGATGTTTCTTCCAATTATCCAGCTTGAAAATAAAACAAAAACGCAGGAATTCTATTTTATAAAATTGGTAAAATGTTGACATTACTGATCATTGGCATTTAAGAATTTTTTTAATGATATAACTATACATATATGTAAATTAGGTCCGTTCAAAAAATGTCATTTCACTATCTTCATCTCTTTGGCATATAATTAATCAGAAAAATGTAGCAGTATTCCTATAAAGTAATGTTTTAGTCTGTTAAGGACTCTTCCCCCCTTATACACATCATAGAACAAAATTTTAATGTATATATATTTACAAAATATTACTAATTGACAGAAAGCCAATTGTCACTATTTTCCTTCTTATGTAATCTCAAATTGCTTTTACTAAATAAGTTTAATATTTTTTCAAAATAGTAGTGGCAGTTGATCATCTAGAACACGGCAGGTTCACCATTCATACATTAAATCTTTTGTTTGTTTTTTTAAATGGACTAAACATTACTCATAAATAATAATATAACATTGTTTTTATTTTTTAAAGATTAGCAAGTAATGAGTACTGAATAATATTTTTTTTTTTTTTAAATATATTACCAATAAAGAAATCTTTAAAATATTTTTCCTTCCAGCAGGAGGTATGTGACTTTTTGACTAACAAAATTTCAAACTGATTCATACAATATTATGTGAATTAAAATTTTAATATCAACTAAAAATTAATTACTACATAAAACACTTTTATTGAATTATATCGTAACCTGTAAAAAGAAGGTGGAATGTTCTTAGAACAAGAAAGAAGGGGAAAATATATAGTACATTCTTTTTAATAACATCACTTGCATAAATAAATATATATATTTAAAAACACTAGAACTGAATGTTTTTTTTTTCATATAAATTTTATTTTTCACAACAAATGTAAAATAAACCAACCAAAAAACATTTATTTATTTATGTATTTACAAGATGCTCAAAATTTATCAGAAATATTTTACAAGAAAATTTAATCCTGTTACAATTAAATTTCTGATGTTTCTTAATTTAAGTTGATAAAGAGCTGAAAATCTACAGTCATCTTCACAGAGAACTTTTTTCTTTCCAGATTTTTATTCTTCTTTTTCTGAAAAAAAAAAATAAATTTTACAAAACAAAATTAAAATGGCTTACTTTAAAAACACCACTTATTAATTAGCCATTTATAAATATAATCAGAACAGAAATTATAATTAAAAAAAACCATTTATAAAAAGCTTTGTAGTTCAAGTTATTTGTACACCATGAAACTATTTTATTGCAGTATACCTATATTTGCTTTTGCTTTTAACAAAAACTCATAAAAGGGCAGCATTGTCAAACGACTCCTAATTCCTTTTTTTTTTTTTTTTTTCCTAGGTGCGAAACTGCATTTCATGGTGGCAATTTTATGTTATATCATATTCTCTCATTTCTTTTTGCAACCATGTTAACAATAATATTGTTTCTATTTTTATGTGTTAAGAGCAGGGGGGGGGGGCTGTATATATTAAACACTTTATCTCTGTGTTAATCACTACAAAACAAAAACAAGCTTTCTATAAATTCAAATATATAAATTCATATTCTTTACATATGATGTATGGGTGCTCTTTCTTTCATTTCATAAAAGTTGAATTGCTCACTTTGTGAATTGTTCTAGAATTTGTATTGCTAGAAACCAGCAGTTCTTTATTTTCTTTACTTTATTTTTTCACATAACTTTTCCTTCAAAATGGCTTTGTAAAGTAGGAAAATACACTGTGTACCTCCAAGCTATAAATCTGATATTATCACTCATAAAACAATAGCATTTGAATTCTCACCGTAATTTAGTTCAAAATAAGGAAAAGCAATTTTTCAACTTTTTCCCGTCAAAGTTAAAAAAGTAAAATTTAATTCAAAGTTTCTGGTTCGAATCGTATTAAAATTAGGTGGGATATAACATATCCCACCTACATTGCCACATTTTGTAATTTTATAATATATCCCACCGCCCTTCAAAGGGTTAAAAGACAAAGAAAAAATGAAGTTACTTTGACACATCATAGACAATCTTTGACAAACAGATTTTTCCATTTTAATTTTGTTTTTTAAACAGTTAAAACTGTTTTGGCCAATAATTGAAAAATTTTTAGTAGCATTTGGGGACTCCTGAAAATCGGGGAGCCTGGGCCCGTGCCCCGAATGCCCTGCCCATGACAGATATACAAATTTCTCTATTTTTGGCAGCATTCGATTGACAAATTTAGCAATTTTTCTCATGCGATCAATGGAAAAATTTTGCTATTTTTTCCCCATGACTGACTGAAAAGTTTCGTGATTTTTCCCGCAGCTGACTGACGAATTTCAGAATATTTTCCTGCTACCAATTGCCGAATTTTGCAGGGATGGAGGTTTTGCGACAAATAGGCAAATTTCCAGATTTTTTTCCTATAACAAACTGCTGAATTTTGAGATTTTTGAATTTTGTAATTTTTTCTTGCGACCAAGTGACAAATTTTGTGATATTTCTCCTGTGACCGATAGACGAATTTTGCGATATTTTCTCACGACCGATAGATGATTTTTGTGATATTTTCTCGCTACATTTTGGTGAAATTCGCGAAAGCAAATTCTTGCGAATCCACAATAATCAGGTCACATTTCCAGCTATATAAAAACGGGCAGGGTAAATTTACAACTATAAAAAGATGGGCAGGGTGCTGCGCCTTCTTGAAAACGCCTAGGGGAAACACTAATTACTCCAATACAAATATTGCCACAGTTATTTTATTCTAAAAACTTGATATTTGAATAATTTTAATTAATTTTCAGCAGTGAAATTAACTTGAAATTATTGAATAACAAACATGTGAATTTTTAGATTGCTAACTAAGCATAACCAAGCTTCCAGGCTCGAACATTTTTCATACTGTCAGTTTTACGCTTAGTTAGCAATGAAAAAAAATCATCATTTTTATTACTTGATATCTGATTTTAAAAGGAAATTTAAAAAACATGGATTTGAGCCTTCAGCTCCTCTCCAGAATCTTACATTTGCAAAATATTTTGGGCAAAACATAAGAATGTTTTAAAAATATCTTAAATTTAAATATCATTTTTTAAAGTTTCTTAAGAAAAAAGGGTCAAAGAAAGTATTAAAGAAGGTCCCTTTCTCCAAAGAACCTGCTTTATTTTTAATTTGTTAAAAATTATACATATAATCAAAATCCAAATTAATTTATATGACGGCATATTAAAAAAAAAAAAAAAAATCCTTAATTTAGAGGTCAGAAGATTAAACAATTTTATCACCGTCTCCCCTCCTCTTCTAGATACATAGCATAAATTAAAAAAAATATTTAGCATAAATCTGTGTAATCTTAAGTATTGTCAAAGTTCATGAAAGTCAAAAATCCTGTAAACAAAAATTATTTGACACATTTCTGCAAAACTTTAAAAAATACTCAATCTTTTTCTATTAAATTTTACATTTCAAAAATTTAAATTAATTTAATTTTTATTAAATGCAAGTCCAGATTAGATGCATTATATTTCCAGAGGTGTCACAATAATCACAAAACTGAATCATCACTCTTGAAACAAATATTAAAACATTTAAAGCAAACATTTTCTAAGCATATGAGCTGAAGCATAAAAATTTTGAGTAATTTGAAGGATCCATTGTACAAGATGTTTATATTTCATGAAACTCTGCTAAATTGTTTTAACAAACTGTAAAATAACAATTTTGAATAAAATAATTTTAATAAAAATGAACAATTCCCATGCAATTGGTAATAGACAAAGATTTTTTTATGATAACTTTTTGAATACAGTTTTGTTAAAATATTACAATTTAACTAAATTTTAATATGAAAAAGTTTACAAAATGATTTTTTGGCCATTTAAAATATATCGCCAAATTTATCAGCCGATCGTGGTAAAAAATCTTAAAATTAGTCAATAGATTGTCGGGGGGAAAAAAATTCTCAAAATTCTACAATCAGTCACAGGAAAAAAAATCATGAAATTCGTTAGTCGATTGTGAAAAAAAAATCTTTAAATTCTTCAGGCATTTGAGAAAAGAAAATATGAAATTCGTCAGTGGATTGTCAGAAAAAATCGAGAAATTCTTCAAACAGTCACGGTAAATAAATCGCAAAAATCGTTCATCGGTAGCAAGAAAAAATTATGAAATGCGCCTGTCAATCAAAGGAAAAATCTAAAAAACATTGTGAAATTCGTCAGTCTATCGAGAGGAAAATCACAGAATTCTTCAATCAGTCGCAGGAAAAAATCACAAAATTCTTCAATAAGTCAAAACAAAAAAATTAATGTGATAATAGACTTTCTGATTTTAAGGAAATTTTCCTGAATTTTGACTTCTTCCCTATTCTTATCATGAACACTTCGCTGGTATAAAATTCTGATTCATACAAAAATATGTTTCTATTTCTATATGATTATACTTTATCTAGAAAATTTGAAACATTAGTCAGTACTTTAAAAAGTGGCCATTAATGAAACCGAGTCTACCAGTCACTGGCTTTTAATCCGATTTCCCAGTTTTCAAAAATATTGATCGGTTGTGAGAAAAAATGGTGAAATTCACCAGTCGATCGAGTGAAAAATCTCAAATATTGTGAAATTTGTTAATTGGTCATGAAAAAAATCCCATTTGTCAGTCGGTCGCAAAATTAGTCAATTGGTCATGGGAAAATATCGCAAAATTCTATTGATAAGTGGGGATAATAAACAAACCAGTTCAAAATATATCTTTTGAACAGGATGCAAGAGTGCTCTTTTGGAGAACAGTGTGACCGTTTTAAAAATATTTTCATCCGGCTACGCTTTAGTTCTAGAGTCAACACTATATTCATTACTAATAAAAAATTTGAAATCTCATGTACAGTGAAGTTGCTACAACAAATATTACGAATAACATGTATTCAGTAACAAAAGAAAATCACATGGGCCTCCGCTTGGATATAAATATGTTAGAAAAGTTCTAAAAGCTGACTTATAAACTATGTATGGACCAAATTTCCAGACTTTTCCTCCATAAAGGTGATATCTCAAAATATATCTTTTGTAAAGTTATTGACAGAACTGTATCTTAACCCAATCTGCGATCTTAACCCAAAATAACGTGTTTTTGGTGTGTATGTGTCAGTGCTTTATGAAACGTCTTTTGCATTTCTATAAAAGATGAAATTGCACTCCTATATATACATATATACAAGGACATCTCCCTGTTTTTTTTTTTTTTTTTAATTCCCACAGAACATTTTTGATCAGCTGAAGATTCGTTGCAGAACATTGTAAAATATTCTGCTTTGGGGCGCAACATATTTTGAGTGATTATTATTGCAGACCCATAAAAAAAGCAATTTTAATATTGTTTTCGGCTGTTCACTCAACAAAATTAAATGACTGGGTTTTTTTTCCAAGAGAAAAAAAATAATAAACACGAATGCTTCATATACACTGTACTGGTAGATATGATAAGCTATGGTTGCTGAAGGCAGTCGTACTTCACCGCCAATTCCAGGCTCTCGTGAGCCTATTTAGCGAGGTCACTACCAAAAAGGGCCGGTTTACCCAGACACCTCTAAGGCGGTGCTCTTCGGCCGGGGGTGAAGCAGGGGCTTAAGCCTCTTGCGCTTCATCACCATTTCCCAAATGAATGACGACAGAGGTCGCTGTGATGATACGGTGGAGCCTAGAGCTCCTATACTACAGGCTGAATCATACTGCCATTTAATAACCCAACAGACCAAAAACCAAGCTAAAACCGGTTAGCTTACCATACTAGTGAACAGCGAGTGACAGTAACATGGATGGCAAACACTTGCTCAGGTGGTATCCTAATGCTGAGCTGGGTTGCAATATGGCGGTTATTTTGGGAAACAGAATTGGATATGCGTCAGCTCCCCTTATAGGAGCCCGAACTCAGAGGACACCACCCCCAACACTTCTTGGATGGAACGTGGAAGTGAACAACGGCTCCATAGCCGGGATCCCATAAGGGAAACAGAGTCCTCAGCCAATGTTGAACACTCCCATGGCCCATTAATGTAACCACATCTTCCGATTATCAAATGCCGCACTGGTAGATATAGGTAAAATTTTATTTTTAAACATGTATAAGCCCAAAATTGTGGTATTTGTTAAATATTTTTTCACATATACAATTTTTTTAATGAATGAAAATTACACAGTTATACTTTGGATACTAAATACAAATACTAGGAAAAGTTCTTTTCAGCATAAAAAATTATAATATGCCACAGTTATTTTATTGTAAAAACTTGATATTTGAGTAATTGTAATTATTTTTTCAATTAGTTTTCAGCAGTGAAATTCACATGAAATTACTGAATAATAAACATGCGAATTTTTACATTGTTAATTAAGCGTAACTAAGCTTCCAGGCTTGGGCATTTTTCACTCTGTCGGTTTTATGCTTAGTTAGCAATGTAAAAATCCCCATGTTTATGATTTGATATTTGATTTAAATCAAAAATTTATAAAACATGGATTTGAGCTTTCAACACCTCTCCAGAATCTTACATTTGCAAAATAATTTTGGGCAAAACATAAGAATATTTTCAAAATACCTTAAGTTTAAAAAATGATTTTTTGGTCATATAAAAGATATCATTTAACAGCTTTTTTATTATAGTTTTAATGATGTATTGAATATTCTTCAATTCTATAAATTACATGAATTAAATAACTTCTTTATGAAACATGTAATTTGCACTCATTTTATATATTCCTTTGTGATTAATTTTAAATCAAGGTGACAAGAATATTTTTGTCTTAAAAGTTTTAAATCAAAGTTAACAATGACTTAATTATAGTTTCCCATATATAAAACACAGTAAAAACTTTATGAAACTCACACAAGAGATAGAAATGAGGATCTCCTTTTAAACAACATTAATAAATCATTTTGAAAAACTTGCTTTCTAAAATTATGTTAAGTATGTAAGTTTAAACTTGCCAGAAAAATTTAAGTATGTGATGTGCATAATACAAAATTTTATTAAAGTAAAACAAAAAACCTTTTATTTACTATTTTTCCTGTCAGTTTTCTTTCTTTTGTAATATATAATGAATTTTGAATTCAAACACACCTTACCTTGCACATGTAAAAATATTTTAATAGCTTTTTTTTTTTTTTCCTATAACTTTTAAGAGTAAAAAATAAGTACATTCTAGCTGTAAAAAATGGTTAAAAAGTGTAAATTTTACACTTAAAGTGCAAAGGTTGGCAAGCTTTGTAAAGAGCTTTAACGTTTACCAACAGTATGCAGCTAAAATACAAGAGTGCACTTCTATTTTATGAATGTGTGAAATTAAATTTACTAATGTAAATTGATCAATACAGACAAAATTTAGAGCCTAGTTAGGAGACCATTCCAAAATTCTTCCTAGTAAAGCAGGTCCCTTCACAATATATACCTTTTAATAAACAGGATCTCTTCCCATTTTTTTTTTAAATAACACAGGCACCTTAAAAAAAATTGAGTTTTAAAAAGGAAGAAGTTTTTAAAAACAAATTTGTTTTTGCATGTGGGGTAGCAATACTTTTAAACAACTCTGGAATTTTCTGAATTGCCTATTTTATAAACAATCTATAAAAACATACTGTTCATTGTTAATTTTTATTTTGTTATGTTTCAAACTGTGTAATTTGCAAACAAATTGAAACGAAAACTTTAACAGAAGGACTTAAAGAAGTTATCAATAAATGTTTGGTTCAAATTCGAGTAACTAAATTTCATATTCATTACAAAATGTTATCTTTCACAAAAAAAAAAAAAAAAAAAAAAAAAGAGAATAAATTTCACACAAATAACTTTTACTTTTCTCAAAATGGGCCCCAAGATAAAAGCCCTGCATTATAAACTGCGTAAATTGACAACTTACCTTTGCTTGAATGCCAAACGAGTTTATGCAGCACAACCATCTTTTTTATACCATCTATCTCTGCTGCCATCTCTTAACTGCGCCACCACAATCTCCTGAAAAATATGAAAATAAACTATAATAGGTTGCAATATTAAGCATTAGGGTGGGTCGAAAAAACCAAAATTTATATAATCGAAACATAATAGTGCGGGAAAGTTGCCATTGGTAATAAGGAATAAATTCGCAAATTATTACACCAGATGGTTAATATATTTTACTGCCGCAAGGGGGCCAAAATTTCAAAAAATCACAAAAAAATTATTTTTTTGAAAAAATAAATTACCCAACCATAACAATAAAATTTTTAATAGAATGAAACAGTTACTTCAAGATGTTAATAATATTCCAATAACATTTTATTATGGGGAAGTCATTGGAACAGATGACTTAAACGCCCTCAGGTCCGCCATTTTGTTTTGTTGGCGGAACCAGTTTTTCGCCAACAAGAATTTGTCGCCAAGTGGTCATTTTCGGCTATTTTAGGTTTTATTTCTTATTTAATTTTGGAATATATACAGATTAAACATAAAAAAGGAAAATTCAAGAAATTTTCACTGAATACTGAGCAAATGGCAGAAAAGTAAATACAGTGATACTTAAAAAAAACGCAAAGATTCATTATTAAACCAACATATCTCTAAAAATACAGACATTAAAACGTATATCCTATAGTTTAAAAAACAAACCTCGAAACAAAATTTGAGAAAACAAACATCAACAAACAGAAAAATCAAAAATCCGTACATAAATTTCTAAAATACATTTTAATAACAAACCTCCATTTAAAAAAAAAAAAAAAAAAAAAAAAAAAACACCAGAAATTGAAAAATCCAGCCTCCGTACATAAATTGCAAAAATACATCTTTAAAAAAACATAAAAAAACAAACAAAAAAAAAAACACCTGCAGAATTAATTTGAAAAATTAAACATGGATACATCCATTGAAAAATCAAATCACCGTACATAAATTGCAAAAAATACTTCACGTTTCAACGAAAATTTCTTGAATTTACCTTTTTTATGTTTAATCTGTATATATTCCAAAATTAAATAAAAAATAAAATTGAAAATAACGCAAAATGCAATTGCACTCCAGAAATAGGCCTAACTCGCGAAACCTTGAAACTGCCTTTGGCTCTCAAAATTTGCTGATATTTCAGAACAAAATCACCAACTACTGGTAAACTACCAACATAAGCCATTATCAATCCAAAAAAATAATCAAATATTAATAATAATAATAAAAAGTTGGAATTATAATACAATCTGATCAAAGATACCACGTGGTTAAAAACAGTCCAGAAAAAATGAACACAACTTCTCACTTGTACGCTCACAGAAGAAATGAGGAGAAAAAAAAAAAAAATCGGCTCGGAGATTAATGAAGGGTTGCCAGAAGGCAAAAGTCCGCCCGGTGGTCAGATCGGCAAATACATCACCAAAAAAATGGCCGCGATCTGAGGGCTTATACGCAATTTGTTCCAAGTCATTTCTATTACCGCCGCAAGGGCGGTCAAAATTTTGAAAAAAAAAAAAACGTCAAAAATTTCAATTTTTAGTTTTTTCTAATTTTCCCAATTTTTATTATATATCTACAATTAAATAAATTTACATCATATCTAGTAAAAACTTATGTCTAGTAATTTTTATCATGGGCATAACCAATGAAGGGCGAGAGGGGTCCCCCCCCCCTCCCTAAATTTGCAAAAAAGTCTTTTTGAAGGAATTTTAAGGAATTTCTGGGAAATTTTGGTAATTTTTGTTGTAGGGTGTCCCTATACATAAATTCCACATAATTTTCCACTTTTCGGGACACCCTACAAAAAAATCCATAAAAATTCACGGAAAATCCCCAGAATCCTTTAAAAAGCCCCCTTCTCTCAAATTTAGGGGGGGGGGGTGGGCCCTTCTCGCTCTTATTTGGCTACACCATGATCAAAATTATTAGACATTTATAAGTTATTACTAGATATGATGTAAATTTCTTTAATTGTAGAAATATAAAAGGGCTTGAATTTCAGGGCGGGATTTGCGCCTAAAATTTTGAAATCCCTCCCAAAAAATTTCAGCATTTTTGCAGAAATTTGCGTTATTTAATTTACCTGCAACCGAACGATAAATTTCGTGATTTTTTTTTCCCCGCAACCAATTGACGAACTTTGCGTTTTTTCGCGACTGATCGACGAACTTTACGGTTTTTTCCGTGACAGATCAACGAACTTTGTGTTTCTTCCACGACTGATCGACGAACTTTGTGTTTCTTCCACGACTGATCGATGAACTTTGCATTTTTTAAGCGACAGATCGACGAACTTTGCGTTTTTTCAACCACAGATCGACGAACTTGGTTTTTTAAGCGACTGATTGACGAACTGTTCGTTTTTTAAGCGACTGGTCGACGAACTTTGTGTTTTTTAAGCGACTGGTCGACGAACTTTGCGTTTGTTAAGCGACTGATCAACGAACCTTGTGTTTTTTGGGGACAGATCGACGAACTTTGAGTTTATTCAGCAATCGATCGACGAAATTTTCTTTTTTTCCACGACTGATCGACGAACTTTGCGTTTTTGGGCGACAGATCGATGAACTTTGTGTTTTTTCCGCGACAGATCAATGAACTTTGTGTTTTTTCCGCGATGGATCGACAAACTTTGCGTCTTTTCCGCGATCGATCGGTGAATCTCAATCAAATAAAATCTAAATTCAGAAATTTATTTAACAACCTAATTGTTAAGGGTCCCTAACACATTTAATGGAACTTGAAAAATACACTGCATATATAAAACTTAACTTTCTTCCCTTTTTTATAATAAAAATAAACATTTTACATAATCATTCTCAGTTGACTTAATTTTTTCAATGGTATTTTGTCATGTCTGCATTAATGTAATTCTTTAAATAGCATGTAAAATAATAGTGGGGTTTAAAGATTTATTTTTCTCCCTCCCAAACATTACAACTCCCCTTCATTTAAAAATGTTGGTAGGGAGACTCCCCTCCTTGGAAAAATTTAATTTCAAGCCCTGTATAATAAAAATTGGGAAAATTGAAAAAAAAAAACTGAAAATTGAAATTTTGGCCTTTTTTTCCAAAATTTTGACCGCATGAAATGATTTCACCGTAATACAATTTTATTGGAATATTACTAACATCTTGAAGTAACTGTTGCAATCTATTAGAAATTGTATTGTTATGGTTGGATAGTTTAATTTTTTTGTTCAAAAAAATCAGTTTTTTTTTTTTTTTTTTTTTTTTGCGATTTTTCAAAATTTTGGC
Organism: Maratus michaelseni; assembly: GCA_963931845.1. Taxonomy (NCBI): domain Eukaryota; kingdom Metazoa; phylum Arthropoda; class Arachnida; order Araneae; family Salticidae; genus Maratus; species Maratus michaelseni. Next base: position 217,229,211 of record OZ007594.1, read on the forward strand.
CCACTTGCGGCAGTAAAAGATATTAACCATTTGGTGTAATATTTTGCGAATTTATTCCTTATTACCAATGGCAACTTTCCCACACTATTATGTTTCCATTATATAAATTTTGGTTTTTTTCGACCCACCCTATTAAGCATTTATCATATTCAACTAGAAAATTAAAAAGAAAAAGTATAACTGATTAATGTATATAACTGATGCCAGTGAATCATTTTCTTCTTTTAAATTAAAACTTATTTCAACATGCACACACACATAATAATTTGTATTAAATAAAATGGCATCTTTTCTAAATATTGCTATGGGGAGGAAAAGAAGAAAAAAAATTTCTGAATCAGCCACACCAGCAGAAGTGCTGTGCACTTAGACTGTTTTAAATTTTTACACGCATATGCACTATAGCGCTTTTTACTGAAATTATGGTACTGAAAAAGAAAAACACTGCAGAACATAATATAAAAGATGGAGATGATTATAATTCCAGGAAAGTAATTAAGGAAGATAATTGATACAATGTGTGGTACTTTTCGGTTAGCCAGACACCAGTGATATATATGCATGTATGTACGCATCATTGGCACCCGGCTAACCGAAAAGTACCCAATGTTTTATTTACATAAAATTAAAAGTGTAATATCAGACAGGCCCCCTCCTCCTAATATTTTGGATGGGTGTAAAAAAAAAAATGTAACAGTATAGTAGGGGTGCACAACCTGTGGCCCGCGGGCCAAAAGTGGCCCGCGATCGGATTACTGGTGGCCCGCGGATCAATTTCGCCGATCGGACGCAAAAAATCGCGACTTTTGGCGATAGGGGGTGTATAAATCGCGAATTTTGCCGATCAAGTGCGTATAAATCGTAAATTTCGCCGATCGTATGCGTAAAAATCGCGAATTTTGTTTGATCGGGTGCGTATAAATCGTAAATTTCGCCGATCGCCTGCGTAAAAATCGTGAATTTTGCCAATAGGGCCCATAAAAATCGTGAATTTTGCCGATAGGGTGCGTATAAATCGCGAATTTTGCCGATCGGGTGCGTATAAATCATAAATTTCGCCGATCGCCTGCGTAAAAATCGTGAATTTTGCCGATAGGGCCCATAAAAATCGCTAATTTTGTCGATTGGGCGCGTAAAAATCATGAATTTTGTCGATCGGGTGCATATAAATCGTAAATTTTGCCGATCGCCTGTGTAAAAATCGTGAATTTTGCCAATCGGGCCCATAAAAATCGCGAATTTTGCCGATAGGGTGCGTATAAATCTCGAATTTTGCCGATCATGTGCGTATAAACCGTAAATTTCGCCGATCGTATACGTAAAAATCGTGAATTTTGCCGATCAGGGGCGTAAAAATCGCAAATTTTGCCGATTAGGCGCTTAAAAATCACGAATTTTGCCGATCGGGTGCGTAAAAATAATGAATTTTGCCGTTCAGGCAGGTAAAAATCGCAAATTTTGCCGATCGGGGGCGTAAAAATCATGAATTTTGTCGATCAGGCCTGTAAAAATCGCGAATTTTGCAGATAGGGTACGTAAAAACCGTGAATTTTGCCGATCGGGGTCATAAAAATCGCAAATTTTGCCGATTAGGCGCTTAAAAATCACGAATATCGCCGATTGGGCTCGTAAAAGTCATGAATTTTGCCGTTCGGGCACGTAAAAATTGCGAATTTTGCCGATCGGGGGCGTAAAAATCATGAATTTTGTCGATCGGGTGCGTATAAATCGTAAATTTTGCCGATCGGGCGCGTAAAAATCATGAATTTTGCCGTTTGGGCACGTAAAAATCGCGAATTTTGCCGATCGGGTGCGTATAAATCGTAAATTTCGCCGATCACCTGCGTAAAAATCGCGATTTTTGCCGATTAGGCGCTTAAATATCACGAATTTCGCCGATTGGGCTCGTAAAAGTCATGAATTTTGCCGTTCGGGCACGTAAAAATCGCGAATTTTGCCGATCGGGTGCGTATAAATCGTGAATTTTGCCGATCGGGCCCGTAAAAATTGCGAAATTTTGCCGATCGGGTGCGTAAAAATCATGAATTTTGCCGATCGGGCCTGTAAAAATCGCTAGTTTTGCTGATCGGGTGCGTATAAATCGTTACTTTTGCCGATCGGGTGCGTGAAAATTGTAAATTTTGCCGATCGTCTGCGTAAAAATCGCGAATTTTGCTGATCGGGTGTGTAAAATCGCAAATTTCGCCGATTAGGCGAGTAAAAATCACGAATTTTGCCGATCGGGCGCGTAAAAATCGTACATTTTGCCAATCGGGCGCGTAAAAATCGTGAATTTTGCCGATCAGGTGCGTATAAATCGTAAATTTTGCCGATCGTATGCGTATAAGTCGCGCATTTTGCCGATCGGGCGCGTATAAATCGTGAATTTTGTCGATCGGGCCCGTAAAAATTGCGAATTTTGCCGATCGGGTGCGTAAAAATCATGAATTTTGCCGATCGGGCCTGTAAAAATCGCTAGTTTTGCTGATCGGGTGCGTATAAATCGTTACTTTTGCCGATCGGGTGCGTGTAAATTGTAAATTTTGCCGATCGTCTGCGTAAAAATCGCGAATTTTGCTGATCGGGTGTGTAAAATCGCAAATTTCGCCGATCAGGCGAGTAAAAATCACGAATTTTGCCGATTGGGCACGTAAAAATCGTACATTTTGCCGATCAGGTGCGTATAAATCGAAAATTCCGTCGATCGTATGCGTAAAAATCGCTAATTTTGCCGATCGGCGCGGATAAATCGTTACTTTTGCCGATCGGGTGTGTGTAAATTGTAAATTTCGCCAATCGTCTGCGTAAAAATCGCGAATTTTGTCAATCACTAGGAAAAAAACTATGAATATTGTCAATCACGCATGGAAAATAAATGCAAGATTTTTCTATCCTTGCCAACTGAAATGGGTTATACTGACAAAGGAGATGGTTGAGTATAGGGAGCTAACTCTCCTTTTAAAATTAGCCCCCCCCCCCCGCCCCCATTTTTATGAACTTTTAGGCCGATCCTCCCCCTCCTTGCCCGAAACAAAATTTTGTTCACCCTACGGATGTTGGCTCTTGACAATCCAGTCATTTTTGTGACTGACCCTCCTCTTATAAAGGCTGTGCACCCCTACTTGATATCCACATTTTATGACTGAATATGTTAAGAAGTACAATTTAGAATAATATGTTTCTCCTCCTCCCCACCTTCATTCATGAAAGCAGAATTTTTTTTCGTCACTGGCAATCTTTAAAGCTAAATTTACTCCTTCAAATAAAGTCAAGGAGTATTTTCACTCTCTGAAAATAATCTTAGCTATATCTCTTGTATAAATACAAATGTAAACTGTTGATATATCCTTATACCAACAGAACTGAATACGTTGACTGGGAAGGAAGGAACCTAGCCGCCCCCCCCCCCCCCCGGTCACACCTCCTGCAAACAAAATTCTACTGATGGTGGCCCTCGACAACCCAGTCATTTTTGTAAGTGGCCCTTCGCTTAAAAAGGTTGTGCACCCCTACAGTATAGTATAACAATGTGCAACTATTTTGAATTCCAAGAAAGAAATTGCATGCTTTGAGAGTATGTTGTCACAAACACAGAAAGAAAATTTCAGACTCTGGGGAGATGAGGTTAAAAAAAAAAAATACTTTACAAAGGCTTAAAACAAGTTTTAAAAAGGAAGACGTCCTTAAAGACAAATTTGTTTTTGCATGAGGGGTGAGGGACGATGCAATACTTTGAAACAAAAAAAGGTACTTTTCGGTTAGCCGGGCACCAGTGATATATCTACATATATAAATACATATGTATATACCTATATATGTATATACTAGGGTTGGGCAATTTGCCGGCAAAATGGTATTTTTGCCAGGACAGTGGCAAAAACTGGAAAAAACCTGGTAAAAACCGGCAAAAATTGGCAAAAAGGCTAGATTTAATAAACGTATTAAAAAAACATAATTTTGTATATATTATAATTGAGACTTAAATCAGAATATTAATTAGATGTTTCATTAATATTAATTTGATTAATTAAAATAATTTTCATTGGTAATATGAATAAAAAAATATCAATAATCAATCATAATCAATTTTGCAGATAAATTTGTGATGGTGACAGGACAGGTAAAAACTTTTTACTTTTCTCAAATTAATGTAGTAATGTTGCCTTTAAAATTAATATATATTAAAAAAAAAAAATTAATCAACAGTTTCTACATTTAAAAAATCTATAATAAAAAACAATATTAATGCATAAACATTTGCCAAATCAATCTTCATTTTATCTTTATTTGAGCCTCTAGGTATAACTTTTACAAATACTTTATAGAAGTAAACGGTAGTACTTGATTATCCCGTTGACCAATTTTGCCAAATTAAACAAATCGCCAAACTATTCACCAAATTATAAAAATGAAAAAATATTGCCCTTCTAAAATTTTAAGTTAGGAAAATGAATTTTAATTTAAAAAAAAAATCTCTAAATATAATAGGGTTACTTTAATGATAAAGTTCACTCATGGTCATGACGTAACGACATAGCAAATATAAAATTTGATTTATCCGGATTATTTCGGACAAAATAATACTAAGAACAGTTTACGTGTTTAAATGCAGAATTATTAAATTAAACCATAAGCAAACAGATATTTTTAAGATATTGAATTTGTGAATTAAATGTAAGTATTTTAAATGTAATAATCGAATTTATTAAGAAACATAACAAAATATCATGATAACAGAAGATTGTAAAGAATTCGATCCTCTTTATTTAGTCAAAACATAGAAAAAAACCTATAAAATGTATGTAAACATTAGATATAGGCTTGAAGCAAATATAGAAAAATAAAAATATTTGGTGGACAAAAATTTGTGATGGCAGTTGAAACTAATCTGTTATATTTTTTTTCTTTTAATATCATGAGATAATCATTTATTGACATAATTTTCATAATAACGAAAGAAAAAACAAATTAGTAAAAGCTTAATAAAAATACAAATAAAATAAATTAAAATTCACGTGATGACATACAAACATGTGCAATGTGTTTAATGTCAAGTGGAAATTACATTTAATCTTATAGTTTGGCGATAGTTTTTCGGTGGACAGGATAATAAAGTAGTACCAAATAAACTTTTGAAATTGCTACAACTTTTTTTTCTTTCTTTTTTTTTTTTTTTTGGGGGGGGGGGGGGGGGGGAGAGAGTTATAAGAAAACACATGGATTGGATGAAATTAATATGTATAAGAGAGAGAAGGGTAGAATAATTTTAATTGATTATTTAATGTTGCAAATATAGGCAAATTAATCTTTTAGGTAATTTTTCTTACCATTTTCCCCATTGTCATTATACAGGCAACAGACTTGAATCTTGATTTGATCATAGGAAATGAGAATGAATTATCTTGCAAAATGTTTTGTTTCTATTGTTTTTAGTTTGTTAACTTCAAATTACTGTTGTTCTCATAGCATAGCAAAATTGATAGCTATTTCTCTCTCAGACTTTGCTACAAAATTAACTGAAGCATAAGGATTGATTGTTTAATAATTATGACAGTTTAAACCAAAGCCAGTAAGTTATTTACTAAAAAATACAAACTACTTAGATTACTGTTTTAATGATGCATTGAACACTCTAAGGTAAATAAAAAATAAAATTACATATTATTAGAGTTGAAATTATTAAAAACTAAAATATATTAATCACATCGCTGTAAATAAAACATATCTATTTTTGCCACTGTGGCAAAAAGTGGCAAAAATGTATTTTTGCCAGGACGGTTTTTTCCATGGTTTTTACCACCTTTGGCAAAAACGTGCCAACCCTAGTATACATACATATATGTACATACATATATGTACATAAATATATGTATATATATGTATGTATATCCAGACATATGTATATATACGTATATGTATATATACATGTATGTATATCACTGGCACCCGGCTAACCGAAAAGTACCCAAAAAAATTATGTATACTTTCATTAGGAAAAAAAAAAAAACATTAAAAATTAATCTGGTTTGTTATTAAAAAAATATTTACAACATGAAAATATATTAAAAGCAACTGTTTATAAAAAGTTTGGGTCCTTTTCTGTTATACCAACACCATTGTCGCCAAGCATAATAATCGGCACAAAAGGAAATTCACATAAAACGAATCATTTGAGAACAAAAATAACATTGTTGGCACAAATTTAAGCACTTAAAAATAAAACGTTTGAAAATTGCAATACCTATATGCACTTAAAATAAAAGAACAAATAAATATTACATAAGGTAATAAAATAAAACTATTTAAAATGCAGGCTTGAAATTGTAAATGTCTCTTAGGATTGCTGTAAACATTTCATTTTTTGAATGAAGATGTTTATGAGTTTTTTGATAAAAACTTTTTTTTTTATGTATCTAAAGTCCTAAAACAATTTTATTGTCGCTTCTACATCATCAAGTAACAGCTTATGGTAAAATTCCTTTCAGTGTCAATAATAAATGCAAGTTATAATTTAATAAATATTTTCTATTTGAAAAGTAGCAAGTCAAGATGTTTTGTGAGGTTACGATTAAATAATAATAATAATAAAAGATTCACGTTCAATAAATAGTCCAATCAGAATGTTTGGTACAGTTTGCAATAAAAAATTCTTGACAGGGTTAGGGTAGAAATAAATGGCAGATTAGCGTATATTTTGGCATGTGTTGGTATAACAGAAAAGTACCAAGTTGTGTTCCTATTACACTCTGATAAGTGGAATTTAAAAATTAAATCAGATTACTTAGCTTTTCGGCTAAACCAAAACATTTTGGGCACTATTGCCATGACTAATTAAAAATCACATTAATGAATTAAAAAGAAATTATCTACTTTATTAAAATCTTAAAAATAAGTGAAATTTTGCAAATGGTCATTAATTAGTACATAAAATTCGAAGTTTTCTATTACTATCAAAACAAAAATATGCCAGTATCATCAGAAAATACAGAATATACATTATATAGTATATTAGTTAATTAAAACCAGATCTTAACATATGAAGTAAAATTTCACTGAAAGACACTGGAGCTGTAAAATATTATTTTCCGCTTCCTGACTGGTTTAAGATTGTCAGCAATAAAGCAGATTATAAAACAGGCAACGGAGAATTATGAAAAAAATAAAAGCTGAATTTTTATTGGTTATTTTTTTCTTAAACCAAAAACGTCCGAGATTGTTCATTACCGACACATTTTACTCCGATATGTATATATAATTACAATCAACTTATTAATAGCATATTCAGGGCAGATGTAAGATCAGTAAAAAACTTTTTTTTTTATACACTTCTGTAGAATTAAGTCGCATAATAAGCAAAGCAGACTTTAAGAATTTAAAAGAATAAGCAAGCAGAGAAAATGCAGTTAATTTTACAAAATTGCTGATGCTTCTTCTCAGCTTTCTTTATCTTGAACTTAAATCTGTCCCTAAGAATGATGAAAATTAATTTTTAACTAACTCTTGGAATAATATAGAAAAATAATCTTACCTAATTTGTAAATCAAAATATCCAAACACAATGACGAGACCATAGACAACGCCATGATAATACCAGGCAAAATCAAGCAAGGAAAAATGTAAACATCCTACGATGACGCTGCCAAAAAGACATAAAAATCCCTACGAACCCGCAGAAAAAAAGCTATATTTCAATAGATTTTTTTTTCAAGGTTTTTTTTTTATCTTCAAAATTTCTCATACAATATTAAATAATTTTAAAAGTGGAAATTTTTCAATGCTGATTATTACAAAGCCGAAAACATTTAAAAATATATTTACAAAAATCCCCACTGGGAAAAAAAATGTGTCGGAAAAGGGAAATCTTAGTTTCATCTTTCCCTGGCTTGCCGTGTAAAAGGAGAGGAGGGGGGGGGGGGGGGGATCGGTATTTGCTATTATTGCTTATTTAAGATATTTAAGATATTTTTTCCTTTTAAATCTAAATTTTGAATGTTTCAAAAAATGAAAATAACTTATTTTTTGGAATTGATTTATAGATAATATACAGATAATATAAAATCACCCCCCCCTCCCCCCCCAAAAAAAAAAAATATTTTTTTTTTTCTTTCTCGTTTAACAGTAACTGTTTTTTGGCAAAGTGGCATTTATTTCTTTTGACAAATATTTTTTCATTGAAATTGAAATAAATTCCCATTTATCATTAATTTTTTTAATATCTTTATATAATATGTATGTCTAAAGATTGCAATATTCATTTGCATTCTAGGTGCTCACAAAAAATATTCATTTAAAAATATTAATGCATACTTTAAAAGCAAAAACATTAACAGTTTTTATGATTTTTTTCCCATAAAAACTCTTTAAATTAAAGAAGGGTACTTTTTGTGTATTTTTTATTGCATAAAATATTTAAATGCAGCATATTTTATCGTTTCACATAAATCTAGGTTTAAAATAACGAAAATCATCTTATAAAATGTGAAGTAAAAATACTTTTTCTTTCTTATAATAAAAATGTCGAGAACATTATACTGGGCCACTGACTTTTAAACGATGATAGATTTGTATATCTTGGCCGCAAACGTACTTTCATTCGCTATTGGGCACTGAAATTGCATTAAGTTTCCCCGCCATTTGCCCGTTAACGATTTGGCGCTAGACATCCGGTGTGCGGGCGCGTCAGTTGAAATACATTAATGGCTGGATACAAATTGCCGCAAACTTTTTTGGCCACAACGTTTACAGCATGTGGCCAAAAATCTCGTGTTTGTTGGGTCTATTCTAAGAGAAATCAGCTGGTCAAC